>JASAUF010000614.1:217500-965000 GCA_030180095.1 Magnolia changhungtana | reverse complement strand
AAAGCAGGGCTAATTTTCCCTTATAAACTTAGTAAGGAGTTCTGTCTTGTCCACTTCCGATTTAGCCAGCAAGTTGGCCTCTTCGTTGGCTTCTCTCGGGACATGCATAGAAAAGATTACGCAACCCTACAACTATCTTTAATCTCTTCTATCATACCAGCAACCCTCCTTGGGTAGTCTAGTAGTCCCCTTTGACAGTAGTAGGAAGTTGTTAGCCACCACAATCTTAATCATTTCGAGTAATGCCTCGGCCTAAGCTTTTTTAGAGTCAGCCAACCCCAAACAGCTAGAGAATCTAGCTAGAAACATCCCCCAACTATCACCAACCAGCCTACCTTTAGCCAAGAGACCTGGGCTCCCCAAGGAACTTTGATCAAAATTCAACCTCATATGTGACTCAGGTACTTGACTTTTTTTTAAGGATCCAAGTGTCGTGGTTTCATTTTTATTTTAGTTTTTATATATACAAATATTGTTGTTTAAAATCATGTTTTCATACTGTTAAATTTTATCTAGTGGGAACTACTTGCCATAGGCACCATTCTTCCTTCATTTTAGTTGTAACTATTGGTACATATTGGAAAGTATTCTGAGTCTTATGTTTAACAGTGTCTCAGGTGGAGCATTCTTCTCGAAAAAGGGTAAGTTAATTCATGGCTGCAGTCCATCCCTGCTATATGTTTCATCTTAGAGCATGTGGTAAATTGTACGTTCTGAAATTTCAGATGAAGCCCGTCAGAAAGCCTTTGAGCTCTTCCAAGAGTCATGGTCTTAGTAAGCAAGTGCTAGAAAACTCAAAGAAGTCTTGTTCATCCATGAGCAGTAAGAATTTTTATCCAAGTTCAAGTTGCTCTCTAAGTTTTGGCATTTGGTTAAACTGAAACTGTATGTTTCATCTTAGAGCATGTGGTAAATTGTACGTTCTGAAATTTCAGATGAAGCCTGTCAGAAAGCCTTTGAGCTCTTCCAAGAGTCATGGTCTTAGTAAGCAAGTGCTAGAAAACTCAAAGAAGTCTTGTTCATCCATGAGCAGTAAGAATTTTTATCCAAGTACAAGTTGCTCTCTAAGTTTTGGCATTTGGTTAAACTGAAACTGGTTGATTTATTGATTGAGTGAAGGGTGCCGCTAGAAGTGGAGATTGGAACTCTTCTTTAAAGCCACCGAAGATTTTACCAAGGGTGAACCCTCCCTTCAACAACAACACCAACTAAGAAAACTTTGGGTTCTTCTGAGTGTATCAAAATAAAAAAATAATACTGCAAAGGCTTCAGAGGTAAGAGTTTTTTGCATTTCATTTGGAAAGAACTAAGAATGAAGACCGATGTTGACATCTGCTTAATGTTTTAGTAAATGAAGTTCTCTTGAATCCATATTGAGACACTTTTGTACAACATTTTTTTTTTGAGAAATGGGCTGGGTCACCTGTTCATCTAGACTAGATCATAGTTCTAAACTCGGTGACTTGACTTGAAACTAGGTCAAGTCATCTTGAATTGGCCAAAAATCAACCTGAGTCACCATAAAACTCGCTAACTAGCTTGACTCAGTTTAGATTCGGGATGACTTGTCAAGTCGATATGACTTGGCATGACTTGAACTGAGTTGCTCGCTAGGTTGATTTGTTTTTAAATCAGGCGAGTTTATTCATCATGAAGGACCTACCCATACATTGAATGTGGATGCTTGGTTATTTATTCTACTAGTTCTTGTGTAACTTTTGGTTAAATTTGATTGTTACAGGAAGTGGAAGCAACCAGAAGTGTGTTGCACTTTGCAAGAAACTTGTTTCTGGTGCTACACCCATTGTGACTCCCAGTTCTATACCTTCACCAAAATCTTCTTCTTTAGGTTCTTCCTCTTCTGCCAAAACATTCCCATCAACTCCCTCCTCGCAAAATAGATCAGGCAGCACTAAGACCTTGAGAAATAGAGCTGATTCTAGAAATGCCCATCCATCTTCTACCACTTCGATTATGAAAACCCCTCTTTGGATCTCCAGAAATAAAATTTCTAATTTGAAGGCATATTTAATGTATACTTCCAAGTTCTACTTGTATCACTTTTATGGAGGACAAGGTTCCAACCAATGTTTTAAATATCGTTATCGCGTAATGTATCGTACCCTTAAGATATGAATACATATCGGTTATCACATGGGATATATCGGTCGTATCGTGTAATATATCGCTATTGTTGGGAAACATGGGAACATTGAGAAATTGGTGGAATTTTTCAATGAAACTTCAGGGATTTCTGAAAAAGACATCAATACACAGGTAGAAATCTAAACATTACAAAAAAAAAAAAATCACATTAGGGGTTTCCTTTGCATGGGGTCCTAGTTGTACAATGCGTTGTACAATTGAACTAATGCAAGTATATTCAAAGTCTATTCATATAATTTATAAACATAAGAAGACATGTATGGAAACACAAGCAATTCATTCAAAAGCAAAAGAAGAATCATTAGATCAAATTACATGTTTGATTTTGTGTTTGGATACAAAGATTGCAATTGATTTGTGAGAAATTGAGAAATTTTAAAATTTCCCAATTTTCTGCAACTTGACCCATCTCCCTAAATCTCAAAATCAAAGCTCCCAATCCATGGTTTTTCATGGAAAAGATTAAGAATCATAGATTTGTAACCATTTAACCCTGATTTAATGTGATTTAAAATAAAAAATGGATTGGAAATAAAAAAAATGTTCACCAAATCGAATAGGAGGGATATATCGGTACTACCTATGCGTTTCGTATTGCACAAGTGGGATACAAGATATATCATGGGATATATCGGCCGATATCATCAATATTTAAGACACTGGTTCCAACCAAAAGAGCTCCAGTAGCAATAGCAGAGTTAAGCTTAAATTCAATGTTTATAAACAAGAAAAACCACGTTATCCTATGTTTAACATCATCAGAACGTCAGATTCTAAAATATGCCACCAGTAACTAATATCTACTGGTAAGCAGTAAATGATTTCACATCCTTTATACAAATATGGAATTCTAAAATTAGTCCAAATACTATTTGTTGTCAGCAACGTTGAGGGAGCACAGGATGCAAGATGACCCCACAATCATTCCCAAGCACCAAAATCCAGGACTGTCCAATACAAGAAATTAATGACATGCCTGGATGGATCATCCGCTTTATAGAAAAGGGTGTAAAATAATGACTTGTTGTGCTAAAACAGCATCTAAACTATGGCAGTCCAAAAATATCTAGTAGAAGTAGTTTTCAAATAGTGATAATAATTACAAACTCACTTCAAACAAAATTAGGAAGCCTGAAGTTGATAAAGCATTAGAACACATTTAGCATACGGAGTAAAGGAAATAAATGATGAAATAGAAAAAAAAAAAAAAAAAAAAAACAGAAAGGATCACTAGAAATGGGCCAACTCACATGGAGCATCCACATCACCGAATAAGCCTAGTCATATGTACAATCAGCCCAATCATATGTACAGTTCAGATCCAATGAAATGTCCCAAGAATGTCCAAGCTTTCAATCCATTAAAACAAGAATATAAAAAATTTGGATCTCTATAATGGGCCAAATCATGTGAACAGTTTGCATCATTGTAACAGAAAATGGACTAAGTATAGTCGACCCTCAAACCAAAGTCTCTAACAAGAGAAAATTCACCATTATCACCTCAACTAACTAATTGTATAAATGGTATGGTTAGGAAAATGGGACCAATTATATCACTTGAAACAAGCTGAATGACTAATGATTTAGATAACTAAAGGGACCGAATCATATAAATCATTTGTACCACTAAAACTGTAATGTGAGATATTAATGGCTTGGATCATTGAAAATGGCCCATTGTGGATGAATGGCACAATAATCCAAAGACCTAATTCTATGAAGAGTTGGAATAATGGAAATTTGGCCTAATAAAACCATGAAAAAAAAAATCACTAAACCTATTGAATTGCTAAAACATCATTTTTCGAGTATGGATTGGTTTAGATCAATGAAAATAGCCTGAACTATTTGAAGCATTTGGATCACTAAAGATAATCCCAACATATGAGTGCTTTGGAACATCGGATAAGGGCGAATCACATTAATGGTTTGGATCGCTTAAAATCAACCCGACTATATCAATAGGTTAGATCAGTGAATATAGGGCCAAACATAATTAAAAAGTACGAATCACTTTGAAAGGACACAATATGGATGACTATTTGAAGCGTTTGGATCACTAAAGATAATCACAAAATATGAGTGCTTTAGAAAATCGGATAAGGACCGAACCACATTAATGGTTTGGATCGCTTAAAATCAAACCCAATTATATCAATAGGTTGGATTAGTGAATATGGGGCCAATCATAATTTAAAAGTATGAATCACTTCTAAAGGACACAGTATGGGGCCAATCATAATTAAAAAGTATAAATCACTTCGAAAGGACACAATATGGATGACCGATGATGCACTAAGACTCTGAAGAAAAATCACAACTCAATAATAAGCGATTAACAAATTGATAATTAAGAAAAGAAATACCTAAAGGAGTTTATATTAGAATGTAAGGGATCAAATTGGCAAAATTAAAGAAAGATTTGGATTTCTACATAGTCAACAATCCTAAAAGACCACATTCAACCATGAAAAAAAATCGCTAAACAAGGCAACTGTGGATGACCCATGAACCAAGTCATCCAAATAGGAAAGGTAACAATTCTAAAGTAAGCAACTTGACAAATTGATAGTCAATTATTCCAAAACATATGACATTCGAGGCCACACTATGCTAGTTAGACTCCACCCCTAACAAATTTTGGTGTATATGGCATCCACCAAGGGCCATAAGATGTTAACAAATTAGATTACTAGCCATCAAATTTCGATTATTAACTGACCAGTCAGTCACAGTACGGTTTATATCACTAAAAAAGGCCCAACCAATCATACAAGAGGTTTAATTATATAAACAGTTAGGATGATTAACAATTGACCCATATTATTGATTTCTTTGAACGGTATTCTAATCCCCTTTATCATTTTCTTCATCTCTTTTTATTATTTTTTTCTATTTAAACTTTGTGTTTGTTTTTTATTCTTTCCTTTTAAGATAAATCCAATGAATTCTTTTCAAATTTTGGGCATTTAGTATTTCTTCTTTGTGTTGGCATTCTAGGGCAATTCTTGGAGTAAGCAATTTTTATACAAGGTAACATCATCTACCCATATGTGGACTTTGAATGTTTATGCTTATGCTACTAGCAAGGTTTCAACTAATTTGATCTAGATTTGCCCAATTTTTATATAAGGTAACATCATCTACCCATATGTGGACTTCGAATGTTTATGCTTATGCCGCTAGCAAGGTTTTAACTAATTTGATCTAGATTTGCCCAATTTTTATATAAGGTAACATCATCTACCCATATGTGGACTTGGAATGTTTATGCTTATGCTACTACTAGCAAGGTTTTAACTAATTTGATCTAGATTTGCCCATAGAATTCAAGAGTTTAACATTTAATCCACTATTGATAGATACCACAATCCTCTTACTCGAATTCTAATGTTTATCCCCTAGCCACTTTGACAATAGAAGTTTAGATTGGAATATAAGGATAAAAGGCTTTGATGTATTGATTTTATTTCCAAGTAGATCGGCTTTTGGTATTCTTCTTATCAATTTTAATTGTTCAAATTTCTCTAGTGTTTAATTCTAGTGCAGAATCCTTTTGTAGATGATGCATAAAATCTACCTATTTTAAATGATGCCCCAATATTTCCAGCTATTAAAACATTTTGTTATGAGTAACTTCCTAATCCAAGTAGTGTCCTTATCCGAGCCTAGCTTCATCTCCGGGTAAGAGTCTAAACATTCTTATTTGTCTTAATCCTAATTAAGGATAAATGGTTATTCCTTTGATTCCACGGCTAATTAACCCTTGTGTAAAGTGGTGGGTGATTTTCCCTAATGAACATAATCCAATAAAAATGAAGCTGTGTGCACACTCATGGAGCTTTACCCCAACCCTTTCGTTAATGAGGATAGACAATGAAATTGAGGGTTAAATTTTCATGAGTATCCAGATGTGAGGGTTATAAGAAAATCCCTAATATACTTTAATACTCATGCACTTTTTATCATTCTTTTCACTTCATTTTTTGATGACCTTTTTCTTTTTATTCGATTGCACTTTGCAATGGTGGAAGATCCAAAAAGCTCACTTCATACTAAAGCATAAAACCATAACGGTAATGACATGGGGAAATACCCCTGCCCCATATTACGGTGAGCAAGCTCATCCTTTCTCATTTTTTCTCCATTTCTTCTTTTCTTCTTGCCCTTCTAATTTTACTATAGTAACGATGACAAACACCTTGTAAATTTGGGAAGTTTTTTTTTTAAATTTTTAATATAACAATAGGGCGTCCCTACCCCTTTCTCCATTTCTTCTTTTCTTCTTGCCCTTCTAATTTTACTATAGTAACGATGACAAACACCTAACTTGTAAATTTGGGAAGTTTTTTTTGTTAATTTTTAATATAACAATAGGGCATCCCTGCCCCTTTAAGGAGACACAATTCCCTGCGGATGCATGCAAACACTTGCTAACCACGTGCATCGGGTTATCTACAGGAAGGGGAACCGAACTCGTGTCTGTGGGGAGCAAACCCAAGACCAAAGTCGCTTGCCCAAACTCGTGATGAGTAATCCACGGTGCAGGGAAACGAATGAGTAATCCATATGGTGGGGAAACGAACTCGCGTTTGTGGAGAGAAAACCCACAACCAAAGCCGTTTGCCCAAATTCATAACAGGCAATCCACGGGGAGGGGAATCGAACTCGTGTCTGTGGGGAGCAAACCCATGACCAAAGTTATTTGCCCAAACGCGTGACGGGTAATCAACGAGGAGGGGAATCAAACTCTTGTTTGTGGGGAGCAAACCCACGATCAAAGTCATTCGCCCAAACTCGTGATGGGTAATCTACGAAGAGGGGAATCGAACTCGTGTTTGTGGGGAGCAAACCTGCAACCAAAGTCATTCGCCAAAATCGTGACGGGTAATCCACAAGGAGGGGAATCAAGCTCATGTTTGTGGGGAGCAAACCTACAACTAAAGTCGTTCGCCCAAACTCGTGGCAGGTAATCCACGGAGTGAGAAATCGAACTCGTGTCTGTGGGGAGAAAACCCAAGACCAAAGCCCTTCTCCCAAACTCGTGATGGGTAATCGACAAGGTGGGGAATCAAACTCGTGTCGGTGGGGAGCAAACCCATGACCAAAATCATTCGCCCAAACTCATGACAGGTAATCCACGGGGAGAGGAATCTAACTCTTGTCTGTGGGGAGCAAACCCACGACCAAAGGGGTTCACCGAAACTCGTGACAAGTAATCCATGTGGAGGGGAATCTCACTTGTGTTTGTGGGGAGCAAACCAAAACCGTTCGCCGAAACTCGTGATGGATTTTGAGAATTGAAACCTCACATCTTTTAAATCCTTCTATCTAAGTAAAAGGAGAAAAAACGATTTGGGTAGACTCATCCTTGAGTATGGATTTAACTATCCTAGAGGTGAATAAAATTTGACATTTAGTGAAATTGTGTATTGTGTACTTAGGGTGTAATTAGCTATATGTGTAAATTGTCAAACCTTACTAAGATCAAGAGTATCCTAAAACATGAAAGACCCTTATAGCATGAAGATTAGTTTGCCTCGAACAAAAATACCATTCATAAGTGGAATTTTCAAATAATCTATTTTTTAGAGATCAAGAAGTTAATATGTATATGGAGTTTCATTGATTGATAAAAGTCATTCCAACAAAAATTATGGGGCATTATTTAATTTTCATCAACTTGGAAGTCTTGCTAAAGAACCATCTTTTGTTTAGGTTGTTACTTTTTAACTTTTCTTCTTTTTTATGTCCTTGTATTTCATTTTGTATTTTTTGCCTAAATAAAACTTAAAACCAACAAAAGAATTTAGCTATGACTCATTTCAATTTGTAGTCTTTTTTTTTTAGAGAGAACTTTATTAAAAGCACATAAAATGTGCAAAAGAAAACAACCTACCTCTACAATTGAAAAACAGATGAGAGATTTGCAGGATTAACTGCCTTTGCATAAAAAGCCAAACCCAAACATTACATTTAATTTCCCTAACGACCACAAGATGCTCCTATTCTGAAAACATCTCCTATAAAAAAAAGTAATATCCACAAAGCTTTCCCCACTTTTCCCACCCCTCCTACATGCCAAGACCATAGAAGGTCCACAACAGAATTCGGCTTCATCTAAGAAAGTAGTCTCACACCTTTCAAGCAAAGATGCAGTGAATGAAGATGTGATCAATTGACTTCGCATCTCCCATACATATTATACATATGTTAGGAAGGATAAGGGATCTTACTTGAAAATTTTTGGCTGTCAACACCCTCTTTCTTTCCACAAGTCAAGCGAACGTCGTCACCCTTGGTGGATCTATGTATGACCATACAAAAAATAATAGATGTGATAAATGAGCATTTCTCCTATAGTTTCTTTGATTTTACAACCTTTCATTGGTAAATCCCCACCACCTCATTTAATATCTCACATAAATTTTGACAAATCCCTATTCCATGGTAAAGGCTCATAATCACCATCTTAGGTCATCCAGCATAAAGGTTATCCAAGATAATTCTTTGATGATAAATTGTGTCTTGAAGTTAAGAGTTGTAGTTAAAGGGTTTTTCCCCCTTAAAAATTAAAAGGCTCATTGTACATACTGTATCACCTATTGGAATTTTTAGTAGATCTCATGGATATATTCATGTATCTCTTTATACATCTTGTTCATTGAAATTAGCCTCCATTTAGAACATTCATCAAAATGAACAATTAAAAGGCACCATCATTGTACATATTGTATCACCTATTGGAATTTTTGGTAGACCTCATGGATATATTCATGTATCTCTTCATGCATCTCATTCATTGAAATTAGCCTCCATTTAAAAACATCCATTACAACGAACAATGAATGCCCTACGAAATATCCTAAACTATAAGAAGAGTTTGGATGACAAAACATGGGTCTAATTATATGATTGGTTTGGAACATTGAATAAGAGCCCAACTATATGAATGGTTTTAGTCATTGAAAATCACTTGCCTAGCCCAATCAAAGTACTCTATGGCCATACTTCTGCTCTCGTAACGATTTTTTAACAAAAATTTTGCGAAGAATGTTAGACATGGGCCTCGACATATGAAATTGATTAGGATCACAGAAAATGGCCGCAACAATACAAAGGGTTTGGATCACTAAAACAACCCAATTATACAAAAGGGTTTAGATCACTTAAAACAAGCCAACTTTAGATGACCCATATACCAAGTGAACCAAATACGAAAATTCCTGACTCTATAGTAAGCAACTAACGAATTGGTAATCGATGATACCTAAAAAGATCATGTTAGACCATGAAAACTCGAAATATGCTACAGCAAGAATCCACTCAAACAAATTTGGCGCATGTGGCATCCACTAAGGATTGTAAAGCATCAACATATTGGATTGTTAAACATCGGCCTTCGAATATTAATTTGGATCAATGGAAATAGCCGGAACCATATGAAGGGTTTGGATCACTAAACATAAGCCCAACATGTGGCATCCACTAAGGATTGTAAAGCATCAACATATCGGATTGTTAAACATCAGCCTTTGAATATTAATTTGGATCAATGGAAACAGCCGGAACCAAATGAAAGGTTTGGATCACTAAACATAATGGTTTGGAACATCAAATAGCGGCCAAATTAAATCAATGATCGGATCACCAAAAATCAGACCAATTATATCAACAGGATGATTATTGAATACATGGCAGGTCATTAAAAAAAAGGTTAGGATCATCGCAAAAGAGCCTAGTATGGATCATTGATCATGGGCCCAACCATATGAAAGGTTAAACCATTAAGTAAGAGCTTAATTGTACGAACCATTAAGATCATGAAAATTCACTCAATCACACAAGTTGGATTACTAAATACAATGTCAATCATATGAAAGGTTTTGATCACTGAAAACGAGGCAACTATGAATGATCCATGCACCAAGTCATCCAAATAGAAAAAAAAAAAAAAATCACAATTCTACAGTAAGCAACTAACAAATCGATAGTCAATTATTCCTAAACATATAACATTCGATCATGAAAGGCCAAAATATGATATGGTTAAACTCTACCCTGAACAATTTTTGGTACATGTGACACCCACCAAGGGTTGTAAAATGTCAAAAATATTAGATTGTCAAACATCAACATTTGATTATTAATTGGTTTGATAGATGGAAAGGGTCGGATCCATATGAAGGGTTTGGATCACTAAACATAGGACCAGCCTTAGAACATTGAATAGCCACCCAATTAAATAAATGGTTTGGATCATCGAAAATCAGCCTAATTATATCAACAAGATAGATTGTTGAATAAAGGCCAAGATTATATCAACAAGATAGATTGTTGAATACAAGGCCAGTCATAAGAAAAGGTTTGGATCACAATAAAGAGTCCTAGCATGGATGACCATACAACAAGTCTTGTAAACAAAAGAAAAATCACAACTCTCAAGCGGCTAACAAATTAATAGTTACATAAATACCAAAACAAACCACGTGCAACTACAAAAGATTGAAGTATTCTATGGGAAAATTCATTCACTCGTAATGATTTCTCTCTTTCTTTTGTGCATGTGGCATCCAAAACAAGCCACATGCAACTACAAAAGATTAAAGTATTTTATGACCAGATTCAACCACTCATAATGATTTCTCTTTCTTTCTTTTATGCATGTGGCATCCAACAAGGTCTCTAAAACATTTGCTTGAATGGTTGAACAAGGGACTTGGCATATTGATCGATTTGGATCATTGAAAATGGCCTCAATAATATAAAGTATTTAGATCATTGAAACAACCTAAACTATGTAAAGCGTTTAGTTCACTTAATATGAAGGGTTTCGATTACTAAAACGGTCCAAATTATGTAAAGGGTGATCACTCTACTTTAAGGTGTACCAAATCGATTAAGTAATGATACATAACGGTAAAAGCCGAACTTCAAAAGAGGATTTAAACATCTATATGCTTACAAGAAATTCTTTCGACATTTCTCCAGCTAAGTGAACTTCAAAAGAGGATCATTGAAAATGCCCTCAATAATATAAAGTGTTTGGATCATTGAAACAACCTAAACTATGTAAAGTGTTTAGTTCACTTAATATGAAGGGTTCGATTACTAAAACGGTCCAAATTATGTGAAGGGTTTAGATCACTCTACTTTAAGGTGTACCAAATCGATTAAGTATCAGCTGTTGAGTGTGAAATATTGCATATTTCCCCTATTTATACCTTAGTTTTATAAACATGATAGTGCTTAATCAATTTAATTATGTATGTTTTCATGTGCGAGGTGATTTCGAGAGCTTAAGGTGAAATCGATTTCAAAAGGAAGATTTATGCTCAAAAGTTTACTAAATGAAGATTTGAAGATTTGGAAGTCATTAATGAAGAATTCACATGCCAAAGATTTAGGGAATGAAGAGAATCAAAGATTTGAAGTGAAGAAAAGGAATCCAGAAATTGTCCTAAGAACAAACATATTCTTGAAATTATCCTGAAAAAGCATATTCTGAAACTCCGAGTCTATTTTAGAAAACTGCGCAGAGTGCGTAAACTTGAGGCGGTTTAAACTCAGAGTCTATTTTGAAAAACTATGTAGAGTGCTTAAATTTGATGCGGTTTCTAGATTTTTCCAACTCGGTGCGAAAGTTGGAGTTCCACAACTATAAATAGGACTCCCTAAGAAGTTCCAAAGCATCTTCTAGGGTTTAGAAAGGTCTCAAGGAGCATACTCAAGGGTGGAGTAGCCAACAAAGAGTTTTTTTTCTTCCCTAGTTTATTTTTCATGCTTTGTTTAAGAGATTTGGTTTCAATCATATCTATGGTTGGCTAAACCTCTTAACCAGGGCTAAGAGGTGAAGCTTGTAGCGTGTTTGAATGTTTATTTTGCTTTAATTCTTATTCTTATTGAACTTCATTGATTTCTAGTTTGATATTAAGGGAATATTTTCAGTTTTCTATGATTATTGTGACTCAAATTACAATAGATGCTGTGATAGCTTTGGATATCTTCTTTTCCTATTTTGAGATAGTGAGATTGGTAAATCCCGTTGTTCACCATCATCTCTTGGGCATGGTAGGGTGATGGAATCCCTTCTTCCAATCATTACAATTCTCCTCCATTAAAAATAAGGTCAATGAAAAATTCAGATTTGATTTAAATTGTTTTATCTTCCAATTGGATAGGATAGGACTCCAATTCTAATTGTGTTCCTTGAATCAAGTAAGGTAGCATCTTGATAGCTACAAGTGGATCCTTGGCACCTTAGTTCCCACCTTTAAATTCATAAGTTTTAATCAACATTATTCACCATTACTCTCAATTATTCAGATTTCAATTTAGATCTTCTTCTAGTTCTAGTTCTAGTTATTTTTAGAATACATATAAGTTTAGTCCCTGTGGATTCAACCTTGGTCTTACCGAGTTATTACTACATCGCAACCACTTAGGGTTGTGAACATTAGTTGTAATGGTAACAACCAAACTTCAAAAAAGGATTTAAACAACTATATACTTACGAGAAATTCTTTCAACATTTCTCCAGCTAAGTACTAAACCTACCTCCCTTTACGTGATACAACGGTCAAAACAGTGGCCCCCAAATTTTGGTGTTGATCGGCCATTACGGGGGGCTGTAATGGCTGTTACACCCCATAACAACTGTTACTGCCTCATAACATAATAGTCATAAATGCAAGCTTTTTGTCATTTTAAGTTGCAATTTATCTCATTTTTTGGCACTTTTCTCTTTTAAATTCTTTCCAAACTATTCTACTGCAAATTTCAACCACTCTTAGCTTGAATTTGAGAATCAAAATAAGTTATTTCAAGGATTTTGTTGAATGGAAGCTCTATTGGCCTTTTTAAAAAAATCTTTAAAAATAGGTATTTATACCTTTTTTTTAATCTTTGTATGCTTGAATATGATGCACTATTCAAATTAGAACAAATGAATGTGCATTTTATAAATTACGTAACTGATTTTCTTTTTCTTTTTCTTTTTTTTCAATTATTTTTTGATGGGGACATCACGCGCACACGTGCAAGCACGCCGCGGCGCCGCCCCCCCTACGCACGTACGCAAGGAAAAAGAGAGCCCCACCGTCGATCTGGCTAGATGACGACGTCCAGGGAGGGCCTCCTAGTTAGAAGATGAAGTTTTGATTCAAAAGAGTGGGCCCGATAGTCAAGAAAAGCCCATCATGAGATCTCTTGATGGGATCTCTTGATCGTAGCCCACTAGTCAGATTAAGTTCATACTTTAGGTTTTACTTATTTATATTATTTAGAACATCATGAACACTTTAGATTTCTTTGATTGGTTTTTATTTAGTTTACTTCATCGCCAAGTAATAGGTTGCGCACATGGCGCGAGTTTTGAGGTATAGGGTTTTCCCTATAAATAGGCACCCCTTATAGTTCTTTTGATTGATTGAAGTTGAATAAAAATTCTTGCGTAGTTTTTTTACTCTCTAAGTTTTTGAATTGTGAAAAAATTAAAATGGGTGCGAAGCCCTCCCTTTTCGAAGGGCTAAGATTAAAGTGGGTGCAAAGCCCTCCCTTTTCGAAGGGCTAACTACCGTGGTGCGAAGACACGTTTATTTCATCCATCCCTCTATCTTATTTCATCCATCCCACAACCATCTTTGTGTCAAATCCATTTGTTTTGCAGTTGTTCATCCCTCTACAACCAGTTTTCAGAATCTGGCCCTGTAGGAGGGCTGAAACTTTGACGGAGCACCACGCCCAAGCTATAGCTCAGATCGACATGAAATTTGGAGGTTTTGCAGTCCAAGCCTAGCCGACCAACTCAAGGAGACGATTTTCAGGTACGTGGGCCCCACAAACATGCGGCTGATCACCAGCGTACGTGTGTCAAACCCCGCTCGTGGTCCGCACGTGACAGCCGTCTTCTAGTTCAGGTTTTCCTCTCCTTTAATCTCTCATACTTGTTTTTCTATAAACCCTAACCCTAAATTGTCCTAAATCCTCAATTTCTATCCCTTTTCTCACCGTAGGGCTCCTTGAGTTGAAATTAGTGAATCCCTTGGATTAGGGACTGATTCTTATGCACATGTGGTTGATTTCTATTTCCCTTTGAGCATTGTTTGGTCCATAATTTTTATTGATCTAGTCTTAGCCCGTGTACGCCTGGACTCGTACAGATACCTCTTTGCTTGAATGTTTGGACTTTTGTGTGGGATGTGAAATTTTATGTTATTGTTTCTGAATTAGTATGATCTAAGCCTGAAATCTTGCATATCATATTCCAATTTCATGTCCTGCATCATTTTCAATCAATTTTAAAAAATTAGCAAACACCTACACATGTGAGATATTTTGATATTAAATTCTCTCTACTATATCTATCATTGGTATTAGATGGTTAGAAAATTAAATCTATGAGTTTTGCGCTCAATTTTAGGCTGTTAGGTTCATAAATTCATCAAACCACCCGATTTAGCTTTCTCACCTAAGAGTGGGTTGTTACGCTACCACAAACACGTCCAAAATTATAAATAAATGCATATTTAGAATATTTAGAAAATTTTGGATTTAATGCATATTGTTTTTAGATTGTTTTTTTTTCTAGAATATAAAAATTTCTAATCGTTATAGGGGGCGTATCGGTCATTATGGGGTTATAACGGCCGATACGGCCCATAACCGCATTGGTAACAGTGGGCACCGTTATGCCCACCGTTACTGCAATGGTACAACTTACTCTACTTGGATTGATGAAACATGAACCTTAGGGGTCATTTGACACAATGGATTTGGGAGGATTCGAGGAGATCTTAAATTCTTAATATGTTTGGCACGATAAAGCAACTGGGGGGGTTTGAAATCTAAGGTGGAAGCTTGGATTTTATCTAAAATCCTTTTAAGAATTGCAATATGTGTAACATGTGTGTCACTAGGCTATTGATCTATTGGGCAAATGGCCCATTAATGATATCTCAAAACAATCAAATTATCAACTGCATCACTATAATTACTTTAATAGGATAATCTGCGCCATCCAAACAATGTCCATGTAAATCAATGGTGATCCGGTACTTGTGGCCCATCCGAGATTTTAAAAATTCATCATTTTCGAGTAAAGTATATATTTCAAGTTTTGACGGGCTTATTGCAGCCATTGTGTCAAACATTACAGGCATACACTAATTAGAGATATTAACGTTATTTAGTAATTAAATTCAAACCCTTGTAAATATACTATGCATATATACTTCTGGATTATAGGGGATTATAAATCCAGGGTGCCAAACACAATGGGAGGATTTCAAATTCAAGGGGTTCTATATCCACGCTCCTAAACAAGCCCTTAGCATATCAATTTATTTAGATTATTGAAAATAGCCTCAAGGCCAAATTTATATAGAGGGTTTGGATTACTTAAAAAGAGCTTATATAAAGGGTTTGGATTACTTAAAAAGAGCCAATACTATGAACGATTTGGTTCACTCCAAACAACCCAAGCATTTCAAAACTTAGCCCAACTGGATCACTTCAAATGACCCAAGCATTTCATAAGGAAAGCCCATCCTATAAATGGTTTTACTATCAAAAGTGAGACCATTCCTACAAATTATTCACATCACTAAAAGTGAGCTGAATGAATAATGATTTGGGTCACTGCAAAGGGAGCCAACCATAAGAACAATTTCTAACAGTAAAACATGAACAAGAGATATTAATGGTTTGGATAATTGAACATGACTCATACACTCACTTGTCTCAAAACACAATTAAATATCCACCAAGGGCTGAGTGATTAACAATTTGAGTCACTACAAAAGGGACCGAACCATAAAAATGTTTTCTAAAAATAAAATGGGAATAAGAGATAATAATGGAATGGATAATTGAAAATGGGCTCATTATGCATGACTCATGCACTCAACTGTATCAAATGGATGAAAAAAAAAAAGCTACAGATTCACCAAGGTCACATCAACTATTTGAATCACTAAACACGAGACCCAACATATTCATGGTTAACATTAGTGGTATATCAATCCAACCAATATAAGCTATCAAATATTTGCTTAGATTGTAATATGAGCCTTAGCTAGTGTTCGAAACATCGGTATCATGCTATGTATCACACCCTTGGGATACAGATACGTATCGGTTATCACATGAGATATATCGTTTGTATTGCATAATTTATCACACTTTTTAGGAAACATGGGGAAACATTGGGAAAATGGTTGATTTTTTCAATGAAACTTCATGGATTGATAAAAAAGACCTTAATACGCACTTTTAAATCATAACATCTCAAAAAAAAAGGTGCACACAATAAATTTCCTTTGTATAGGGTCCTAAGCTATACAACGTTGTTAGGCTCATCCTCTATAATGATTTGGAAAAATAGATGGACAGCTTGAATAAAACACACACATATTGTGCGGGGCCCATAGAGCAGTGTCATTAGCCACCTCGCTACTGACGTTGTCAGTACGCAATCCTTGTCGAATCATTCCACCGAGGTGGGTGAGACCGTTGATTGTGGGGGCCACTGTGATGTATGTGGCTACAGCCACACCGTCCATACCTATTAGAAGCTCATTTTATGCAATGATTCAAAATAGGAAGCAGATCCAAATCCTAGGTGGACCATAATACATAAAACAGTGGTAATCGACCATTAAAAACTTCACGTGGACCACAAAAGTTTTATATCGATCTTGTATTTTTCTGGTCTCTTAATCCATATCTTTGTGACCTTATCAATAGGTCAGATGACAAATAAACATTACAATGGCCCTGTAAAGTTTTTAATGGTAGGGATTCAAACACTAATGTTTCCTGTAGTATGTCCCACATAAGATTTGGATTTGCTTCATTTTTGAGATCATAACTTAAAATGATCTTTCAAAATTGTTGGACGGTGTAGATTTAAGACACACATATCACTGTGAGCCCCACCGTGAAAGTCCCATCCACCTTGGTGGATCCACACCCACACCGTAACTAGCATATTTATTGCCAAAGCCTTTTGCATGAAGTTCCTCGTTGGGAACCTAGGTGGAGCCGACTGTGATGTTTTATGAGAAATCCACTCCTTCCATCCATTTTGTGAGTTCATTTTAGGACATGATGCTAAAAACAAGCCGAATCTGATACTCAAGTGGGCTGAAAACATTAGGATTGAAAGTCCACAGTTGAAATATTCGTGGGGCCACAAAAGTTTTGAATAATACTATGTTTTGTGAGTTCATTTTAGGACATGTTGCTAAAAACGAGCCGAATCCGATACTCAAGTGGGCCGAAAACATTAGGATTGAAAGTCCATAGTTGAAATATTCGTGGGGCCACAAAAGTTTTGAATAATACTAATATTTGTGTTTTCAGTTCATCCCATTCAGAATGATGTTATGAACGGTATGGATAGCATGTAAACATCAGTGTCAACCCAGGGAGGTTTCAATGGTAGGAATTTACCTAACCAAATTTTCCTTTAGTACAGACCACTTGAGTCTTGGATCCTACTCACTTTTGGTCTAATACAATAAAATGATCTCGTAAAATGGATGGATGATATGGATTTCTCACAAACATCAAGTTGAGCCCACATAGGTAGCAGAAATCCTGCGAAAAGCTTCCACATCAAATCTGCATCCGGTGTAACTTGCATACTGCATCAAATCCGTGTCTGGTGTAACTCGTGTACTGAGTAAACTCTATGAAGTCCACCATGATTTATATATTTTATCCACTCCTTCATCCATTTTACAATATAATTTTAGGGCTTGAGACCAAAAATAAAGCATATCCAAAGCTCAAATAGACCACACCACAAAAAACAGTGTGAATTAAACGTCCACCGTTGAAAAATTCCTAAGGGCCACAAAAGTTTTGGATGAAGTGTTTTCCCTTCATCCGTGTTATTGTGATCTTATGAACAGTTGGATGAGAAATAAACATCATTGTGGGCCCTATAAAGGTTTCAACAGTGGAAATCCCATTATTTCCTATGATATGGTCCATTTGAAGTTTTGATATGCTTCAGTTTTGGGCTCAACCCTTTAAATGAGCTGGAAAAATGGATGAATGGCATGGATAAACCAGATGCATTCACGATGGGCCGAAAAGCCCTGTTAAAGAGTATCGGATCTACCATTTAAAAAGACCGGACGGCGTGGATAAACCACATACATGCTAACTCTTTATTAAAGAGGGATCAGATTTCTCTCTCACAGAGACCGGCTGAAGCCATTTTCGAAGAAAGAGGTTTCTGGTACATCCAGAACCCCAAAATCCCTGAAATTTCGTAGTTTTCGATAGCATTTTCGAAGAAAGAGGGTTTTGGTCCTTCCGGAACCCCAAATCTCATGGGATTTTTTATTCATTCGAAGAAAGAGAAAAAGGAAATTGCACTTACATGCACCGCTGTTGATCGATGGACTGGCCCACCAAATTCTTAGTCTGATTACGCAATCTTCTTCTTTACAGGTATTGAAACCCCCTCTCTCACATCGATTCAAATATTTTCATTTTTTAAAATTTTTTTCTCAATTTTTTGATAGTTATGTAATCCCTGCATCTCTGTCATTTTTATCGTCGAAATGTCTGTCATAAAATCTACGAATAATGCATGATATCCTGACAATATCGATGAAAATCGTGCGATATATAGCACGATACAAAGAATCCTTTAAAAAATAAATAATAAACTCCCGAGTGCTTTTTGGGGGTTTCGTATCGCTTGTATGTGATAATGATATATCGTCCGATAGTATCGATATTACGAACACTGGCCTTAGCATATCAATTAGTTTTGATTAGTAAAAATGGACACTATAATACAAAAGGTTTGGATCTCTAAAATGGCTCAAATTATCTGAAGGGTTTGGATCAATTTGCTTGGATTGTGGAAGTATTGGCCTTAGCATACTAATTAGTTTGGATCACTGAAAATGACCACACGATACAAGGAGTCATTTAAAAAAAAAAAAAAAATTCCGAGTGCTTTTTGGGGGTTTCGTATCGCTTGCATGCGATAACGATATCGATATTACGAACACTAGCCTTAGCATATCAATTAATTTTGATCAGTAAAAATGGACACTATAATATAAAAGGTTTGGATCTCTAAAATGGCTCAAATTATCTGAAGGGTTTGGATCAATTTGCTTGGATTGTGGAAGTATTGGCCTTAGCATACAAATTAGTTTGGATCACTGAAAACGACCTCAATAATTGCAAATGATGTGAATTAATAAAATGGCCCAAACCATATATAGGGTTTGGATCACTTAACAAGAGCTAATAATATGAATGTTTTGGAGATCTTTAGACAACCCAAACATTTCAAAAGGTAAGAGCTAATAATATGAACATTTTGGATCACTACAAACAACCCAAGCATTTCAATAGGTAGACCAATTGGATCCCTTCAAATGGACCAAGCATTTTGAAAGGTAGGCCCATCTAATAAATGGTTTAGTGAATGAAAATGGGACCATTCCAATAAATAGTACGCATCACTAGAAGTGAGCTGAGTAATTAACATCTTGGGTCACTATAAAGGGACCCAACCATAAGAACAGTTTCCACTAGTAAAACCAGAACATGAGATATTATTGGTTTGGATGATTGAAAATAGGCCCATTGTGCATGACTTATGCAATCCATTGTTACAAACGGGTGAAAATATAATTACAAATCCACTAAGGGTTGTATCACGTCAACTATTTAAATCATTAAAAATAAGTCGTCGTATACTCATGGTTGACATTATTGAAATCTTTATAAACCATTTACTTTGATTTTTGTATATGAGTCTTGGCATATCAATTAGTTTGGATCACTAAAATTGGCCTCAATAATACCAAAGGATTTGTATCACTAAAACGGCTCCTTTTTTTTTAAGGCCTAAATTGTGCAAAGGGGTTGGATCAACTTGCTTGGATTATTGAAAACATGGGCCTTAGCATATCAATTGATTTGGATCATTGAAAACAACCTCAATAATACGAAGGATGTGGATCAATAAAATGGCCCAAATTATATGTAAGGGTTTGAATCACCTAAAAAGAGCCAGTAATATGAATGATTTGGAAAACTGTAAACAACCCAAGCATTCAAAAGGTTAGTCCAATTAGATCACTTCAAATGGCCCAAGCATTCCAAAAAGATAGGTCATCAAATAAATGGTTTGGTTAATGAAACTAGGACCATTGCTATAAATCGTTCGCATCACAAGAAGTGCGTTGAGTGTTAATGATTTGGGTCACTGCAAATGGACCCAAACATAAGAATGGTTTTGTAACATCCCGAAAATCGGGGGTCGAGCATAAACTCAACTCCCGAGTTCCAAAACATCACTTATGCAACAAAATGAATGATGATTGAATATTGACTGTATTCGTGCATTGAACATGAGTGAAATTAAGCCAAAACAGCATATCATACTCCAGAGACAATTAAATTGCAAGCGGAAGACTGTAATAGACATATAAAATATAAAAACTGTGGTGAGTCTCCAGAGTGTGATAATGTTACCAGGTTAAATAATTATAAGTACAATTCTAAAATTTACCAAATGTGAGGAAGTGTAATGTCTTCTATTCCGAGTACCATAGCCCCGTCAATACATTACCAGGTCTTTATAGACCTGTCAGAGAGTTATATGTAGGAGAACTCCTCCTCAACATCATAGTAGTAGTCCGGCTCTGCTTCACAAGCATCGCCATCATCTGAAACTCAACAAATCTGGTTGGTGTTGCAAACACCGTCCCGTAACGTGGGAGTGAGTGATCAACTCAGTGGAACAATAAGGCATAGGTTAACATGTTATCAACTTAGTCAAGCAGTAATGATAAAGCAGTACAATCATACAATCCTAACTACTCTTATTAAATTCAAGTATGAAATGACATGATGAATGCCCTTGCCAAACCACCCTCATGCGACATCATCTTACATTCGCAGATGCATACCTCCCTCAGTGCTCTACATCTACCAGGCATATGTGGTGCGATGATGAGCATGATTACCGAGTAGTTATTAGTCCATTTCAAACAGCAGTATTGGGAAACTAAGGTACCTCCCTTGTATCATTCCCAAACATGATCCATTCTAGGGTCGTCAATCCTAGTTAATCTCATACGATATTATGGTTTAAGAGGCATTGCAAAGGTATTGCAAAGGGCTCGTCACCCGTCAGCACGGATACAGATCTCACCGTATGTGGCTCAATTGCTAGCCGTCAGCTCGAATACAGGTCTCACCGTACTCGGCTCAATCGCGGGCCGTCAGCTCAAGTACAGGTCTCACCGTACTCGGCTCAACTCATGCTCTAGTTGCTGCGAAGGGCTCATCGCCAATCACGGACCTTAGAATATACTCGAAGACACTACGGAGGACTCGTCGCCCATTAACATGAATACAAGTCTCACCGTACTCGGCTCTCGCTGTAGGGTCGACAGCTCGAATATAGTGTCCCGTACCACTATAATCGGCTCACGAGTCTGGTTGCTCACTGGTCACTACGGGGAGGCACGTGGCCCCAGCGTAGGCCGACAGCTCGACCACGGTGTCCCATACCACCATACCCGGCTCATGAGTCTTAGCGGATCAAGGTACCATGGTTAAAAGGGATTTCATTGGTAAGTTTGGTACCCTAGGTTCAAGCAGTAGCGTCCAAATATGGTGAACATACATTAAACAGATCGGGTTACTTGACGAGCTCGGCTAGCTTGAGCGCACATCAAGTTGAACGATATGAAGTGCATAAGCACTTCGCGTGGCCAACCACTATCGCTAACCGAAGTACGACTCGAGTTTGTCGAACACATCTCACGTGGCAAATGAATCACGCCACCACGAATTCAATTCTGGTACCGATTGTCTGGACTATAATCACAGCCCTAAACATAATCAATTGCAGATAGATAAAGTAGTAGTGGATCAAGATTCAAATCATAAAATCAAAGTCTGGTATTATCCGTTTAGGGCTGTCAGGGCTGTTACACGTATTCGTTACACTACTCCCCCATCACCCATGACGGATCATACAACATAAACATGAATTTAAACATACGCCTTACATAAATAAAATCATACAATCAGTTGAGCATATTAACAAGCATATCATAAAGCATGTTATAAAGCATGTGGTAAAGCATGTTATAAGGCACTACATAAATAGGAATACAAACACATATATTGAACAAGTAAGCAGTTTAAGTAAACAACCTCATAGAGGAAAACATACATGTCTCTAAGGTAGTTGAGAATCCCATCTCAACATCCTCCTAAGGCATCAACATCCAAACACTTACTCACACAAGCATTTTCACAAACACTTAACATACACTATTTCAACATACTTAGTGTATGTTAACAAAAATGTATTAGGGCGAGTCCTTTTGCTAAGTAAATATTTTATGCATATATAGTATATTTATACAACAAATAATCATGGCAAACACATCTCTAAAATATATATGTATTCGGTACTTTCTACAATACAGTATTTCTACATACATAGTGTATATTAGTAAAACATGTATTTGGGCGAATCCTTTCGCCAAATAAGTATTTTATCCATATATCATATATTCATACAACAAATAATCATGACAAACACATCTCTAAAATATATATATATACGGTACTTTCTACAATACAGTATTTCTACATACATAGTGTATATTAGTAAAACATGTATTTGGGCGAATCCTTTCGCTAAATAAGTATTTTATCCATATATCGTATATTCAAACAACAAATAATCATGTCAAATATATTTTCAAAATTTATACGTATATGGTATTTTCTACGAATACCTAGAATATGTAAAATTCCATAATCTACATCTTTAATCGGAACAGGAAACAGAAAGCACTTTGTACATGTGCAATTGCATGCAGATCATGAATCTATCATTATCTAACATTGAAAGTGTTGAAAACCATAACCTATACACCTAAAGTCCGTACCTTGTGTCGTAGAATCGTAACGGAGTTGATAGGTTTGCTAAGCTTCCATATTCGGCAGTTTGGCAACCTAGAGAACGAAATAGGTTAGCTATTTCATAACCTACAACCTATACAACCCCAAAATATATTAGGGTTAGGGTTTCTTACCTAGAAACGGAGCTGGAATCGTCGGGAAAGCGATTGGAATGAAGTGGTAGAGCTCGTGGAGCGGCAGGGAAACATGGCAGGGAGATTCTCCCACATCTCCCACACTTTCTCTCTCTTTTCTCTCTCTCTCTCTCTGGGTTTCTCTCAAATTCGTATGGCTGTGAGAGAGAGGATTCTAAGGTTCTTATATAGTTTTAAAAGTCTCCAAAATAGACTCCAGGTCAAGGTATACTTGGGTTATAGCCAAAGTGGGTTGGCTTCAGCTCAACGGAGGACTTCTGGCGGGCCTCCTTGAGCCAAAGGTCGGATTTAAGCTCACTAACACTGGATCTACGTTTGGTAAAGTTTTCATTTCAGTCGGATTTCCAGATCACGTGTGGCGGACCAGTTTCAGTTCAGCAGTCAGTGGGTCTCGATCGAAGATTCCGAGTACATGTAAATGTCTATGAAATTTTTCCTGATCCGAGGGTGTAATTTGGTCAGATTCTGACGGTTTGGTTGCTTAATACTGATCCGCAAGCGATGAGTCTCAAATTACTATTCAAAATATTTATTTTGTAAAGAAACAAGTGTTCTCACACTCTCTCGCTCCGGACTCAAGCGAACAGCCGTGGGACACTATCCGGATTTAATTTCTGAGATGGTTGTCAAGCCCAGTGAGGTGGTCCTAAGTCCTTAACCCCGTATTATTCGGACTCCCGATGTGCGATCTAGAACTGATACGGAGTTTCGAGATGCTCCCGAGAGCAGTCGGGTAATGAGTTTGATCCGAGATTTTAGGGTAACCTAGCGTCAATGATTCTACAAGTTTTGGGTCTTGTAGATCGTATTTAAAGTGATTCTAGCGGATTTCGTAGCTAATCTAGTTTTGCACTTAGTTACTTTATCTCATTTCTAAAGGATTTAATCCTAAGTAATTTCTGGTCGATGTGGTACTCAGGCCTTTGTAGTTTGTATATAAGGTGATCCAAGTTATAATACTTAACTAGTTTAAGATAGTGTCTAGGATGAAAGTACTTAAGAAAATTGAAAGAACAAGGTGGTGAAGGGTTGGATTTGTGAAGGAAATGGGTTCAGAAACGATTTTAGACTGTGGGATTCAGTTCTGACAAGTTAATAAGGTGTTAGGAGTGGCCCATTGCCTAAGGACGTCTAATTCCAGGTTGGCAAAAATCCGGGCTGTTACAGGTTTCCACTAGTAAAATTAAAGCAAAATGTATTAATTGTTTGGATAATTGAAAATGGGTCCATTGTGCACGACTCATGAAATCGATTGTCTCATACATATGAAAACACAATTACAGGTCTAACAAGGGTTAAGTGATTAATGTTTTGTGTCACTATAAAAGGACCCAGCCATAAGAGTAGCTTCTACCAATAAAATTAGAACAAGAGATATTAACAGATTAGATAATTGAAAATGGGTCCATTGTGCATAACTCATGCACTCGATTGTCTCAAATAGATGAAAAACACAAGTTTAGATCCACCAAGTGTTATGACACATCGACTATTTGGATTATTGAAACATGGGCCATACCAATTGATTTGGATCACTGAAAACAGCCCCAATAATACAAATTGCATGGATAAATAAAATGGCCCAAATTATATAAAGGGTTTGGATCACTTAAAAAGAGCTAGCAATATGAACGATTTGGATTCCTCCAAACAGCCCATGCATTTCAAAAGGTTGGTCTAATTGGATCACTTCAAATGACCCAAGCTTTTGAAATGATATGCCCCCACCATATAAAAGGCTTGGATGACGAAAATGGGACCATTCCTATAAATTGTTTGAATCATTTGAAGCAAGTTGCGTGAATGACCCAACCATAAGAACAATTTCTATTAGTAAAATAAAAAAACAAGAGATGTTAACACTTTGGATAATTGAAAATGGGCCCATTGTGCATGACTCATGCACTCTTTGTCTCAAATGGATGAAACACAATTATCAATCCACCAATGGTTGTGTCACACCAACCATTTAGATCACTAAAAATGGGCCTTAGCATATTCATGGTTGACATTAATGGCATATCAATCCAACCAACATGGGCTATAAAACATTGTTTGGATTGTAAAATATGAGCCTTATAATATTAATTAATTTGGACCACTAATATTGACCTCAATAATACTAGAGGGTTTGGATGAGTACAATGGCCCAAATTATATGAAGGGTTTAGATCACCATGCGCAACAGATCTGATTCTTGAACGTATATATTAGCATCTTATTAGTTCTTATTACTGAAAACAACCTTAATCATTTGAAGCATTTGCATCATTAGAAACGGACCCAATCATATTAAGGGGTTTTGGTCACTCAATATAATCCAACATCATGAATGGATTAGGTCATTTAAAATGGCCCTTGCATACTAAAAATTTCGAACAATAGAAATGGATCAAATCATATGAATGGTTTACATCACCGAAAACAAACTCTTCTTACTAACGTCAATCGTTGAATATCGGTAAATCATATGACTAATTTGGATTGTGGAAAATGAGCACAATTATATGACAAGATTCCTCCCTGCCTAGCATTTTTTATTGTTTAACCCAAGAAGGAATATAAAACATTAAGTGATTGGCGAATAGAGGCTTTCATATATCAAATTGGTTTGGTCTAACCAAATTAAGGGTTTAAATAACTCAAAACAAACTCAATTGTACCAAGTGCAGCATTGTTGAACAGAGGCCTAAGTATTAAACGTGAACCATATGAAGGGTATCAATTGGTTGGAAGCATTGACAATGCCTCAATTAGATGAAGGGTTTAGATACCAAAAATGCCCAAGTCATATGAAGGTTATGGGTCACATAAAACAGCCACAAGCATATGAATAGTTGGAATTACTTGAAATGGCTCAAGCACATCAGCTATTTGTGTCACATAAAACAACCATATGAAGGTTTGGGTTACACAAAAGAGCCCCAAGCATATGAACAGTTGGGATTACTTGAAATGGCCCAAGCACATCAAAGGTTTGTGTCACTAAAAATGAGCCCAAACACTAGAACAATTTGAATCACTAACAGTTTTTTGTGCATGTGACATCTATTGATTGACTTGCCAAGCATGTCTCATTACATCGATGGTTTGGATCATGATAAGAACACAATCATATGGATGGTTTGGATCACTAAGAACAGACCTAATCATTTGAATGGTTAGTAAAACCAAATAGTGTCCAATAATATTAACGGTCCTTAATCATATGAATTATATGGACCCTAGTCACTCGGGTCACTGAAAACGACCTTAATCATATGATGAATCCAGATCACTGAAGTGTCTCCAATCATATGAAGCATTTGAATAACCAAGTAAGCACAATCACATGAATGGTTTGGACCCACCAAAGTGGCCCAAGTATGTAAAAGGTTTCAATCCCCTTAAATGACCCAAGCATGTCAAAGGTTTGGATCACAAGAAATAAGCTGAATCATATCAAGGGATGACAACATTGTAAAAAAAACAACAACAACAACAACCACATTAAAGATTTGGATTGCTAAATATGGGCCAACCATATGAATGGTTTATATTTAATAAAATGAGCCCACTCATGTCGATGTCTTAGACCAATCAAAGTTGTTATTCTACATACCTTAAGGACTGAATCCCCCAAACTCACTAGACTAATGAATATGGACCTGAACATATCAATGGTTTGGCATCCAATATTCAATTGCTAGATTCCTCCAATGCAAGCTATTTTTGGCACATTGGTACAATTATCATTATAAAATATTATGAAATTGGGATCTTTGAAAGCACATTTAACATCACCTTTTATTGTTTCTCCCGTTTAGAACATCCAAAAGTTTTGATCTTGATATGTGTGTTGTCCCTTTCAATTTAAAAGTCCTCAACCTCTTTTATTCAAACAACTTCAGCATGTGATTCATCTTTAAAGATGTAATTCATTTAAGGACAAAACAAGGAATTCCAGGATGCTTAAGCTCTTTCAAGATACCTAATGTACTTCCTGATGCAGTTTAGGTGTACTTCTCTTATGTGATATAAGACATCATTCAACTTTCAAATTTGTCACAAGCATGAATATGATTCTATGTTTGCAAAAATCGGCACTCTTAGTTCTTAGTCTAACAATGCATGTTAAAGGATGCAAAAAGAACACTGATGCAAAACTTCTAGCAGAGTGAGTGAATCATATTGATAGAAACAACACCTGAAATTATGAAAATCAAATAAACATACTGTGATTGAAATATCCCCTTTAGATGTCAAGGAACCAACAATAAATTCTAGAGCTGCTAGATCATTGATACTGGATTCTATATCAAGGTTCAATAGACTCACAACAGTTTCTGTAGGGTTTCTCATCAAACTAATTGTGATGAATGCATCTTCAATAACTGAGTAGGTAGATTTGTTCTGGGAAAATACCTACAGAAATCCAATGTAAACACATTTCCTTAAACGCTTACCAAGATTCCTTTAGAAGTCCAGAAGAATTGTAACACCCATCATAAAGGGTGCTTACCAGCAACAACATTTTCCAGAGACAGGCCTCAAAGCCATCAATTTGGAATGGTCTGCACCTCATCAACAAAAGAATCGTGTTCTTGACATGGGTGGTAGAAGATAAAGCCAGCAGATTGAGAACCTCAAACCTGTCTCAAGCAATGCAACCCTTCCCAAAATCTAACATGGAAGAATCCTTTTATCAATAGCACTGTTTTACTGCTCTGTCATGACTTGAGACTGATAAACCTTCCCATCTGCCTCACATGTATCATTGTCTAAATGCAACCCTTCCCAAAATCCAGCATGGAAGAATCCTTTTATCAATAGCACTATCTTGCTGCTCTGTCATGACTTGAGACTGATAAAACTTCCCATCTGCCTCACATGTATCATTGTCTAAAGGTATCCCATCCAAAACTCTCTCAGATGGTACAACAGGTACCATCCCTTCCAATTTCTCTTTATACTTCTCTAAGGTTATTTCAAATGACACAATGTGAAATTGCGGCCCAAATAGGTTATGCTGCAACACCATGATAGTGGATTAAATGCTCATTTCCTCATGAAATGCTCCTATCCTCCAATCTCCCATAAGCAACCTTATTCCACAGACATGACAGGGAAATTGGGTGGGAGAGCAAATGAGAGGCAGATGTGAGGGAAATTGGTGTGGGGAGAGCAAACGAGAGGCAGAAGTGAGGGAAATTGGTGTGGGGAGAGTGACCGAGAGACAGATGTCAGGGAGATTGGGGTGGTGAGAGCGATAGACGGGTAATCGACCGATCGATCGAGATCGAGATCGAGAGGGCTTCCTATTTTGTTTCTTCTTCTTCTTGCTTCTTCTTCTTCTTCTGAGAGAGAGAGAGAGGGAAGGGAGTTTACGAATGCAACGGCTCATCTCTTTTTTAAATTTTTTACCGTTTTGTTTCATGTAGAGAGAGACGTTACGATTGCAAGGATTTTACGAAATCGGATTGCATACCGAGTTACTCAATACTCTCTTATCGTACTGAGTAAACTCAGTTGGGCCCACCTTGAATGTATTTGATCTATCCACACCGTCCATTCATTTTTCCATCTAATTTAAGGGGTTGAGCCCCAAATCGAAGCATATCCAAAGATCAAGTGGACCATACCACAGGAAACAGTGGGGATAATGATCTCCACCGTTGAAACCTGTCTAGGCCCCACAGTGATGTTTATTTGTCATCCAACCTGTTCATAAGATCATAAAGACATGGATGAAGGTAAAAATATATATATATATAAGCTTGATCCAAAACTTCTGTGGCCCCCAAGACATTTTCAACGGTGTGCATTCAATTCAACTGTTTCCTGTGGCGTGGTCATTTGAACATTGCGTATGTTTGATTTTTGGGTTCAAGCCCTAGAATTATCTAGTAAAATGAATGGATGGAGTGGATAAAATATATAAATCATGGTGGACTACACAGAGTTTACTCAGTACACTAAGCATAGTGAGTTACTCACTACGCAATCAGCTTCCGCGGATTTTACCGTTTTGTTTCGTGTAGAGAGACGTTACGATTGCCACAGCTCATCTCTTTATTAAAATTTTGCCTTTAAAAAAAAATAAATGGAAAGCCTACGTCGGGACGAACGCAGATTGCGTCCTACCCCTCCTCCACCTCCAGTGCAGGAAGGGGAAGGAGATTTTAGTGGCCATCGTGATATGTGGGTTTTATCCACACCCTCCATCCATTTCTCGATGCCAATTTATTTAGTATTACCAAAATTTGGATAAATCCAAGGCTCAAGTGGACCCCACCACAAGAAGCAGTGGTGGTAATGATTCTCACCATTGAAACTTTCCACGAGCCCACCGTGATGTTGATTTGCCATCCAGCCTATTCATAAAGTTACATATTCCTGGATGGAAAAACATACATATCAGATCGATCCAAAACTTCCGTGGTGCCCAAGAAGGTTTCAACGGTGATAATTTAATACCCATTTTTCGGCCCACCCGTTTCTTGAACCCACCTCATTTTTTGTTTCCTAATCTAAAATGATAAGGAAAAATGGATAGACAATGTAGATAAAACCCATACATCACAATGGCCACTCGGAGCTCTTGCCCGTTACAGAGACTGGCGGGGTAGTACGCTGATCCAACAATACAGCCTGTCTTTTTCTTTTTTTTTCCTCTTTTTTTTTCAGCTAGGTGGGGCCCATCTAGATTTTGGTGAGAAATCCACCCCGTCCATCAATTTTTCAAGATCATTTTCATACTTATTCTATAAATGATGTAGATCCCCAACTCAAGCGGGCCACACTACATGAAAAGTGGATAGGTAAATGCCTACCGTTGAACCTCCTTGTTTCCACCTCTAAAAACTTCTTGAGGGAAACAAAAGTTTTAGATGGAGCTGATATTTGTGTTTTCTCTTCATCCTGTTCTATGTAATTTTATGAATAGGTTAGATGGAAAATAAATATCACGGTGGGCCATAGAAAAGTTCCAACGGTAAGAATCATTGTCGCCACTGCTTCCTGTCGTGTGGTCCACTTGAGCCCTGGATCTGACTCATTTTTGGGATTACTCCCTGAAATGATACGAAAAAAATGGATGGAATGGAACGTGTAGATAAGGTCTATAGATCACGGTGGCCATTCAAAACTCCTGCCCGTTCCCGGCTGGAGACCGACATGGTAGGACGCAATCTGTGTCCGACGTTTATACATTGTTGATGCAAATTTATGGTGTGCCTTCTTCCCAAGCTCGTTGCCTGCACAAGAGAGAAACACAAAGGAGACCCTGGCTCTAGCCCGGGGAACCTCCGATGCTTAAGTTAGCTTCTTCGACAAGGGAGAAGGCGTATTTTGAGGTATTTAGTTGCGTACCTTTTACTAAAATGGAAGTTCTTTATTTATAGGTATGGGAGAGTCCTGCCGTGCAGGAATTCTCTTCCTGATATCATGAAGATTTGATTCTGGCCCACTTTTGGTCTCCATCCGATCCCGAGACCATCGGGATTGTGGATCCTTTTGCGAGATACCATGGACAGTGTTTTCATTTACACAGTCTTTTCCTTATTCAGCTCGACCGATTCCGACTTGAATAGTGAATGAGTCTTGGTTGGCTTTACGGCGACAAGCTTCATGCCTTTTGTCGGGTGGAACAGTCTAGGTTTGTGACCGTCGTCCTTTCCTATCCCATAATCGACAATACAACCGGCTTAATAGAAAAGTTCCAACAGTGAGAATCATTACCACCGCTGGTTCCTGTTGTGTGGTCTACTTGAGCCCTGGATCTGACTCATTTTCAGGATTATACCCTAAAATGATACGAAAAAAATGGATGGACCGTGTAGATAAGGTCTATACATCACGGTGGCCATTCAAAACTCCTACCCGTTCCCGACTGGAGACCGGCATGGTAAGATGCAATCCACGTCCGACGTTTATACATCATCCTCAATGTCCATATGTTTTGTGACCTCATTTTACAATATAAGATTAGAAATAAGCTGGATCCAATTATCAAATGAGCTAAAACCGTTAGAATTGAACATCCACAGTTGAGATATTCGTGGGGCAAGAAGTTTTGAATTCGGCTAATATTTGTGTTTTAAGATCGTACTGGTAGTAATAACATTCTAAATAGTATGGATGGCATGTAAACATTGCTGTCAACCTCAGGAGGTTTCAACGGTAGGAATTTCCCTACCCACCTTTTCCTTTAGTGCGGCCCACTTGAGTCTTAAATCCTGATCACCATTGGTCTCAAGTCCTAAAATGAGCTAAAACAATGGATGGATGGGGTGGATTTCTCACAAATATCACGGTGGACCCTACTTAGGTTTTCAGCATAGGAACTTTCTGCCAAAGGCTTTAGCAGGAAATCCGCTTCCATAAGATCATTCCTACTAAGATAACTGAAAACAAAAAATAATAGTCTAACCCAAAACAATTCAAACCCGACCAATTTCTCAATGGTAGGCATTCAATGCTTACTGGTTCAATTATGAGACCCACTTTCATTTTTGGGCCCATGTAATCTGGCAAATTGGATGGACGGATATTTTTAACAAATATGGCAGTGGGCCCATGACTGTACGGAGTGGATTCCATCAGGACCATGACCGCGGGGACCACCTTGATGTACATATTATATAAGTTATAGAAAACAATGGTGATCGAAGCCTACAGTTATAGAAAACGATTGGACTAAATTATAGAAAACAATTATGATTGAAGCCTACAGTTATAGAAAACCATTGGACTAAATTATAGAAAACAAAGGTGATTGAAGCCTACAGTTAAAAACATTCTAGGAACAACCCAATGTTTATTAGCCATTCAACATGCAGGCCCCACTTTCAATCGGGGTTACCCATCATGCAAGGCATGATTTGGATGTGGGTCATTCATCATTAGGGGCTGGCCTTTGATGTGGATCGTCCGTCATGTGGGGCCACCTCAAATGGGCCATCCATCATGTGGACCCCAACTTCAATGTCCACTGCCCATTATGTGGAGCCCACCTTTGATGTAGATTGTCCATCATGTAGGCTCCATCTTTGAAGTGGGTCCTCCATCATACTATGATGTGGGCTTTTTATCATTATAGGCCAACCTTTGACAGACATGTACCATCCATATGTTGGCCCACATTATATGGGGTCATCCATCATGTGGGGCCCACCTTTTATGTATACCATCCACCATGTGAGCCCAACTTTTAATGTGGACGATCCACCACATGGAGCTTCCTTTGATATAAAAATGACAGTCTTCTTTGACATAGATAGAGAAGTAGAAAAGTCATAAGTTAGAAAGCTAAACAAATTTACTTATTAATATAAGTAACTTTTGGCACATAAGTTACTTTTATAATGATGCTTAACAAACTAAATTAAGTGAAAAAAGTAACTTAATTACTTAACATAAGTTTTTTAAAAAAGTAACTTACTTGGTAGTATTCGAATGGGCCTAAGTGTGTATTTATCCTACATACAAAGTTATGACATCATATCACCTTTATTCTTGTGATCGGTTGGAGTGTAGATCTCAGGGGTGGAGTAGACATCTCATATACAACATTGTGAGCCCTACAAAGTATGGTGTCATTGAGGATTCTACGCCCAAGAATTAGGAAATTAGTTAGGTGATTTGGCTGAACTACAGAGTACAATATTCAGTGGCATAAAAATTGTAATATGAACATACATTAACCTCAGTTGAAATTACTAAATTGTAGTGTATCATCTCTAAATTAGGGTGGTCTGAGCGTGTGAGAAAGAGAGAGATGTCAGGGAAATTGAGTGGAAGAGTAATCGAGAGAGATGTCAAGGAAATTAGGGTGGGAAGAGTGATCGTGAGATGGAATGTCAGGGAAATTGGGTATTATCCTGGTTAAAAACTCCGGTAGCCCCACAAATGTTTTAATGGTGAACATTCAACCCTTAATGTTTCCAATTGTGTGGCCCACTTGAGTCTTAGATCTTCCTCATTTTTTTGGCCCATCTACTAACATGATTTGAAAAATAGATGGACATAATGGATTTTTCACAGACATCACAATGGACCCTACCTAGCTTCCCATCGCCACAAGCAATCAAGTTCCGTCCAGCTCTTACTTGCATATCAAGAAAGAAAACTTCTAAAACAGTTGCTAGAGAGACATCCACCGTTAATTTCTACGGGGCTCATTGCCATGATTACATGAAATCTACTCCAACCCTCAGATGTTGTACTACAATTTAGGTGTAAGGCCCAAACATCCATCTCATCTATGATGCAAGTGGGTCATACCAAGATAAACATTTAGGAGGGTAAGTGTTGCCCTGTACACTATTTCTAACCACATGGTTCACCTGTATCATGAATGGGACTAATATTTAGGCCCTGAACCTAACATAGGTGACCACCTAGTTGTTAGAGTGGATTTCACATCATCATCAAGGTAGAGCTAACCCATCTAACCAATACTCCTACACCAAGAAGTTCCCAAGTGTTATAGTTGCATGTTATTTTTCCAAACCCTAATTATTCAGCGGGTCAATTGTTCAACTAGGGGTGTCAACAGGTTGAGCTATGGAAGGACTAAGCTCTATCTAAGCCGACCATCATTTTTCAATGTAGACCCAAACTTAGTCGTAGCCCGTGATGAGCCAAAGTGGTGGTACAGCCTAAGTCCGATCCTAATTATTTTTAGTGGCCCAAGCCCAAGCCTAGACCCGGAGAGGGAGAGAGGAACCGACAATGGCATTAAAGGAGATGGGAGAGAGTGGGAGGGAGAGGGGCAGTCGCGCTCCAAACTCGGCCTCCCGCACGACTGATCTATGATGGCCGGTCCTGGCTTGCGACGCTTCGAACTCCAAGTTCAGCACCTGACGCCCACACAATAAGTCCCGAGCTCGACGCCCGACTATAAATTTTAGGGACATGATTTTTTTTGCTAACAAATATTAGGCATAAAGATTCACATTTACAACACAAGCAAAATAACCAACTCTCATTATACAATATGTTTACATTATAATTGTTTCACAATGGTATGTTTCCATGAAAATGAATCGAAAGTGTAGTGTCCAAAAATCACATGATAGGCATCATTTGCTACTCCTACTTATGATATTGTCTTGAAAAAAATTATAAAAGAAAGGCTTGATCTTTTAAAGCCTAGTGAGTACACGTGTGTGTGGCATGTCCTACATGCAGGCAGGTAAGGTAAATATGCGATGAAGAAATCATGTGTGGTGGAATACATGTAATATGTAAGGTATGATGACGATACCCATATGATGCAATATAATACATATGCATCAAGATCATGATCTAAATCAATGTTCCAACACCACCATGCCATGCTATCACATATTTGTTACACATAGGCATAACCGCATCACAGAAGTTTGTAGCCATATTATCAACATTGTATTGTTATGCCCTATTATGGCAACTGTATAATCTCGAAAAATACCATGGTCGACACCTGTGCACACTAGGCACCAATAATCAACCTTGCATACCCGCCTATAGTGGTGTCGTAAGACTACCACTCGGCACACCAATAGTGGACCATAATCGTGCTTCTCCTCATCGACGGGTCAAACCAGTCCTTGTTTGCACCTCGGCCCTTAAGCAGGTTGGACCCACCTCTTCTCAACTTGACCGCGTAAATGGGAGTCAAATCTATGACCCATGTGTCCACTTGGTTCGACAGTGAGGCATCCCTACATAGCATCGGGATTCAGGGACTTTCAACCCAAGGAGCATACAATCCCCCACTATTTCTACATTTTTCGGCATCTCGCCCCTTTTAAGGATAGTCTGTGTCATCATTATAGATCCACATTTCATTACCAATATCCATTTCATATTATACGGCACAATTGTGGTATTACCATCATCAAATATATCATGGTCATGCATTCATGCTAAGGCATACATTCATGCTAAGGCATACATTCAAGTGAATGTAGTATGCATATAATGCCATGAGTATAGAGTTTACATAGTCTTTAAGATAGAAAATTCATATATGATCATCATGAGCCACTATCAGCTTTACCAATACATAGTTATGTGACCCAACTATAAAGGACATATCTTATGCATGGATGGGTGCACTCGGCACACATGCACGTACCATCACAAGAGTATGATCAACATCAAATGTACAATGCATCATATAGCATTCCTCTACTAATCCATAATGAGCAACACATCACCATCTTCATAACTATCGCAATCAAACACACTATTTTCACAATCACATATCATTCATCACAAAATTGACAACGACTATCATCGACTTTCTAGTAGTTGGATGCCCATCTGTATACAACGTTATCCTCGGACGATCATCCCTCAACACTCTACAAGCAGTAGTGTCAACTTATTATCTGACAATGAAATTCCTGACCGAGCATGGAGTTGGGTAGGTCAAGGGAGACCAATAGGAAGCCCATCAATGCGACTCCATGTCATTAAGAACACAACATCACACAATAACCATCACCTCCCTTGATCCTTAGGAGGACTCAATCGAAAGAGGATGTCCGATGAAAGACCTCGTAACCATCCTGCTCAACAAATCTAACCCAACTCGAACAGTACAGGTCAGCTCATCGCTGACTCTAGCTTTGCAGGATGAGATCATGGATCTCCTTCGACGACAAGCCGATGTATTCAACTAGTCCCATTGAGACATACCTGGCATCAGCCTAAAAGTGATGGTTCATAAATTGAGCGCCAACCCCGACGACCAACTAGTAAGGTAGAAACGATGAGCATTCGAGCCAGAATGGTATGCCATCATCGGTGAAGAGGTCGGCAAGCTTCTCAAAGCGGGTTTCATCAAAGAAATCCACTATCCAAACTGGAATGCCAATGTCATTTTAGTGAAAAAGTCCAATGGGAAGTGGCGGGTCTGTGCTGATTACACTAACCTGAACAAAAACTGCCCCAAGGACAGTTTTCTCCTCCCATGGATTGACCAGCTAGTCGACAGCACTATTGAGCACGAACTCTTAAGCTTCATGGATGCTTACTCGATATACAATTAGATCATCATGTATCCATACGACAAGCAGAAGACGACCTTTGTCACAGGCAAAGGACTCTACTGCTACAAGGTCATGCCCTTCGAGTTGAAGAATGCTAGAACCACGTACCAGCGACTCGTCAGCAGAATGTTCGCTCAACAGATTAGACGCTGCATGGAGGTCTTCACCAATGACATGTTCATCAAGAGCATCAAAGCCCCAGACCACATCACCGACCTTAAGGAAATGTTCACAATATTACGAAAATATCATATAAAGATTAATCCAAGAAAATGTGCCTTTGACATTGGCTCAAGAAAATTCCTCAGTTTCCTGGTCAGCCAAAGGGGGGTCGAGGCGAACCCTAATAAAATCTGAGCTTTGCTAAAGATAAGCTCATCCATGACAGCAAAAGAAATCTAGTGCCTCACAAGGAGAGTGGCCTCTCCCAACCGGTTCGTCTCCCGAGCCACTGATAAGTGTCTCTCATTCTTTAAACAGCTGAAAGGAAAACAGAAGATAGAATGGACAGAGGACTGTGAACTAGCCCTTCGATAGCTCAAATAGTACATAGGCTCACCACCACTACTTTCAAAGCCCAAGCAAGGAAAGCCGCTCCTACCATACTTAGCAGTCTCAACAACAACAGTCAACTCGGCCCTTATCCGGGAACAATAAGGGAAACAGCTACCGGTGTACTATGTTAGCAAAGCCATAGTCCCAGCCGAGACCAGGTATTTAGACATCGAGAAGCTAGCTCTAGCTCTAGTCGTCTCATCCCGCCGCCTCCGACCTTACTTCCAGGCCCATACTATCATAGTCCTCACCAACTAACCTCCAACTAGGTACTCCAAAAACCTGAAGTGTCGAGAAGACTTATAAAATGGGCGATCTAACTCAGCGAGTTTGATATTAGGTATCAACCCTGAACCACCATTAAAGGCCAGGCAGTAGCTGATTTTATTATCTAGCTCACGTGCGAAAGCGACCTGTAAGCTAGTTCGAGCAGTAAAACCGATCAACTGGCAGATCGAGCAACCGAACAAGATTTGCCGACCTGGACATTATACGTAGATGGCTCATCCAATTCTAAAGGTAGCGGGGCCGGGGTAGTGCTTGAGGTTCCTCACTAAACCTACATCCAATATGCCTTAAGATTTGGATTCCAAACATCAAACAATGCAGCAGAATACAAAGCATTGCTCGTTGGACTTAGGTTAACAGCAGCGATGGGATCTCAGAACCTGAAAGTTTACAATGATTCAAGCTCATCATCAACCAGATAGCCAGCGAATACCAAGCAAAAAAAAAGAGTATGATCGTCTATCTACAAAAGGCCCGGGAACTCATCAGCAAATTCCCTAAGTGCGACATCAGCCTGATTCCCAAGTCAGAAGACTCCAAGGTAGACACTCTAGCAAAGCTAGCCACAATAGCTAAAAGATGACATCCCGAAGTCAACCCTAATCGAGTTCCTCGCCAAGCCAAGTATCAGCAAGACTGACCCAAGCAAGGTCCTTCTAGTAAACTCAGTACCAAGCTGGATGGACCTGATAGTTAGGTACCTTTAGGAAGGAAAATTACCCGAAGATCAATTTAAGGCACACAGGCTCCGATCTAGGTTGGCCCGGTATACCATGGTTGGAGACACTTTATACAAAAAAGGGTTCTTTATGCCTAATCTCAAGTGCCTCCTGACCAGAAGAAGCCGAATACGTTTTGAGATAAATACACGAAGGAATCTGCGACAACCATTCTGGCAGCCGCACCCTTACCCATAAGGTCGTCTAACAAGGGTAATTCTGGCCAACCTAGAGATGCGACAAGTGTTAAAGGTTCACAACAATACCCCATTAGCCACCCGAGCAGTTGTTTCCCATGATTGGGTCGTGGCTATTCGCTCAATGGGGGATAGACATTATCGGCCCCTTGTCGACTGGTAAAGGCCTGACAAAGTTTGTAATCGTCGCGGTCGACTACTTCACAAAGTGGGCCGAAGACGAGCCCCTAGTCAAGATTACCGAACATAAAATCACTGACTTCATCTAGAAAAGCATAATATGTTAATATGGAATCCCGCACATGATCGTCTCGGACAATAAAAAGCAATTCGACAACGATCAGTTCCGAGGCATGTGTGAGAACTTTGGAATTCAGAAAGCTATTCATCACATCGGCATTTGTTCACAACCCCAAGTGTAGGGTTGCGATGTAGTAATAATCTCGGTAAGACCGAGATCGAATCCACAGGGACTAAAACTTGTACGTTTCTGAACGTAACTAGAAGAAGATCTAAATTAGAAATCTAAAATAAAAGAAGTAATTGTGAAAAGGGATTTTAATAATCTAAATGGAATTAGGGTTCCAAGGATCCACTTATAGCTATCAGGATGTTTCCTTATTTGATTCAAGCCACACAATTGGAATTGGAATCCTATCTTATCCAATTGGAAGATACATCAATAAAATCAAATCTGAACTTTCATCGACCTAATTCTCAATGGAAGAGAATTATGAAGGTTGGAAGGGATTCCATATCAAACCATGCCCTGGAGACGATGGCTAACAATGGGATTTACCAATCCCACAATCTCAAAATAAGAAAAGAAGATACTCAAAGCTATTGCAGATTTATTATAATTTGAGTCACAACAAACCATTAAAAACTGAAAGTATTCCTTAAATATCAAATTAGAATCAAAGAAGTTCAACAAGAACAAGAATCAAAACAAGAAAAATATCCCAACATGCTACAACATTCACTTCTTAGCCCTAGCTAAGAGATTTAGCTAACTATAGACATGATTGGATCTAAAACCTTAGAAGAAAGCATTAAAAATAAACTAGGAAAGAAGAAAAACTCTTGGGAGGCTCCTCCACCCTTTGGCTTTACTCCTTAAAATCCTAAATATCCTAAAAAGTTTGTAGGAACCCCATATTTATAGCCTAGTCCGGTCAATTTTGCAAAACCACCTCAATTTATGCAGTCCGCGTAACTCTGCGTAACGCGTTTGATGATATCGAACAACCTTCGATGTCATCGAACAACCTTCGATGTCATCGAACAAACCTTCGATGTGATCAAACTGCCTTTAAGTCCTCAAATATGTGTCCAAAATAGTCCAGTGAGTTGCTTCAAAATTCTTTAGAAATTTCGATGCCATCGAACGGGATTCGATGTCATCAAGCAAATCTTCGAGTCATCAAACAGTTCCTTGAGCCATTGAAAAATGTCTTTAATTCGTCCAGTGACCAACTTGATTTTTGTGTAAAAATTCGATGTCATCGACCTATATTTGATACAAACAATGGCTTCAATGTCATCGAACGGTGGTCGATGATAAGATCAGTTTCGATGTTGTTAATTTCTGCACTTTGCACTGCGAACTTCCTTCCTCCTCCGCCTGGTTTCCTTGGATCTTGGGGTCTTGAAATCTTCAATCTTGGTCTCTAAAGATCCGTTCTTTGCCTTAGTAATTCTTAAGCATTAAATCCATGCTTTTAGCATTCTTTTCAATCCAAGCTCTTAAACTCACCTTGCAACACAAACATGTATAAAATATACCATTAAGCAGTATCATGTTCTTAAAACTAAGATATAAATAGGAAAATTATGTAATACTTGACACCCAACGGCATCCCCAAGCCAACGGTCAGGTTGAGGGAGTCAACAAGATCATTAAGAACCACCTTTGAACCAAGCTCGAGAAAGCTAAAGGGACCTGGGCCGAGGAGCTCCCCTATGTTCTCTGGGCATATCGGAGCACCGCCCAAACAGCCACGAGAAAAACTCCATTCTCCATGGCCTTCAAAGCCAAGGTTGTAGTCTTGGTAGAGATACGACTCCCGACAGCCTGGATCGACTCTTTCAAAGAAAATAAAAACACATAGCAAATGACACTAGACCTCGATTTGCTCGAAGAAAAAAGGGCGCATGCCCAGCTCAAGGTCGCAACTTGGCAACAGCAGGTCACCCAGTTCTACAATTCTAAAGTAAAAATGAGAAGGTTCTGGGTTGGAGATCTGATCCTTCGAAAGATCTTCCAGAACACTAAGAAACCTAGCACAGGGACTTTGGGACCGAATGGGAAGGACTGTATAGAATCATAGGTAACTTGACCCAGAACCTATCGGCTCGAAAATATGGAGGGATGACCTCTACCGCGTCCATGGAATGTTGAACATCTGAAGATCTACTACCTGTGAAGCCCGACTAGGATTTCATGTTAGAGTCTATGTATCTACAATTCGAAATTTACAAACAGCCGACCTATTGGGTCATAATCTACATGTCTACTGATAATATTTTTCAATAAAATTCCCGAAGCTGGAAAAATTTTGCATTTTACTTATCTACAAGTATCCGAACTACATAGTCTAGTGAGGACCTCCCTTAGCGCAAGGAAAAAGTGGTCCTCACCAGTTGCCTGACCCTTAAAGAAGAGATCGGACCACTAATTGATTTTATTGCAAAGCCTACTAAAGTATCCCCTTAGTACAAGGGAAAAAAACCCTCCTAAGCAAACTGTTAGGCCCTCTATGGAGGGACCATTGTAGCTCGACCATCCAACACGTAAAAGCTTGATAAAGGAAATGTCTCAATAGCTAACCCCCTATTCACAACCCCAAGTGTAGGGTCGTGATGTAGTAATAACTTGGTGCGAATGAGGTTAAATCTATAGGGAATGGGGAACACGATCTAGAACTAATATAAGTCTAACTTGGTTGGTCTGGGTTTTTTTTAATCTAGTGATTTAGAAAAAAAGTTTTGAAATAATAAAGATAAAAAGTCTAAGGATCTAGGAATCCACCTATAGCAATCTCAACATTAATCTACTTGATTCATTGATAACTCAATTGGAATCGAAGTCTTATCCTATCCAATCGGATGATGGAGTAGTTAAAATAGAATCTAAACTTTCCATTAATTTGGTTCCCAAATATCCATCTAATTGCAATGATGGTAGGCGATCAATCATCCTACCATGCCCAAGAGATTATGGTGAACAATGACTTCTATACATCACACAATTCCAAAGTCAATAAGATCATATCAAAAGTCTTCACAGCATCTACAGTAATTTCAATCACAATAAATCATAGAAAACTGGAAATATATCTTAATTCAACCCAAAACTTAATGTAAGTTCAACATAAACTTGAATCAAAGCAAACTAAACATCAAAATAAACTATAGGTGTCATCTCTTAGCCTTAGCTAAGAGATTAGCCTGAGAAGACTAACATCCTAGAAGAAAAATAAAAGAAAAACTAGAAAGATTTACTAGAACCATGAAAAAATTGGAGTAGAAGAACGTCATCAACGCTCCACCTAGGCCTTCTCTCCCTTTTCAAACTCTAGAAGATGCTTTGGAGCATCCTAAGGACTCCTATTTATAATTGGGGAACTCCAACTTTCGCACTGAGTTGGAAAAATCTACAAACCGCTTCAAATTTATGTAGTCCATGTAAAATCTGCGTACCCTTCGGCTAGCCGAACCAAAACTTGGGCTAGCCAAATTTCACACGAATGTTAAAAGAAAATGTTGTTGGAATTTCACCCAAACTTTGGCTGGCCAAATTTCAAGCTTGCGCTAGCTGAACCAAAACTCAGGCTAGCCGAATTTTCACTTCAAGTCTTCGATTCTCTTTATTCCTCACTTGGTTTTCTTGGATCTTTGACATGTGAATTCTTGAATCATGGTCTCCTAAGATCCATCCCTTACCTTAGTGATTCTTGAGCATTAAATCCATACTTTTAACATTCTTTTCAATCCAAGCTCTCAGATTCACCTCGCAATACAAACATGTATAAAATATACCCATTAAGCATTATCATGTTCATAAAACCAAGATATAAACAGGGAAAAATATGCAATATTTGACATTTAACATGCCCCCAACCAGCATTTAGCAAAACATATGAAAGATAGTTCGAAAACCAATGTATAATTTCCATAAGCTCAAGCGGTTCTAAAAACAATTCATATTATAAAAATCTTAAGTACATTAATGTTAAGCACTACTTTCTCCTAAGCTCTAGTACTTTGTAAATTTCCTAATCAAGTTTAAAGTATTAATCCTCTAATTAGAACAATTCTAAACATTGAGTTCCATGGATGCATAGTGAAGTTTAGACTTATCACAATCAAAAGTTCAATTCTCTATTTTCATGATAAAATTGATAATTAAAAGAGTTCAAGATAACCAAAACCTAAACCAAAACTTGCCTTACAGTTCAACACTTTATTATTCCAGCTTTTAATTTTTCCGTCAATGACTTTCACACTATTTCACTTTTTCTTCTTTTCAACAATCCTTAATGAACTTTAATAGGTAGCCATTTTCGACGACAACTATTTTGTTGTTGGGTATTTTCTTTTTCTCACTTTTTCTTTTCTTTTCTTTTCTTTTCATTGAACATGATAGACAAATTCCCTAGGTTTTAGTTTCTATCATTCTTAATAACCATCAAGTTAACAATTCAATATCAAACTAAAACTTTAATGTGTAAGCTAGATATGACATGTGAAATCTTGACTCAATCAATGTTTAAAACTTCTGATTAAGAATTAATGACTCAACTTAATTTTAAAATCTATCAAATAACCAAAATCTAAAAGTCATAAATCATCAACATTAAGTATCTTATAATTCTAATCTATGGATTATCTTTAAAATTACTTAATTTCACAGAAATTTTCAAAATTTTTGAAGATTTTTAGGTCAAAATTTTAACAAATTTGCTCAAATTTGAAGAATTTCCTAAAAAGAAACCTACCCCTTAACCTAAAATCTACATTGTCCTCAATGAATAAGCACATGCGATAAGAGCAAAATTGAGAGCAATGAAAATAAAGGGGAGTAGATGAAGAGTACCTATAAAGTGAATACGATCTTCCAATAAAATGTGGTTATAGTGACTAAACTAAACTGTAAAAAGCAAACTAATCCTAAGAAAGTAAATAAGTTCTAATCCTAAACTAGGAAAGTAAGGGAAAACTACTCAATCATGTAGCAAGATTCCTCCTTCGGCTAATATCTTGATAAATTTCTCAGTAGGTTTCTCAATAAGATCATCCAAAAGCTCTTTTTCCAGTAAGCTTGGATGCCATGGAGCATGAATTTCTAGAGAAATTTATGAACCTTAGCAAAAAATTGTCGTTTAGTCCCCTAAAGTATCCAAAGTATATATGATTCACTTGTGACAAAAAAAATTTCAATGTTAGTGCAATATGGTGAATCATAGACTACAAGTAGGTGAAATTCAGAGAAATTTTCATTGGTTAGTATAGTCTCAACACATTCCTAAGTTTCAAACTTCAGTTCAAGTTCTAGCTCTCCACTTCTAATGGTAAACATTCAGGATATGCGGAAGGGAGCTCTTCAAGAAATTGATTCCCTCGGTCAATATCAACAATCGAGGTATTGTTTTGAAAGGTGTTCACTATGTCTTGTATCATATGATCGTTTGAATCTGCAAAGTGTGTCAAGCAATCTTCTAAAGAATAAAGACGTTTAGTTGAAATGGGCTTATTCTCCATATTGAGGTCTATGATGATATGCCCAGGGACTCCTTCATCATCATTAAAAATAGAGGGAAGCATACTCTCTTACTCGTTATCTTGGTGAGAGTCAATCATCACCGGATACATCTCGCCTTACCCTACATAAACAGATTGAGAATCAGTAGGCGAAGATTTAATTTGAAGACTCGGTTCATTGATACTAGTCAGTAGAGGCATTGTATTATCAAGGGATGGTGACTCAAATAGTGGCTCCACTGGGTAGTTTCAAACACCGGAGTCGTATTAAACAAGTCCTCTATCTCCTTAATCATATCATAATTTAAATCAAAGGAGTGGGCTGAGCACGCCTCAAAAGAGTCGTGTGGTTTACTTGAAAGGGGCTCATCCTCCACATTAGAATCGTGTTATGTAAATGGAGTGGGTCAGCATCATTATGTTTGAAAAATACTCGTGTCTCTTAATCATTAACTTGGACGGTCATCAAGATCGACTCTTTGGAAAATTGAACCGTATACTCATTAACATAATCCAACTCCTCATTCTCAATTTCAGTATTCTCCACAAGCGAGTTGGGATTACTCTTCTCGCATTGTGTTTCTAGATTAGGTTGAGGCTGAGAAAACTAGCCTCTTCCTCCTCATTGAGGTACAACTGAATTCTTTGAATTGAGGATTTGAGCAATGCACAAGATATTCTAATTTCTATGAATGATTGCACGATGTGTTTGTTAATTTGCTCTTGATCATCCATGAATTTCTGAATTGACTCTTCTTGGAATGTTTCCTGTTGGATTTCAAAGATTGGGGATCCAAGAGGATAGTCATTAGAATCGATTGTTGGTTCGTTTCTCTAATGTTGATGTTTTCACTGATTATAGTCATACATATCATATGTGGGAGGGTTTGATGGTTGTTGATACGCATTGTCACTCATAATGTAATCACCCATTGTTTTCTTCTTGCCAAATGGGTGTTAATTGTTCTCACTCCAATAATCACGTAATGTTTTCTTACTCGGTGGAGTGTAATTATTCTCCCGCCTATAATCGCGTAGGGACTTCTTAACCGGTGGAGCATTATATTCCGGTTGATTCTCAATAATGATTTCAAAAATTTTTGAAACATAGGTTGTTTCCTAACCTAATCATCTGACAGTCCTTCCCGATATCTCTCATCTTCTAAAAGTAGATTAGCATACTTACGTGTCTACTCTTGCATGTACGTCGTGAAACCCTAATTTTGACTCTAATCATAAAATATATTCCTATGTAAAAAAATAAAATAAAATAAAAATTTGCGGCAATATGAAGAGCAAGTAGAGGGAAGAAGTTACCAAAAGAGAAGAACTAGAATTGAAGATCCTACAAAAACAAAACAACCAAACTATGTTAACAATGTTAGAAGAAGATAGAGAAGAGAAAAAAAAAATCCTAGACAAAAAATTGAAAACCGAAAAATCCTAAAAACCCTATATTAGAAAAAATTCAGAAACAAGAAAAATCTAACCTAAAACAAAAATTAAACCTAGAAAACCTAAACCTAATTGTGTTCAACGCCAATCCCCGGCAACAGCACCAAAAACCTGTTCACAACCCTAAGTGTAGGTTCCCAATGTAGTAATAGCTCGGTGAGAATGAGGTCGAATCCACAAGAAATGGGGAACACAGTCTAGAACTAATCGAAGTCTAACTTGGTTGGTCTAAGTTTTTTTTAATCCAGCGATTTAGAAAAAGGTTTTGAAATAATAAAGATAAAAAGTCTAAGGATCTAGGAATCCACCTATAGCAATCTCAATATTAATCTACTTAATTCAATGATAACTCAATTGGAATCAAAATCCTATCCTATCCAATCGGATGATGGAGTGGTTAAAACAGAATCTGAACTTTACATTAATTTGGTTCCCAAATATCCATCTAATTGCAATGATGGTAGGGATTCAATAATCCTACCATGCCTAGGAGACGATGGTGAACAACGACTTCTACACATCACACAATTCCAAAGTCAATAAGATCATATTAAAAGCCTTCGCAGCATCTACTGTAATTTCGGTCACAATAAATCATAGAAAACTAGAAATATACCTTAATTCAAACCATAACTTAATAGAAGTTCAACATAAACTTGAATCAAAGCAAACTAAATATCAAAATAAACTATAAGTTTCATCTCTTAGCCTTAGCTAAGAAATTAGCCTGAGAAGACTAACATCCTAGAAGAAAAACAAAAGAAAAACTAGAAAGATCTAATAGAACCATGAAGAAATTGGAGTAAAAGATCGTCGTTGGTGCTCTACCTAGGCCCTTCTCACCCTTTCCAAACCTTATAAGATGCTTTGGAGCATCTTAGGGACTCCTATTTATAGTTGGAGAACTCCAACTTTCGTATCAAGTTGGAAAAATCTACAAACCGCCTCAAATTTACGTAGTTCGCATAAAATCTGCGTAACCTTCGGATAGCCGAACCAAAACTCGGGCTAGCTGAATTTCACATGAATTTTAAAATAAAATGTTGTTGGAATTTCACTCGAACTTTCTCGAGCAGGCCGAACCAAAACTTGAGCTAGCCGAATTTTCACTTCAAATCTTCGATTCTCTTCATTCCTCACTTAGTTTCCTTGGATCTTTGGCATGTGAATTCTTTAATCTTGGTCTCCTAAGATCCATCCCTTGCCTTGGTGATTCTTGAGCATTAAATCCATGTTTTTAACATTCTTTTCAATTCAAGCTCTCAGATTCACCTCGTAATACAAACATGTATAAAACATACTCATTAAGCATTATCATGTTCATAAAACCAAGATATAAACAGGGGAAATATGCAATATTTGACACTTAACACCCCCGAGCTCTCATTCGACTGACCTACTAGTAAGTGATAAGCCGATCTGAAAAATCTACTTAAAAACCCGCACAGTTGTCACAAAAAGTACTTTCTTTTTCGTTGATATAAACGAAGTACATAATGAAAAGCAAATGGAAAAGAAGCCAAAAATACAAAAAAAAAAAAAAAAAAAAAAAAAAAAAAAAAAAAGAAAGGAAGTTCAGGACTCCATTAGGGTTGGTTGCTCGGAAGGCAAGTCCTCAGCCTCTGGTGGAGTCGGATCTTCGGCAAAGCAATCCTCGAAAGAGGACAAGTCGTGCTCTGGGTATGCCTCCTTAACATCCTCAAGGCACTTGTCATACCCAATGTTATAGAGTGATCCCTCTCTTCCTCCCTGTCATGCCCCAAACTAAAAAACCGGGCTTACAAAATTTTCGATCATCGAATTCGATGCTGACAGCCTCTATAGTACCCCATTCTCGGCTCTCAGCACCTATACGCTAGATTTCTGATCCTTGGATCCTAGAAGGAGGATTTTCCAGTGTACATTTATCTCATAAGAAGCATAACCACAAGTTTACCCAAATCACAAAGACAATAATATCATCACATATCCACTAATATAAACATTTGAATACAATGCTGAAAGAGAAATACATATGTCAAAAATCAAAGCTCCAAAAGACCGATGCACGCTCCAAGCTCAACGCTGCTACAACCTAACACCACCTGTACGCATCTATCGTGCATAAGCTTATAGAAAGCTTAGAGGGTGGCGAAAGAGTGTCCACAAGGAAAGTGTCAAGTATGAAATACAATGCCATAAATTATACAATATCGGAATAAGTGAAAATACTGACAAGTCCATAAAAATATTATCAACCTCATCCAAAATATGCGATGAAAAGACATAGCATGCCAATGTCATAAACTAAGAAAGTAATGTAAATCGGTTATGTAATGCGGAAATATAATGAACCAAATATCAGATATCGAGGATGCAATATAATATGGGAAGAGCTACGAATACCATCAGCTTCATCTAGGTCATAAAAATGCAGAAACATAGCAACTCAAAATGTCATATGCCGCGGATGTAATGCAATATGAGGTGCGAATGAAATGACCAAACTGGAGTGTGAAGTCGGGATGATAGTACGTGGTATCGCAGGCTATGGGGCCTATCACAACTGACTTCTATCCAAACCAGTCCTATACCTAAATTTGGATAGATAGACTCAATGTAGTAAGCTCCCGATCTCAGGTCAGTCACGCGCCCAAACCGAAATCCTAGCCATTGCGAAGGTACACAATAATTAGTAACGCACCACCAGCCCGAGTGGATAGTGAATGAATGAGTATATAACTCCTGCCCATTTAGTCCACAAATCAGTATTGTACATCTCTAGGATTATCACCGGGGTCTAGTACACTCTACACCACCTGCCGCCCCATCAAGCACACGACTGGGTAAGTGAAAGAGACCTCGCTATCCGCCTGCAAATATTAGGCCCGACTCGTCAATAGCGAACCCATTCCTCAAGTTGGTCAGACTCAGCCTAGCTATGCCTACTCCCTTAGGCGGGTAATGTCACACCCCCTCCCAACCAAACACGACACAGTGGGAGATGCGGCCTACTAGTAAACAACCCTTGTGCGCTCATATATATCCATTCGGTCTCGACATTGGGGCATCCTCTGGTACCAAGAGGGTTTATAGATTTTCACCCAGGGCTATCTATGGCTGTCCGATGCTAGTAACAGATTTTTGGTGTCCCATTTGGTCATCCACGACATGCCTGTGAAGGTTAGGCCCTGATGTCGTTAGGGCGTACAGTAATCACAACACATAATGCAAGATGCATGAGTCATACAATCCAGTCATGCATCAATCCTGTGCATACCGTGCGCTCATATGAGATAATCTCCGCCTATTAGGGAGTCTCATAATAATCTGTCCAATGGCATGTGCTATGATCAATCGCTCCTCATATCAAGCATACATATGACGCACATGGGCATGGATCGTGAAGTTATACTAAGCATGTTATAAAATGATGGTGTACTCCCCTCATATCAAGGATGGGCCTAGACAGCCTACTCATAACAAGAATGAGCCTCACAATGGGCCCTAAGGGAAGGTCACAATGTGGACATCTAATCATCATTGTCCATCAATGTGGACATTTAACCAACATCGCTCCCAAGCAGTGGCCAACATAGAGCCAAATATAAAGTGGGCCCATGGCCTCACATAAAGGCCTAATATACATCGCAATAGGCCTCATACAAGGGTTACATACACATCACTACGGGCCGCATCACATGGTCCTAATACATGTCATGGTGGGCCACATCGCATGGGCCTAATATGCATCATGATGGGCCACATCACATGGACCTCGAATACATCACAATGGGCCTCCCTCATGGGCCTCATATACACAACAGGTGAGCCCTACACATGGGCCTCAGATACATCACATGGGCCACAACCAATGGGCCTAATGCACATCATAATGGGCTTCATTAAATGTAGTACAAAAATATCACAATGGCCACGCCATATGGGCCAAAAATACATCTCATTGGGCCTTACCAAATGGGCCGAAAATACATCACAATGGGCCACAACATATGGGCCTAAAATACATCTCAATGGGCCACGACCCATGGGCCTCAGTACATCATAATGGGCCGCAACCCATGGGGCTCAAATACAATAAGTGGGCCACATCAATGGACCACACCAATGGGCCTCATATACGTTAAGTGGATCACATCAATGGGCCTCATATGCACAACAGGTGGGCACTACTCATGGGCCTCAAATACATAACATGTGGGCCCTACACATGGGTCTTATATACATCAAATGGGCTACGTATCTGGGCCTCACATACATAAAAGGGCCACACGTCATGGGCCTAATACATATCACAATGGGCCTTGCCCATAAGCCACGAATACATCAATGGGCCTTGCCCATAGGCCTCGAATACAACACAATGGGCCTTGCCCATAGGCCTCGAATACAACACAATGGGCCTTACCCACGGGCCTCAGATTCAAGCAAGTGGGCCCCATCATATGGGCCTTAAATATAAGGCAAGCAGGCCCTATCACATGGGCCTCAAGTGGGCTTGGACCACACCAAAAATCATTTCAATAGTTGTAGGTGTAACATGTGTATCACTGTACACTATCATTCCATGGGGCACATGGCCCACTAAAGATGATCGCACTGTCCAAACATTGTCTAGGTAAATCAGCACCATCCAAACATTTCCCATGTAAATCAGCACCATCCAAACATTGTCTATGTAAATCAGCACCGTCCAGCCATTGTCCATGTGAATTAGCACTGTCCAGCCATTGTCCAGGTGAATTAGCATCGTCCAATCATTGGACAACACCGTCCAAACATTGTCCAGCACCGTCCAGACAATCTGGACGGTGTGGAATATCACATCTATCATGGTGGGCTACACCACTATCCAAGTACGGACGGTGTGGATGGAGTTCACACAACAGCTGGGTCCCACATGCTGCTGACGTCAATACAACAGCTATATAGCTACTGTATGACACAGCAGATGCTGCTTCAAACAGCGTAGGTGGGTCCAACATGGGGCCCACCACTTTATAATATAATATTATTTGTTATTTATTTATTGTTATTATTTTATTTTTATTTTTTACAAGCCAGCGTCCAGACATGTGGTCTTCCGAATCTGGACGGACAGTGTGGATTATCTACATAGGGTCCATGTGATGGACGGTAGGGATGTAAGACACGTACATCAAGGTGGGTAATCTAGATAGTGGGCTGATCCGAAGCATACATCACGGTGGTCCTCACAGCACCATCCAGATGGACGGTTCAGATAAATACATCACAGTGAGCTCCAACCAGATGGACAGATGGCGTGGATCAAAGGGACCCACAGAACTTGCTGCTCATCAACACAGCAGCATCAAGGTGGGGTCCACACGTGGCTAAACTGATGGATGGCTGGACAAATACATGCATTAGGTGGAGCCACGTCCAAGCAGCTGGACTGCCTGGATACAACACATTCATGGGCCCCCACGTCCATGCAATGGACGACATGGATATACATCACTGTGGGTCCAGCACCGTCCACAGGCTGTTAGACGGTGTGGATCTAACACACACATCTAGTGGGTCCCTCATTCAGCACCGTCCATCAAGGTGGACCATTGCACAAGGAAAAAAGGAGAGGAGGGAGGGAGAGAGAGAGAGAGATCAGGAAGAGGAGAGGCCCAGCTACTATGGGTGCCTCAATATAGAGCATACATCAAGATGGGTCCCACCACAAGTGGGCCCTCAAATCATCAAATCCAAACTAAATCACCCACCTTTGATCTTCTTGGACTTCTCCTCATCTTAGCTCCAATGGGACATGATTCAACGGTTGAGATTGATTATGGAGGGTGAGATTGGGTGGTAGGAAGTGGGCCACACCTAGTTCTATCCATGGACCTTGGAGCTTGGACGTGGGTTGCTTACTTGAGAAATGGAGAAAATGAGAGAAAGAGGATGGATGGGTGTGAGTGATGGAGTGATGGGGAGAGAGGTGGGTGAAGTGATGGAAAGTTGACTTTTTGGGGTTGCTTTTGTACTTGGGGATGGGATAGAGTAATGGGTTAAGTGATGGGTGTACTTTTAACAAGTAAGGTGATTGATGTGATGGATTCTCTTGGGATTACAAAACGCGGTGTTTTCCTCGAACTGAACATGGGCCCACATCTCCTTGCCTGAGTATCACCTCAGCGCGCAAGACACGACATTGGAATCATGGTAACGGCGCTGTCGTAAGGGTACAAGTCTCAGGTCGAGTCAACTCTGGAATACGGGATACGACTCAGGGTCGCGCACAACTGCTATCTACGGATCGCGAGTCGCCGGAATTCGACCAAGAAGACCGTGGAAGCCTATGGAACAGTACTGGCTAGGATATGGGTTTCACCCTCCCACTCCTTAGAGGCCTTGAACTTCTCCATGGTTGCTGCCCAAGCCACCGGAATAGTTGCCTCGGCTTCTCTCAGCTTCACTCTAAAGTTGTACTTCACCTCATCCAGCTCGGATTTCCACTAAGCACCCTTCTTGCAAGCATCCTCAAGAGGTGATTTTGATGCTTACAGCTCAGTCCTCGCCTCCTCCGCCTGGGCCTTCAGAGTGACGACCTTAGAGCAAAGCTGCTTGAATTCAACGCTTTTCTACAGTAGAGCCGCCTAAACCTCTTTGCACTCCATCTTGCCGCATAATATCTCGCGATGAACTTTCAAAAGGGAGGGGATGAACTGAAAACAGATCTACGTTAGAAGACATAAAAAATAAATTTGCTAAGTGATAAAAGATGACTATTACAAAAGAAACGACCTACCCTATAGAAAAGTGCTGCCAACTGGCCTACGACAGCTGCCGGAGGCAAGTCCATCACACTCAACATCTAGAATGTGTTGAGCTATCCAAGGCAGGAGGCCCTCTGTCATGACAATGGCCGATTTGAGGGACCCCCAAACCTCATCACCTCGGCCACCAGTCAAACTACCCGTTTGATGTGAGAGGGATTGGGCCTCACAGCTAGAAGTAGCCCGAACCGCGAAAGGCTGGGTCTCAGCAATAGAGATTGCCCCCGCAGCGACCCCAACCACCTCTGAGATCATTGGCAGGTCTAGAGGAGTAGTGGTAAGAACAGTAGTGGGGTCAACAGTCATGCCTGACCGACTACCCGCAGAGGGGGCAACAGCCTTCTTCTTCGAAGCCAACCTTTGCTTCTTCTAGGCCAGCTCGTCCGCAGAGGGAGCTTTGCGCTTAGACCGGCTTTGCTCAGGTATCTTTACACAATAAAAAGAAATAGTCAGCAAGCAGATGAGAATGATATATATATATATATGACTCTCTCCTAAGGATATACTTGACATGAATAAGGTAAGACCTTATTTTAGAAGCAGTTCGGGCGTGATTAGTAGCCTCAAAGACCTCGATTCGGTGTCTGCCGACCTCGCCCCAGCTATTCGAGCACTCCTCACCCACTCCAGCAGGGTACTTAGGTAGAACTACCAAAAAACGATCATAATCAGATATGAAAGCAAAATGAGTTAAGAAAAGTGTAATTCGGACGTACCGACCTGGTTTAGAGAAGCAGGTCGAAACCCGAGAATGCAGCCCAGAAGCTCTTGGAGCCTCCCAATCTCCCTACACCTAAATCCACTTACTCTTCCAATTCCGATTCGAGGTCAGGGCGTTTGTAATTAAGGCCTTACCAATCTTCGACCAAGCGGAAAAATAATACCAACCCTTGTGGAAGGGGTTAGACTTAACCTGATATAGGTGGAGAAACTCATTCACAGTCAACTCGAGTTGGTCGAGCTCGGACCAAAGAATGAAAGAACCCACCAGTGCCTTCCATGCATTTAAGATTATTTGCCCAGGAGCCAACTCCAGATGCAAGAGGACTTTCCTCACTATATGTTGAAGAGGAAACCTTAAGCCGCACTGGAGGGCAATCAAGAATATGGCCACTTCATCGGCTTAAGGCTCACCTGAAAGCTCACCAAGTACGGGAGCTCAGAGTACCAGGGAGTCTGAGATATAGTACCCCGACCTGATCCATACCAGGTCAGCTTCCGTCAGCATTGACTCAACTAGCCCCTTTTCTTCTGCCTCCGACGAGGATCCACTGGTCTCCTCCGTAGCCAGGACACATTCTCAGCATCCTCTGGCCACTCGACCGAGGACTGGGCAGCCATCCTTGACTCATGGGACGCTTGGAAGTCCCTGTCACTCGACCATCCGACCCACCATCACGCCGGGACGACTCCCTCCACTGGTCCGACGATCTTAACATATGCTTTAGACCGAAAGGCTGCCAGAAGTTGGGAACCCGAGAGAAAAAGAAAGCAAAAGGGGGAGGGGGGAGAGGAAGACAGAAATGGAGCTCACCGGAGAAGAAAGCCTCTGAGAGATTGTCCCAAAATTGTCTAAGTATGGGGTGAGTAGAGAAATGGGTAGAGAGGAGCAACAATGCAAATAGCCCTTAAACAATTAGGGCTTCCCCCCTTTTATAGCAAACTCACTCGTACGAGCATTTAATGCTCGCACTTAATGCGCTGCCAAAACGGCTCCTCGATGCCCGCACCTTGACATGTGGAGCGCTACCACTCATTACACGGCTCGACTCTCAAAAGCACGCCACATGTCAACACCCCATACACCGAGGACCGAACAGGCACCCTAACAACGCACACCACCTTGAGCGTGGCAAATCGTAATTGCAGATATGCCTCGACTCCCATGCACACTGCCTTACTTTACAATAATGACAAGCAAACCCGATGCCCTAGGTGCAAAAATGTCTAACCTCACCAAAGATAACTTACTTTTTGATCTCACTACGCGAGCTCGAAAGTAAGGTGGCTTGCTGTTATGGGTAAAAATGGACTAGCAATTAAGGAAAACCCAGCTCAGACATATATGCATAGTACGAAGAGCTCGACCATTGGTAGAAAGAATCCCCCAGTCTCCAACCAATGTCAAGCCCTCCTAGACGTTGAGCCATTCACGGACAATACATTTCCGAGCTGATGCTCGGAACATCCTTTGGAAAAGAGGCCCGAAGTACGACCTTTGTCATATGACAAGATGAAGAGGATGGTCATCCCCGATATTCCATTTGTATCCTACTAAGGAAAAGAGCTCAACCCCAGTGCTCGGCCACATACCCCAAAGGTAGGTCGGTAACCTGCTCAACACCATGGGAAAACTTGACTACTACTCGTTAAGGGATCTAAGCCAGTGTAACCTTTCCTCGGAACAACCATCCATCTCGGACTCTCACCATGTGCTTCTACTAGTGTTGACCTAGTCCCGACAGAATCTACCCGAGATCCCAACCAAGAATCTAGGAAGACGATTGCGACACGGATCTGCCAGAGATCTTAGCCAAGGATCTAGGAAGATCCTTACGACACGTTCAGGATCCGAATCCCTCTACAATTCGCGCTTACTAAACAGGGGAAATTGTAAGTGATATGTTTTATATCTAGCACCCTGTGTTGTCAAATTTTGTAGTAACAAACTACTTGAGAGTGATTGACTTGTTTGATAGATGGAAAGTTCACCTTCAAGTTCAATAGATGGAAAGTTCACCTTCATTCGAAGATGAGTTTCAAGTCTTCTACATTAACATCAAAGTGCTACTACTACTTCAAATCAAAGTTCATATTCAACTGCAAATACAAAATCAAGTTCATATACAAGACCGAGTGCAAGTGAGACTTTAAATACTAGTTCAAGTCCAAGTGCATTACATGATCAAGTTCACGATCAAGTACACAAGCTCAAGTTCAAGTTTACAAGCTCAAGATAAAGTACACTAGTTTCAAGCATCAATGTGTACAAGATAAAGCTTCAAAGTACCTCAAGTATACTATCTACCGAAGCGACCGAATTGACAAGTTCAATGCTTACATTTAAGGTATACATGACCCTAGAAAGACCTTAGGGATAAGTCATACATATTGCATATAGAATTTTGGTCATGGTACTCTATTTGGACCTTGCTTCGACTAGTCCTAGTCATGGTTCTACTAGTCCAGGCACTGGCTCGACCAGTCCAGGGTTTTTCTCAACCAGTCCCGAAATTAACTCAAAATTTTAGATAAGTCCAGTAGGACTTCGACCAGTCGAGCACCCTACTTAACCGGTCGTGGAGACTGGCTCGACTCGAACTCCAGAAAGGTGATTTTGACCCACTCGACCAGTCGAGCAAGCCACTCGACCAGTCGAGAGTCTGTTTTATCCGATCACGTCAGAAATTTTGAAAATTGGTTGCTGCCGGGACCAGTCGAGGCGGACCTTACACTAGTCGAGGGAACCGAGTTTCACCCTATAAATAAAAGACTTTTCTTAGATTTTTTTATTCATTCCAAGCTAAATTATCTAAGAATTAAGTCCCCGCTATTGTGAAGTTATTGCTCGGTAATTTAAGATTCTTTTATAGCTTTTTTTATTTTGAATTTCTTGATCTCTTTTTATTCAATTCTACTTATTAGAAAGGGAATTTTACTTTACCCTTTTGAGATCTAAGAAATTGAATCAAGCTAGCTCAAGGTTGATTTTAAATTAAAATTCATTTAGACCTAGAACCCTTTCATTTGTGACATTAAACATTGAACATCTATGTCTATAAAAAAGTGGTTCTACCGGGCTACAATGAAGAAGAAGAATCTTCAAATAAGTATATTTCATTTATTATATTGTGGTTTGTAAGATTGATCTTTATTTTTGGTTTTGACTGAGATAGCTAGAAAATCTCAGTGTGTGGGGTTTTTAATTGTGGTAGCCCATTGAAAACACAATTGTAAAGGTTTTAAGGTGAACCTTGGAAAGCCTTCTTTCATAATGAAAGCCAATACCACGTGGGTTATGGATATTGGGAGTGGAGTAGGTGTGGCTATTTGCAAACAGTTGGTGTACACACCGAACTACTATAATTCTCAGAGTTTGGTTGATGATGATGATGGTGATGTATGTGATGTGGTGAATGCTGTAATTTACTTTCATGTACATGTGATGAATGTTGTAATAGCTTGATTTATTTTATTTGCCTTTGATATTCGTTTGAGTGTTTGATCCTTACTAAGTTCAAGACATTAGGTTGTCTTACAATAAACCTTGGTTTTTAATGTAAGGTTGTCCTTTGAACGAAGTTTGGATCAACCTCTCAAGACTAGTGCATTTGAGATTGCTATTTATTTCTGCTATCTGTATTTATATTTCGCTTTTACTTTTTATTATTTGGCATCCCCCCCCCCCCCCCCCCAGGACTGAGAGCTTTCAGGATGTCAAATTTTGATAGCCTATCTATTACTAGGCCACCACCGTTTGATGGCTCCAACTATGCATATTGGAAAGCCCAAATGAGGATCTTTTTAAGGTCCATTCATGAAAGCGTGTGGCAAGCCACAGTGACTAGACGGACTCCACCAATGTCTGAAGTTCTAGGCAGTGATGGAACCAATTTCATGAGAGAAACACTACATTATATGTGGACTGCTCTTCAGAAAAATGAGAGCAGTGCTAATGCTAAGGCTTTAAATGCAATCATGTGTGCACTATCACCTGATGAATTCAAAAGAATTATATCGTGTGAGACTGCTAAACAAGCCTGGGACACTCTTGAAATGACACACGAGGGTACATCTATTGTAAAAAAGTCTAAAGTTCAAATCTTCACAATTAAGTTTGAGGAAATTCATATGGAAGAAAATGAGACATTCATGGACTTTTATACGAAACTAAATGACATAGTGAACTCTATGTGGGGTCTTAAAGATAGCATCCCAGAAAGTAAAGTCTGTGCAAAAATTCTGCGATCACTTCCTAAGAGATTCAATTCCAAGGTTACTGCCATCTAGGAACTTAGAGACACAGATAACATGAAGGTTGAGGGACTTGTTGGTCCTCTTCAAACATATGAGTTAAATTTCAAAGCTCCAAAAGGTAAGTCTATCGCTCTTAAATCATCCAAATCAACTTCACATGATAGTAATGCTAATTCTGATTGTGAAAACTCAAAGGATGATGTGGCTTTTCTTGAGAAAAAGTTTTATAAAATTTTCAAAAGTAAAAGAGAGTTGATTTTCAAAAACCCTTTGAGAAGAAAAATGTTAAATCTAAAACATGGAAATCTCTAAAAGATAGCCAATGTTTTAACTGCCATGAATACGGGCATTTGGCAAATGAGCATCTAAAGAAGGACAAGTCAAAACGTAAAGGCATGTTAGCCACATGGGATGAAGCATCCAGTTCATAAGTTTCTTCTAAGTCAGATGAATCAGAACCCGAAACTTCAAATGAAGTCAAGGCTTTAATGACTCTAGTCAGAGTCACTTCCCCAAATAGTTGTGATTCAACCGATGATGAAAATCTGAGGAGTGAGCCTGAAAATGATAATGAAGATGATCTTCAAGGTGCATATAATGCTCTCTATAAGGAGAGTTGTAAAATAGCTGTCAAACATAAACTTCAAAAAGAGAAATTTCTGAAATTAAAAGATGATTTTCAAAATGTAATTTTAGAAAAGTCTCATATTTCTGATTGTTTAGAAAAAACAAAATGTGACTTGGATTTCAAAACATCAGAACTTGAAAAATTAAGATTAGAGAATGAGAAACTAAAAAATGAAGTATCTTTCCTCTTGAGTTCAAAGGATACATGGAGGTATGCCCAGAGAGACCTTAAACTTGAAAAGTTACTAACCGCATCTAGAAAATATGGAGATAGATCAGGTCTGGGCTATGATAAAAACATGCCTCTTAAAAATAAAAGTACTTCTGTAACGTCTCAGAAAAATCCGTACAAAGACGCGAGTTCCACCTCAGGTAGAAATCACTCAGGACCAAATCCTTTAGAAAGTAGATGAGAATTAACTAGGTGTTAAATGAGATTATCTGTGAAATTAGCTTAGATCACTTTAAATACAATCCGCAAGACCCAAAACTTATAGAATCATTGACGCTACATTACCCTGAAACCTAGGACCAATCTCTAAACCCGGTTGCTCTCGGGAGCACAACGAAACTTCATATCGGATCTGTACCGTGCGTCGAAAGTCTAATTACCGCGAAACTATACGCTTATGACCGCCTTACTGGGCTTGACAACCATCTCAGAAATTAAGTCCAGATAGTACCCAAAAACATACAACTTTAGCCCGGAGCGAAGTGTGTGAGAAACGTGAAATCTTTAGAAATTGAACTCAGATTTGAGTGATTTCAGTTGTTCACTTGAAGGCTAAATCTAAAGATTCAGACCATCAGAATCTAACCCAATCTCACCCTCGGATCAGGGAAAATTTCCAACACATGTCAGTGTACTTTGTGGCCCTGATCGAGTGACGATGACTGTTGAACTGAAACTGGTCCTCCGCGGTCAATCTGTAAATCCGATCGGACCGAAAACTTAACTCAACCTAGATCTAATGCGAGGGAGCTTAAGTCCGACCGCATGCAGAAAAGGGGCCTCCAGATGTGCCCCATTGGACTAAAACAGCCATTATTTGGCTATAACCTAAGTATACCATGGCCATGGGGCCATTCCCATCCTAGATAAGGGCTTTAAACCCCCTCTCTCTCTCTCATTCCATACGAATTTGCAACCCTAAGAGAGAGAAAGAGAAGGAAAGAGAGAAAGTGTGAGAGAAAGCGGGAGATCGTTCCTAGGATTCGATCTTGACGCTCCATGTGCTTAACCACCATTCTTGTATTGCTATACGGTCTATTTTGATTCCGTTTTTAGGTAAAAAAACCTAATCCTAATCTATTTTAGGGTTTCAAATAGTGTAAGTGATGAAATAACTAACTTATTCCATGCTATAGGTGGTCGTCGTGCCGTAAACAAAGACTTGGCATATAAACTGAATTCGATACTTATTTATCGGTGAAAGGTGCGGACTATAAATATTTAGGTTATGGTTTTTAAGACTTTCAATGTCAGTAATGATTTATGACTGGCTTGATTGCTCTCACATGTGCTTAGATATGAGGGTTTCCGTGTGTTATGTATATATATAAACTATGTTGATTTATAATACATTCCATGTGTTTGTTGAAGTGTGTAAATGAGTATGGAATTGTGATTTATGCTTGCCATGTTTATTGACTGAGAATTCATGATTGTTGTACGTATGGTGAACCCTTTGTAAAGGGATTTGCTATAATACATGTTATAACTACCTTACTACATGTATATGATATGTGTAGCTTAAGTGTTCGATAAAATGCTTGAATGTGAAAATGCTTGTTCAAATGCATGTAATGAGGGTGTTGAGATAGGATTCTCAATTCCGTTAACTATTGTTATAGTATCCTTTATATAACCTGTCTTGTTACTATGTGTTGTATGGATGAAATGTCTATGTATGATAATATGTGTAGTAATGTGTTTGTTAAATTGCTCAAGTAAGATTTATATCTGATTTCAGTTGTCACATGCTGTTTTGGATTACTATATGTGAATGCTATTATTTGGAATGTGATTGGGGCTACGATGTAGTCCAAGCAATCGGTAATTGTTTGTGAACGATGGTTGAACTGCTTAACCATGATAGACACACCCGATGAATCCGAGTCGTACGCTGCTTGTCAGCAGTGGTTAGGCCACGCAGAGTGTTTGTGCGCTCCATATCGATCGGATCGACGTATGCTAGTACCAGTCGAGCTTGTCAAGCAACCTAGTTGACCCGATATATGTTCACCATGTATGGACACTACTGTTTGAATCTAAGGTACCAACTTACCGGTGCAAAACCTGTTTAACCTTGGTACCTCGATCCGCTAAGACTCATAAGCTGGGCATGGTGGTATGGGACATCGTGGTCATGCTGTTGGCCTATGCTGGTGCGACGAGCCTCCCCGTAGTGTCCAGTGAGTAACCCAGACTCGTGAGCCAATACGGTGGTATGGGACACTGTATTCTAGCTGTTAACCTACGATCAGGTGATGAGCCCGTAGTGACCTCGAGCATACACTAGAAACTACGTTGAGGTGACAAGCCTTTCCGTAGTAAACTAGACTATAAATCAGGCCTACGCTGACAGTGACGAGCCTCTCCGTAGCGACCTGGAAAACATCTATCGTATGTGACTACTAGGATTGACGACCCTAGATGGATCGATGTTTGGGTTATGATATAAAGGGAGGTGCCTTGGTATTCCAATCTTACTGTATGAAAAGGTCTAATAAGAACTCGGTAATCACGCTCATGCACTATATTGCATGTGCCTTTGGCGTTGGTGTTGAACACAGAGGAAGGGGTGCATGCCGCGACCGTAAGAGGAAGATTGCAAAGGGAGTGCAGGCGATGGCATGCATCATTAATACATATCATGTTTGCATTAACTAGAGTACTTAGGGATGTTTGATTGTATTACTTTATCATTACTGCTTAATTGAATTGATAACATATTAACCTTTTCCTTATAGCTCCACTGAGTTGATCACTTACTCCCACGTTCTGGGACGGTATTTTAAACACCAACCAGACTCTGTCTTAGCTACAGGTGATGGCGATGTTCATGAGGCAGATTTAGACTTTTATGATGACGAGGAGGAATTCTCCTACATGCAGTTATCAGGCGGGTCTATGTAGACTATGCTCTGATTGACGGGGCTTACAGGGATGCTGACTAGATATCATTACACTCATTATGATTGTATTTTGGAGCACACATGTATATTCATTTTGTACATTTTGAGAGTATACATGTGTATATTTAACCTGGTAACATGATCACACTTCGGAGAGTTACTACAGTTCATATATCTTATACATTTATTACAGTCTTCCGCTTTCGCTGGAGTATGATATGCTGATTTGGTATATCAACTTGTAACGCCCTAAAAATTGGGGGTAGAGCATAGGCCCAACTCCCGAGTTCCAACACATCACTTATACAACATAAATATTGATGATTAAATGTTATTCGTATTATGACCTACGATCAGGTGATGAGCCCGTAGTGACCTCGAGCATACACTAGAAACTACATTGAGGTGACGAGCCTTTCCATAGTAAATTAGAGTATAAATCAGGCCTACGCTGACGGTGACGAGCCTCTCTGTAGCGACCTGGAAAATATCTATCGTATGTGACTACTAGGATTGACGACCCTAGATGGATCGATGTTTGGGTTATGATATAAAGGGAGGTGCCTTAGCATTCCAATCTTGCTATATGAAAAGGTCTAATAAGAACTCGGTAATCACGCTCATGCACCACATTGCATGTACCTTTGGCGTTGGTGTTGAACACAGAGGAAGGGGTGCATGCCTCGACCGTAAGAGGAAGATCGTAAAGGGAGTGCAGGCGATGGCATGCATCATTAATACATATAATGTTTGCATTAACTAGAGTACTTAGGGATGTTTGATTGTATTACTTTATCATTATTGCTTAATTGAATTGATAACACATTAACCTTTGCCTTATAGCTCCACTGAGTTGATCACTCACTCCCACGTTCTGGGACGGTGTTTTAAACACCAACCAGACTCTGTCTTAGCTGCAAGTGATGACGATGTTCATGAGGCAGATCCAGACTTTTATGATGACGAGGAGGAATTCTCCTACATGCAGTTATTAGGCGGGTCTATGTAGACTATGTTCTGATTGACGGGGCTTACAGGGATGCTGACTAGATATCATTACACTCATTATGATTGTATTTTGGAGCACACATGTATATTCATTTTGTACATTTTGAGAGTATACATGTGTATATTTAACCTGGTAACATGATCACACTTCGGAGAGTTACTACAGTTCATATATCTTATACATTTATTACAGTCTTCCGCTTTCGCTGGAGTATGATATGCTGATTTGGTATACCAACTTGTAACGCCCTAAAAATCGAGAGTCGAGCACAAGCCCAACTCCCGAGTTCCAACACATCACTTATACAACATAAATATTGATGATTAAATATTATTCGTATTACGACCTACGATCAGGTGATGAGCCCGTAGTGACCTCGAGCATACACTAGAAACTACATTGAGGTGACGAGCCTTTCCATAGTAAACTAGACTATAAATCAGGCCTACGCTGACGGTGACGAGCCTCTCTGTAGCGACCTGGAAAACATCTATCGTATGTGACTACTAGGATTGACGATCCTAGATGGATCGATGTTTGGGTTATGATATAAAGGGAGATGCCTTGGCATTCCAATCTTGTTACATGAAAAGGTCTAATAAGAACTCGGTAATCACGCTCATGCATCACATTGCATGTGCCTTTGGCGTTGGTGTTGAGCACAGAGGAAGGGGTGCATGCCGTGACCATAAGAGGAAGATCGCAAAGGGAGTACAGGCGATGGCATGCATCATTAATACATATCATGTTTGCATTAACTAGAGTATTTAGGGATGTTTGATTGTATTACTTTATCATTACTGCTTAATTGAATTGATAACATATTAACCTTTGCCTTATAGCTCCACTGAGTTGATCACTCACTCCCACATTCTGGGATGGTGTTTTAAACACCAACCAGACTCTGCCTTAGCTGCAGGTAATGGCGATGTTCATGAGGCAGAGCCAGACTTTTATGATGACGAGGAGGAATTCTCCTACATGCAGTGATCAGGCGGGTCTATGTAAACTATGTTCTGATTAACGGGGCTTACAGGGATGCTGACTAGATATCATTACACTCATTATGATTGTATTTTGGAGCACACATGTATATTCATTTTGTACATTTTGAGAGTATATATGTGTATATTTAACCTGGTAACATGATCATACTTCGGAGAGTTACTACAGTTCATATATCTTATACATTTATTACAGTCTTCCGCTTTCGCTGGAGTATGATATGCTGATTTGGTATAATCTCATTCATGTTTAATGAAATAATACGAACAACATTTAATCATCAATATTTATGTTGTATAAGTGATGTGTTGGAACTCGGGAGTTGGGCCTGTGCCGATTTTTAGGGTATTACAAGTTGGTATCAGAGCATAATTTGGATTAAACTAGACCTGGGTTATGATCACATGACGCACACTGACGTACTTTGCCCTAGGAGGGTGCGATAAAACGTAGGAACAGGCATAAGGTTCCCAATTTCGCCAATCGCCAAAATCGACCGTCGAGATCGGGCCCGTACACACCTGTGATCACTTGAGGCAATCCCGGATCACTTCTAAACTATCAATCGACAGGTTTAAACGAAGATTTAACCCATTCCAACCTCAAACTATCCGAAAAATGTGAAAGTACATGAGACAGGACCTGGAACTACTCAAAACAGAGTCGGGGCCAAATCGGTGCAATTTGGGGGGACCCAAAGTGGACCCCACATGTTTTTGACACCGGGGGGGATGGCATCGCCTAGGGGGCTAACCATCACCGGGGAGTCCAGGGACCGGCGATGGCATCGCTAGTCGGGCGGACTGGACCTGTCGGGCCGAGCGGGCAGACGCCTGTGGGACGTTGTGGAGCCCACGAAATCATGTGGGACCCCCTTTACTTCTTCCATTTGTTCCCCACTCCCACCTTACACATGCCCAAGCTCTCCCTTTTCTCTAAAAACCCTTTTTTCCCTCTCAAATCTCCCTTTCATTCTCAAAATTTTCTCTTTTCCCTTCATTTCATACATCCCTCTACCGTTTTCATCAAAACCCACCTCCCATCTCTCTCTCTTTTCCTTCCATTTGAAGGCACAAACCCTTCTTTGTTTCCCAAAAACCTCAAAGTCCAACAATCTCTTTTATCTCCCCTTTCCATTTCACTCTCATGGCTTTTTTTGAGCTCGTGGTGGCGATTTTCTCAATTTCAACACTTCTTTCTCTCTTGGGGAAGAAGAGGACTTCCGCGGATGAAGTCGAGCCTAGCTGCCCTACTCGTTTGAGGAGGCCGAAGAGCGCCGCCGTAGGTACAAGCATCGATCGAGAGATAAGGACAAAACGGGACCTCGATCCAAGGGGTCCCCTCGAGAGAGCTCTACTAGCGAATCTATCTTATAGAAGATTTGAGGGTCGTAGGATCCTTTTTGAAGCACACATGGATGAGAAACTCTTTGAGGAATATCTGGTGATGGACAGCCTGGTGGATGCCGGGTGGGGTCCCATATTTGAGGGCAAGTCTCGTGCAAATGTAGACACTGTCCGAGCCTTCTATGCCCATATTTAAGAGCCGACGCTAGAGCCCTTACAATTCAAAACTCCCTTGGGAAGGCGGGACGCCACTGTTGATGTCGGCTTAATAGCCCGAATCATGGGAGTGCGGCTTGGTGAAGTCCATGCTAGTGAGAAGAGTCTTAAGAGTGCATGTGAAAGGGATCGCTGCACGCGATTCCTTTGTGGTCAACTGGCCCCCTGGAATCCAAACAATAGCCTCCTAGCGTCCAATATGACCGACGACTTCCGCCTGCTCTACCACATCTTCACGTACAACATGTACCCCAAGTGGAGTAATAGCAACGAGTGCACGCGCCTGATGGTGCACTTTCTGTACCGTGCTGGGCAGAGAGAGAAGCTGTGCGTGCTTATGTATGTACTTCTACAGATAGTGCAGACTGCGCGCTCTTCTAGGACGTCTGTTTCACTCCCCTTCAGTCAACTTATATGCAAGCTTGCACGTGAATTCGGCTATAGACTTGGCGTAGAACTTCCTGTGCCGATCCATTTTATCAACGACACCACTTTCAACAACATGGATATTGGGCCACGACAGCGTCAAGCCCAACTCGATGAGAGTGAGGATGAGATAGAAAGTGAAGAAGAGGAGAGTGATGTAGAAGGAGATGAGATAAGGGAAAAAGGAGAGCAGGAAGAGGAAGAGGAGGTCCAGGACACTGATGAGGGCTCTCCTCCTGCTACATAGGTGCCTGATACCGATCAGACTGCTGTGGAAGGCCACTTGGCTAGACTCGAGGAGGGTCAGGCCGCCCTGCCAAAGGAGGTCACTGCGACCCAAGCCAAGGTTGAAGAGCATCAGGCCTTCACAAAGCGGAAATTTAACAAGGTGTCTCGCACCTTGCGGGTCATCCTGTGTTGTCTACAGGACAAGGGTGCGCCACCACCATCGCTTGATTCAGACGACTAGTCATGCTCGCAGTCATCTTTTAGTTTGCTTTGTTGCTTGTTTCCTAGTTTCTATGTTTTAGCCTTGACGATCTTAACAATAGGGTAGGTCGATGGTGTGTTGTGTTTAAGGCTTTATTAGATTAGCTCACATGCGTTTCCTGTCATGATTCATGTAAAATTATATCTCATGTATGGTGACAAATTTTGTTAAATGAATGCATGCGACTCCTTTTGTTGTGAACCGTGTAGAATGCTTGAAGAATTGAGTGTTGTATATTAAATCTCACGGGTTGCACCCTATGTTGTATTTAGGGAATGCCACCTAAGAGCATGCGGAGTTCGACACGTCTCTCACTGGGTGAATCGTTTGACGGGGCACCTCCCCTAAGCGATAGCCATACGGACTCCAGCTTGGGTCCAACTTACGAGATCATGCCAGATTCTCAGCCGGCCACTGGCCCCACCGCTAGGCCGACACCTATGACACCACCTATTAAACCGCCTGTGGTACCACCTATTACACCATCGGTTCCTGAGCAGAACCGTGCGTCTACCTCGACGCCTCACATACCACAGTTTGCTCCGCCTCCTGATAGGTTGGAGCAGATGATGCTGTTGATGCAGCAACAGCAGATACAACAACAATAGTTTCTGGCTACCATTGCGGCGGTCTTTGCCCAGAGTATGGGTGTGGCTCCACCTGCACCACCTGTGCATCCTACTGGGAACGAGGGTGCTAGTGGCCTTTTTGAGCGATTCCAGCACTTGCGGCCTCCTACTTTCGTGGGTACTCATAGACCCGAAGAGGCCGAGTATTGGCTTGACCGTATCTTTAAGATGCTAAAGCCGCTGCACTGCACTAAGGCAGAGCAGGTGGAGTTGGTCACCTTTATGTTCGAGAAGGAGGCCAACCTCTGGTGGAAAAGTGTCCTTCAGACTATTGTCGTTGGATACGTATGGACGCAGGCAGCTTTTGAGACCCGCTTCCGTGAGAAGTATTATCCCCTCACTTATCGGCATGAGAAGGAAAGTGAGTTTCTTCGCCTTCGTCAGGTTAAGATGACAGTAGCAGAGTATGAGAACAGGTTTATGGAGCTAGCCAGATATGCTCCTCTGATATTAGCCGATCAGTCGATGCGGATGCTGCGATTTTCTGAGGGCCTGCGGCCCGAAATACGCTCGAAGATGTGCTGCGCTAGCATACCCACTTATGTCGAGCTAGTGAACATGTCCTTGCGAGCGGGGCAGGATGGGGATAGGTTATACCACACTCGTGGGCTTATGGTTCCTAGGCCATGACCTGAGTTGCCGAGCAGGCTGTTCGTTGGCAAGAGGCCTCGTACAAGCTCATGGGCTCGCAGCTCCACCAGCCCCTATAAGGCGATCAGACTTGTGGTGCACTTACTGTAAGAGGGCGGGCCATGCAGATACCTACTGTTTCACCAAGATGAGGGAGAATGACTTTTCGCCGCCTTAGAGGAACAACCATCAGCTTCCTCAGGCCATTACAGCCCCGCCTCTGCGGTCAGCACCAGCACATCCATATTTCAACCACCTGTATCTCGCTTCAGGCCGCCTCAACGGCCTATGGTACCACAGCTGAACCGTCCGCAACAGGCTTGAGTACACGCGCTTGCAGCTGAAGAGCCTAAGACATCAACTACAGCCCCAATGGCTTTTGAAATCACGGCTCACGTTCAAGGTATACCCGTCTTCTTGTTGGTGGACACCGGGTCCACTATCTCAATCATATCATGCGCAGCAGTCAAGCAACTGGGGTTGGGTACTGCTCCTACGAGGGGAGTGAGAATCCTTACCGCTACAGAGACTTTTTCAGATGTTATCCAGATTTGTGAGGCTTGCTCAGTAGATTTGGGTAGCAGGACAGTGCTCGTTGACCTTATTGTCGCCCCACTATGGCACTATGACACTATCCTCGGGATGGATTGTCTCACCAAGATAAGGGCAAAAATTGATTGTGATACCAGAGTGGTGACAGCCCATGGACCTGAGGGCACGGCATTTACCTTTCCTGTTCAGGTCAGTTGGCCCTGCCCGTTAGTTGTTACGCTATCTTGTTAGAGCAAGTTAATAGCTTGACATTGGGGAATACGCCGGTAGTTTGAGATTTTAAGGACGTGTTCAGTAAGATACCTGGAATCCCTCCTCAGTGCGAGATTGATTTTGCGATCGACCTAGCGCCTGGCGCGACACCCATTTCATTACCCATGTATCGCATGCCTGCGTGTGAGATGGAGGAACTGAGGAAATAGATCGATGATCTGTTGGATGCTGGCTTCATACGACCTAGCGTGTCTCCTTGGGGAGCACCTGTGTTGTTCGTGAAGAAGAAGGACGGGTCACTGCAATTGTGTATTGATTATAGCAGGTTGAACCAAGTGACAGTGAAGAACAAGTATCCTTTGCCCAGGATAGATGATCTGTTTGATCAGTTGAAGGGAGCGCAGTATTTCACGAAGATCGACCTACAGTCAGGGTATCACCAGTTGCGTGTCAAGGATGAGGACGTGCTGAAGACAGCTTTCAAAACTAGTTTTGGGCACTATGAGTTCGTTGTGATGTCGTTTGGACTCACAAATGCACCGGCCGTGTTCATGGACTTGATGAACCAGGTGTTTCGGCTGTTTTTATTCCGATTCATCATCATGTTTATAGATGACATCTCGATATACTCCAAGAGTTGGGAAGATCACGAGGAACACCTGCGAGCAGTCTTTGATACTTTAGGAAGAACCAGTTGTTTGCACAGTGCAAGAAGTGCGACTTCTGGAAAGAAGAAGTCAAGTTCCTGGGACATGTGGTGTCCAAGGAAGGAATAGCAGTGGACCTTGCTAAGGTAGCCGCGGTTCAAGACTGGGAGCAGCCCGGTTTGGTTACCGAAGTGAGGAGTTTTCTTAGCTTGGCAGGCTATTACCGTCGATTCATTAGAGATTTCTCCAAGATAACCAGGCCATTGTCTCAGTTGACTCGAAAAGATCTAAAGTTTGCTTGGAATGAGAAGGCAGAAGCAGCTTTTCGTGAGCTAAAAGACAAGTTGACGTCCACCCCTGTGCTAGTATTGTCAGAGTAAGAGGTCAAGTATACCATTTACATTAATGCTTCTCGCGTTAGTTTGGGTTGGGTCTTAATGCATAACGATAGGGTTCTTGCCTATGCATTGTGATAGTTGAGGAAGCACGAGAAAAATTACCCTACGTATGACTTGGAGTTAGTAGCTGTCATCTTGAAGCTCTGGAGACATTACCTCTATGGAGAGGAGTTCGAGCTCTTTTGCGACCACAAGAGCCTTAGGTACATATTCACTCAGAGGGACTTCAATATGATACAGCGACAATGGATGGAGACCCTGAAGGACTTCAAGTTCGAGGTCTCCTACCATCTTGACAAGGGCAACCTTGTGGCAGACGCGTTGAGCCACAAGAAGACTATAGCATTTGCAGCTCCGCTGATGATAGCAGAGTGGGATATGGTAGACTTTGTACGGGACTTTGAGCAGAAACTTACGACAAAGGAGCCGTTCGAGAGCATCACACATATGCGGGTTCAACCACTTCTCGACGACCGAATCATAGTGGCTCAGAAGGAAGATGAAGGGTTAGCAGAGTTGAGAAAGCGAGTTAGTGACGATGAGGACTCAGAGTGGAGAGTTGGTACGGATGGGGGTTTACGTTATCGTGGCGGCCTATGCGTCCCAAACTTCATGACTTGAGAAAGGAAGTTCACGAGGCTGCTCACAATTCGAGGATGACAATGCATCCTGGCAGTACGAAGATGTACAGAGACATGAAGCGCTCGTACTGGTGGGACAACATGAAGGCCCACATATCAGATTATGTGTCCCATTGTCTCACGTGCCAGCAGGTCAAGGCGGAGCATCACTGACCTCCTGGACTGCTTTAACCCATGCCCAAAGTAGAATGAAAATGAGATTCCATTTCTATGGATTTCATCTCAGGACTATCGAAGACGAGGAAGGGACATGATTCCATTTGTGTGATTGTAGACTGGTTGACGAAATCGGCCCATTTCCTCCTTATTCGAGTTTCGAACTCAGCAGACGACTTGGCCAGGCTGTACATCAAGGAGATACAATGTCTGCATGGAGTTCCTATGGAAATCGTGTCGGACTGCGACATGCGATTCACATCTATCTTCTGGACTCGTATCCAGTAAACAATGGGTGTGAAGTTGAAGTTCAGTACCGTGTTCCACCCACAAACTGACGGGCAGACGAAAAGGGTGAATTAAGTGTTAGAAGATATGCTGCGAGCTTGTGTGCTCGATTTCAAGGACAGTTGGGATGACTGTCTTCCTTATGCCAAGTTTGCCTATAACAATAGCTTCCAGGCGAGTATTGGTATGGCTTCTTACGAAGCCTTGTACGGGCATCCGTGTAGAGCATCACATTGCTGGGCAAAGGTTGGTGAGAGAAGTTTAGTTGCCCCGAGCTAGTGCAGGCGACCTCAGAGAAGATCAATATTATCAGGCATCGACTTTTGACAGCGCAGAGCAGACAGAAGAGCTACGCCGATACGAGGCGGCGACAGTTGGTGTTCGAGGTTGGGGACCATGTGTTTCTGAAAGTTTCTCCCATGAAGGGAGTCCTTCAGTTTGGAAAGAAGGACTGGCCTTGCCCACACCACTCGTAGACGTGCACAACATATTTCATGTATCTATGGTGAAGAAATACGTTCATGATCCTTCCCACATTATCAAATGGAAGTAGGTGCAGTTGAGTGAGGATGCTACTTATATACTGCGACCGACGTGTGTTCTAGATAGGAAGGAATAGGTGCTGCACAGTAAGATGATTCCACTTGTGAAGGTTCTGTGGACGCACCACACCGAGGAGGAGGCTACTTGGGAAACAGAAGTCGAGGTTCGCAAGAACTACTCTCAGATTCTTGAGGAGTACGAAAATGTACTAATTTTGAGGACAAAATTTTTCTTTAAGGGGGTAGATTGTAACTTCTCGAAAAAATCCATACAAAGACCCGAGTTCCACCTCAGGTAGAAATCGCTCAGGACCAAATCCTTTAGAAATTAGACGAGAATTAACTAAGTGTTAAACGAGATTATCTATGAAATTAGCTTAGATCACTTTAAATACGATCTATAAGACACAAAACTTGTAGAATCATTGATGCTACATTACCCTGAAACCTAAGACTAATCTCTAAACCCGGTTGCTCTCGGGAGCACACCGAAACTTCGTATTGGACCTGTACCGCACATCGAAAGTCCGATTACTGTGAAACTATACGTTATGACCTCCTTACTGGGCTTGACAACCATCTCGAAAATCAAGTCCAGGTAGTACTCAGAAATGCACAACTTTAGCTCGGAGCGAAGTGTGTGAGAAACGCGATATCTTTGGAAATTGAACTCAGATTTGAGTGATTTGAGTCATTCACTTGCAGGCCAAATCTAAGGATTCAGACCATTAGAATCTGACCCAATTTCACTCTCAGATCAAGGAAAATTTTCAACACATGTCAGTGTACTCGTGGTCCTGATTGAGTGACGATGACTGTTGAACTGAAACTAGTCCTTCGCGGTTGATCTGTAAATCCGATCGGACTGAAAACTTAACTCGACCTAGATCTAATGCCAAGGAGCTTAAGTTTGACCGTATGTAGAAAATGTGCCTCCAGATGTGCCCCATTGGACTAAAACAGCCATTATTTGGCTATAACCTAAGTATACCCTGGCCCTGGGGCCATTCCCATCAGTTTTGGGCCTATTCCGTTAAGGCTCCAAGGTTGGTGGGTGATACGGACCAAATCGATTTGCATTATCCTAGAATTTATGGAACTGTTGGGGATTGAGTCCTCCTGGTAGTCATTGATTCCTATTTTCAGGCATAAATTTTCTAGCATCTCACTTCGGTCACCTAATTTCCATAGGAGGCGGCACATTTCTAATTTCCGAGATAGGAACCGATGGTGGATTACGTTGCGGGGGCAACATTGGTGGCAGCGGAGCTGTATTGCCGATTGAATTTTTCTTCGGCATTATATTGTGTCACTGCTGGTATTCGTTCAACTATCAATCGATGCATGACTTCAGTTTGGATAGCCATATATCAATTAGTTTTCTCAGCTTGAACACAGAATTATTCCCCTTGGGCTTTCCCGTATTCCTGCACAAGCTAAATGCTCATCTGAACATCTTAGAGCACGACAACTACTTCATTTGGAAGAACAGTTTGGGAAGTTGATGCTCCTCCCTGGTCGCCGATAGCAGGTATTGAACTATTGTTCAAGTCTAATGTCTCGAGGGCTGCAGGAATTGACACGTCCTCAACCGGAGGTGGTGCGGTTGGTGTAGAGGGATCAACCCCAACAACCCGGGCATTTCTTACATTCATCATTGGCAATACTACACCGGTAAGTTAGAGACAGTGTCCCACCTGGTGTGCCAAAAACTTGTTGTTGTTGTTTCATGCACCAGGTGTGTAGGCGTGCCAGAATTGAAATTATGGCTTCAATTCGAATCCAATAACAATGACCCAAAAGCGCCAAGGTAGGTAGACACGTAGTGTATGACTAATACTAAAGAGATCGGTCACCTATTCTTCCACTCGCTTAATGCATAAAATTAGATCGGACGATATTTAGAGGGTGGGGTTCATCCTCTGATGATGAGTTACATATTTGTCTTCCATATGGAAGGATTTTTTGATACAAATAAAATGAAAAATGAGAAAAGAATTTTTATAGTCAGTTGTGAAGAGTAGCGCAAGACATTTTTACGATAGATGAACTAAACCCATTGTGTGAGCGTAGATTTAGATTACAGCTAGAAACTATGGAATGGTTACCGCTATAGATTACACTATAGAATGTAAATGACAAGCTTGACTATGGATTGTAATTTGCTTGACAAGGAAAGTAAAGGATTACACTATGTAATGTAAATTTGACCGGTAAATTGACATGATAATTAAAAGATAGATTTAATTTGTTTAGGTTGGCATGAGACGATTTTTCTTGCTGCTTTGCTTTACTATTTATATATTTAATTTACTAATATGAATTCTTCTAATGTTTTGACGATTATCATGTATACTCTCCACTACTTGAATTCCTTCGCTTCTCCTTATAATGGTTCTCGGCTGCTTCTTTTAACAGTAAGTTAATTAATATAGGTCACCATGCTCCAGCTACACTTATCAAGAAATCTTCTCCACATGTATCTGCGTATCTTCGAATTCACGTATAAATCACACGTAACTCTTTTCACTCGAACGTGGTACGTTGTAGATTTCTCCTCAACCGTTTATTGCATGTCAGAAATCGAAAGGCTGAGATTTTTCTACGAGGGAATTGTAAAGAGAAAATCGATCCAAGCTGGGAAAGACGGACCAATAGTCCAGGTTACTGAATCAAACACGTGTAAAATAAGCGAAGATCGAGCCGCGTGGATAATGCCAGTCCTCTTCCCCGCATCCTTCTCTTGGAACGGCCGTCCTCTCTGCAGTCCCGACTCCAATCTTAACCTAACCATTTCCCTTATCCTGCGCACCCCTTAGCCATGGCATCCCTCCTCTAGGGCAGAGAGAGAGAGAGAGAGAGAGAGAGAGAGAGAGTTAGAGATAGAAAATCTCCATGTCTTCCCTTCTTTTCAATCCTTTCTCACTCTCTCCTTCTTCTCCTTCATCATCTTCTTCCGTTCTCTTTTCCTCTCCTTCTCCATCTTCTTCCTCTTTTCATTCTCTTTCCTTCGCAAAAATCCCTAGAAGATTCCGTCTCAGAGCCCAATCTTTCAATCCCGACAGTGGCGGTGACAAAAAACCCACTAATGGCGCTAACGGTGCTAACGGCACTCTGGTACTCTCTCTATACTTATTTATATATTCTCTATTTTCTTTTCCTACTCTGAAATATCTCTACTCCAAGTAGGGGTTTTCTAGCCTTACATGCGCATTTCCATGCACCACACCTCCTATCTGAGCTCCCCTAATGCAACTAGATCAAGCAAGAAACTAATTGCAATAAAATTCAACGTGCCAGATTGAAAGGTCAAATCTCATATAAGTGCGGGAAGATCCACACACGAATAGTAGAACAAGAAGCAATGGCTGTGTGCAAGCTTAACAGCTGTTTACTCTTGCGTGAGAGATCCCACCAATACCATAGTGAAACAAAGAAAATTCTACTTGAAGGAAAATATTAATTTCATCAGTCTTATTTCATAGGACCATGCCTTATTTATAAGTAGAGGTTTACAAGGTTTACTTCTTGAGAAAAACCTGTAGCACAACGTAGGGAATCTACCAGTAGAATTCCTTGCTACCAAAGATCTCCATCATACCATAGATTTCTAAAATAAGAATTAAGAAATCCTAATAACATATCTTTCTTAACATAAGAACAATAAAAAAGAAAACTAAAATAAATTAAAGTGGAAATTGGGCCCTTTTCTTGTGCACACATTTGGAATTTTGGAGTGTGCATGTGTGGGGTGCGATGCGATTGAATCAATTCCCCCAGCTTGGAAGAACTCGGCTTCGTTGAGTTAATGGTGACATACTCCATATAGAGCTCCAGGTTAATGTGCTTGAAATCGTCTGCTAAAAACAACATGCGGTCAGATTTCTATTGTCCGCACTACTAAATGATAAATTTCTGATACGCTCCTTGACATGTGGAAACCATTTGATCTCCAACATATCTTCAATGACTTTCTGGAATTGGCACAATACTTCGAGTAGGTAGCTTGTTTTCCGTGCTCTCGTTTTCATGATGTCCAAAATAAACTGTAAGGTCTTCCACATTGAAAATATGGCTGATCTTCTTTTCAGGTGGAAACTTGACTAAGTATGCGCTGTGACACAACTCCAAAAATACGATAAGGAATTGCTTTTCGGGAATGGAGCTTGTTGTAAGTCCATGTTGGAAATTTCTCAGGCTTGAGCCACACCACGATCTTATCCCTTCTTGAAATTGTGCAAAATTTCATCAAGCATCTGCACGTCCTTGTAATTTTCACTACTAGGGGCTATCTTCGCGTGATTTCCTCATATATTTCCTTGATATGCTGCGCAGAAGCCTTAGCTTCTTGGCTTAGCCTACTCGCAATAGGAAGTAGGACTAATTGATAGGATGTTGAGCTATAATGCCATTCATAATTCCAAAAGGAGATAATCTTGTAGTGCAGTCATGGAACTATTATAAGTAAAATCGTCTTGTGATAACATGAGGTCTTGTGAATCGACGCTATCACCAACAAACATGGGAGGAGATTCTCAAGATTACGGTTGACGACACTCTGTCTATCCATCCATCTGTGAATGATAAGCATTTGAAAACTTTAATTTAACCCCCATCTTAGACTATGAGGTTCGCCAGAAGTAACTCATAAACTTGACATTGTAATTAGAAACAATTGCCTTTGGAACACCATGTAGAGGAACCACCTCTTTAAAGGAAAAATTGGCAATGTATAGATCATCTAATGCCTTCTTATAAGTTATAAGGATGAAATTGGTCATCTTAGAAAATTTGTCGAAACATGGATAGAGTCATAGTCTTGTTTAGTCTTAGGCAATGTTGTCAAATAGCAAATGTGATCGTATGTGATGCATACTCGCATATGTGATCACACACACAGATATATATATATATATATATATATATATATATATATAAGCAAAGGCGCAATGGATAAATAAGTGATTGATAGTCTTTGCGTCTTTCATGCACATTAAGCATATATTTGGGAGGACTAGGGATCTTCGTTAAAGGTTTTCCGTGTGTGTGTGTGTGTGTGTGTGTGTGTGTGTGTGTGTTTCATTGATTCCAAGCCAAATCAAGCTACCTCTTAGTGAGAAAGGTCCCCTAATTTGTCAAGCTATTATACGGTAATTTTAGACAAATTAGGGAACCTTTCTCACTAAATGGTAGCTTGATTTGGCTTACACACACACACACACACACATGGAAAACCTTTAATGAAGATACCTAGTCCTCCCAAATATATGCTTAATGTGCATGAAAAACGCAAAGACTATCAATCACTTATTTATCCATTGCGCGTTTGCTTTTATATATATGTGTGTGTGTGTGTGTGTGTGTGTGTGTGTGTGTGTGTGTATATATATATATATATATATATATATATATATATATATATATATATATATATATATATATATATATACGGAAAACCTTTAACGAAGATCCCTAGTCCTGCCAAATATATGCTTAATGTGCATAAAAGACGCAAAGACTATCAATCACTTATTTATCCATTGCGCCTTTGCTTGATAAGTGTGTGACTTCTTTCTTGTTGAATCTCATATGGCTTGGGTTATGCCAAAGTCAGTGCATGACCTCCTCAGACATGGCATGGAGGAAGATGTGGAAAGGTGAGTAAAGTCATTTGGAGGCTCATTGCTATGGCAGTTTTTTGAGTGATTTGGAAAGAAAGAAACATGTGGTGTTTTCGAAATGGCAGTTTGTTGGCACGCAGGGTGATTAACATAATCTTGGAGCTTGTTAAGGGTTGGGCCCCTAACACTAGAGTAACTTTGGTTGCTTCTTTTTCTGTTGTAAAGCCCTGATTACAACGAATTCTTTTACCGTCTTTTGGTAGGTTTCGTAATAAATTTTGTTCTCTTAAAAAAAAAAGGTAAAAAAGGGAAAATCGAAAAAAATGAAAAAATCCCAAAAAATTAGGGACGAGTATGCCCAATTAGTTCAATTGATTGGATTGGGTTCTTTCACCTATTTCATTGTAGTTTGCGTGCTTTATTAAGTTATATACAAACGCGCGTTGGTGCCTACATTTTTCAGCTGGCTTCCGTGTGCGTGCTACGGCAACAACCTGATGCACCACGGCCCACTTCCAAGGGGGCCCCTGCTCATTGAAAAATGTGGTAATTGTGCTCCTGCCCTATACGACTTTTTCCGCAGAGTTGAGCTGTAAGCGCATCAAGGAAGAAAGTAAGTTAGAGAAAAGGTACTTAGGATGATGAGGAGGTTGCTTTTCACCTAAGCGCATTGAGGAAGAGGGATCTAGGACAGAAGAGAATTTGAAAAGCAATCTCTACAGTGAAGGGTAGGACCTCTATGGGTACATGTCAGCCCTCTGCTACCCCAAATATAAAGGCCCTTGCTCCGCTTGGTGATGACGATGAGAGGGGAATTCAAGTGGAAGAGGATTGGGTATGTAGGTGCATTGTAGGAAAAATTGTCAAGAAAATGCTGGCCTGATTAAGTTGGTCACAGTGGAGGGCTTGGAGCACCTTTTTTCTGAGGTGAACTTAGAAGGCAATAGGGAAGACCGTCGAATCTCCTCAAGCAGCTCGCAATAAGAGGGGGTCGCCAGACCGATGTTTGCTAGGCAGTCCAGTCTACTCTACGGAGCTATTCGTAGTGGTAAGCTTAGGTTTTTTATTCTTGTTAGTCAGCTAAGCCCACCTATGGTGCTTTGATAGAGAGAATTGGTTAGTCAGGGAAAGGGCTCAGTGTAAGCGACTCGTAGATTCCAGTTACGGGACGACGACTTTGAGGAAAACTTCTTCCATTCAGTACTCTTAACTGGTTGATTAGAGAATCTCCCTCCTGTCCATACAGTTCCAACTCCAATCTAGCCGGCATATAAGAGCGAGAGAGAGGTTCCTTGTCGTGTTGTTCCTGCAAGCGCTAAGCAAGCACAATACTCAAAGTTGACTTATTTAATTACTTATATTTATATAAATTTTAACAAAACAATCAATAAGCTTTATTAAAAGAGACGTAATTATTAAAATCTTCGAACATAGAAATTTTATTGATAACTTGATGACTTGAAATAACTTACAAGTTACAACTTAATTTACTAATACAAATTACAAAAAACAAGCACAATAACAAAATATAAAAAATAAATATACTAACATAGGCTAGTAATAATATAGTAATACTATATGCGTTGATCCAGTTGCTATTGTGGCATCTGATCACCACCATTGTCACCATCATCATCATTGTCATTAGAGTCGTCTCTATACTTCATCTTCTTCTGTTTCTTCATCATCTGTTCGCACTAATACTTCATCCACATCCGATGGTTGATCTTGATCTTCTTCTTATATCTTCTCAATCTTGTCCACTACTTGGCCTTGATTGCTATTGCTCGCCCCTCTTCTTCACCTTTGAGTGGAAGAACTTTCTCTAAGTGTGAATCTAAATGACGCATCTTCGACTTGGGCCCATTTTAGGTCCTCACCTGCAAAGACCGGGTCTTCTATCTCTACAAGCCACTCACTATCTGCATCCAAATCATCTAGGCATATAGGAATATAGAAACCGGTCTTTTCTTGCTTAGCTTGGAATCGTTTTTGTAGCTTTTGGTTGTATTAGACAAAGACCGAGCTTTTTTAGTTAAAAGATGATTCTTTTTTTTCTTTTTTTTTGCCGTGGATTTACATTAAGAAAGTACATCGGTGATGGCCGTTACTTTTAACTCTCTAAGATTTAAGACTAAAATCAACATTAAGGAGTGAATTGCCAAACTTGCCGACTGGAAGGTACTCCAGCTGCATTCACAATCGTTGACAGAACATGTGAGTTTAAGAATCTTTATGGCTAGCTTCTTTAGTGTTGAATCCTTCTTGTTCGGGTCCACTCCATAGGCCACCCACTAATCAGTTGTTAATAATAATTTAAGTTGGTTAGATTTTGTACATTGTAAGAAAGTATTTTAAGTTACTTTTACCAACTCACTGAGACATTCATACTTGTCTACCGCTCGTAAGATGAGCTAGCAGAGACAATGAAGTGCGTGTGAGTGATCTCTTTTTATTTTTTTGAGAGAGAACAAAAACTTGCATTGAAAGAGAAAGGATTACAAGGAGAAAACCAACCCGCTGAGTTAGTGGATCAATTACCCTCCGTACAAAAACAAATCACAATCCTTTAAATGAACCACGTTGGAAGCCCACTCAAATATATAATAATGAACTCTTTTCACTGTGGACCCCATAGAATTGGACTCGCCTGTAAAACATCTCTCATTCCTTTCCTCCCACACAGACCACCATACTGCCATAAGGGCCATTCTCCAGACCAAAGTTCTTTGCTTTCCAAGGGTAACACCATGCCAGGCTTTGAGCAACCGACCCATCGAATTCCAGACATCCCAAGAGAAAATAGTGACTAGATCATGAAGGGCAATGAATGATTGGTCCACCAATTATCATTACAACAAAGACAAATATTGGTGATTATCATTTGTGTGTGAGTGATCTAGGGTTCCATCCTTGGTATTGTTACCTTTCAAAAAATGACAAGAAAGAAAAAGATGTTCAAACTTGGCAATTTCAATCATATGCCTGATGACTATTTCTCTTGAGTAAATATCCTCATTCTTTGTGTAGAAGTCCAGTGGAGCTGAAATCCTGTCATGTTTTTCTTTATCTAAAACCATTATTTCCAAAGCATTAAGAAAGCCAACCATATGCGTCGCTTTTGCTTCTATTCGATCAACAGAAGCAAAGAATATGGTTAGATTAAGGATGCAAGTAGCTGAATACAATGGAGATGGCATTCGACTACCCAATTTATTATTATAATATCTAAAATGGTCCAGTAATCACACTCTTTATAGTTGAAGTGATCAATGATTTTGTTTCTAGCCATCTCCATTGCATTATAGATGTAGTCTATTGGTGGCTTCTCATCTCCGTCTACCAATCACAACACACTCACTAAGGGTTCCAATGATTTTAGTGCCTTTGGCACTTGTGTCCAAAAAGATTGCAAAAGAATGGTTTGTTGGACTAGCTTCTCTTCGGCCTTCTTTGAACAAGGCCCATTATTCCAATCGGCCAACACTACAAAGCTTTTAAGCCTGGCTTTGTTTGAATACAACTTTTCTAGTGTTAAGAAGCTGTTGTGAATCGGGTGACATCTTGATGAAGCAAGTTACACCCAATACGTTTTTTCATTTGATGGAGAAAAAAGACATGTTTGTACATAAATAACGGGATTCTTCTAGCCCTAATAGTCACTTTAATGTACAATCTGCCCATATCTTCTAACATTAGATCTATAGAATGTGTCGCACAAGGTTGTAAATAAATGATGCCTTTATCTACAAGAAGGCGACCGATGGCTATATATGAGGCTATACTGTCCGTGATAACTTAAACAATGTATTCCTCCCCAATTTCCTCAATTACATTATCTAATAATTTGAACAAATAGTTGACCATGTGGGAATGGGCCAATGCAAAGGACTTGATCGAGTTGGATAATTCACTAGAAAGTTTATTAATATCCGATTGGATATGTCGGTCCATTCATTAGGCAAAAGAGTGTAACCATATGTTTTTCATGCTTCTTTATATTTGACAATGAAGCTTCTAGTAAAATCATACTTTGTTTTGAGGCATGTTTCTCTCACTTCGTGATATGGAGGATGCTTAAGCCCAGGTCCAAATTGATATGTTGCTTCCACTATAACCTTGAAACTTTTCAACTTAAGAGTGTCGAAAGCAACACCGGCTTGGTATGATCATTTAGCGATATAATGAATTGTGGTTTTCCTATATTTTTTTGTTTATAATGGTTTTTTCAATGTTATTTGTGCGGGTCTTTTGCCCTTACTCCTTTGGTTAACCACATCATTGGGATGTGGTTTACCTCACTTATTGGTCCATGCCCATGAGCTTTTTTGGTGCTTAGTGGTTCAAATCGCCCGGTCAACTGGGGGGGGCATAGACTTTTCTTGAAATACAACACTATCGCCTTTTTTTTTTCTTTTTTTCTTGAATGTTTGTCCATGTACTCCATGACTTCATTTTTTGTATTTTTGGAGTAATGTTGGGACATGCTCTTGCATTTGATCCTGTTTTGTGTGTAAGGTGTTGTTTTTGCCGTGCAATGCCATCGGCACTTACAAACTCGCATAACTCACACACTACGTGAGTTTTTTTTTTTTCGGTAGCACTATGATAGTGCCCGTATTTCCAACCCGGGTCATTCAACTTAGGTTACAAAGAAGAAGATATGATCTTGTCTCTTAAACACTTCAACTTTGAACTTCAAATTTGAATCTTGAATCTTGAATGATCTTGGACGATTTTAAGTGTAATTTGTAAATGGGAAATGAAAAGTAAGACAAAATCTTGAAAGAATTATAGAGAGATTACAATAAGAGAGAGAGAGAGTGATAGAAACAGAGTTTTAAAGTATAGAATAGGGAAAATGGAAGGGATATGAGTGTCTATTCATAGGCAAGTCCCCCAAAATGCAAAAAACTAAAATAAAAAAGAGGTCCCAACGGTCATATTTCTGACCGTTGGGACATGCGATTGCATATTCATTGTATGTAAAAGTATGCCACAGCATACTTCCAACAGTCTCATATGCCATGATGGCATATGCGATTCGAGCCATTTTATGTGAATATGCAATTGCATTTGACAACATTGGTATTAGGTAATCCCAATATGAACGCATGGGGCATTTGGTACTAGCAATGGAGTACAAAGACCGGTGTGTTGCGTGCTACCTTTGCCTTCCTCACATGCTTGACACTGCTGAACAACGACTCCAATGTCCTTTTTCTTTTCAATGAAAATTTTCATTATAGAAGACAAAAAGACACACACACAAATGTACAATTAATTCCCCCATGTACAAATTACCCCAACCTAATGCATTAAGGCTTTTATCTCTTCTAGCTTTAGCTTGCATCCCTTGAAACAAGGTATACTTGAGGCCCATGCTACAATGAGTCCTTCAATCCTATGAAAAATTATTTCCACAATTTTGTTGTTGATGTTGGAGGCTTAACACTTTTTTCATTGCCTCCAGTCCAAGAGCAGGAGGGAAATTCTTTTGGAGTATGTAAGAAATGTGCAGCCAGAATTTATGGAATTGTTTGTGAAAAAGGCACCACATCAGGTCAGATATCATTGCTTGATATATTCTTATTCATTTGTTTAGAAAACTGGCTTACTTCTTGAGATTTGGAAAGAAAGCCAGCCAGAGCATATTTTTAAGCTCATGGAAACACTTATTCCACAGGTAGATTCTTACTACTGCATGTGATGGTAATCATATTTATGGATAGGTTCCTCTTATATTTTTAAGTTTTTGTGCAACTGAAACCTCTTTCATGGCATTTCCCCCCTTTTGAAGGTTGTTGATGCGATGCGCCAGACAGTAACAAATATGATTGGAACGCTTCCCCCTCAATTTTTTGCAGTAACTGTTACCACTGTGAGTTCTTTACAGTTCTATGTGAGGAATGCTAATTTTTCACGTTCTTTGCACAAGTTCCCATGGAGACGCACGGAAGATGTGTGCCAAATACAGACTGCATCCATGGGGTCACACTGCATGTGTATTACCACACCATGACCTGTCAGTCCAGTTGGATGATTCTAAGCGCTTATTCGATGGACAGAATGACCACCTCCCATTCTTCAACCCTGTTCAGATCAAGTGGTTAGGATTGTCCTGTTGGCATGATTTTTGGGCTAATGTGTGTTCTGCTGGATGCCTCTTCAGGATATTTTGTACATGTCTGCCATGCGTACTATGAAAACCAGTATAAAAGATCTGCACAATCTGCATCCCTGAGATTATGAACTTTTCTCTTTGTTCTACTTGGTACTGAAGACGCAGGCTCCATTGCGCACCATTTTCAACAATACTAATTAGTAATACCAGCTTAATGTAGGACTTGTTGAATACATTTTTTTTGAAAGATGACAGAAAATTTAATACATTTTGTTTTCAATTCAGGTTGCTGAAAATCTTGCTCAGCTCATGTACAGTGTTTTGATGACTGGTTACATGTTCAAGAATGCACAACATCGCTTGGAGCTGCAGCAAAGTCTAGAACAGGTTGCTCTGCCTGATGCAGAAGATGCTAAGGTATTTCATGTCTTTGATTTATTAATTGATTGCGTAAACTTATTATGAAACATAGAAGAACTTGATCTTGTAGAATAACTGGAAAATCTAGGTGTTAAAATGACCTTCAAAAACAGAAACAAAAAGGACTCTCGATTTTGATTACAATCACAATATATTCAATTTGTTGTGGAGAGCCAAACCCACCATCTTCTAAGTCTTATCCCAACTAATTGGGGTTGGCTTGAGGACCAAACCCAAAGGGGATTGATTTATATTCAGGTTGGAAGCTTAGGATTTTCAGTTATACTTATCAAAGAAGAAAGGAGGAGGAGGGGGAATGATGTGCTATCTATCAACTCTTAGCATTCATCCAATCATGCATACATAATTACATATAATTAAACATTCAATCACATAAGCATAATTAAACAAGTGCTCAAATACAATCTCAAACACAAGCATGTTCAGTGGTTCAGTTTCCCTACTCCACTCCCAGTGGACGCACTCAACCCGTGAGTGTACCGGATTTTACTATTGGAGGCTTTAAATTAGGTTCACCTCTAACCTTTACAATCCTACACAAGGACCAACCCCCGCAAGAGACTTAATGTGGTTTTCTATAGGTTCGCCACGAACCTTGGTCTTATACAAGAACCTACTGACGTACACTTCCGTCGGAGGCTCCCGCAGGAGACTTTAGTTAGTTTTTAATCAGCTAACAAAAAACCTCAATCCTAATCTAAGGACCTACGTTTACTCCCTCCGGAGGCTCACTTGGAGACTAACACGTACCCACTCATGTCCAGTGGCTTACATAAGGACTTGAATTTAGGATCTACACAAGAGCCAATGTCCTACATAAGAACTAGAGTTTAGCAATTCAAACTCTTACACTCAATCCTACACAAGGAGTGTATACGAACTCTTACAAATGACAACTTGTAGGATTGAACCCCTTTTGTAGCGCCTTCTTGGGCTGCTTGATTGATGCTCTCCCATGCTTCAAATAGCTCCCCTTTGCTCTCCCGATCATGATGCCGATGCTTTGTTAAGGCTTTAGCTCTGAGATCAAACACTTTGCATGTGATGTTCCATTGAGGTAACCAAGGTGATGTGAGTTTGGGTAGAATCTCCTACGACTAATGGGAAGTTGTAAAGCCAAGGAGATTCTACTTGATGGACACTTTAAAGGTTGATAGACACCTGAGTTTACCAAGAGAAATGGTGTTTAAACTCTAGAGAGGGCTTGAGATCATGGTCTTCTTGTAGAGGAGCTTGGAATGTAGCCTAGGAGGTTTGGTAGAGCTTAGGATGCACCAGGGTCTCTAAAATACCAAAATCCATCATTTCTACAAAGATTCAATTGTTAGATTTATAAGGAAAAGGCTCCAACGAATCTATAACGGATAGTTTTCGGTCACACCGAATGTAGGTTCGGTCGCATCGAATTATATTCGGTCACACCGAATTGATGTTTGGTCTAACTGAATTTAGACAGTAAAGCCGTTGAACAGATTTTGGGCACTTTTGGTCGCACTGAAGGTGGTCTTCGGTCACATCGAAAGTGGTCTTCGGTGAGACCAAAGGTGGCACTCGGTTGTAGCCGAATTACCTGGAATTCTGCCCTAGCACACTGTCCTATTTTAGCAATTTTTGGTCGGGCCGAAGGTTGCTGAATTTGTGCAGTTTTCTCAGCAACATGGAACCTTTAGAGCCAATCTAAGGATGGTTAATTTAGGCTCCTATGGCTTAAGGGATGATCAATAAAAGGTTTACCTATTGAGTTTAAGATCATCTAGATGATAAGGTTGTTTTGCGTCAAGGGTTAGGCCGTTAGGGTCACTAAGGTACCGTATTTACCTGCTCTTTGCTTCTTGATGCTTCACCTTCACTTGTGTCTTTGGTCTTCAGCTTCTAAGGGCTCAACTGACTACATGACACAAGGATTCACGTGATTGACAAATAAGGGGCAGAAATTAGTGCACTAACACAAATCACATTTTTATCCACTGTACCATTGCATCCTCCTTTTGGGAGAGATTTATGACTCTTTCTGATTTGTGGTGGGTCATGCCGGGGTTGATTGAAACATTGTTTCTGGCTTTGAATTCAGGTTCCCCTTCGAAAAGGAAGAAAAATATTATGGCGACTGTCTATTTGGTCTCTGGTCCTTATAGAGAGAACTCAATAACAGAACTTTTAACAAGTTAGAAAGCAGTAATGTAATTTTCCATGGGGCCAAAGGGAGGATGATATTATGGGCTTCGGGAGTCTCCAACTTAGGGTTTGTAAACTGGATGTGATATGAGTTTTTTTTGAGGGCTCCCACTCTCTTGATGGGGAGAGGGTGGATTTCTCCTTTTTTCCCCTTTTTTCCCCTTTTTTTCCCCTTTTTGTTCACCTATATTTTCTTGGTGCTAATAGCATTTTTGCATTCCATTCCAGAAAAGAACAGGTATTAGAAGATCGTGCTATTCTTTGTGTTTCTTTTACTCCGGTGCGATCATCTAATCTGCTTTCTTTCTAATGCACTTGTTTAGTAGAAAATTGCATGAGTTTCAACATGGCATACTTAAATTAGCTATCACTAAGGTTCCTCCTGTCAAGCAATTGATGATGGGCAGGTACCATGATGTAATCCTTCAGAGCATCTACTGAATCCTTTCACTCCTTGTGATCTGCTTGTCCTTTTCTTAAGTATGCCATGGAAGACAAGGTGCAAAAGTTAGATGAGATTAGGAATGTAGGATGTTGAATCACCAGCACGTAAGCATCTGTTGGGTAGGTTAACTGGATATGCTGCTCAACTTAAAAACCGGTCAGGTGATTTCCTATTTGAGTGGGCTTAGATGAATGATTTCTAGATGTATATAATGAGAAAAACAGGGGAAAGTTTTGTGATATACTTTGGTGAAACAAAGGAGATATAGGAGTAAAATGTTTCCTAATAGATTGTATCAATGGGAATCTTGAAAAAATGTATGTGTTCTAAGTTTTTTTTAAGAGCTGTTAAGTGATTCATGTCTGACAAGAAACCAACTGCGGACAGGTTGGCTGTCATCACCGCTAGCAAGATATCTTCAACCTGACTATTTTGCCTTCTTACCCTTTTTATTTTTTATTTAAATTTCTTGAAAGGTAATGGTAAAAAAGAAAAAGAAAAAAAGAAATGAAAAACAAAAAAGTGAATGCAAAGGGATGATGAGGAGTCATCTCACTCCACCCTTGATGACTATGGGAACATGCTATCCCTCCATAATCCTAATATATCTTTCCATTTACAACCCTTGGACGGGGCAGTGCCAAAGCCCACTAAGAAACTTTCCCTTTAGCCCTTAGAAAAGGTTACATAAACACTTTTTTTTTTTTTTTTTTTTAATTTTTAATTTTTTTATTTTAAAGAAGAGACAAAGTGAGACAAAAAGGATTATGAAGTGTCATCCAGCTAACACATATGGGAGAAGTCCCCTCAACTACCCTGAAAATCTTCTAATGGTATTTGAGCTCTAACCCATTCCATGAACAACCATTGAACCAAATGAATACTTGATTTGGACAAGCAACCTTATCATTAAAGGTTCTAGAATTGCATTCTAGCCTAATTGGTCATATGATGGACAGAAGGACCATCCTTCTCATCTTTCCACTTATAACATCATGCAACATGGAAAGCAAATCTCCAAATTGATGTGGCCTAAGTAACCCATTGCACTTCCAAAAGTGAGAAGAATCTTTCCCATACCTTCCTTGAGAACAGGCAATGTAATAATATATGATCCACATTTTCCTTATCTGGAAGGTACAAAATACAACCATTGGGAATTATCATCTGTATCTTCCTTAAATTATCCAACATCAGAATCATGTTTTTTCTGACAAGCCATCTAAAAGCCACCACTCGACTAGGGCCTGGGTATCTCCAAATCCGATGTATAGGATCCTTTTCTGTTGCAGTTGGGGTTCTTGGAGAACTGAGTAAAATGATCTGACTTATTTACTCCCGTTTTGCTTGATTTCCAAACCCAACCATCCCTGAGATTAGGCTGGATTCTATGATTTTGAAGTACTTCCATTATCCTCACGAATTCACTGATTTCTTCCTCAAGAGGATTCCTTCTAAATAATGGGGTCCAAACTGATTGCTCCCCTACCTGCATGATGCATTGATCGATGGAGCCTTTCTCTTGCTAGCTGCTTGATACCCACATCATTTGTTTTCCCAAAACATGATGCGAGACCTGTCTCCTAGAGCAAATTGAATTTCCTCTTTGAAAGAATTTGTGGCTTTTAAGACATCCTTCCAAACGCCCAAGGATCTATATATGGATGATGAAGCCATAGACCAGCTCACTTTCCTCACAGTATTTGCATGCTAACACCTTATTCCAAAGGCTGTCCTTTTCCTCTCCAAACCTCCACAACCACTTCACCAGGAGAGATAAATTGAATAGTTTTAGAGATCCCATGTGAAGATGCTTAAAAAATTAAAAAAATCTTCATCCAAGACGCCCCTTTTCCTTTGCCTCCCAAACCTTGGTCTAGTTAACGAGATGGTTGTTCTTCTTCCCTTTTGTGCCTCTCTAAGGGAACTCCCTTTGTATTCTTTCAAGCTTCTCAACAACCATAGCGGGTAAAATAGTGACATTAAGTAAAGCGGCACATCTACGAGAGCTGTTTTTTAAATCACTGTGAAGTGACCTCCAAATGATAGATTCATTCTTTTCCAGACTGATAACTTTTGTTGTATTCTTTCTAAAACAGAGTCCCATGAGTATTTACTCTGTTTCCATGGGTTATGCCGGAGTCAATTAGGGAGTTATTCTTGTTTCGGCACGATGTTTGGCTAGGTTGGAATGTTTGTGATCTTAGGGGGCTGGCCCTATTGTCTTTGTTATGGGTCTATATGGGGGGAATGGAATAGAAGGTGCTTCTGGAATGATTTCGTCATGGCGGAGGAGGTCGTTTCCAAAGCAAAGTGCCTCGTAGTGGAATGGGCTTTTTGTATAAAATCTTTACAAGATTGTAATTTTCTTTTTTGCATAGGCTGTAATTTTTGTGCTATCTTGGCATTTTCTTAATAAATTGATCTGTTACTGTTTAAAAAAAGTATTTTGTTGGTTTCTTGAAGCATCGCGGAAGACCAAAATAGGTTGAGGGTAGCTTTCACTTCTTGTATCCAAAAAGCTGTACATAATGTTCTATCTCGTATTTGCTTAGTTGCAGTCCCAATAATTTTCTTTTGTCTATGTTTATTTTTTGACCTGAAACTGCTTCGACACAACAAACTCACTTCTGCCCCCACAGAAAAGAATCGCATCGTTTGCATGTTGAAGATGAGTAATTTGCAAATTTGCATTTTTGACCGCAAAATCTTGGATGAGCCATGACTCCCTAGCCTTTTCAAGCATCTTGTTAAGAGTCTCACCCACCGTAATAAATGGAAAGGGAGAGAGAGAGAGGGTCTCCTTGCTTGAGACCCGAGAACTCTTGAAGAAGCCTTTAGGAGATCCATTGACAAGAATCGAGAAGTATGCCGATCCCATGCATTCAACATCTATCTTTGCCATTTCATCCAAAAGCCTAGTCTTTCCAACATATATTGGACAAATGCCCAATCCTACATATATAAAGCCTAGTCTTTTGAAAGTGGTGGAGGATCTTCTTTAGGCTTGGCATGGTGGAGGATGCGGGAAATCTGAGCAAGCTGGTTGGAGGCTCTATGTTACGGCTATTTTGTGGGTTGTTTGGGGAGCTAGAAATGCTTGTTGTTTTCGAAATGTCCCAGTTTTATTTGAGGAGGTTATGGTCAGAATCAAGAATCTTGTCTCAGAATGGGTTCTCCATGTAAAAGCAGTCTAGTTGTCCTCTTTGGCCTGCTTGTTGGGTGGCTTTGTAGCTTGTATTCTTTTCTCGCCTTTTGGCATGCCTTTCAATAAAATTACCGTTCTCTCTGAAAAAAATAAAATCCCAATCCACATGACATATGCCTTCTCCATATCAACTGTGCAAATTACACCGAGTAATCTGGTCTATATTTGGAATCAATGTACTCATGGGCAATCAAAGCTTCATTCAGGATTTGCTTGCCGGACAAAGAACCCCCCTTGGGCCTTCGGTATATCTTCTCCAAGCACCTTTCTGAATCTCGAAGCAAAGATTTTATATGGAGTCCCGATAGAACTAATCGGTTGATAGTTTGATAAGTTGTCTGCACCTTCTTGGGTATCAATGTGCTAAACATTGCCCCAAGATCCTTTGCTAGACCATCCCTATCATGAAACTTGGTGATGAAATCTAAGAAGTCCCCTTTGACTATTTCCTAGTTGATTTGAAAGAAGGCAATGGGGAATCCGTTTGGTCTTGAGCCTTTGTCCCATCCTATTGGTGAAGATTATATAAACACTTAATGATCTATTGGTGAAGATTCTATTGTTTCACTCTCTCCAAATAGACCATAGCCACACATCAAAGCCAAACGCCATAAGGTCTTCTTGCTTTTACCTACAATTCTGTATTCTAGGCATGAACAACTCCCACAATAGATCCTAGCATCACCCACTGTAATTGAAAGAGGCCTAGGAACCTCTGCCAGAGGTTATAAGCAGTGTTCGCATTGTCGACGAAATGTCAATAATATCGGTGTCGCTAGACTAGCGACACCGAAACCCCCCTTTTTCGTTTCTCTCTGGATTATCGGCGAAATATCGCCAGCGACACCGAAACCCCCCTTTTTCGTTTCTCTCTGGATTATCGGCGAAATATCGCCAGCGACACCAAAACCCCCCTTTTTCGTTTCTCTCTAGATTATCGGCGAAATATCGGCGATATCGTCGATAATTTTGGATTTTTTGCGACAAAATAGGTAAAAAGGAAAAAAATCAAAAAAAAAAACCTTTGATTTCGGTAATACCTGGTCTGATGGTTGATTGGAACTCGGAAGAAAAGAATCTGGGCAGCAATCGACAGCTCTCGTCTTCGACGGAGGTAAAGGAATTTGAAATTTTCCCTTTTCTTCGTTCGATTGGAAGATTTTCGGCAAAAAATCATGGGATTTTGAAACCCAGTCGAAAATCCCCCCTCTCCGCTGAAAACCCCTCTTCGCATACGAAAAAACCTCTTTTATTATTTTTTATTTTTATTTTTATTTTATTTCTTTTATGCCTCAGACCTACAGAAGCAGACCGCACATGGTGCGCTTCAGCATACTGAGTAAACTCTCTGGGCCCACCGTGAATATATGTGATTTATCCTCGCCGTCCATTCATTTTTCTAGTTCATTTTAGGGGTAAATCCCAAAATTAAAGCATATCCACAGCTCCAGTGGACCACACCACAAGAAACAATGAGAATAATAATTTTCACCGTTGAAACCTTCTTAGGCCACAGTGATGTTTATTTGTATCAAACCTTCCTGTAAATATAAAAAGGCATGGATGAAGGGTTAAAATAAATATCAGCTTGATTTAAAATTTCTGTGGCCACCAGGAAGTTTTTAAAGATATGCGTTCAATTCACACAGTTTCCTGTGGTGTGGTCCATTGAAGATTTGAATCTGGTTTATTTTTCGTATCAGGCACTAAAATAATCCATCATATATGATGGACGGTGCGGATGTAAGGTACATTCTTTATAATGGGTCCCACAGTTAGGGATGCATGGGAAGCGGATAGGCTGGTGTACCTCACACCAGCTATAAAGCTGCTATAAGTACGTGTCGTGCGAAGACGAGCACCGACGCTCCTCGAGCTCCAAGTTGTACGAACGATTCAAAGGAGATCAAAGTTATATTGGCCCCACTGATGTATTTATTATATCTACACCGTTCATCTGTTTTTAGAGTTCATTTTAAAGCATTATCCAAAAAATGAACTATATCCAAAGATTATATGGACCACACCATAGATAGCAGCGGAGATAATGATTTTCACCATTAAACAATTTGCAGGGCCCATCGTAACGTTTATTTTGCATCCAATCTGTTCATAAACACACAAATATATGAATGAAGAGGAAAAACAATTTTCATATTGATCCAAAACTTCTGTGACCCTAAAAAGGGTTTAAGGGTTTCAATGGTAGACGTTCAATCCCCCACTAGTTTTTGTAGTGTGGTCCACTTGATACTTATATCTGTCTTATTTTTCGTTTAAAACCTTAAGACGGGCTCTTCAAGTGGATGAACGGTTTGGATATAAGACATACCTCATAATCAAACCCATAGAACTTGCTGACGTCAATAGCTGGTGTGATGTACACCAGCCATTCCGCCTCCCGACCCACCTACAACGGAAGTGGATTGCATACTGAGTAAACTCAGTGGGCCCATCGTAATTACGTATTTGATCCACTCTGTCAATCCATTTTATTAAATGATTTTAAGGCACAAGCCAAATAATGAAGCATATCCAAAGCTTAGGTGGACCACACATGAAACTATGTGACTTGAATGTTTACCATTGAAAAATTCTTGAGGGCCACAAAAGTTTTGTATCAACCTGATATTTCTGATTTTTATTCATCCATGTCCCTGTAATCTTATGAACAGTTTGGACGACAAATAAACATCACTGGGCCCTATGAAGATTTCCATGGTGGAAATCATTATTCCCACTGTTTCATATGGTGTGGTCCACTTGAAACTTAGATAAATTTATTTTGGTTATTATTAGAGTAATTTTGTATGGAAACGTATGCTTTTTGGCCCCATTAAATGAAAACTTATTATTTAATGTATTTTTTTTACAAATTTTTAATTTTTAAATATACAAATATATGTATTTAGGCATGTTTTGAAGTTTCATTAAAAAATTTCACCATTATCTTCATGTTTTCGCATTTTTCTCCGCATTTCCGGTTATCGGCGATAACGATATTATATCTCTATCTCTGGCCAACGAAACTTGTAGCGATACCGACAACTCGAACACTGGTTATAAGAAAACGTGCAACTGATGAATAGATGATTTGCTTCTGCATCCTTTAGGCATAGAGGCTTGCATACACTATAACATATTCCTCCTCGGAAGGTGATCGACCGTCAGCACGTTGTACTTAGGGCCTGTTTGGATTAGTGGAAAATAGGATTCAACATTGGAAATGGAAATCATTTCCTGTGTATGTGATGGTTTACCTTGTTTGCTAAAGACAAGAGGACTGACAAAATTAGTTTTCCTTTCCACAATTTTCCTTATAAAAGGGCCATTTCCTTTTCCTTTCTAAAACCTAAGAAACGAGATTTCCACCCTTTTTGAGAGACAACTCTCACTTTTTGACCATCGACTATTCCACATTTCCATTTAAATCATGTATTCTAAAACAAACAAGTTATTTGAGGATTCTTTTCTACAGTTTTCCTATTCCGTAGTTTTCATTTTTTTCCCTTATCTACTTATTGCCGCCAATCCAAACAGGCCCTTAGCGACTAGCCATCCAATAGCAATTACTCTTGGAGGGCCAGGGAACCTCCTCACACTTTTGCCTTCTTACTCATTTCTTGTTTTTTGGGAACTCTGCTTGTTAACAATGAGGCAAGCAGTCCCCAGCCCAGTTAAAGGGGGGTTGATGTCAAGTAGGCAGCCAATTATTGAATATTTGCCGAGCAATCACAAGGATCCGTATATTGGATATTTGATAAGCAAATCAGGATTTGTAAAGCTGACACCAAATAGCTGGGCCTGGGAAGAGGCTAGAATGACGATGATGATTTCTCTTTTGTTGGTTTTCTCCTTCTCAATTTATTGCTATTTCGAGATGCCATGTGAATGTATAGCAGGGGGTTACTGATAAAAAAGGTTATGGGAAGGGCTAGTTGTAATTAATGTTTTAAATATTGACGACATCGGCCGATATATCCCACGATATATCTTGTATACCACCTGTGTGATATGAAACGCACAGGTAGTGATATATCCCACATGTTTGATCCGGTGAGCATTTTTAATTTCTGATCCTTTTTTTTTTTTTTTGGTTGAAATTATGTTAAATCAGTGTCAAATGGTTATAAAACCATTGGTTCTTCATGTTTTGCTTGAAAAATCATCGAGTTGGAGCTTTGATTTCGATATCCATTGGTTCTTCATTTCGTTTTTTTTTTTGAGACGATGATAATAAAATTTTATTTAGAAAGGTAGAAGCCAAAGAATACAAAGGAAGAAAAAACAACAGACAAAACAAAAGCTTCCACCTACAAATCTAACCAACTAACTGGAAATTGGGTAGCAGGGAACACATTAACTGTATGTGCCCACTTAATTACATACATTTTCGCCCTATTAAAAAATTCTAGGGAGTTCTGCATTTGATTTATGAAACAACGACTATTCCTTTCCATCCAGATACTCCAAAGACTTGCTAATAAACATAATTGCCATATACGATTCCCATTTTTACTCTTACCCCCTTTGTGCCAAGCCAAGAAAAATTGGTCGATCGATCTGGGAATAACCCATGATACTCCGAATAGTTTGAAAAAACAAGCCCACATTTTTTATGCAAAACGGCAATGAATGAACAGATAATCAATTGACTCCTTGCTATAACATAATAGACATATTAGGGATTATCATATCGCGCGTACGCAAGTTATCAATTGTAAGAACCTTTCTCCTACCCACCAACCATGCAAATGCCGCCACCTTGGAAGGAGCACCATATTTCCAAACACACATTGTATGACATGCAGCTTGCTCAGAGAAAACCCCATCTAATTTCATATAAAATGACCTAACTGATAATTTACCAGCTTATTCATTGATCCACACATGGCATCAACCTCTGAAACTGATCGGATGCAATTCGAGAAAATCCAACAGCCTAAACAGCTCCTCTATCTTAGTCAAATTTCTTCTACATGGAGGACACCAAAAAACTTCCTCACCATGAAGGAATAAAACCTCTTGACCGAGATATTTGGATCTGTAGTGATACGAGCTAGGTGAGGAAAAACCAAACCCAATTTTTGATTTCCCACTCACAAGTCCTCCAATAATCGAATCCTCTGCCCATTCCCTAATGACGACTTCTATAATGATAAAGGCCCTATACAATGAAGAATCTTTTGTCCATCTGCCACCCTCCTCTTCACCATATTTTCTACCCGCATCTCCCATCACAAGCTACCTTCCTCCACCCTAAATCTCCACACCCATTTGCCCAATGGTGCCATATTCATCTCCCCCAATTTTTGTAGCCCCGCGCCTCCTTGGGATAATGGTTTGCAAGCCTCATCCCAATTCAAGAGATGAAATTTATGCTTATCTTTTGACCCATGCCAAAGAAAGTCTTGTCTAATCTTTTCTAACTTGCCTGCAACTGATTTTGGACATCTAAAAATAGACATGAAATATATTGGAAGATTTGACATGACCGATTTAATCATTGTTAACCTTCCACCCAAAGAAAGATTCCTCCTCCAAACTGATAGTTTCCTTCCAAATCTTTCTACCACTTTATCCCAAAGGCGCTTAGCCAGCTTCCCAATACATAATGGAAGACCCAGATATGAAGACGGGAAATAACCTGCTTTACAACCAAAACAAGCTGCATAGGCGTCAATCTCGACCTTAGAAAGTCCCACCCCTATAGTTTTGCTTTACTAATTTTAACCTTTAGACTCGAGATCGCCTCAAAACATATGATAATGGTTCGTAGATTATTAATTTGCAATTCGTCCACCTTGTGTAGTAATAATGTATCATTTGCATACTGAAGATGATAAATTTGAAATTCTGAATTATCCACCCGAAAGCCCTCCACTAAACCTGCTGCCACCCCTTGTTCAACGATCCTCCCAAAGACCTCCACCACCACTGTCGCAAACCTCTAGAAGGAGGGAAGTATCCACATGAAGCTCCATTTAACAATACCAAGTATTTTGGCGATTGAATACATGAAAAATTATGGATTTGAACAGGGCTGCACAACAGGGCCTTTGAACGGAGTAATGATGAGAGCGCGAGAACGCAGGAACAACGAGAAGATCGTGGGAAAGATCGTGAAGCGTCTAAGCATCGTTGGGGAGATTCATCAATAGATGACAGCGATCATTCACTTGGTGATCGCGAACCGGGGAGAAACAGGGATTTAAGAAATATAGACGATACCGAAGCTACTTTAGAAGAAGGTGAATATGTGCCTCAACAAGATGCGGATTGAAAGGAAGTTCATCGCCGGAAAAATGCCTCCGTCGCGTCAGCAGCAAGAAATCGAACCGCGTATCCTACTTTATTTGTGAAGGGTTTCCCGGTTGGCTGATTTCCTCTCAATGTTGAAAGGGTTTTTGGTCGGGCGGGTGCGGTCATGGATGTAGTTATGCCCAGAGATCGGAACAGTGGTGACTATAGAGGATTTGCATAGTTCGCATGTCCTTTGAGGCTGAACTAGCAAGAGCCGTCAACATGCTGCATGGGATGAGGTTTGCTGGCTATCCTCTCCTGGTTCAGCGAGCTCGTTTTGGACCACCTTTAGCTCGCCTTCAGTCCTCTCGCCCTACTGCTCCCATTCCTCCCAAAATATACCGACCTAAGCGTGTCCTACCCCATCATCTTCCTCCCCCCCCCCCCTGAGTCAACAGCCCCTTTAAGGATGTCCTCCTCTAGCATCAACCTCAACCTTACCCTATTCGCACATCCTTCACCCACACACTCGCACCCGCTGACCTTCCTGCCTCCTTCGTCCCCTCTCCTGTGGATACATCCTCTCCCTGTTCCAAAATGGGCGTCCCTATTACTGTCAATCCTGACCTCTTTCTTAAGGCAAAGGAAGACCTAAAGGAGTCGGTGGTGACAATATGTAAAGAAGGAGCTTCGCTTTCGCAGGTTAAGGATTGGATAACAGAAACTACGGGTTTTACCCCAGGGAATTATAAGATCAAACTGTTGGGTTATAATGAATTATGGCTTAAGGTATGTCCCGGGATCAACCCGGAAATGTTGATCATGGCAGGTCATCTTCATTCCGGTGGACCGGTGGCTACGGTAAAGAGATGGGAAGAATTCTCGAGCTTTGGTATGGAGAATGTTTGGTTCCAAGTCCAGGGAATTCCGTTAGAATTATGGTTCGATGAATTGCAGTCGCCGCTTATCTGGGTTCGTTTCTAGAGTTGGACGTGAAGACAAAACTAGGGGAGGAGATCGGCGTTATTAGACTCAGAGTAAGAAGAAAGAAGGGTCTTGACCCGCCTTCGTCGGTGAAGGTGATCGTGGAGGATCGTTGCCTTGACTTCTCGGTGATCAAGGAAGCGTTCGATCATCCGCTACCTCGTTGGGGCGATCTATGGCGAATCAGGGAAGGACCCTCGCCGGAGAAGCCGTTAGCTTCTCAACCATGGCGAAACAAAGGTTCACAAATCCCATGCTCTAGCAGATCACCGGTTCTGACGCCTGCCATCTCTCTTCGCCAGCAAACGGAATGACCGCTCCGTAGCCACCACAGTGACATGTGGAGTCCATCTATCCTCTCAGCCGCCCTCTCTAGCTCCTAGCCCTCCTCGCCAGGCATGCGCTTTGTTGACGGATTCTGATATGGCGACATGTGCCGCTCTTCGTGAGACGCATGCATCCAACGACCGACCCTCAGCTGATTATCCAGCGGATATTTTGGTGTATGCTCAAACTCCTAAGGATTTTATCTAGGAAAATCCGCAGCCGGTGTTAGGGGCCATTATGTTAGCTCCTATCGTGACACGCTATCTTGGACGCATGACACACATAGAAGGAAATAATGATGGTCGTGTGGAGCTCGAGGAGCTTGATGGGTGTACGTTCTCGCATCGCGAGGAACTATGTGATGGATACGTGGAGGGAGCTGAAGGCAGATTAAGTTCTATCCTTCAACACGTGGTAGACGCCCAAGTCATCCCTCCTCTTTCGGTTCGTTTTTTGGGCAGGTCATCTGTGGACCCGGACCCGACCTCCGTTTCCACCCGATCAGCCGTCATACCTCTATTGCCTCTCTCGTTAGCCTTTACTTTCTCTTCTTGCCTCACTCCTTTGCCCCCTTACAACCTAAGTCTTTTTTCTGCCTCGGATGACCCTTCCAATCCTCGATTTATGTTCGACCGAAGTTCGTCTGTGACCCACTCTCTGGCGTCTTCGCCCTGTTCTCCTTCTACTTCCTCCTTCCCGTCTACTGACGCTTTGGACATGGGGCCGATCACTCTTTTTCAAGATTCTGTCTACTGAATGTCTTATGGCGGAGCCGCTGCAGATGATTGCTGATCCTCAAATCGATCCTTCGACATCGGAAACGGACAGATCTGAACTGCTGACCAAGATTCAGAAGAAGCAGTGGATACGAGATGCAATTGGTAAAGTTGGAAGATCCCTCAGTTTATCCTTCGGGGATAGGGTGGAAGACTACATTGCCTTATTTCAATGTATCGAAAATAGAGGCAGACCCATTGAGAAGAAATCTACTCCTGCAAAACACTTAGTCAAGATCTCAAGCTCTCGCGAGCTGCTACGTCTTGAAGCTAGCCCAGGGTTCATCTCATCTTCTGCTTCTAATTCTAGATGTCAGGGCAAACGGGGAAGCGTAGTGATCCCATGAAGATGATCTCATGGAATGTTAGGGGGGTAGGCTCCAAGCATAAAAGGAGTCTCATTAAGGCATCCATCAGCACAAAAAATCCTGACGTTCTATGTCTGCAGGAGACTAAGGTCTCCCATTTCAAAGACACCCTCTTGGCTTCTTTGTGGAAAGCTAATGATGCGAAATGATTAACTGTTGATGCGGTAGGAAGCTTGGGTGGGATTTCATCGCCTGGAAATCCTTTAAATGGGACCTTGTCTCTTCTTCTTCAGGCACCTTCTCGGTGTCAGTGACTCTCCAAGATAAGTCTTCCTCCACTCAATATCTCCTTTCTGTTATTTATGGGCCTACCTGTCAATCTCTCAGGGCTATCTTTTGGGATGAGCTTTCGCAGGTTAGACGGTCATTCTCTGGACCGTGGTGCGTGGTTGGTGATTTTAATGTCACGCGATATCTGGAGGATCGCTCCAGACGGAGAAGACCCTCCACCGCCATGGCTCACTTTTCCGACTGGATCCAGCAAGAGGACCTTATTGACTTGCCTCTCTTGGGCGCGAGATTCACTTGGACCAACAGCTGGGCCTCTCCTATCCGATCTCGCCTGGATAGATTCCTTGTCTCTCCAGAATGGCTTGAGGCTTTCCTGACTATTAAGCAAATCACCACGCTGCGTACCACGTCTGATCACTGCCCGATTCCGCTGAGTGTGGAAGATGAAAATTGGGGCCCAAAACCTTTCAAGTTCAATTCTTCTTGGCTCCATTCAGAGGGTCTCCATCAGAAAATCATAGAATGGTGGAAATCCTTCCAGGTGAAAGGATTTGCTGGTCATAAGTTGCTCTGTAAGCTCAAACTTCTCAAGGAGAAGCTGAAGGAATGGCGCAGGGAGGAAGCTCAGAAACGTGAGGAAGAGAATGAAACTCTTCTGTCCGAGTTACAGAAAATTGATCGCGACTCTGAAGAAGTTCCGATGTCTAAAGAGGTCTTAGTCAGGCGTATATCCATCATGACCTCTCGAAGAAAGCTTTAGAAGAAGAAGCGTCCTGGAAGATTAAGTCCAGAGCCAAATGGATTGCAGAAGGGGATAAAAATATGGATTGCAGAAGGGGATAAAAATACTAAGTTCTTTCATCAAATGGCCAATATACATTCTCGGGCTAAGACTATTCTTAGCATTTACGACAAAGGCAACAGAATCGAGGATAGAAAGGAGACAGAAGATCTCGCTATTTCTCACTTTCAAGAGCTTCTATCGTCCGAGAACTGGTCCAGACCGACTCTAGATTCGATTTCCTTTAATGGGCTTCAGGCAGATGATGCGGCTTTTTTGGAATCCCAATTTACGGAAGAAGAGGTTAAGGCTGTTGTGGATGCTTTGGGAGGGGACAAGTCTCCAGGCCTAGATGGATTTCCAATTGCTTTTTTCCAAATCTTCTGGGATTTAGTGCGCTAGGATGTCCTCCAGTTTCTCCACGAATTCTATAATCGAGGAAGATTGTCGAAAGGCCTTGGAGCCACCTTTATCTCTCTGATCCCCAAGGTGGCGGGTGCATCCTCATTTGCTGACTTTAGGCCGATTAGCCTGATAGGGAGTCCCTACAAAATCTTGGCGAAAGTTTTGTCCGTTCGGCTGTCGAAAGTCATTGGGAGCCTCATCTCTAGCAATCAGAATGCCTTCATAAGAGGCAGACAAATCATCGATGGTGCGCTTATTGCCAATGAAGTCCTACATACCTGTCATAAGTCCAGGTACAAAGGAGTCTTCTGTAAGCTGGATATTGCTAAGGCCTACGACCATGTGGATTGGGATTTTCTATTATATATGCTGTCGCGGATGGGCTTTGGAACCAAGTGGAAAAAATGGATCGCCGCTTGCATTGGATCGGTTCACTTTTCCATTATTCTAAATGGCTCGCCTAAAGGCTTCTTCAGGAGTTCGAGAGGTTTAAGACAGGGGGACCCCCTCTCCCCATTTTTATTTCTTATTGTAGGCGAGGCGCTGTCCCAAATGTTAAAGAGAGGTCAGGAGCATGGTCTTCTTCGTGGTATGGAGATGCTGGGTCTGTCAGCTCCCCTAACTCATATTCAGTTCGCAGATGATACCCTCATATTCTCTGAAGCATCGGAGGAGAAAATAGAGCACCTCCTCATTGCTCTTCGCTGTTTTGAAGCGGTTTGGGGATTAAGGATCAATCTGAATAAATCGAAGATCCTTGGTGTCAACGTTTTGCAGAAATCTCTCCAGAAATTTGCTTCCATGCTCGGCTGTCGCATTGATTCCTTCCCAACATACTTTGTTGGTCTTCCCCTTTCAGTGGGTTCCCCACTGAAGAGCATGTGGGATAGGGTTATCACTAAATTTCAGAAATATTTGACTTCATGGAAATGCCGTTATCTATCTCTGGGTGGTCGACTGACTCTAATCAAAGCTGCTCTTTCTAGCCTTCCCCTTTATTTCATGTTGTTGTATAGATGCCCGGGGTCGGTTCTTAAGAGCATGGACAAAATTCGAAGAGAATTCTTGTGGTTTGGTAAGGAAAATCAGAGGAAGATTCATCTTCGAGTATGGAATCAGGTGTGCAAGGTTTTCAGAGAGGGTGGTGCGAATGTTAAGATTCTGAAGATAATGAATTCGGTGTTGCTGGGGAAATGGGCTTGGCGATTTGCCGTGGATCAACATACCCTTTGGTCATCGATTGCTAGAGGAAAGTATGGTGCTTCCCATGGTAACTGGTGGCCTAAAGATAAGTCATACTACAAAGCTTCTCACATCTAGAAAGGAATTCTCAAAGCCAAATACCCAGTGATAGCTAATAGTAGGTATGTGTTGGGCAATGGTTCAACGACTCGTTTTTGGGAAGATGTCTGGATTAGAGAAAAGCCTCTCAAATTTCTGTTCCAGCAAATCTATCGCCTCTCCCCTGACATAGGGATTTTCATTAATAGATGTGGTTATTTCACTTTTGATCAGTTCGTGTGGGACATCAAGTGCTCCAGAAATCTCAACGACAACGAGGCTAATGAATATACGTCTCTCCACGATCACATCTCCAAATCCAAGCTTATTACCTCTCTTCATGACAACATTGAGTGGCTGCTGGAAAAGTCCGTGGTCTTCTCAGTCAGGTCCCTATATGCAGCTATTTATCCTGCGGCCCAGCCTCAATTTGATGCGACCCCTTTTATTTGGAAATATCAAGTTCCGCCAAGATCAAATGTTTTGGGTGGCTTGCGGCTCGTAACATAATTCTTACTATTGATAATCTAGCCAAGAGAGGCAAGCAGATTGTCAACATTTGCCTTTGTTGTATGCGTCAGGCGGAATCCGTGAACCATTTGCTAGTTCACTGTTCCTTTATCTCGCACATTTTGATGGAGTTCTGCCAGTTATTCTCAGTGTCCTGGTGTGTTCCGGGATCGGTTGATAAACTGTTGATTGCGTGGAATGGGTCCAAGTTTGGTAAAATCAAATCGATTATCAGGCGCATGGTCATTCTTTTCATTTGGTGGGCTATATGGGAGGAAAGAAACAATAGATGTTTCAACGATCAATCGACTTCTGCGAAGAGGGTGGGTGCTAGGGCTAAATCGATGGTTTTAGAATGGGCGGTTAATGTATAGGACTTGAATAGGGCTGATCTTTCTTTTTTAGGTAGTTAGGAGTTGTCTGCTATCTCAGCAGTCCTTTTTTGCTTCTCTTTTCCTTCGTTGTAGTTGTTTCCTTCTTTAATGAATTTTCTTCATTGCTTTTTTTTTTTTTTAAAGCTCTCCATATCTCCCCACACCCCAACCATTGTAACATATAATTGAGAAAGCTCCAGTTGACGTGATCATACATTTTTTCAATATCAAGCTTACATATAATACCTTTCACACCTTTCCTTTTGTAAGGATCAATGCATTCATGGGCTACAAGCATCCTATCCACAATCTGTTTGCATTTCACAAATGCCGCTTGAGATCTTGAAATCACCTCAATACATAGCTGAATCTCAATGCCAAAATCTTTGCCAAGATCCTGTACTCCCCCCCAAGAGGCTAATTGGCCTATAATCCCTTAAGCACTCCGCCCTTTCTTTTTTAGGGATTAAGGTAATAAACGTCGCCCCAAATTCTGAAGCCAACTGACCTGAATAAAAAAATTCATAAATAAAACTTATCAGATCATGCTTCACCGCATCCCAGAAAATTTGAAAGCAGGCAATTGGGAAACCATCCGGACCGGGAGCTTTATCACTTCCTAGATCTAGGACTGGCTTTTTAATTTCTTCCTCTGTAGCTGGTCTTTTTAATGCTCCCGCTGAATTCAAGGATAAGGAAACAAAGGAAAGGTCATCAAGAGAAGGTCTCCTCCAATCTTCTTTTTTGAGCCAATTTTTTTAAAAGCTAACTATTGCCGAACAAACTTTACCCTTGCCTTCAAATCTTTCCCCACCCATTGATACACTTGATATTTTGTTAGCCCTTGCTCATGCACTTGCCATGGCATGAAAGAATTTTGTGTTCTTGTCTCCCTCTTTTAGCCAAACCGCATGAGATCGCTGTCTCCACTTTATTTCCCCCTCTCTTAGCCTAGTGTTATATTTCACCTTATAAATCTCTCTCCACGCCCTCTCTTCCTCAGACAATTCACCGGTCTCTTCTTTTACATCAAGGGCCTGAATATCTTGCAACAACTTAGCTGATTCCTCTTCACGAGGCTTTCAGACCTCCTTTTTCCACTCCATGATTTTCTTTTTTAACAATTTCATTTTCTGGAATAACCGAAAACCTGTAAAACCCTCAACATCAAAACCAACCCACAATTCTTTACTTTTCTCTGAAAAACCTTCCACTTGTAGCCATGCCAACTCAAATCTAAATGGACGAGGCCCCCGATCCTCTTCTTCCACTTCTAGAATAATTGGGCAATGATTAGAAACTGGTTTTGGTAAGCCTCTTTGATGCACTAAAGGGCACTTTTCCACCCAATCCAAGGAAACAAGGAATCGGTCTAATTTTAATGTAATAACATTTATCTGACCATTTGACCATGTGTATTTTACTTCTCCTATTGGCAAATCCACAAGCTCATTCCTGGTAATCCCATTTGAAAAATTCCTCATGCTTCGATTAATTCGGCCCCCTCATTTGACTTTTCATACAAAAACCTTACCATATTAAAAAACATGTTCTCCATGTTTTTTTTCAAAAATTTCCTTCAACATGTTTAGGAGTATTTGATGAAATGATCATCACATACTCTAATTTCGAAATTCGAGCGTAGGTGGTCCAATTTGGGAAAAATTCAAAATTTCCCCAATTTCTCCCAAATTGCTTGCAATGATGCACTCCAAACATGAAATCAAGCATATATGAGGGCTGATCTATTGATTTGTAAGTCTTTGTCAATTTTCAAAAAAATAAAAATAATTTTTAATTAATAATTAATAAAAAATTATTGAAATATTTTTTTCTTCTTCAAAATTTCCCTTCAACCAGCTGTTAATTGAGATTAATTTCGAAGTGTTTAGGATTGTTCGATGAAATGGTCATCACATACACTCTAAATGTTATGCATTCAATTTGAATATGGTTACATTACTTTAGCCAAACAACGCATAGCTTAGGACCCTATACAAAGGAAACCTATTATGTGCACTGCTTTTTTGAGATGTTATGATTTAAAAGTGTGTATTAATGTCTTTTTTAACAATCCCTGAAGTTTCATCAACCATTTTTCCTAATATTTCCCCATGTTTTCCAAAAAGTGCAATAAATTACCCGACGCGATACTGATATTTCGAACACTAGTCGTAATGCAACAAGTGCTTTTCTAGTAGCTCTCCATGTAAGCTTGGTAGCTTACTGTTTGTGCAATTAATGACAGCATATCTCATTTCCTGTGAATGCTTTCTTATTCACACTATTCATGTTCTAGTTGCTTGTTTGAGATTTCTTTATTACTGGAAAGGATGTTGTGATAGTTAAGGGTCTTGTTGGCGGCTAGATTTACCGTGCCATATACTTATGCATCATATAATGATAGGCAGGCCATATGGTCAACACAGTTTGTTCAGTTCTATTTATTCTGTCTCATAATAGAATCATCAATAATCTCCGTTGTTTCAAGCAAGTTGTGCAGTTCTGTATATTTTCTTCTTTTATTTTATTTCAACGTTAACACGACTCATCTTCTGTGATGGTTGTAGGATGTACCCGAATATGCTCCTGGCACACAGAAAAATGTGTCAGGTGAAATTATCAGGTGGAATAATGTTTCTGGTCCTGAGAAAATGGATGCAGTAAAATACATCGAGTTACTTGAAGCGGAAATTGAGGAACTTAATCATCAAGTGAAAAGGAAGTCTGCTAATGGGCAAAATGAACTGTTGGAATATCTCAAGTCCCTTGAACCACAAAATTTAAAGGTAATAAGGATTTTGATCCCCTATTCGATATATCTGGTCCTTTATATGTTATGGCGATAAAATATGCATCTATACAATTTCTTGTCCGCTGCTTCCAGTCACCCTTAGGGGTCGTTTGGTTGATGGTAAATGGCTGTGGTTGGTGGTAAGTGGATGCACATGGGCAAAAGGGTTGTTTGGTTGATGGTAAACAGTGGTAATTGAAATCAATGTGAAATGGAATGCATCAAAATCATGTGACTTGGAATCCTCTCAAAAGGCTGAGAATTGGATGCAAACGCTAGAAACGGTTGGTTATTCAAAAGTGGACCCACTTTTATGGCCCACCTGAGGCTTACTCCTTTTTTTTTTTTGTTTGCCAAAGTATATATTTCAATGGGCTTATTACAAATATTTTGTCAAATATCACATATACTAATTTGAAGTATTAAAACTGATTTACTTAATGCATTCCAATTACAGGCATCCATACACAATTTTTTTTCAGGCATCCAAACACAATTTTTGGATTCCAGTGTATTCTAATTACAAGCATCCAAACACAATCGAGGATTCCAAATCACATCGATTCCATCTACCATGTGATTTGGATTCCAAATTACATCGATTCCATCTGCCATGTGATTTGGATTCCAAATTACATCGATTCCATCTGCCATGTGATTTGGATTCCAATGTATTCCAATTATAAGCATCCAAATGATCCCTTAGGGAACAATTGCATGTCCCTTGTGTGCTGGGTGGGCTGGTTTCTTGTCCACCCAAATTGCCATTTAATGCATGTCGTGTTTGATTTGAGATGCATTGAATGATGGTTTGGGACAGAAAGGGCCGGAAGAGTTATGCTTACTGCCATTACTGCCTGCCAAGCTGTCCCAAATGCACATGTCACTCCAGAGTCCAGATATCATTCCATTCTGCTAAAAAAGTGGACCCTTTTTCACTTTTTTGACCTGTAAACAGTGTTTTAATTGTTGGCAATAATATCGTTTTATCGCTGATAGTATCGTTGTCGAAGGAGTTACGACAACGAACACCACTTGTATCTTTTCTCTTCCAAATGTCGTCGATATTATCGCGATATTATCACTAGTATCAATAAAACATCATTTTATCGCCGATATTTGTGCCTATCTACCACAAAAGTCGAGAGTTGTTGATAAAATAGGCGATATTTTCGCTGGATGTCGACACCTGCGAGACAACAAGGACCATAAATACCTCCAAAATTATGAAAAAAATCGAAACATCTTCTATTTATTTTTTATTTTTTTTGGATCTTAGTTAAGCAGAAAATTTCGGCACTTCTTACGAAAGCACGTTGGATTAGAGGTTCGATTTGGTGGAGAAATTGACATTTCCTCGCTAGTTATCGCACCAGCTCGAAAACAAACTGTTGTTTGAATAAACAGCCTAAAAATAGTAAGTAATAGAAAAAATGAGAAAGGGGAGGGAATTTCATCAGAAGCTCCTCTTCTTCTTCTTCTTCTTTTTCTTCTTCTTTATCTACTGCAACTCTCTCTCTCTCTCTCTCTCTCTCTCTCTCTCTCTCTCTCTCTCTCTCTCTCTCAAAAAATGAGCTAAAAAGGCTCTCTCTCCTCTCAATAAACGAGCCTAGAAAAGCTGTTTTATGACATTTTAATAAATGAGCCAGGAAAAGGCTGTTTTCTGACATTTTAATAAATGAGCATGAAAAGGGGTGTTGTCTTTAAAAGGCCTTATATGTTACTCGGGCAGTGTATGATGCTTGATACACGGGTAGTAAGGAATTGTACACATGGCACCTCTTGATTGGTGCTGGTGGACACTTGCTAAAAAAATCTGTTTAAATAATTTTTAAAATAAAATAAAAATATGTTGGATGGTTGGATGGATCGTTGGGATGAATGGATGTTTGGATGAATGGTTGGATGGAATAGATGGTTATATGATTGGATGGATGTAGATGGATGGATAAATGGGATGGATGGATGGATGTATGTTTGGATGGATGGATGTATGTTTGGATGGATAGGATGGATGGATGGATGGATGGTTAGATGGATGGATGGATGGATGGGATGATTGGGATGGATTGACGGATGGATGGATGTTTGGATGGTTAGATGGACGGATCTAATGGTTGGATAGTTGGATGGACGAGATGGATAGATTGATCGATAAGATGGTTGGATGGGACGACGATCTAATGGTTGGATAGTTGGATGGACAGATGGATAGATTGATCGATGAGATGGTTGGATGGGATGGACGGATCTAATGGTTGGATAGTTGGATGGAAAGATGGATAGATTGATCGATGAGATGGTTGGATGGGATGGATGGATGTTTGGATGATTGGATGGGATGGTTAGATAGATGGGATGGTTGGATGGATGGGAATGGATGGATATAGATAGATGATATGAATGGATCGATGTTTTGATGATTGGATGAATGAGATGGTTCGATGGATGGTTAGATGGATGGGATGGGATGGTTGGATGGATGGATGGGGTGGTTGTATGGATGGATGTTTGGATGATTGATGGGATGGTTGGATGTATGAATGAGTTGGTTAGATGTTGGATGGATGGATGGATTGATGGGATTGATGGATGGATGTTTGGATGATTGGATAGATGGATGGGATGGTTGGATGAATGGATGGATGGTTGGATGGATGGGATGTGATGGTTGGATGGTTGGATCATCATGCATTTGTGTCGTGCTTATATGTTTATTTATGCATTGATGTGTAATGTATGCATACATTATGCATGTTTGTTTGCTTATTAATTGATTTAATGGGATTTAATCCATTTTTGTGTTCCTATTGGATTGATTTCTTACGACAACACATGGTTTTAAGCTCCTATTAAATAACAACTTATAGTGTATGCACTCCATGTGCAATTTTTTTTATTACTAAATATGTAAATATCTGTATTTAGACATTTCCTTAAGTTTCACTAAAAAATTCAATCATTTTCCCATGTATCTCCCCCATTTCCGGTTATCGGCGATAACGATATTGTATCTTTATCTCTGGCTAGTGAAACTTGTAGCAATAACGACAACTTGAACACTGCCTATAAATGGAAGCGTTTGCTATTTTAACTAGCCACCCCAGATTTCTAGAGCTATTTTAACTGGTAAAGAAATTTCACGTTTTTGGTGAATGCTTTTTCTCATCTAGCCGCCTAGATTTCTAGAGCTTGAGGCTGAGCCTGCTCCCTGCTGGACTACCATATGTAACTTTTGATAAGGAAAACATGAAGAAAAGAGAGAAAAAAGTCACCCAGCTGAAACCCATTGATCGAATCTTTAGGCTGTTCCCTGCTTTCCATGGCAAATAAATGGAAGTGTTCCAATGACATCATCTCCCGACTCCTAACACGCGATCATAGTGTTAGTTTTCATTAGCATAATCTTCTAAACCCATCGGTTTAACAGTGATGGGGCCACTTTGGTGACTTCCACATGAGCGCAAAATTGTAGATTCTAGATCACCATTGACAACATCAGAACCACTCATGTTCTTTCTATTTAGTGGTCATCAACATGCTCACTGTAACTCAGTAGGTTCTACATACATCGCATCGTATCACCCATGGTTTGCTATTTTAGCTTGTAAAGAAATTTCTTGTTTTTGGTGAATGCTTTTTCTCATCTAGCTGCCCTAGATTTCTAGAGCTTGAGGCTGAGCCTGCTCCCTGCTAGACTACCATATGTAACTTTTGATAAGGAAAACATGAAGAAAAGAGAGAAAAAAGTCACCCAGCTGAAACCCATTGATCGAACCTTTAGGCCGATCCTTGCGTTCCATGGCAAATAAATGGAAGTGTTCCAATGACATCATCTCCTAACATGATCGTAGTGTTAGTTTTCATTAGCATAATCTGCTAAACCCATCGGTTTAACACTGATGGGGCCACTTTGGTGACTTCTACATGAGTGCAAAATCGTAGATTCTGGATCACCATTGATGACATCAGAACCACCCATGTTCTCACTATTCAGTGGCCATTAACATGTTCACTGTAACTCAGTAGGTTCTACATACATCCCATCCAATTACCTATGGTCAAACTGCTTTATCTCCTTGCAATAATTATATGGTTGTGGAGACTATTTTCCAATCATATTGGTGTATCGATTGGTACTGAAGAGTCCAACAAGTGAACATATGGGCCCTTGAGTACTTGTCTATTCATCAATAAAATACAAGGTTCAGACCCACCATCTTTCAACATTCTTAAATAATAATACAAGGTTCAGACCCTCCATCTTTCAACATTCTTAAATAATAATGCAAGGTTCAGACCCACCATCTTTCAACATTCTTAAATGATTCATACTGTGTAATGTGCATACACGGTTTAAGCCAAGTCAATTATATAAAACATGCAAGTCATCAATGTAACATCCAATAAAACCTTGGATGGCCAAGATCCATTGACCAGAGCTATCAATATCCAAGAGTGTTGACGGATACTCCGTGTACTACATCACAGTGATGAATGGTTCAGATTCAACATGCATCTGTCCACAGAATAGGCTATGATGATCAATGTCTGAAGACGGTCCAGATCAGGCAATCAATGTTCATAAGTAAGATGGTTTGGAGATGGCAGTCCTCATCCAGGATGGATGCATAGATCTCTTGATTAGCATACATGCAATATAACGGCTCTGATCTAACGTGGTGTGTCTAGTGGATGGATGGATCAGATCCGACGATTCATAATGTGATCTATGAAACCTGAGGTGTGAATAGCGCAGATCTAGACTTCAAAAGGCCTGATGCACACATTTGGGACGATTTAGATCTATGTGATCTCAGATACGACGGTTCAGCTTTTGTACATGTGTTCAAGATTGCTTGCCGTGATGTGATGCATTGAGTCAAGCTTTGTTACACATGAACAGCTCTTTAGAGCTGTATGCACCAATAGATGGTTGAATCAGACAGTCTTAGGAACGGATTAGATGGCTTGCACACAAATTATGATCTTGGTTTTATCTATGAGACTAATTGTAAGATACCATTGATGATCTTTGATAGACCTATGAACTTAGAGCCATTTATTGCAATTATTCCAAAATCACAATCGATTGTATGATGTGCTTTTCAATATGATTGAATGGATCAAGAATGATCATGTGATTTTCTATTGATCATGATCTGCATTTGCATGGCCTCAAAACCTACATTTTGATACCACATTTAAACACTTACAAGAACATAATTAACAGCCATGACCCCGAATTAGGATCATGAGACATAGATGCACACTTACCATATTGAAAACCACAAATAGGTAAAGGGATCAAGCACATACTTTACACTATGGCGGTTTAAAGATGCACAGCTTGCTTCACAGGTGCTTGAGGTTTATGATGAATGGTCTTAATTAGTGGTCCCACATCTTGCGGTATAGATCACTCCTACCTCACCTTCTCCTAGTTTTTGTCTCAATGTGTGCGCTAAGGATGGGTAGTTTCACATGACTTGAGCATATGGAGAGGGCCAAGAGTCATCTATATTTATATTTTTTTGGTTCCACTCTCTTCAGAGAAACCAATGCTATTAGGAATCATTTTCCTTTTAATGCTAACACTTTTATATTAGATTTCCTAAATTGATTGGACTTGAGAGACTCAGAGCCCACGTTTTCTTAAAACACAATGAAAGCACTCGAGGCCACAATCATGTGGACAATTGTAACAATATGTGGATGATATTCTGCTTGCTAGTTGTAACAATTTGAGATAAAGTCATTTCTCACTAAGAACTTTGAAATGAAAGATATGGATGAGGCAACCTTTTTGATTGGAATTGAGATTTCAGACATAGAGGGCCTCTATCGAGAGAGTTCTAGAGAGATGGTTATGTAAAAAATTGTTCATCAACCAATTCACCAATTGTGAAAAGTGATGAGTTTAGTTTGTTGCAATGCCCAAGAAATGACTTAGAACGTAGAGAGATGGAAAAGACTCTATATGCTTCTATAGTAGGTAGTTTGGGTTATATTGAAGCATGCATGTGTTCTAATATTAGTTTCGCAATTGGTATGTTAGGAAGATACCAGACTGATCCTGGAATATAACACTGGAAAGCCATAAAGAAAGTAATGCGATACTTTTAAGGAATGAAAGTTTGCAAAATCACAAGGGAGCTGATGCAGGACAATTAGCCACTTGCTCTAAAAGCTCGAACTGATGGAGAGTGGCGAATCAATCCCTTTATCTCATAGCCTAATCTCCACATCGCATGGGTTAGGACCTCCGCCGAACCTTCTTGTGGGCCATACTTCACATGGGCCATCCACCCCAAGTGTGACCCCGCATCCCACAAAGTATTCGGTGTGAAAATGCCATGTGAGGAGTGCTCCGATACCACTTTGATGCAGGACAATTAGTCACTTGCTCTAAAAGCTCGAACTGATAAAGAGTGGCGAATCAATCCCTTTATCTCATATTCCTGGCCCTACATCGCATGGGTTAGGACCTCGGCTGAACCTCCTTGTGGGCCCCATTCAAACGGGCCACTCCACCCCGAGTAATATATGGTTACCCACTCGAGCCCGGTGTGAAAATGCCCCTGCATTAGGGGCAAATCAATTGAAGGTGATCGCGTATTTAGAATTGAATTTTGCTAGATGTTTAGATAGTAGGGAGTCTATCTTTGGCTTTGTATTTATGCTAGTCGGTGGAGCAATTTCTTGAAGGGTAAAGTAGATGATTACCATTGCTTCTACCATGGAGGCTAAATTTGTGGCATGCTATGAGGCCAAGGGCAATCTTCTATGGTTGCGAAATTTATTTCAGGACTTGGAGTTGTTAACACTATAGCTAAGTCATAAAATTTGTTGCAACAACACCAAAATAGTTTTCTTCTCTAAGAACAAGTACTCAAGTTGTGCGAAGCACATAGAGGTTAAGTACTACGCCATTAAGGAGAAGATCAAGAATCATTAGGTGCCTATTGAACGCGTAAGCATGAAGCTCACGATTGTGTATCCCTTGACAAAATGATTGGTGCCAATGTCCTATAGGGAGTATCTAAAGAAGGTGGACCTTATGAGATGGTTTTGATGTGTTTTTCTTGTTGATACAATAATATATCATTAATGGATGATTATGTTTTTTTCAAATTTTTTTTTTCATATGTGAACATGTGAATGAGTATGGATAATGTTAACAAGAAAGCTTTTTCACGAAGGAATTATTGTGGCCATTATGTGCTAATAGTGGAGTGTCGATATTGATGTATTATTGCCATGATTCGTATGAGTAGGTTCACTTGATAAGTTATTATGGTTAGCTAGCCGAGTTGGATTTGTTGAGGTTGTTTTTGTGAATGCATAAAAGGTCTTATGAGTATCAAGCCCAAGCTAAGTTGTTTTCATATTCAAATACTTTTTGAACAAAAGAGGTTTTGGTAGCATGGTGCTAGCATGTGGGCCAAGTAGGAGAATGTTAGAAATGTGGCCTATACATGTGCACATGCATTTTTCTGATTTTTTTTTTTTTTTAATGAAAACTTGGGCTCAAGTCTCTTAAGCCCAATCAATTTAGGAAATCCAATATCAAGGGGCTAATATTAAAATGGAAAGCGACTACTAGTAGGATTGATATCCATAATGGAAGAGCATAATTGAAATCTTATAAATAAGAGAAGACTCTTGGCCATCTACATATGCATAAATCCTGTGATTTACGTTTTTAGCACACACATGGAGAGAGGAATTGGGAGAAGGTGAGCCAAGAGTGATTTACATCGTCGGATGTGTGGGCCGTTGATCAAGGTTGTTCATCATCAAGTCTAATCGCCTTGGAGGCAAGCTGTGCATCTTTGGATTGCCATGGCGCAAGTTATGTGCTTCATCCTATACTCTGTTGTTGTTTTCGATTTGATAATTGTGTATTTAGACGTCTCATGGTCCTTAATTTAGAACCATGACCATTGGTTTTGTTGTAGTAGGTGCTTATAGCCTTTCGGAGTGCATTCCCAAGATTGTATTAGGTGGTAATTAGAAAAGGGAACTATGGTCTCCCAAGCCTATAGCAAATGAGTTGGCTAGATAGTAATGCTTTAGGATTTGAAGAAATCTGATGGACGAGGAAATTGATGAATTTGTTAGTATGATGGATGGACCAAATAGCCCACAATCTTCAGAAGCTAGGGATGATACTCCCTAATGTTTGTCCTCTTTTCCTCAGATTTGGAGAATCCATCCCTTACCTCTTCGTCCACTACCCCTTCCCATCGGTGATATGGAGTGTCATCTGCACTAAAATCTCGATGAATTGGGTCCCTCCTGATTGTATTCCCACATTCTTACATGCTTGGCACTCTCCCGGCCTTGAAAAAGATACGACATCATTGTGGGGGCTTTTCGGTCTAGCCTCCTCGTGGGCGATCTAAAGTGAAAGAAACCTCCGCTGCTTCCGTAACTCCTCCAACTTGCTGGTTGTTGTTGCTGCTCGTATATTCAGAGATGTTAGAGAATGGTTCTCTCTCTTAAAGGCAACTCGCTCATTTCCAAGCTCTTGGATTAGAGCCTCTCCTTCTCAGGGCTGTGATTTGGATCATGTTTTTTGTTTCCTATCTAGTGTAGCTTAGCTTTTATTTATTTATTTATTTATTTTTATATAGGTTTTTTCTTTTCCTTGTTGCTTAGTTTTTTCTAGTTTTGTTGCTTTCTTTTTCTTTTTTTGTTTTTGTAGCTGCCCATCTTGGGCCCCTGTGTTCTGTTATGTTTTCTTTTAATATAAGTGTCTTCAAAAGAAGAAGAAAAAGATGGACAGACCGAGCAATAATCCCATAGAAGTCGTGAGGGATGACTGGTGGTGGAGCCTTGAGAAGGGAGGGTCATTCTATGTGAAGTACTTCTATGCGATGATACTGGGGGACATTACCAGTTAAATGAAGTCCACTGGTGTGCATATTCGGCAGTTCCTAGGCACGCTAATGCAGGGGCATTTCACACCGGGCTCGAGTGGGGTAGCCCGTGGGATGCGGGGGACGCACTCGGGGTGGGCGGCCCATGTGATTTGGCGCTCACGAGCCCACGAGGGGGGTTCGGCCGAGGTCCTCACCCATGAGATGTGGGGCCTGGGCTATGAGATATAGGGATTAATTCGCTATACTCTAACAGTTCGAGCTTTTAGAGCAAGTGGTTAATTGTCCTACATCAAATTGGTATCAAAGTGGGTGGTCTTGTGTTGGTGACTCCTCACCGGGGGTGTATGCAGGGGCATTTCCACACCGGGCTCGAGTGGGGTAGCCCGTGGGATGCGGGGACACACTCAGGGTGGGTGACTCATGTGATTTGGAGCCCACGGGGGAGGTCTTGTGTTCGAGACTCCTTACCAGGGGTGATTAATGTAGGGGCATTTCACATCGGGCTTGAGTGGGGTAGCTCGTGGGATGCGGGGACACTTGGGGTGGGTGACCTATGTGATTTGGGGCCCACGGGGGAGGTCTCGTGTTCGAGACTCCTCATCGGGGGTGATTAATGCAGGGGCATTTCACACCGGGCTCGAGTGAGGTAGCTCATGGGATGTGGGGACACACTTGGGGTGGGCGGCCCATGTGATTCAGGGCCCACGAGCCCACGAGGGGGGTTCGGTTGAGGTCCTAACCCATGAAATAGAGAAGGTCCTCAATACGAATCACTTCAGAAGAACTATAATTCTGTTATATGTATGGATCCTTTCTCCTTGAAATGAGGATGTTGATCATCTACTACCAATGAGGAATATTTGTGGCCTTCTTGTCGCCTCCATTTTAAGGTGTGTTTGCAGATTTCCACGTCAACAATAGGGTTTTCGTAAATACCCACATTGAACCATTTGGTTTGCAAATAACCACATTGGTAATTCACTGCTATTGCAAATACCCACATTTCGCTAGTTTTCGTAACTTCCGTTGGTAACCATTAGAAAATGATGAAAATGGCCTTATGGTACAAGTTTAAACTCTCTTCCATTGGAAGAACATAAATCCTTCTATTCTCCTCCATATGGAACATCCACAAAATGATTTTAATTGTGGTTTTTTGAGTTAGAGAGAGAGAGAGAGAGAGAGAGAGAGAGAGAGGTTTTATGGTAGGGATAGTTCCATCGTTTTCTCAAAATATGTCAATCGTTGATAGAAAATATTAACAAAAAAATGGGTAGTTACAATATCAATGAATTAACGATTTGGTTATTTGCAAACATACTATTTTTATGTGGGTTACAGCTCCCTACCCTCAAGCGGATAAGGTCACATTCCTTTTCAACCGACAACAACACTGTGGGAGACGTGGCCTACTGGTATTTGGCATTCGGGCACTCATGTTATTCACTCGGTCTCGACGTTGAAGCATCCTACTGGTACCACAGGGGTTTAGGGACTTTCACCCAAGGACATCCATAGCGCCCTAATGCTAGAGCAGATATTTCCAGTATCTAATCCGACCATCCACGATATGCCTGTGGAGGCCACAACTCCAATGTCGTTAGGGTGTAAAAGTGATCGTGACATACAGAATGCATGAGTCATACTGTCTAAGTCATGCACCAAACTTGCGCATACCGCGCGATCATGTGGGGCAACCCTATCTCATATGGGGTCCCCTAAGTATCTCAAGCCGAAAAGGCATATGCTATGATTAATCGTTCTTCACAACAAGCATATTAATGATGCGTATGGGCATGATATCCATTACACTAAGCATGCTATCAGTGTGTCTTATCAGGCTAAACATACTAGCATGTTATCAGACATATCATGTGATAATCGGCCTTAATTGGCACAACATATACAGAGAGTGGGACCCGAACGGTAAGCCCCACTAAAATTATAGAGGTCTATGTGGTGTGATCCACTTAGACTAACATCAGCTCCTCATGTAGCCTGCACATACAAATATAGTAACTGGAGGTAAGGCATGGATAAAGATACATACGCTACGACGGGGTCCATTGGAAATGACTTGGATGGACACCCACATGTGTAACATGTGTGCCACTAGGCTATCAATCTATTGGGCACGTGGCTGACTGATGATATCCCAAAACGATCAGATTATCATCAACATCAATAAGATGATCTACATTGTTTAAACTTTGCCAATGTAAACGATGGTTATAAATCGTTGGTTAGTCACTAGGATGTAATCCCGTGTTTGTAGCCCATCTGAGTCTTGGGATTTCATCATTTCAGGCAAAGTGTATGCCTCAACGTATTTAATACAACAATAGTGTCCACATTACATACATACACTAATTAGGGATTTTAAAATTAATTTAATACCTAATTTCAAACCTTTCAAATATATCTTGCATTTTACTTAAAATTATAAGGATTTTAAATCCAAGGTGCCAAACATAGCCAATGATTTCAGAAATCCAGGAATCCCAAGTCCAAGAGAGCCCCAAATCCAAGGGATTCCCAAGTCCAAGGGATCCCAAATCCAAGAGATTCTATATCTAGGGGATTCCACCCTACAGTTCCCTGTGGTGCAACTCACCTAAGATTTGGATCGGCTTGAACCTTGGGCCCATGGCCTGACATGGCCTGAAGAAGAGAGTGAACGGCGTGGATGGCACAGAAACATCAAGGTGGGTCCCACGAGTGGGCCCCATTTTCTGTCCAAATGGGCAGCACTAACCAGCCCATTGTTTCCCTCTGTGCAATCCGCCTGAGATTTGTATCGGCCTGAAATTTGCCCCCATGGCCTAACATGATATGGTAAAAACTGATGAACATAGTGGATAAGACATACATCATGTAGGGTCCCACGAGTAGGCCCCACTGCATGCCCCACGGTGGGCGTCCGCCCGCCCATGGGCACTGGTAGCAGTGCCAGCTGTTGGTGCCTATGTTGTGTGTGTGTGTGTGTGTGTGTGTGTGTGTGTATATATATATATAGATATATATATATTGTCACACCATCGAGGTGGGCTCCAAGTGGATGATATACTCCGTCTACTGTCTTGGCCAACTTAAACGGGGTCTAATAGGCTCTGACTGGGACTGGTTTGGACAAACAGGGAGCCCACGGTGAGCCTTGGAAGGTTTCAATAGAAGAGAATTGTTTCCCTTTGTGTCCCTTTGTGCAGCCCACTCAAACATCAGATCTGCCTCATAATTTGGACCATGTCTTAAAATGATCTGGAGAAAGAGGTGGACAGCGTGGATTTAACATATAGATCATGGTGGGGTCCACGAGTGGGACGCCATTTGTAACATCCCGAAAATCGAGGGTCAAGTAGTAACTCAACTCTCGAGTTCCAGAACATCACTTATGTAACATAAATAATGATGATTAAATGTTGTCTGTGTTAGAGTAATAAACATGAGTGAGATTATACCAAAACAGTAATTCATACTCCAGATCAATTGTATAAAGGCAAGCGGAAGACTGAACTGTATATATAATGTATGTAAAAGGAACAAAATCATTTCATTCTCTAGAGTATGAACCCATCTGAGTCACCATATACATGTCTGTTTTATGAACAAAATGTCAAAATTTTAACTAAGGAGTAATCCCTGCAAGTCCCGTCGATCCTGGCAGTCTAGTCGAAGCCGCCAGAATATTGCATGTATAAGAACTCGTCCTGGTCCTCATCGTAGTCTGGCTCCGCCTCTTGAGTCGTCAGCTCATCTAAACCTGAGACAGACTCTGTTTGGTATGCGCAACACCGTCCCGTAACGTGGGAGTGAGTAGCTAACTCAGTGGAACAATAAAGCATAGGTTAACATGTTATCAATACAGTCAAGCAATAGTGATAAAGCAGTACAATCAAACACTCCTAACTACTATTATTAATGCAAGTATGAATGCAGTCATGATGGATGCCCTCACCGCACCCTCTCTTGTGCGACACCATCTTACGATCGCGGCATGCTTTCATCCCTCAGTGCTCCACATCTTCCAGGCACATGCAATGCATGAGGAGCATGATTACCGAGTTGTTATTAGTTCATTTCAAACAGCAGGATTGGGAAACTAAGGTACCTCCCTTATATCATTCCCAAACATGATCCATTCTAGGGTCGTCAGTCCTAGTTAATCTCAGACGATGGTGTGTTTTTTAGGTCACTGCAAAGGCTGTCAGGGCTGTTACGTACAAAGGTTACACCACTCGCCCATCACCTCTTTAACGATTTATCACTATACAGAAACAGGCCTACTTCATACTTTATATACCGCGGCAAAACTCTAAGGCTCACCGCGATTTCAGAGTATGCTCGAGGTCACTACAAAGGACTGTCAGGGCTGTTGCTCGTATTCGTTGCACCACTCCCCCATCACCTTATCAATGTAGGCCGACAGCACGAATATAGTGTCCCATACCACCATAATCGGCTCACGAGTCTGGTTGCTCACTGGTCACTACGGGGAGGCACGTGGCCCCAACCAGAGGCCGACAAATTTCCTCACCACGGTGTCCCATACCACTATGCCCGGCTCATGAGTCTTAGCGGATCGAGGTACCATGGTTAACGAGATTCCACTAGTAAGTTTGGTACCCTAGGTTCAAGCAGTAGCGACCAAACATGGTGAACATACATTAGACATATCGGGTTACATGACGAGTTTGACTAGCTCGAGCGGACGACATGAAGTGCATAAGCACTTCGAGTGGCCTAACCACTGTCGCCAACTGACGTACGACTCAGGTTCGTCAAACACATCTTACGTGGCGACATGAATCTCAACCACGATCTCCAGTCTGGTACCGATCGTCTGGACTATAGACATAGTCCCAAACTTAAGCAATCCTTATTCATAGCATGTGGAGTAAAACATAATAAACAAAGTAATGCAAGCATGTTAACAAGTATGTCACAAAGCATGTTATAAAGCATGTTATAAGCACTACATAAATAGGAATACAAACACATATATTGCACAAGTAAGCGGTTTAAGTAAACAGTCTCATGGAGGAAATCATACATGTGTCTAAGGTAGTTGAGAATCCCATCTCAACACCCTCCTAAGGCATCAACATCCAAACACTTACTCACACAAGCATCTTCACAAACACTTAACATACGCTATTTCAACATACTTAGTGTATGTTAGCAAACATGTATTAGGGCTAGTCCTTTCACCAAGCAAGTATTTTACGCATATATAATATATTTATACAACAAATAATCATGGCAAACACATCTCTAAAAGATATATGTATTCGGTACTTTCTACAATACCGTATTTCTACATAGTGTATATTAGTAAACATGTATTTGGGCGAATCCTTTCTCCAAATAAGTATTTTATCCATACATCGTATATTCATACAACAATTAATCATGTCAAACACATTTTCAAAAAATATACGTATACGGTATTTTCTACGAATACCTAGAATATGTAAAATTCCATATTCTACAACTTTAATCGAAACAGAAAACGGAAAGCACTTTGTACATGTGCAATTGCATGCAAATCATGAATCTATCATTATCTGACATTGAAAACGTTGAAAACCATAACCTATACACCTAAAGTCCTCACCTTATGCCGATAAACGCGTAACGGAGTCAGTTCGTTCACCCTTGCTTTGTCTAAGGCACAACGGCAACCTAAGACATGAAATAGGTTAACTATTTCATAACCTACAACCTTCACACCCCAAAACACATTTAGGGTTGAGGGTTTCTTACCTCAAAACGAAGTCGGTATCGCCGGGAAAGCGGCAAGAACGGAGTGGTAGAGCTAGGGTAGGGGTAGGAAACAATAACAGGGAGATTCTCCTACTTCTCTCACTCTTTCTCTTTCTTTTCTCACTTCTATCTCTAGGGTTTTCCTCAAATTCGTATGGCTGTGAGAGAGGGTGTTCTAAGGTCTTTATATAGCCTAAAATCTCTCCAAACTAGACTTGAGGACAAGGTATACTTAGGTTATAACCAAAGCAGTGCTATTTCAGCTTAACGGAGGATTTCTGGCGGGCCTCCTTGAGCCAAAAGTCGAACTTAAGCTCACTAACCGTGGATCTACGTGGAGTTAAGTTTTCGTCTCAATCAGATTCCCAGATCACGCGTGGCGGACCGCTTTCGCCTTCAATGGTCAATGGTCTCGATCCGAAATTCCAAGTACATGTAAATGTTTATGAAATTTTTCCTGATCCGAGGGTGTATTTGGGTCAGATTCTGACGGTTTGGTTGCTTACAAATTGACCGCAAGTATCAAGTCTCATATCACTATTCCAGTTCCTGGTTTGTCTCCTCGGCGCGAGATCGATTTCACCATGATCTTACGCCTGGTGCGACACCCATCTCATTGCCGACTTATCGTATGCCTCCATGTGAGATGGAGGAGCTGCGGAGACAGATTGATGAGCTAGTAGGGAAGGGTTTCATACGACCTAGTGTGTCTCCTTGGGGAGCACCTGTCTTATTTGTGAAGAAGAAGGACGGGACACTACGGTTATGTATTGATTACCGTGGGTTAAACCAGGTCACGGTGAAGAACAAGTATCCTTTGTCCAGGATAGATGATCTGTTTGATCAGTTGAAGGGGGCGAAGTATTTTTCGAAGATTGATTTGCAGTCAGGGTATCATCAGTTGCGCGTCAGAGATGAGGATGTGCAGAAGACGGCTTTCAAGACATGCTTTGGGCACTACGAGTTTCTAGTGATGTCGTTCGGTCTTACGAATGCACCGGCCGTGTTCATGGACCTGATGAACTGAGTACTTCGACCATTCCTATACCGATTCGTCATCGTCTTTATTGATGATATTTTGATATACTCTACGAGTTGGGAGGAGCACAAGGTGCACCTGAGAGCGGTGATGGATACGTTGAAGAAGAATTAGTTATTCGCGCAGTATAAGAAAGAAGTGCGACTTCTGGCAGGAGGAAGTCAAGTTCCTCAGACATGTGATGTCCAAGGATGGGATAGCAGTGGACCTTGCTAAGGTAGCCGTGGTTCAGGATTGGCAACAGCCTGGATCGGTTACCGAGGTGAGGAGTTTCCTTAGGCTTTCCTTGGGCTGGCAGGGTATTATAGGCGCTTCATTCGGGATTTCTCGAAGATTGCCAGGCCGTTGTCTCAGTTAACACGGAAGGATCTGAAGTTCGCCTAGAATGAGAAGGCGGAAGCAGCTTTCAAGGAGCTGAAGGACAGGTTGACGTCCGCCCGTGCTAGTATTGCCAGAGCAAGGGGTGAAGTACACGATATACACTGACGCGTCTCGCGTTGGTTTGGGTTGTGTCCTTATGCAGAAGGACAGGGTGATTGCGTATGCCTCGAGACAATTAAGGAAGCACGGGGAGAATTACCCTACACACGTCCTTGAGTTGGTAGCATTCATCTTTGCATTGAAGCTCTGGAGATATTACCTCTACGGAGAGGAATTCGAGCTTTTCTGCGACCATAAGAGCCTTAAGTACATATCCACGCAGCGAGACTTGAATATGAGACAACGTCGATGGATGGAGACCTCGAAGGACTTCAAGTTCGAGGTTTCCTTACCATCCGGGCAAGGCGAACCTTGTGGCAGACGCGTTGAGCCGCAAGAAGGCTATAACATTTGCGGCTCCGTTGATGATAGCAGAATAGGACATGGTTGAGTTCATGCGGGACTTCGAGCAGAGACTCACCGTGGAGGAGCCATTCGAGTGTGTTGCGCACGTTCGGGTGCGACCACTGGTTGATAACCGGATTGTTGAGGCTCAGAAGGGCGATGTGCAGTTGTCTGAGCTTCGAAAGCAAGCTAGCGACGCCGAGGACTCCAAGTAGAGTGTTGATTCAGATGGGGGTCTGCGATTCCGTGGCCGCCTATGCGTTCCTGATATACCTGATTTGAGACATGAGCTTCTCGAGTCTGCCCATAACTCGAAGCTTGCGATGCATCCTGGTAGCACGAAGATGTACCAGGATATAAGACGGTCGTATTGGTGGGATAACATGAAGGCCCACATCGCTGAGTTCGTTTCTCGATGCCTGACGTGCCAGCAGGTCAAGGCAGAACATCGCCGACCTCCTGGACTGCTTCAGCCCATGCCCATAGCAGAGTGGAAGTGGGACTTCATCTCCATGGATTTCATATCAGGGTTGCCGAAGACGAGGAAGGGACACGATTCCATTTGGGTGATTGTGGACCGGTTGACCAAATCAGACTATTTCCTCCCTATCAGAGTTACGAACTCGCAGACGAGCTGGCTAGGCTGTACATCAGAGAGATTGTGCGTCTGCATGGAGTTCCACTTGAGATCGTGTCGGACGAGAGACACTCGGTTCACATCTATCTTCCGGACTCGTATCCGTGGAGGCGATGGGTGTGAAGTTGAAGTTCAAGATACGGCGTTTCATCCCTCGGGATGGGCGGACAACGGGTGAATCAGATTCTGGAGGATATGTTGCGAGCATGTGTGTTGGACTTCAATAACAGTTGGGATGACTGTCTTCCTTGTGCAGAGTTCGCCTACAATAATAACTTCCAGGCAAGTATTGGTATGACGCCATATGAGGCCCTGTATGGTTGTCCTTGCAGGGCACCGCATTGTTGGGCTGAGGTTGGCGAGCGTAGTCTAATTGGCCCAGAGTTGGTACAGGCGACCACAGAGAAGATCGACATTATCAGGCGTCGACTTCTTACAGCGCAGAGCAGGCAGAAGAGTTACGCCGATACGAGGCGGCGACCGCTTGAGTTCGAGGTCGGTGACCATGTGTTCCTCAGAGTTTCCCCTATGAAGGGAGTCCTTCAGTTCGGGAAGAAGGGGAAGCTTACACCAAGATTTATTGGTCCGTTTCAGATACTAGATCGAGTGGGTGTTGTGGCGTATCGTCTCACTTTGCCCATACCCCTTGCAGCTGTACACAACGTATTTCATGTATCTATGCTGAAGAAGTACGTTCCTGATCCTTCACATATCATCAGATGGGAGTAGGTACAGCTGAGCGAGGATGCTACATATGAGCTGCGTCCGACGCGTATACTTGACAGGAAGGAGCAGGTACTGCATAGCAAGGTCATTCCACTTGTGAAGGTACTATGGACGCATCATTCAAAGGAAGAAGCTACTTGGGAGACTGAGGCCGAGGTTAGGAAGAACTACCCTCAGATTCTCGAGGAATACGAAAAGGTATAAATTTCGAGGACGAAATTTTTGTTTAAGGGGGGTAGATTGTAACGACTCGTAAATTTCCGTACAATGGCTCGAGTACCACCTCGACCAGAAATCATTTAGGATTGAATCCTTTAGAAATTTGACAAAGTTAACTAAGTGCTAAACTAGATTAGCCATGAAATCCAATTGAATCGCTTTAAATACGATCTGCAAGACCCAAAACTTGTAGAATCATTGACGCTAGGTTACTTTAAATCCAATGTGTTCCCGACTGCTCTCGGGAACACATTGAAACTCCGTATCAGGTCTGGACCGCACATCGGGAGTCCGAATAATACGAAGTTAAGGACTTAGGACCGCCTCGCTGGGCTTGACAACCATCTCGGAAATCAGACCTAGACAGTGTCCCACGGTTACAACCTGAGTGAGGGAGTGTGAAAACACATGTTTCCTTTACAAAATAAATATCTAGAATAGTGATCTGAGACTTGATACTTGTGGCCAATTTGTAAGCAACCAGACCGTCAGAATCTGATCCAAATACACCCTCGGATCAGGAAAAATTTCATAAACATTTACATGTACTTGGAATTTCGGATCGAGACCCGCTAACTGCTGAACTGAAACTGGTCCGCCACGCGTGATCTGGGAATCCGATTGAGACGAAAACTTAACTCCACGTAGATCCAAGGTTAGTGAGCTTAAGTCCGACTTTTGGCTCAAGGAGGCCCGCCAGAAATCCTCCGTTGAGCTGAAATAACGCTGCTTTGGTTATAACCTAAGTATACCTTGTCCTCAAGTCTAGTTTGGAGAGATTTTAGGCTATATAAGGACCTTAGAACACCCTCTCTCACAGCCATACGAATTTGAGGAAAACCCTAGAGAGAGAAGTGAGAAAAGAGAGAAGTGGGAGAATCTCCCTGTTATTGTTTCCTACCCCTACCCTAGCTCTACCACTCCGTTCTTGCCGCTTTCCCGGCGATACCGACTTCGTTTTGAGGTAAGAAACCCTAAACCCTAAATGTGTTTTGGGGTGTGAAGGTTGTAGGTTATGAAATAGTTAACCTATTTCATGTCTTAGGTTGCCGTTGTGCCTTAGACAAAGCGAGGGTGAACGAACTGACTCCATTACGCGTTTATCGGCATAAGGTGAGGACTTTAAGTGTATAGGTTACGGTTTTCAACATTTTCAATGTCAGATAATGATAGATTCAGATCTGCATGCAATTGCACATGTACAAAGTGCTTTCCGTTTTCTGTTTCGATTAAAGTTGTAGAATATGGAATTTTACATATTCTAGGTATTTGTAGAAAATACCGTATACGTATATTTTTTGAAAATGTGTTTGACATGATTAATTGTTGTATGAATATACGATGTATGGATAAAATACTTATTTGGTGAAAGGATTCGCCCAAATACATGTTTACTAATATACACTGTATGTAGAAATACGGTATTGTAGAAAGTACCGTATATATATATATATATATATATATATATATATCTTTTAGAGATGTGTTTGCCATGATTATTTGTTGTATAAATATATTATATATGCGTAAAATACTTGCTTGGCGAAAGGACTTGCCCTAATACATGTTTGTTAACATACACTAAGTATGTTGAAATAGCGTATGTAAAGTATTTATGAAGATGCTTGTGTGAGTAAGTGTTTGTATGTTGATGCCTTAGGAGGGTGTTGAGATGGGATTCTCAACTACCTTAGACACATGTATGATTTCCTCCATGAGACTGTTTACTTAAACCGCTTACTTGTGCAATATATGTGTTTGTATTCCTATTTATGTAGTGCTTATAACATGCTTTATAATATGCTTTGTGACATACTTGTTAACATGCTTGCATTACTTTGTTTATTATGTTTTACTCCATATGCTATGAATAAGGATTGCTTAAGTTTGGGACTATGTTTATAGTCCAGACAATCGGTACCAGACTGGAGATTGTGGTTGAGATTCATGTCGCCACGTAAGATGTGTTTGACGAACCCGAGTCGTACGTCAGTTGGCGACAGTGGTTAGGCCACGCGAAGTGCTTATGCACTTCATGTCGTCCAATTGATTGTGCGCTCGAGCTAGTAAAACTCGTCATGTAACCCGATATGTCTAATGTATGTTCACCATGTTTGGTCGCTACTGCTTGAACCTAGGGTACCAAACTTACTAGTGGAATCCCGTTAACCATGGTACCTCGATCCGCTAAGACTCATGAGCCGGGCATGGTGGTATGGGACACCGTGATCGAGCTGTCGGCCTACGCTTGGGCCACGTGCCTCCCCGTAGTGACCAGTGAGCAACCAGACTCGTGAGCCGATTATCGTGGTATGGGACACTATATTCGTGCTATCGGCCTACATTGATAAGGTGATGGGGGAGTGGTGCAACGAATGTGAGCAACAGCCCTTTGTAGTGACCTCGAGTATACTCTGAAATCGCAGTGAGCCTTAGAGTTTTGTTGCGGTATATAGAGTATGAACTAGGCCTGTTTCTGTATAGTGATGAATCGTTAAAGAGGTGATGGGGGAGTGGTGTAACCTTTGTGCTAACAGCCTTTGCAGTGACCTAGAAAACACACCATCGTCTGAGATTAACTAGGACTAACGACCCTAGAATGGATCATGTTTGGGAATGATACAAGGGAGGTACTTTAGTTTCCCAATCCTGCTGTTTGAAATGGACTAATAACAACTCGGTAATCATGCTCATCATGCATTGCATGTGCCTGGAAGATGTGGAGCACTGAGGGATGAAAGCATGCCGCGATCGTAAGATGGTGTCGCACGAGGGAGGGTGCGGTGAGGGCATCCATCATGACTGCATTCATACTTACATTAATAAGAGTAGTTATGAGTGTTTGATTGTACTGCTTTATCACTACTGCTTGATTGTATTGATAACATCTTAACCTATGCTTTATTGTTCCACTGAGTTAGCTACTCACTCCCACGTTACGGGACGGTGTTGCGCACACCAACCAGACTCTGTCTCAGGTTTAGATGAGCTGACGACTCAGGAGGCGGAGCCAGACTACGATGAGGACCAGGACGAGTTCTCATACATGCAGTATTCTAGCGGCTTCGACTAGACTGCCAGGATCGACGGGACTTGCAGGGATTACTCCTTAGTTCGAGGGTCAAGTAGTAACTCAACTCTCGAGTTCCAGAACATCACTTATGCAACATAAATAATGATGATTAAATGTTGTCTGTGTTAGAGCAATAAACATGAGTGAGATTATACCAAAAAAGTAATTCATACTCTAGATAAATTGTGTAAAGGCAAGCGGAAGACTGAACTGTATATATAATGTATGTAAAAGGAACAAAATTATTTCATTCTCCAGAGTATGAACCCATCTGAGTTACCATATACATATGTCTGTTTTATGAACAAAATGTCTCGTCGACCTCATTGCTGCTCCACTATGGCATTACGACATTATTCTCGGTATAGACTGGCTCTCGAAGATGAGGGCAGAGATAGATTGCGATACTCGAGTCGTGACGGCCTATGGATCTGACGGCACAACTTTCACGTTTCCAGTGCAGGTCAGTTGGCCCTGCCGTGTTGACTGTTATACTACTTTATTAGCACCGATCAATGGTCCGACATTAGAAGATACGCTGGTGGTTCGGGAGTTTACAGATGCGTGACACCACTCCCCACACCTTCATATGCAGACACTGACATGAGTGGCTCCCAATCCCATTGTTCCCTGTAATGTGGTCCACTTAATGGTTGGATCATCCTGATTTTGGGCTTAACACCTTAAATGAGCTTGGAAAACAGATGGATGGTGTGGATCTAAGATATACATCAGGGGGGGTCCCATGAGTGAGAACCACTCCCCAACTGCCCATGCAAACAGCGTCACTGACGCTTGGGCTCACCAACCCCCTTGCAGCTTGCGGTGTGACCCACCTGAGATTTGGATCGGTTTCATTTTTGGGCTCAATGGCCACAATGATTTGACAAAGCGAATGGACAGCGTGAGTGCAACATACACATCATGGTGGGACCCACGAGTGGAGGCCCCACTCCCCCTTTGTATTAATGGAGTTTGGACACTGGACAATTCCAGTGTCTCACACTGAGAATGTCCAGCGTCCGGACATTATGTGTATTTTTTTTAAAGGGGCAAGTAAGTAGGGTCTACATAAGAAATCTACGCTATCCACTAGGTGGGCCAACTCATGGTGTGCCTAAAGAATCTTGAACCAAGCCGAAATTTGTGTCTTTCTTTCATCAATATATGTGTGATCTAATCAATAGGTTAGATGGAAAATAAATATCACGGTGGGCCACACAAGGTGGTCCACGCTGTGATAGTGTGCGAGGCACGCTCTCCAACAGCGTGGCCCATTTGTGGGCCGCAAAACATCACAACTTAAAAGAAAATGAGGAAAGAAAGGAAAGGGAAGAAAAGCAAGGGAAGAGATCCGGACATCGGGGTGGCCCCTCACCACTATGTGGTCCACCATACAATCTATACATGATCAAGGTGGGTCCCACCCAGTGTTCGAATTATCTCCAATATTTTCTTTATCTCTAGCTCAGTGATATCGATAACGTTGGTAGTATAAAAAATTTCATGTATTAGCAATGTATCGCTAAATATCGCTATCAATATCTTTAATGTAATCGCCAATATTTTTAACTATGTAAATTCTAGGTGTCACTTGTATTGCCAATGCATCAATATCGCCAATGTATTGCCAATATTTTTGACTATGTAAATTCTAGGTAATGCTTGTATCATAAGTGTATCGACGATATTTCAATAATGTCGCCAACGTATTGATATCATCAAAATTTTGTTTATTAGAAAAAAATTTTATTTCAAATTTGTTTTTTTTTTTTTCACGGGCACATGGATGTATGTAGTGTTCAATTTGTTATTGATAATATTCATAATATCTCGATATTATTGATATCGCAACACGCATGACCACCATCTTTCGTTTCCTTTCCAATTACTGATGATTTCTTGGTGAAATATCATGTGTTGTTAATATTTTACAATATCAATGGATGTTTGGATGGAAGGTTGGATAGTTAAATAGGCCCTATTAAATAGAAACTTATTATATATGTATTCTTTTTGCAAATTTTTTATTTCTAAATATGCAAATATGTACATTTTAACATCTCCTAAAGTTTTGCTGAAAATTCCACCGCTTTTCCCATGTTTCCCCGCATTTCCGGTCATCAATGATATTATCAGGGATACCGATATTGTTTCTGTATCCCTAGCTAGCAAAACTTGTAGCGATACCAATACTTCGAACACTAGTCCAACCCTTGTGAGCCCACCAAAAATGGATAAATCACAGAGGGAGGATTAAAATCCTCCCATGCACTCACAACGACGGATGAACGGTTGGATCGGCGATCGGACAATCCAATAAGCTCCTCTCCACCCTTAATCTCCTCTAATCTCTCTTTTATCTCCTCTCTTCCTCTTAACCTCTTGATCTCTCCTAATTCTCTCTCAAGCTCTCTCTTTTCTCTTAAATCATCACCCTAATCTTTATTTCTCTCTTAATTTCTCCCTAATTCTCTCTAATATTTTTCTTCGTCTTAATCTCTTTCTACTCTCTTGATAGCAAATGGTAGAAATGAGAGGGAGTTGGGGGATTTTGTGGTAGAACTTTTAGGATAGGGAGGGAATTAAAGGAAGATGGAGGGGTAGAATAGGGAGAGAGAAGGAGAGAGAGATGGCTAGGCATGGGCAAGGCATGGGTTACATGATGGAAGGCATGGGTTGCTTTGACTAATGAGGAGAGAGAAGTGATGGCTTGATTGATGGATGGATTGATGGATGGATGACTTGATTGATGGATTTGATTGATTGGACAACCTTGGGATTTGTGCAAATGAGACCATGTGCGTTGCCCGGCCTAGCTCAGATTGTGCCAAAACTACAATTTCTTATCTAGGGGTTGCAATGGGGCATGCCACGCAACGTTGGAATCATAGCGCCCACGCGGTCGCTAGGGTACAAGTCTCGGGGTGTTGCAATGCCAAAATAGGGTCGTGATCAAAACTCGCCGATTTGGTCTGCTTGAAAAGTGTCAGCACTGAAAACGAAGTGTACGGTCGGTCTCACATGGTTACAAGTCTTACATTTATTCTTGTGCTCATCCAATGTGTTCGTGTCATTGAAGAAATAAAATTAACCTCAGCTGGATAACTCGTTACCATTCAAAAGCTTTAACAACTAGGAAAATTGAGTGATAAGTTTGCATCTAATACCAAAACTTAGTTGATGCTCGAATACTAGTTGTTCTTTGTTAGTCCATGCTTTGGTTGCACAAATGCTTGATTTAGATTTTAACGAATGCTTGAGAGATGCAAGCAACGCTCGGTTGCTTTGTATGTAGTATCTAGATATGCATGTTCTTGATATTTGACATAATTACATCTGGAGATGGATGGAATTGGGTTATCCGCAAGTAAGTCCTTAATTTGTGTGGCTTGTTTGTCCCCATTGTAAACACCTTAAGTGAACATGGTGATGTGATAAATGTCAATCCGCTGAAGTTCTCTAGCATGGTGTGGAACCAATTTCTAGGCATGAATAATTGGTATAATAGATGCTCGCTTCACCATCTGTAACCGAAAGAGGAACAAGAACCTCCAACTTGGTTTGTTCACTCCTTTGATAAGTACTTTTATTAGTTTCATTTTATCAGTACTCGGAGGAGATGAGTGGCGAGGATTGAGTCTAGAGGAAGGAAGGCTCGAGATGAGCGGTGATTTCAGGATGAGCAGCGAGTCAAGAGAAGAACGACCTGTGGTATGCTGGTATCTCGGAACGAAGTGATGTTGGAGGAAGTACAAGGGGTACCGGAGGAAGAGAGGTAGGGGGAAAGGGGCAGATCTCTATGCAAAAGGGGGAGGGTAGAGGGAGGAAGAGGAAATAGTTCGGGAAAGGAGGTTTTTATGAAAGAAGGGGAGGAAGGTAGCTGGATTGTGGTCACGATTAAAAAAAAAAAAAAACAAGTGCTGGAGAAATAGAAAAAGGAAGAATGGTGCTATCAGAGTTCCGTACTCTTTTTGTCGTCATTTTCCTAGAGGGGTGGCCACCATCAATTTTTCTAGGGTATTTGGCCAACCTGGAGATGTAATGGAAGTGGTCGTGCCTCATGACCAGAATATTTTGTTGTATCACAGATTTGCTTTTGTTCGGATGTGATCGAAGGAGCTAAAGGCAGTGTGATGCAGGACAATTAACCACTTGCTCTAAAAGCTCGAACTATTAGAGCATGGCGAATTAATCCCTTTATCTCATAGCCCAGGCCCCACATCACATGGGTTAGGACCTCGGCCGAACCCCCCTTATGGGCCCCAAATCACATGGGTACCGCCTCACACGAACCACCTGAATCACACGGGTGGAGCCCGCCTCTCACGAGCCACCCGCCTCACATGGGCCGCTCACCCTGAGTGTGTCCCCGCATCCCACAAGCTACCCTACTCAAGCCCGGTGTGAAAATGCCCCTCCATTAATCACCCCTGATGAGGAGTCTCAAACCCGAGACCTCCCACTCTGATACCAATTTGATGCAGGACAATTAACCACTTGCTCTAAAAGCTCGAACTATTAGAGCATGGCGAATTAATCCCTTTATCTCATAGCCTAAGCCCCACATCGCATGGGTTAGGACCTTGGCTGAACCCCCCTCGTGGGCTCTAAATCACATGAGTACCGCCTCACACGAGCCACCCGAATCACACGGCTGGGGCCTGCCTCTCACGAGCCACCCGCCTCACATGGGCCGCCCACCCTGAGTGTGTCCCCGCATCCCACAGGCTACCCCACTCGAGCCCAGTGTGAAAATGCTCCTGGATTACAGTGAAAACGTTGCATGGGGAGAGTTTTGTGGGGAAGAAATTATCATTTCAAAGTGCTCGTTTCGGTCCTAATATAAAAAAATAGAGAGGGAGCCAAGAAGATGAAAGGCCGAGATTGGAGAAGGAAAGGGTGTGGTTCATGAGGGGTCAGGAGAAGAAGAAACAAGGAAGGGAGAAAGCCCAAAATCCTTCAGGGATGTTGTTGTTGGGGAGGAACAACAATTGAAGCTATAGGGAGGGAAGGATTTGGAGGAGAAGAAGTTGATTTAGAAGGAGGGTTCTGATTGAGAGCCGGTGATCAGAGTCGATCTAACTATGATCGACAATGCCTTGGCGTCTCTGCATGGTCGTCGGTCACTTCAACGAAGGTAAGATCCTTCATTTCACAAATCAAATCATGGCTTGAAGCCTGTTGTGGGCTAGAAGGGAGATACTCCATTATCAAGCCGCTTGAGGAGAATAAGGTGTGGATCTAGCTCAAGCCAAGGGTCAATCTAGATTAGGTGGTGGTGATAGGAGCCCTGTTCAATGACGGACTAGTTAAGCAAATTTGGAAACGGTCAGAGAAATCCTTCTTTGGATGGGAGGAGGGTTTCTGATCTGCGAGGTTCCCCTAGAGTTATGCTTTAAAGAAGCCTTCTTAGCGATCATGTCATGTTTGGGATAGGTGGTAGCTATGGACGCAACGACAAAAGGTGGAGGAAATAAGCGCAACCCTTATTCGTGTGAAGAAGAAGCAAGCAATAGCAGATCCAGATTTAGTAGCAGTTGTGGTTGGAGAAGAATGACTCTCGCTCATGTGGATAGAGAGAGTAGCTGGGGAATCCCGAATTGATGGGGGGTGGTTTGGCAAAGCCAAGAAAGCTCGAGGGGGAGAGACACGCGCGAGCATGGAGTACCAATGCATTTCTCCAGTGGAGCGCTAAACAGAAGGGGAGGTGCATTTGCCGATTTGATTGGGCGAAGGGGAGTAGGTGTTGAGGTGGATGGTGGAGAGATGCCATGTGGTGTAGGAGCTCCTGCAGGTGTACAGGTAATGTACATCATAGCTTCAATGCCTATAGGTGGCAAGAGGCTCGGTCTCCGAACCTCTTGGGGAGGAGACACGTGCATTAAGTGTAGGGAGGCTTGACGGAGATGGTATATTGCTTCGGGCGATGTGGCAAACAGAGCCCATGGGTCGGGAGGAGATAATGGCCCAAATTAAAGAGAGCTCGACACATACAAAAAAGCGCCATTAATGTTGAAGCCGGGGTGGAAGCAAGGCCTAACATGTGGATGGGAAAGGAAAGAGACACCAATAGAGGCATGGTGGGGGTAGTGCCGCGTGGAGGGAGTGTGGCCCATGGCCCTCATGCTTGTGTTATCCCCTAGGCATGCGACAGAGGTTGTTCTACCTGCACATGTCCTTAATGTTTTAAACACCTGCACATGGGAGTCGCTGTCACTTCTTATATATCAAAGGAGAGAGATCGTTCCCCTACTAAGGAATGCTATAAATACCAAAAAGCAACTGAAGGAGGAGGCAACAGGCAATAAAATAGCGGTAGTCGATGATGACGATTTGTTGACTCCAGTGAGGAAACACGATAGGGATCGTGCTTCCATATTCCAGGAGATTGATCAAGGTTCTGTTATGTAGGGGGAATTACGGGATGAAGGAGAGGAATATGAAAGAGCAATGGTGATGGCTTGCTAGGGAGAGTTGGTAATTGAGGAGAAAGAGACTCTTAACTCTGGGGAACATATTATCTTCTAAAGACAGCTTATTGGAAGCCCTGTTGTCATGCCTCTACAAGCCACAAAGATGAGGGAGGAAGAAATAATCATCAGCCAATTTGCCACAATCGCATTAACAGGGATCAAAGGTGCTAAGATAGGTGACCAAGAACTCATGAAAGAACAAATCAAATGGTCATAGGATGTGCTAAGATGGGTGGGAAGACTAATGGGGCTGTCTTTCAGGGTATGCGATGAAGATGTATTTCATTGCTTTAGTTTGTTGAATGAAGGGGGGTGCAGAGACAACAAGACCTTCATATTGCGAAGATAAGGAAATCTCCCAGAGGATGGAGGAAGTTGCTAAGCCTCAAGTGCTCGATTAATTATGCAAGGTCAGCTGAGGGAAGAGGGGTAAAATCAGTTGCCCAATGATAGTGCTTACCTGGAATGTTAGAGGGCTGAGAAGTAAGCTAAAAAGAGCTCAGGTTAGGGACTCATGGAAAAGAGCAAAAGCTGATGTGATTGCTCTCCAGGATACCAAGTACCAGTCCATCGACAAAGCGGGGGGAACTGGTGTGTGTGTTCTTAGTCTTCATGGTTCTCAGGGAGGTTTTATTGGGTTTTAGATGGTTATTTATGGTAGTTTATGGCCCTAGTCAATCTGGTTAGAGAGTGCAATTGTGAGAGAGAAAGGTGGGGTTGCCTTGGTGTGTTGGTGGGGATTTCAACGTGCTGGTGTGTGTTCTTAGTCTTCGTGGTTCTCAGGGAGGTTGCATTGGGTTTCAGATGGTTATTTATGGCCCTAGTCAATCAGTTTAGAGAGCACAATTGTGGGAGAGAGGTGGGATTGCCTTGGTGTGTTTGTGGGGATTACAACGTGATTTGATTCACATACAAAAAATCAAATGGTGGTCACATAACTTGAAGTATGAAGGATTTGTTGATTGGGTCCTCTATTGGAATGATATGGTGGATTTACCAATGGAGAGTGCAAATACGTGGACCAGCGGGCAAGAAGAGTCTATCTTATAGCACCTTGATAGGTTTTTGGTTTCTGCTGATTGGCTGGAGAAATTCTCGCTAATTTAATAGTGGAGCCTTTTGTGACCTGGTTCTACCATTGATCAATAGTGTTGGAGGTGGTAGAGGAGAATTGGGGCCCAAAGTCATTCAGATTTGAGCTAGTGTGGCTGGAAGTTGAAGGTTTTGCGTGGTTACTTGAAGATTGATAGGGTTCGTTTGCAATTGAAGGTTATGCTAGATTCAGATTCAGCTGAAAACTTAAGTTGTTAAAACAGAGGATAAAAATATGGAGAAAGAAGTGTCTAGAGCCCGAGAAGTAGAGCTTGTCAATATTGTAAAGGAAATCCATGCTTTAAATGTGGAGGGAGAGGACCTGTTGGCTGTTGAAAGAGAGAAGTGTGCAAATCTTTCTTTGACTTATGTTAATCGTCTTAAATAAGAGAGAATTAAGTGGAGACAAAGGTCAAGTGCAATTTGGTTGAAGGAGACAAAAAATACGTGATTTTCCATTGCATAGCTAGTTAAAGGGCGAGATGCAACATAAGTAGCAGCTTGGTAGTAGATGGCAAAAGAATTTCAGAAAAGACGCAAGTCTGTGACAAAATACTGAATTTCTATAAGAACCTACTAGCTTGCAAAAAGTGGTGAGGTCGTGGTTGGATAATCTGGGATCCTCTCAAATATCGAGCGTGGAGCCTGATTCTCTTGAAAGATTTCGAGGAAGAAGTTAAAAGCAGCGATAGATTCTATGGGCATAGATAATGCCCCAAGTTTGGACTGCTGTGTTATGGCTTTCTTTCAGAGATCTTGGAACATGGTTAAGGGAGATGTGTTGGCTTTTATCGCCGAGTTTTCTAAGAGGAGCTGATTATCAAATGATCTCGTGGCTTCTTTCATAGCGATCATCTTAAAGATCGATGGGGCGAAAAGCTTAAAAGACCTTAGACCCATTAGCTTCATCGGGGGCCCTTATAAAATCTTAGCTAAAATTCTTGCCACGAGATTCCGAGGGGTGCTTTCGAATATCATTTCTGAAAATCAAGGTGCTTTCATTGCTAGAGGACAACTTCTGGATAACACTATCATCGCCCATGAGTGCATCGATTCTAGGCACATGAAAGGCAAAACAGGAATAGTCTGCAAGTCGTACATCGAGAAGGTGCATGATCATGTAGACTGAGTCTTTCTTAATTATATGCTGCGAAGAGTGGGCTGTGGATATAGATTGGGGGGTTGGATTAGGGCTTGCATTAAATCGCAAATTATTAATATTATTATTTTTTTTCTGTTTTGGTTAACGGATCACCGAAAGGATTCTTTAAGGCTTTGGGGGGTATTAGGCAACAATCCCTTATCTCCTTATCTGTTCGTGTTTGTTATGGAGGCTCTTAGCAAATGCTTCACAAAGGCGAGGAGGTCGGCTTAATCAGTGGCTTAAGGCGGTAGATGCGGGAGTTTAGTCATCTCCAAGATGTTAGACTATACCTTATTACTTTGCGAGGACGATGCGGCAATGTTAGATTACTTGTGGAAGATTGTAACATGCTTCGAGGTGGTTTTTGGTTTGAAGATTAATGTCACAAAAAGTGAAATGTTGGGGCTCCGGTTGAGCAGTGATGTGTTGAGGATGGCTACCTTGTTTGGCCGCATGATAAGGTCTTTTCCTGATATACCTGGGGTTGCCTTTGTGTAATGGGAAGCCGGTAAAGCTTCTTTGGGATGAGGTTATAAGAGAATTGAGAGAGCTTTCGAGCTTGAAGCAGTGTCACCTATTTTTTGGTGGTTGCTTGGCTCTTATTAAAAGTACCTTTTCTAATATGCTGTTGTATTTTATGCCCCTCTTCAAATGGCCTAAATCAATGCTCGACAAGTTGGAAAGTTGGGAAGAGACTTTCTGTGGAAAGGGGTAGAGGAGAAGAAGAAGTTTCATCCCCTCATGTTGAAATAGGTTTGCAAGCTGATAGATGAGGGCAGAGCAGGCATTAGGGAGCTAGAAACAACCTTGTTTTGTTAGGTGAATGTATGCAGAGATATGGAATTGAAGAGGGAAGATTATGGAGGGATCTAATGGTGTGTAAATACGGTACCCAGGTGGGAGGTTGGGGGGCTAAGAGATCTTTGCTTTACCATACCTCTAGCCTTTGGACAGCTGTGGCGTCGATATGTCATAAATTTAGTAACTCCTCTCTTGGTGATGGTGGCTGCGTTCGTTTTTAGGAAGACGTGTGGTGTGGAGGTAGTGTGCTGTAGGAGGTCATTCCGAGAGTGGTTTGCCTGGCTACTGACAGGAACATTAGAGTCGATTGATGTTATTCTATTTGTTGCGTACTGTTGTGTGGTCTCCTCGTCAGAGAGATATGACGGATGAGGAAGCTGAGGATTTGGTGAGACTATTGGATAGTCTAAAAAGGATTATTTTCCCTTGGCAGAAGAAAAGGACTATGGTGTGGCATGTGCATAGCTCAGGTCGCTTCCATCTGCTTTTTCTACGGGATGCTTTGGGAATTGCCTTGGACTTCAATGTATAGTCATCCCTTTCAACCTTGGTCTTATGGAGCGTCGTCGAGAATCGCGGCCTTTGTTTGGTTAGCGGGGAGGAAAAGAGTGCTAAAGATCAACAATTTCAAAAGAGATCCTTGATCCTCCCTAACATTTGTATTATTTGTATGGGTGAAGTAGAATCTATTGATCATCTATTCATCCATTGCCCCTTTGCTCGGAAGGTGTGTGAGTGCTTCCTAAGCATTTAAATGTGTTGTGGGTGATGTTGAAGTCCGTTGAAGATGGGTCAGCATGGAAGAGTGGGAAAAGAAGGAAAGGCGCTGTGGTGGTTGGTTATTATGGTGGTGCTTTGGATGATATGGGGGGAGCAGGATTGTTGATGCTTATGAAATAGGAGCATTTCTATGGAAGAGGTCATAGGGAAGGTTAAGATTGAATTGGTGGGATGGGCTTCTTATGTAGAGGTGGTGGATGCTGGCATGCTGCCAATCTTCTTCTTCTTCTTCTTCTTCTTCTTCTTCTTCTTCAGTTTGTGGTGCAGGGCTCTATTCTTTTTCTTGTCTAGCTTTTCCCTTGGCGGGCCTTTTCAATAAAATCTCGTTATCTTTCAAGAAAATAAAAAGTTTTGTCAGTGTATTATGTATCCCTGCAGTTGCACAAGTGTAAAGAAGTGATACCATTGTTTCAAAAACCAGACTGGAGGCTGACCCGGTGCACTGCTCGGTTTGGTCACTCATGATCTTTTGTGGGAAGTATTGGTCCAACCGGCGGTTTGCAGTCCAGATTGAATCCATTCAGTCTGGTTTGTTCTTTAAAAGGTCAAGTGAAATTTATTTTTAAGTCCAGCGTTGTAAAAGTTTCTGAAATTTTCAAGCCATTGCTGATTCTGAATAAAATGACAAGGAAATATTGGTTGGCCTTAGTTTCATCCCTTTTCGCTGTGGCTTTTTTATTTCTTCTGTTCTCATATTCATGCATGTTTCTTAAACAAACAAAGGATGAAGAGGTTGGCTGGCATGTTTATAGTTTCTAACTCTTAACCAACATATGTAGGAGTTGACAAGTAGTGCTGGAGAGGATGTTGTGCTGGCTATGAATACCTTCATAAAGCGTCTTTTGGCAGTTTCGGACCCTTCCTTAATGAAGGTTTGCTCTTGATCTTCCTAACTCTTTCTTCTGTATGCATATTATATTCATGATTTCATTGTTTTCCTAATCAGTAAAACATGGGATTTGGAGAATGTGGTAATTCTGTAATTGCTTCAAAGAGTTTAGAGTTAAGCAAGCATATATCTCTCCTAGGAATGACATTGGAATTGCTTCAACAAACCAAGTGTTTATGTTTTCTAGATTTAATTATTCTGGAAATGATGGTTATCTTTGTCATGAATAGACATGTGTTGACGTGGCACTTCAGAAAGGGTTGTCTCACTTTCACATGGTGTAATGCATGTGCTTTCATCATGGTATTTGTTTGGGCTTAGAATAAACGCATCCTTACTATAGCTGAGAGGATCTTTTATAGGCAGTGTTTTTGATGAAGTGGAATTATAGGTATTCTTTGCCTCCACAAATTTTTTTTTTTTTTTATTATTATTATTTTTACTTTACTGCTATGGTATTTTGATCATTCAAAGTTCTAGAGCAACTGAGTTGTCTATTTGGATATTTGGAGAAGGGTTAGATAAGTGATCCCTGAAATCCAAAATGACTGGGGTTTTGAACTCTAGAGTTAACAATTATTCATAATCTGCAGAGAATCATGCAAGGTGGTCAACAAATTCAACTTTTGATATTATTGGGGGGCCAGGTTTGTATTTTAACATGATTATACCTGTGAGTAGTGACCAATCCTTGCCAGTTGCCAAATCCGTATCCTGAGAATATGGATTTGAGGATCCAATGTGCCTGATCCTTGGAGTACTCGGTATCCATACCCATACTTGAGTAACATAGGTTTACCAAGGTACAGAGGAAATTCATGTGGGATCCGATGTTTAGTGATTCAGACAATTGATTTGGTGACCCCACAGTTTACACGCATGGCCTATGAGATCCTAACTGTTCAATCTTTGGCCCATTTTCCATCGTATGTGGTCCATTCCTGTATTTTTCTTAAACTGTCTATTTTGTAGGCCACTAGTAGAAAGGTTAGAACCTATACGTGTTTCAGGGCATCCTCCCATCCACAGTGGGGCCCATCAGATCAATTGCGTGGATCTCCAAACCATGGGCTCCACATGTACAGCATCCTGCACCTCAAAAAACTATAGTAGTTTAATTCCTCTTTGCTTGATAGGGACAAAATTCATAGAAATAATGTTTCAACTTGCACAAGATTGTAATGTGTTTTGACGCGTCTCTGGCTTGAAAGTGAACATGGGAAAGATTGAAATTTTGGGCATACATTTATCCCAAGATGAGGTTTCCTTTTTGGCTTCAATTATTGGGTGCAAGGTGGGATCTCTTCCTTCATCCTGTTTGGGGCTCCCTTTATGTATAGGGAAACCCCATACACATCTATGGGACGATGTGGTGGAGAGGATTTAAAAAAAAAAAAAAAAAAAACACTAAGTGGAAGAGCTGATATCTCTCATTGGGAGGGATACTAAGGGCCTGTTTGGGAGCGTGGATTTCCCCATTAAACCCCGGGATTGGAAACCCCTGGATTGGCAATCCTCCAACCTATGGATCAACTTTAACTTCAAAATACCAATAAATGACATATTTTTATTTTGAATTTAATTACTAAATCAACTTTAATATCCTCAATTAGTGAGATATATGATTTTTGACACTATGGTTGTGATAAGCCCGCTAAAATATATGTTTTGCCTAAAAATGATGAAATTCCAAGTCTCTGATGGACCGCAAGCACAAGATCATGTCTAAGTGACTAATTAATATGGACAATGTTTGGATGGTGCTGGATCATATTTGGACGGTGCTGATCTACATGAACAATGTTTGGACAGTGCTGATCATCGTTAGTGGGCCATGTGCCCAGTAAAATGATAGTGTACAGTGACATACATTTATACCTGCAACTATTGAAATGATTTTAGGTGTAATCCAAGCTCTCACCGTGGATTACAAACCCCCTCAAAGAGGGGATTGCAAACCCCCTGGATTGGCAATCCCCAGTTGCTTTATGCTGCCAAACAACCAAGGGGATTTGAAACCCCCTCTAATCCCCTCCAATCCAAGGTGCCAAACGACCCCTAACTCTCATTAAAGCAACTTTTTCCAATATGCCACTATTATATGTCTTTATTCAAGTGCTCATCCTCAGTTAGACTCTAATCAGAGAACCTTAGAAGGGACTTCTTTTGGAATGGTTCAAACGAAGGCTTCAAATTTCATATTTTAAAATGGGAAGGTGTTTTCAAGCCTATTAAAGAAGGTGGGGCTGATATAAGAGATCTTCTCACAATGAACTGCGCGCTTCTCATGAAATGGTTATGGTGTTTTGCCATGGAGGAAGGGAATTTCTAGAGAGAAATCATTGCTTCCAAATATGGGTTACAGCTGGGGGGTTGGGAGGCTAAGGAATCCACTCTTAACAGGGCTTCAAATACTTGGAAGTCGAATATGTCTCTCAAGTTGGAGTTCAGGAAAGGCATTTCTTATTCTATAGGCAATGGGTCTAGAGTCAGATTTTGGGAAGATTAGTGGTGCAACAATTTTCCCCTATCACAAATCTATTCCAACTTAGCTCGGCTAGCGCCTTTAACAGATATTAAAGTGGCAGAGTGCTTCTTGGTTAGGGGTCCTAAAGTATGTTCGAATCTTCCTTGCAGAAGAGGATTGACAGATTTGGAAATGGAAGAGCTCGTCTCTCTTAGAGAGGCTCAAATATGTTTTTCCTCCAGGTGGTAATGATGAAATGGTTTGGAAAGCCCATAATTCCAGGAAGTTTTCGGTTAGTTCGTTCTACAATATGATTTGATCCTCCGTTCGCGTGTTGACATTGGCCACGCCTACTACTTCTGGCATTACGACATTACCCCCAAAGAAGCGGCTTCACTTGGTTGGTAGGTAAGAAGAAAGTTTTGACGATTGACAACTTGGAAAAGCGGTCCATGGTCATCCTGAATAGACATTATCCTTGTGAGCAACCAGCAGAGTCAGTTGATCATCTGTTCATCTTCTGCTCATTCACGATCAAGGTGTGGTGTCATTTCTTATCCTCCTTCAACTTGTCATGGGTTATGCCAAGTAACGTAAGAGATCTCCTATGGACGTGGCATGGTGGAGGTATGGGTATAAAGGAAGGAGCCATATGCACATGACTTTCTCAGTTGTTTGGTGGGTGACACAGAATGAGAGGAATAGGCGCTGCTTCAACAAAACTTCTCACTCAGTTGAGACAGTGATTTCATTCAAGAAAACTCTTATTTTCGAATGGGCCTCCATCCTCAAAAGCCGTGATGGATAGTTTCCTATGTTTCCTCTTGTTCTTTTTGTTTTCTCAGGGCTTCATTTCCCTTTTTATTATTTTCTCTCTGACTATTGCCACCTTTTGATAAATTTCCATTACCCTTCAAAATAAATAAATAAATTGTAATCTGCTTACTGTGGGATTAACTCCAAAACAGGACAGTTTATCTAGCTTCCTTATGAATGTTGGACATTAACTAAGATTTATTTATTTTTCTTGTATCAGTCGGTATTAAATTGCAGTAAAAAATCCACAGTTGTGTCTGGGCAGGAATGTAATGAAGTCCCCATCCAACATGTATATAATGTGCATGCCTAAGCACCTTTTCAGCATGATTAATATGCATGCATTTTCTTTTAGCATGAATGTCGCTCCTGCTCTGATATTTTGTAATTGTTAGATGCTTCTAGCTCATGTTTTCCTCTTGGTTTAGCACACCCCTTTACCACTGTTTCCGGTAACTGAGGTCTCTTGCCTGCTTGCAGACTGCAGCTACAGAGACCAGTGCACCAGAACTTGCCAAGTTGCTATATTGGTTGATGGTGGTTGGCTATAGCATCCGCAACATTGAAGTGCGTTTTGACATGGAGAGAGTTCTCGGCACTCCTATGAAGCTTGCTGAGCTACCACCTGGGGAGAACATCTAGATGGACGCAAATATGCATAGAAGGCACATTCAAAATTGTAAGAAATGGCATGCTGGAAAAGCCTACATATCCAGGAGGTATCAGTTTGACTAATTGATATTTGATACACGTATATCCATTTTCAATTAGCCAGTGCTTTCTTTCATGGCTCATAGATGGCAACTGCAGGAGCGGATTGTTCTTTTTACATCAGCTGCTTTTGCTACTCATCAAAGAAAAAAAAATGTGTATCACGTAATGATTTTTAATTAAATCCATTAATTAAAACATGTGTTTCTATTCCATGTGTAATGGCTTCTTGGACAACAATATGTTTTTGGCTGAGTTGCCTGTCTGCAGTATACAATGTTTCAGCATTCTTAATCTGGGTTCCCTGGTGAAAGGTGTGGCCAATAGTTTAAAGCATATTTGGCTGCATTCGTGCGTACCTCCATATGAATTTTGGTTTATATTGTCATTCTTCTGAACTGAGGATTTGGACTGTTTGAATTTGTTTTTCTGAACTGACAATTTGGATGTGGAGCCAGGGGAACAGACCCGGTAACAATATTTCATTCATCTTGAGTACTACTAAAAAAGAATGGAAACATTCCACCAGCCCTCGATTCCTGAGGTACTTTCAAATGCATCCTAAGGTATTTATTGTATTTATTATTATTATTATTATTATTATTTTTTTAAATGATTGTCATCAATTATCATGTTTCTATTCTATTTATTTATTTATTTATTTTTGTCCAAGTTCATGACATTCCTTTCCCTAAGCATGCAGACAAGCTTATAATTGTTCTTTTCCTTATAAAGTCATCTATGATTCTTTCTTTCGCTCTTTCCTTTTTCCCCCTCTTTTGATTGATATAGTGCAATCTGTATGATTTTGTTTTTGGGTTGTCTGGATGCATGGTACTCTCCACTTAAGACCTTAAGTTCCATGGAAATTGAGGGTTCCATTGCTTGGATGCCACTTGGATTCCAAATTAGTCTTCACTTAAAAACTGAAGTTCCATGAAAAAGGCCTAATGTTTGGAGGGTGCGTTATTTCAGAGAAATAAAGATTTCTTTTTTCATGGAGAGAGTGGATATGTGTGTGTCCCAACTTAAATGCCATGAGTACTGTGTTCAATGGAAGTACCATGGAAAGCGGATTTGTGTGTCCCCACTTGGATGCCATGGATACTGAGTTCAACGAAAGTAACTTTCATGGATAGAAATCTTTACTTTCCTATAAGCAATTATCTTTCCCTTGTTAGGACTTATTTATTTATTTTTCCGAGTCTTGAGTTCTTAAGGGAAGTGTTCCATAAAACCTTTTGGGCATCTGGTGGTTTGGATGTGTGGAAATTGCCTTGCAAGAACATTGTGTTCCATGGAACTCGAAGTTCAACTACTTTGATTCCCATGGTTCTGTGCAACTTTTTACATAAGAATCAAGTTCCATAGAAGGCCCGATAAAGGGGAAGATGAGTTCTTTCAGAGAAATTAATATTTCTCTTTTCATGGAACGCCATGGAACTTATATGGTGTCTCATGCATCATAAGAGATTTATACAACAATGGGTTCGAGTCCTTACCTCAGTGGTAGACTCTGAGGAGTTTCAACATGAGGTCTTGGGTTTGAAACCCATAGGTGGTGAAATCCCACTACGGCGTGCGTGGGTGTGGCGTCAGGTGCATGTAAAAAATAAGGATTTATACAATGCCATTTAGCAAACATCTACAATATGCTCAAGTTTTCATTTTTGTAGAAGTGCAACGTCTGATCTTGGAACGTATTAACTCTTAACTGCTTATTTGTATGCTATATATTGGACGCTTGTTGGTGTCTGGTGAGCAGTCAGTCGTCAAGCTTTCACCAAGGTACTATGAGAATGTATCTTGTTTCCAATCTTCGTCAAGTTAGGGCATTCCTTATAAGTGATGTGTCACAATTTTAAACTTGGTTGTGGTGGAAAATGAGTGAGGGCGTGTCATGTGTCCCTTGGACATGCTGTAATTTGTCAAGTTGATTATAGTGGAAAGCATCCCCAGTTAATTGGGATAAGGCTTAGATGATGATGATGATGCTATACTGCAAAGCATGCAATATGGACTAGAGTGTTTTGGAAGCGACTTATTATAGTCAGGCCCGATTGTGGCGGAAAGTGGGTGGGGGTTCATTAGTCGACCATCACCCAGCCAGATGTTACTTATGTAGTCAGTTTAAAGTCCAATCATGCATGCTTCCCCATGCCCATCATCTTGAGTCCGTTGATGCCATCATCTAGAGTCTTATTGCAATTCTTTGGCCTCTAAAATTTCCTCCTTGTAAAGGATTGCTATATCATGATCATGGCTGCCTGAATGCAAGTAGATACTGCTATGCTAATTTGGCAAGGTCATCCAACGACAAAAGATCTACCAGTGGCTACTGTGCTTTTTATGGGAGGTAATCTGGTAACATGGGAAAGTAAGAAATAGAGTGTGGTTGCTTGATTGTATGTGAAAACCGAATATGGAGAAATGACAAATGCTTCTTGTGAGCTTGATGTTTGAAACATCCTCCAACAGATGGGTTTATGTCATTTCATGGGAGAACTAAACACATCGAAGTTGATTACTATGTTTTAGAGGACATAATAAAGAAGTTGATTACAATGCCATTCATTCATTCTGATATCTAGGCAAGCTAGACATGTATAATATCTATGCTTCAGCTTGACAGGGTGTTGGAAGCAGTGTATATTACTATTATTCCACATCTCCCCTCCTTGTCTCATTTTCTTTTCTTCATTATCTTTTCTAACGAACTTCTGTTGTAATAAAGACCTTGAGGGACATAAAAGATGTACTCTTGACTCATTATTCTGTCTATTCTCTCTACCATAAAAACAACGCCTACGAATTGTTATATTTTGGGAAGGATAATCCTAGGAATGGCGATGCCTCGATCTGGTCAGCTGTGGATTGGGTGGCTGTAGACGCTCCTCTTGCTTCGCTCCTGCATACTTTACTGTTGATGGGGTTCTTGTATCTGGGCAAGCCATCATAGGAGCTAAATCTCGATACAAGATTTGTTAGATTCTCAAAGAAGCCCAAAGCTTGCCAAATCACAAATTACATATGTTTGTAGTCTACAGTTAATGCATACTCCAAATTCTTCAAATCTGGAGACCTCGCCTGCTGAGAGAGGGAGTTGCCCGGACGCAACAGCTTCATTGGTGCAACATGTCACAGCAAGTTGGAGAGATGAGAACGTGGTGGTATCTGGAATTCTGTTCATAACGCGGTTAACTAGCAAGAGAGAAGGGAACGTTGCTGCCATTGGGAAAACCATCATACGGAGGACATTGCCTAAATCTCCATGAGAGCACATTTGTCCAGCTGAGGGTAGTGGCATCGACAAGTTGTCTATCGTTCCATCTCTCAGGCTAGAGTTTTGTTGCAGGCGTGTTCAAGCAATGCCTTTTGCAAATAGACTGAAGAAGGTTATTGGAAGCATTACTTAAGGAAACACCGTTTCCCATGAACAGTTTTCTATTGGTTGTGAAGACCTTTTTTTTCGTAGGAATTAATCGGAAATACAATTTCTCATTTCCTCATTTTGATGGAAAATCCACATTTATTTTCTGACCTCCCCCCTAAGAAAAGGGCTTTCCCGCAATTGAAGGAAAATGAATTTATCAAGAGTTAAACACCACCCATCTCCAATCGCCTCACATGTGTGAATGTTCCACCGTCCATCTTCTATCGTGCCACACATTGCTACTATGCAGCATGTGCCTCCATCAATCTTCACTTAGGCCCCACATGTACAAAGCGCCACAAATGTACTCATGTGCCAACTTTCCATTGTCCATATTCTGTTGTGTAGCACACGTGCCACCCATGTGCCACCATCCATCTTCACTTAGACCCAACATGTATAAAACACCTCAAATGTGCCGGATGGGCCAACTTTCCATTGTCTATCTTCTGTTGTGTAGCACCACTATGCCACATGAACCACCATCCATCTTCACTTGGGCCCCACATAGACAAAGCACCTGATATGTGCTGCATGTGCCAACTCACTATTGTCCATCTCCTGTTGTGTTGTGCATGTGCCACTATGCTATGCTTCATTGGCCGTCATCCATCTTTTTCTCGCGCCTCACATGAATGTCACATGTGCTATTGTCCCCTTTCAATCACTCCAATTGTGCCACATGCCACATGCGCGCATGTGCCTATATGCACATGCGCCACCATCTAGCTTCAGTTCCCATGTGTCAATGTCCTAATGTGTTACTTGTGTCACATCTGCCACCATACAACCTCAAGCACCTCTCATGTGTAATGTTTAACAGCATTAAACTTAAGTACTCACATGTGCCATCGTTCATCTACAAGCGTCCCAAATGTGTCATTTGTTAATCTAGCACATACCAATTACTACCACAAATTTGCTCAAGATTTTTTTTTTTTTACCAAACAATATATTTAGAAAAAGATCCCAAATTTTCTAAGAAAATCTTATTTGAAAACAAACATGGAAAGTAAAGTTTCATTTCCCACAATTTCCTAGAAATAAGGTTTCCCAAGAAACAATGTTTCTTTTCCCATACTTTCCACAAATTCAAACAAGCCCTAATAGAAAAAAGATAAGAAACATAATTTAATGCAGGAGCATTTTCACACTGGGCTCGAGTGGGGTGGCTTGTAGGGCTGAAAGTTGGGCAGGTTCAACCCGACCGACCCGTGACCGACCCGACATTAGGTTGGGCTCGGGCAGGATATTTCTGGTCCGATCTTAAGCTTGGGCTATACAAACACCAACCCGATAAAACTTGGGTTGGGCTAGGGTTGAGGTCTCGAGTTGCCCAACCCAAACCGAACCCGATCAATATATAAGTTACTTATAAATTATAATTGAGTGTGGATCGTTTGTGTTGAAGGCATACTAGTGATGTTGAGTCTCATTTGTCCACGTCATTTCCAAGGCCTCAAGCTAACAAGATATGCTAGATTTCTCTCTCCCAAATGGACTTCATGGTATGCTACATGACTTTTAAAGGAATAGTTGTCTTATATTTTAGCTTTTTTTTAGAAAAGAAAAAAAATGAAGTTCTTTATAATGAATAATCACATATATAATTAATAAATTTATAGATATAAAAAAATAAGTCCTATATTAAAATATAATAAACTAATGTAATAACGAAAATATTAGCACGTATATACCTGACCAACCCGATCAATCCGACCAACCCGACCGAGCCTGCTTGGGTTGGGCTTGGGTTGAGAATTCCCAATCTGAGATTGGGTTGGGTTGGGTTGGGTTAGGGTTGAGGTATAGGAACCTTGGGTTGGGTTAGGGTTGAGCACCAACCCGACCCAACCCGCCCGACTTTTAGCCCTAGTGGCCTGTGAGAGGCAGGGGCACACTCGGGGTGGGCGACCTGTGTGAGGCTGGTGGCTCGTGTGTAGCAGAATCCATGTGAATTGGGGCCCACGAGGGGGGTTCAACTAAGGTCTTAACCCATGCAATGTGGGGCCTGGGCTATGAGATAAAGGGTTTGATTTGTCATTCTCTATCAATTCAAGCTTTTAGAGCAAGTGGTTAGTTGTCTTGCATTTGGATCCAGACGTTTTGGAGCATTACGGGAGTTTTAGTTCGCCAGATGTGAACTTTTCTCAGTCGAGGAGAGTTGATGAGGACATCGCTTCACGTACACGTTCGCATACGTATCAGAGAAGGAGGTGGGCCGCACAAATTTTCCTGTGGCTGAGCAAGTACCCGTGATCGTGATGAAGATCTCATGTGCATGTACTTGCGTCTACAAGACCCTACATTGGAAAAATGCACATGGGCTACTATATGGAGTGATCTAAACTGTTGGATTGGAGGGATGTGACGATCAGTTCATTAGATCGCATGAATCACATGATTGAGCCATTGACCATGGATTGTCCACATTGGTTTTTAGACCCTTATCATCTTTTATAATTATTTTATATTTAGACACCGTTATGAGTGCTTTTAGTAGATTCTCTTTAGACTATGGCCATTTTTATTAAAATTCATAAGACGGTTTTATTTGTAAATTTTGAAAGTTGTTGGAACTATGGGGGGGATTTTGAGGGAAAAAAAAAAAGAGAAGAAAAGAAAAAGAGAAAGCTCCATTGCTTTCCTTCTTCTTCTTCTATCTTCATGTGATTTGAAGATATCTTCCATGTGATTTGGAAGAGAGGTTGGTATGATGTCGATCTTCATCAACGGCTACCTATATTAGATCTCCTACTTTGAAATAGACTTTTCCCTATGTTAATTGGATGTTCCTACATCAATGAGATCCTAGTTTACTTTATTTAATGATATTGTACGACGATGTTTGGTAACCTAGGCTAGGATTATTCATGGTATTCTTTTGGTTTTCTTGGTATTCATAATGATAATGGCAAGTTTTATATATATTTTGTTAATTACCTTAATTTTGTTACTTGATCCCACATCATATTTGTTTCATGCATCTGTCATACATCAAATTATTAATGCAAGGACATTTTCACACCTGGCTTGAGTGGGGTGACCTGTGGGATGCAAGGACACACTCAAGGTGGGCATCCCGTGTGAGGTGGGTGGCTCATGTGAAGCGGAACCCATATGAAGTGGGGCCCACTAAGGGGGTTCAATTGAGGTCCTAACCCATGTGATGTGTGGCTTGGGCTATGAGATAAAGGGATTGATTCGCCATGCTCTATCAGTTTGAGCTTTTAGAACAAGTGGTTAGTTGTCCTGCATTAAAGTGGTACAAAGCGGAAAGTCTCGTGTTCGAGACTCCTGACCGGGAGTGATTAATTCAGGGGCATTTTCACACCGGGCTTGAGTGGGGTGGCTTATGGGATGCAGGGACACACTCAGGGTGGGTGGCCCATGTGAGGCGGGCCCCACCCATGCGAGGCGGGTGGCTCATGTGAAGCGGAACCTATGTGAAGCGGGACCCACGAGAGGGGTTCGACCGAGGTCCTAACCCATGCGATGTGGGGCTTGAGCTATGAGTTAAAGGTATTGATTCACCATGCTCCATCAGTTCGAGCTTTTAGAGCAAGTGGTTAATTGCCCTTCATCAAAGTGGTATCAGAGCGAGAGGTCTCGTGTTCGAGATTCCTCATCGGGGATGATTAATGTAGGTGCATTTTCACATCGAGCTTGAGTGGGGTGGCCTGTGAGATGCACGGGCATACTTAGGGTGGGTGACTCTTGTGAGGCGGGTGGCTTGAGTGAAGTGGAACCCATGTGAAGTGGGGTCCATGAGGGGGTTCAACCAAGGTCCTAACCTATGTGATGTGGGGCCTGAGCTATGAGATAAAGAGAGTGGTAGGGGTGTTCGACAGTGAGATCCCCATTTCTTTTTCCCATGGTGGCCAATTCCCTTTGTCGGATGCTTTATAAGGCATGAAATCAATGAATAATCTATGGCATGCAAATCATTAAGGCTGTTTAAATGGTGATGCATGTGCTGCCAATGACACAATTCTCTTTGGGGATGGATCATTTTTGGAAGCTGAGTTATGGGGACATCAGAGGACCTACTCGGGTGTATCAGAGGTGGAGATGACCACATACATCAGCGCATCTTTCTTTGTAGATGGGAGATGAGTTCCAGATGGGGCCTGCCGGGCCATTTTGAAGACCCCACATGCATTGGACGTGCATCAGGAAAACTCCACTTTGGGATGATGCATGTGAGCTGCTTAAGAGACCATTTTAGTTATAGATTTTTTTAAAAAAAAATTTATTGTGTCGATCCGACGGTTGGATCTTGTCAATCAAGCCATCGGGCTACTAGATCTTCCAGATATAGGCCCCTTCGACACTGGTGCAAGGAAGGAGCATCCAAAGGCAGAGGTCTAGCACTGGGTGTATCTAGGAGATGGTGAGAGGTTTCGGCTGTTGATGGACTACCCGATCCAAGAGAGAAAGAAGAATAGTTGATAGAAGAAGTAACTGAAGTTTAATTTAGAGTAGGTTTGAGATCGGGGATATCCGACCATCTCTTTTATAAAAAGGATGCTTGGTCTCTCATATTCCTTCTCACATCACATTTTATACAGCATTTCATTCCACGCATCTCTTCTACGCTTACGGTGTTTTTCGTCTTCTTTGCTATTCTTTATCGCTTGCCCTAAGCCGTTAACTCAGTGAAACAAGGCTAGACTACCTATCTTTGCTGCTTACCCTTACCTGTCGACTCTATGAAGCAAGGCTAGATTGCTTTTTTTTTTTTTTTTTTACCGTCTGCCCAGGCCATCGACTTCATGAAGCAACATAAGATTATTTTTCTTTGTTGCTTGCCTTGGGCCATCGACTTTGTGTTGTAAGGTTATATTACTATTTTTACCACATGTTTCAAGTCATTGACTTTATGAAGTAAAGTTATATTGTTTTTCTTTATAACTTGCCCTGAGCAGTTGACTTTGTGAAGCGAGGCCACATGTATCATCATTAGAATTTTGTTGAATTCCCGTAAATCCTATAATCTTGTTAAGTAGAGAACATACATTGTATAGGTGGAAAATGGTGCCTAACTCCTGCATTTTCCGTCATTAAGGCCCTTGCTTGGAATCTATAGTCACATACTTTATCACAGGAGTCGCTAGTTCATGGAGTCTTGTGATTCCCCAACTCCTTTATGCAATTTTATGGTTTCTAGCCAACTGTAGATTTCGAGTTTCATTGGCTATCAACTACACCCAATCCATATATCTTTTATTCGAATCAACACTACACCCTATTTAAGTTTCAAGTAAGCAACCAGCAAAAGTATTTAAAGAAGACGGAAGTGGGCCTAGCCTGTAGCCACACACCTTGATTTTACATGTGCACAGAGGCAAATTAGTTCATAATTTAACAAACATGTTTTTAGGAATTGATCTTGCATTAATCAAATCAATTTTACCGTTGCTAGAAGCAATGCAAATGGGGCCTAATTGTTTTAGAGATGAGGATTTTGAGATTCTAATTGTTTTAGAGATGAGGATTTTGAGATTCGTTGGGGTGACTAATTGTACTGCATTTGGCGATGCTTAGTCTACTATACCTTTTTTGTATTTATAAATAAAGGAGGAGGAGCTAACCATAACACTTGTTTGGATGCCTATAACTTTTTTAGTTGCAAACACATTACACCTAAAAAGAATTTTAAGTGTAATTAGTTTACATGCTATTCTGTTTGGCTTTTAAGTGGTAATTTGCTTACAGGTAAACAGATTGTGTGTTTGGCTAACCTATATAGTGTTTACATAGAATAAAGTAGGTATTTATACCATAGCGCTTGGGTAGTGAACCTTTCAAAATCCATAAATCAAGTAAGAAGGATATGATTTTTTTAGGGCCCTAAGAGATCATTAAATCACGCATACACCAAATGGATTGGATGTCTTCCACCCATCACAACGGGTCCCAAATGCAATATAGAATTTTTTAATGGTGGGCGTTAGAGCTGGGCATCGAGTTAAGTCGGACCAAGTTAGGGTTGACTTGACCTGACCCGGTTTTGAAATAAACTTGACCCGAACTTGACTCGACTCGGTACTGAGTCTAGCATGCCTGGCCCGATCCAAGTTCGGTTCTGGCCTGGACTAACCCATACTGAGTCTGACCTGGTCACAGGGATCGAATCAGGTCGAATCAGCACCAAGTCGAGTTGAGTTGACGTTTTTTTTTTTTCTAGTTGACCTTTTTTTCATGTTTGTATCCATATTTAATAGTGTACTTAAGTTGAATAAACATTGTCAAATTTAATTTGTAACATTTAAAAAAAAAAAAAAAAAAAACATTGTTAAAACCCAAAAGTATGTTCAGATGGAGTTGCACATATAAACCATTAATTCATTCAATATCGTCTGTATGATGAATGCCTTTGTGGCATGTAAATCGAGTGACCTTGTCAATAATAGTAACCCCATCTTCTGCCTTCGTCGCTAGAATTATCCTTTAGTTCTCTTTTTATGGCTTGAATTGTAAGAGAACTCTGGGCTAAGTTCAAGCCGGAGGTGTTTAAAAGATGGTTGTTTACCTCTTTTGAATCGAATAGTGGCAATAGCTTTCCATCGTCCTCATTCATAGATTTAATGAGTTTTTTCAACCCCTTTTTATAATCCGATTTGTATGGGATTCCCAATTGATTATAGAATATAGTAAGAATTTTAAGAAACTTTGATGATTTATCGACATCTTATGTCTCGTACTCGTGCCTATTTCGACATCATGTTATCTCGAATGGGGTTGATGTTGTCTGGTCTTATATGCTATATCCAGGCTTTATTTTACGGCTTCTTTATAATCGTGTTCTTCTTATTCCTTTATATATATATATATATATATATATATATATATATATATATATATATATATGTATATATATATATTAAAATACATAAGCTAATAAACATATAAAATATCCATCCACCTATTAAATGTTTAAATGTTATGATTCAAGCCCACAAATAATAACTATCAAGTTGTTGTAATCAAATGTAAGGGAAATAGAAAGTACTCTCTCATAATACTTCATGCAATTGTCGCAGGTACTGTCTCATCCTGCTTCTCACTCTCCTCTTACTCGAGCTCTTCATCAATAGTATTGCCTTTTCTCCATATCGGATACAGCCAATCCTGTATACAAATGAGCACTTCAGCTGATTCCGGTGTGAGTTTCGATTCTTGTTCACGACCCTACTCCCTGTACTAAAAGCAAATTCTTACGCTACGTTTGAAATTGGAATTGACAATATGTCTCATGTCATCAACGAGAACATCAAATTCTTCACCTTTGTACTTTATAAGTGACTCCTTGATATAGTGGTCAAGTTCTGTTTGGGTTGTTTGTGTTTGCGTATCAACTTGTACCATGAAATACATGAAATCGTTGATCGTATTTCAATATGCAATAACACTAGAACTAGAACCCACTTAAGGAGTTTGACTCGCAGTATTGTCTTTTGTGGCCTCCAAAGTTTCTACATAGAAATTGTACAAATCTTCGACTGCGTCACGAATCTTACCGACCTCATGACACTCTTCTCATTATACAACTTTTAAAAATTGAATATAACAATGAATATCTTGTATCGAGGATCAAGAACAACCACAACAATCATTACTAAACTGCACTCAAGCCAGTATTATCAAACTTTAACTACATACCCGTAGTCATTATTTGTAAAAAGCCTAGTTTACTATAACTTATGTGTAAAACATCATTTACTTTCTAAAGTTCTAGTATAAATATATTTGTTATTGGATACTTTTTTTTTTTTTTTAATTTTTTTTTTTTACACGCATAAATACCACTACGAATTTTCGATTGACCCGGTGTTGAAACTCCAAGGAGTCTACCACCCGGGTAAAAGTAAGGACCATATTTGTTATTGGATACTTGCTTCTTAAAAATATCTTCGTTTTGTCGTAAAAAACTAAAAGAAACTTGTGATCTGCTTCTGCCCTTATCTAATCATCATCAGAATGCAACCACTGATACGCACTATCACGCTCCTCATAGTGAGAGAATGCATCTCTAAAAGCTATTATTGAATCCAACATTTCGCAAGTTAAATTCCAACATGTCATGGCATCCATCTTCAACATTCTCTGAGATGACAAATTCAATCATTTCACGATCTTATTTGATGTATTTAATCATGAAGGTGATCCCATATGTACTTCACACACTCTCTTATGTTCTCAATCGTTCGCTCAATTGTTTTAAGTCCAGTTTGTACAATCAAGTTTAAGATGTGGGCACAACACCTAACATAAAATATTTTCCCATCGAATTACAAGTCACCAATGGCCCTAAATTGGTTCTGCAAAATTGTTATCACACTATCGTTTGAAGAGGCATTGTTTAAAGTTATCGATGATATTTTCTTCTCAACGCCCCACTCCACAAGGCATCTATAGATGCAATCTAAAATCATCAAACTAATGTGAGGAGGTGCAAGATAGAGGGAGTTTATAACTCTTTTGCAGAGCCTCCATTCAGCATCAACGTAATGGGCAGTTAGTGACATATACTCATTTCGTTGATAAGATTTTGTCCACAAATCTATTGTCAGGTTAATTCGGAAAACCGATGCCAACCGTCTTTTTATCTTGACATTCTCGCTTGCATACATCTTTATGTACACTCTTTATTGTTGTACGGAAGACCTTCTCACAGCTGGGGTTAAGGCCATTGACTAATTCGATAAAGGACGAACTCTCTATCATTTGAAATAGTTTTTCATTTGCAATAATAAATCTGGCCGTCAACTCATTCACATGGTCCATGTTATACTTATAGGTAGACAAGGTACCTTGCGATGGATCCACCATATATCGGGTAAATAAAAATGTTTGTTAGCCTGGGGTTTGGCATCTCACTTTTTAGTGACACTCCAATAGATTTTTCTTTAGAGTTGTGGTTGACCCGTCTACTTGTTTATCATATTGAGCATTGTATATTCATTTTGCCGTTTTTTAGGATTATATCTTCAAAATATTCTCACATTATCGATCTTTTTTTTTTTTTTTTTTGTCCCATTTTACTAAACTCTAGGAGGTACTAATCTCAATGGGCACCTCTTCTCATTGTAGACCTAATCATTTATCCAAGATCATCAGCGAAGTGACTTACAAACAGCCGGAAGTGTCGAGAATTTCCTCACCAGTCATCTACTAATTAAAAGATACTAAATCAAACTAGCACTATAATGCTTTAAAAGTATATACTAAATCCTAAATTAGTCGCACATCCAAGGTTAGATAGATTGTAATACTTTAATATTCCCATTTAAATGTTCACGCTGAAATTCCGACGACATCTCCCTATGTCTCTCTAGATAAGTTAATCTTCCATTTTATTCATATGCCAAATATCTAAACAATATAAAGATATATGACATGAGAAATAAAAAAGGAAGAAACATATCCAGAGAAAAATGAAGAAATAGAGTGCAGAACATGCATGAGCATTTAAATAGGTTATATAAAAGCATACTATCTATCTAACATTGAACTGTTCAAAATAGAATAATTTGAGCGATTTCTATACCACAAAAAACACACTATATGTATGCTTGGGCACATAAGAATTCTTAAATGGGCAACTAATTGTCTAATTTACAAAATAAATTACATTAGATTGTGTAATGCATAATAATAAACTAAACAATAGTCAATATGAAATGTAATCCATTATTCACAAAAATAAACCACTAATTGTCTAATTCACTAAAATAAACCACATTAAGCTAATTGTCTAATGCACAATGATAAGCTAAGCAATAGGGGGTTAGGGGAATAAGAGTTTAAGTTTAGGTTTAGATTTAGGTTTAGCCGTTTAGGGTTTAAGGATTAGGTTTAGGGTTTAGGGTTAGGGTTAGGGTTAGAGTTTAGGGTTTGGGTTTATGGTTTAGGGTTTAGGGATTAGGTTTAGGGTTTAGAGTTTAGGTTTAGGGCTTAGGATATAAGGATTAGGTTTAAGGTTTAAGGTTTAGAAATGGCTCAGCCTGAGCTAGCCCGGACGCGTCCGACCCAGCATGGACCAAATACAAGCACCCGACCCATTTCAATTTGGATATTTAATCCTACTCAACTCTAATTTCACAAAACCCCCCAAATTATAATGGACAAAAATCATGAAATAGAATTATAGAAATTACCTTGATTAATTGATTTGGAGAGTTGGGTGGCTATCGAGAGTCGACTGCTCCCCGGCTGCGAGTGTGCGACGGGTAAGTTTTGTGTGTGTGTGTGTGTGTGTGTGTGTGTGTGTGTGTGTGAAATGGTACTACAAGGTCGACCTCATAGGAACTTCCCATGAGGTCGAGCTGTGTGGGCCCCACAGTGATGTGTGTCAAACATCAACACCATATATTTGATGACCCCCTTTAGGTTATGGGATATCCCAAAAATCTGCTGTATACGCAACTCAGGTGGGCCATACCATCTAAAACTATGTGAAGACATGCCTAAAACATATAAGGAGCCCACTTGTGTTTTGGATGGTGTTGAAACTAGGTTTTACCCCTCATCCAAGTGGGACACACACAATGGATGGTTTGGATTTTTGAACACATTTCGGTGGGCCCAATAAATAATTATGAATGTTTTAATGGGAGGGTAACTCCTGTCAACCGTTGTATGTGGTGTGGCCTACCCAGGTCATGGATTAACTTGATTTTTAAGCCTATGGCTCACCATGGAATGGTGCATCTGACTGATGAGGTAGATGATCGACGCACATCACTATGGGGCCAACACAGTTCCCATGAGGTCGACCTCATAGTACCATTTCCTTACACACACACACACACACACACACACACACACACACACACACACACACATACACACACACACACACAGTTGAGTTTATGGGTGACATAGACTCGAATCAGTTTGAGTACATATTGGGTGAAGCCTACTCGGTTCGGATGGACTCACCCACTCGGTTTGGGTTGAGTTGGGTTTGAACGAGTCGAGTCTACCGAGTCCACTCTTCCTGTGCCCGGCTCTAGCGGGCGTCCTATCCTTCCCTCATGTGGTTCATTTAATAATGGACAAGCTATATTTTTAGGGCCACAGGAGAGCAAGGGAAGTACATGATGGATGGATTGGATGTACCATACAAATTACGGTGGGCCCCACATATCATGAGTGTATATTTAACCATTGTGTTCTAATATGTACAACGTTTTTTCAGCTGTAAAGACTTTACCTGTAATATGAAACATGGCTTTTAAGCAGGTTTTAAATTACAACTAAAAGTACAGGCATATACATGTATCCAAACACCGCCTGTAATTAGATTACCTGTAATCCCTTTATAACTTAAAAAGACTGTACAGGCATCCAAACGACCCCTAAATTTTCTCCTGACATGGCATTACATCTACGGTTTATATGCATGAAATCAAGAAAGAAATAAGAAATGTGGCTATTTGAAGCAGCGTAGAACAGGAGTGGAGAGCATGCACCAGAAATATAGTGTATGGTCCTGCCTGAGGTAAGCCTTGATTGATTGAAGGCCCCCCCCCAAAAAAAAAAAAAAAAAAAAAATGAGAAGAAAACTTCGCAAGACAAGATCTGTGGAGCCGAGTCGAAGGCGTTGGGACATGGCTGCAATGATGATCGAGATAACAGTGGCGAAGATGACAAATCAGAAGGTTTGATTTTCATATTTAAGATATTTTTGGCGAATGGTCCATCTATTGGGAATGCAACAAATCAGCCATCTATATTACCAAAAATAAAACCCACTTGCCAAATTGAAAATCTAGAATTGCGTGAGTTTCACTTGTGGGTGTAAACAAGGTTGCGCTGGCTAACACATCCCAGCTTAGGTGAGCTTGAGTAAGGCTGCCCCACACTCTCAGAATGGCTATTGGACAAGGGCGAGGTCAGCCGAACCTTGCATAGAACCAGGAGTCTGGTGGCGCCATATTCAACTTCACACGCTGATGCATGTGGCGACATGTGCAGGACATCCATGAAATGCAGTGTGAGCCATTTGAAGGCTAACATCAGAAGAGCCACTGCAAATGCAATCCTATGGTTTCTCTGGTCCACCTGAATCATGCATGGAGATGATTTTTGAGCCTTGGGGATAACATGGGATGAATCAGCTTGTAATGGAGTGAATTTCACATAAATATCATGGTGGGAACCCACACGAGCATTGCTCTCACAGCCAAATGTTCAATTACCGTTGAGAATTCTAACGGAAGTGGGCGGAATGATAATTAGTTAAATTAATGAGGTGTTTTATTGAAAACTTTTTCTAAAAAGGGTATCCAGACGTAAATACCATATTGATGAGGCAGTAATTTGTAAAATTCCCAAAAAAGGTGTCGTGTAGATATCGGCTATTCATCACAAACGCCAAATGCATGGCCCAGTGATGTTCTGTTGGCTGTCCCTTTTAGGTTGTATGGTTGCCAACTTGATGAGTGAAATAGCCAGATTCGTTGGCTATCACATGAAAAGCTACGATCATGCACACGTGTGCACACTCGCATGTACGGATTTTTGTGTTGGTTCTTCAATGGCCTTGGTCATTTATCTGTTTCCGAGGCGAGGATCGAGAAGGTCATGTACGGAAACGGATTGGCTACTCCCCCTGCCACCAGCTCCGTGGCTGGTGGTCGGTGCTGTGGGCCCCACCATGATGTATGTGTTTCATCCATTCCGTTCATCCATTTTTACATATCATTTTATGGCTTGATCCCAAAAATAAGAGAGATATAAATCTCATGTGGACAACACCAGAGGAAAACAATAGTGATTGGATATCCACCATTAAAATCCTCCTAAGGCCCACTATACTGTTTTTTTGACATCCAATCTGTTGATTAGATTATACAGGCCCAGATGAAGAGAAAAACCAATGAACATCTCGATCCAAAACTTTTATGGCCCCAAAATGTTTTCAATGGTCAACCCTCATTCAACATTGTTTCCTGTAATGTGGTCCACTTGATATTTGGATATACCTCATTTTTGTACTCATACTGTAAAATGATCTGTAAAAATAGATGGACGGCATGGATGAAACACATACATCATGGTGGGGCCCACATAGCACCGACCACCAGCATTGGCCGGTGTCAGGGGGAGTAGCCAATCCGTTTCCGTCATGTACTGGGTCCCATCCAAGGATGGCCCAAAGTCGAAATAAGGGAAGCGGATTGGCTGGTGTACCACATTCCTCCAACCTAGCTGGTGTGGGTACGTGTCGTGCGAAGACTAGCGCCGACGCTCCTCTGAGTTGTACGAATGGTTCAAAGGAGATCAAAGTTACACGGCCCCCAATGATGTATTTATCATATCCACACCATTCATCCAATATTTATGGAGATCATTTTAGATCTTGATCTCAAAAATGAATCATATACAAAGTTTAAGTGGACCACACCACACAGATAGCAGTGAGACAATGATTTTCACCGTTAAAACATTCATGGGTCCACCATAATGTTTATTTTCCATCCAATCTGGTAATAAGTCACACAGACCAAACCTAGATGAAGAGGAAAAACAAATATCATATTGATCCAAAATTTCTGTCAGCCCAAAAGGATTTCAACGGTGGGCCTTCAATCCCCCACTGCTTTTTACACTGTGGTCCACTTGATATTTGGATCTGTCTTATTTTACCTCAAGCCATCCCACGAGTCTAGCCAAGTAGACTGACGGTTTGGATATAACTCATACCTCGTGATGGGATGCACAACTTGGTGACGTCAACACACCCAATCCGCTTCAACTTTTTAACGATGGATGTGGACACATTTACCGATTTGTTTGTGGTTGCGGCTTCAGTGGATCACTGGATCCACCAAAGTCGAGGGATCCCTTACGGTGGGGTTCACAGTGATGTATATTCCTTACATCCACGCCGTCCATGAGTTTTAATAAATCATTTTAGTATATGATCCTAAAGATGAAGCACATCCAAATCTTATGTGGACCATAACAAAAGAAATAGTAGTGATTGAATATCTACCGTTAAAAACTTCCTGGGCTATCGAAATGTTTACTTTCCATCAACCTGTTGATAAGGTAAAAAAGACTTCGATGAAAGTACCATACAAATATCATATTTATAAGTTTTGTGGCTCACAATAGATGTTTAATGATCAATAACCTCTGTTTCCTGTGGTGTGGTCTATCTAAGATTGGATCTACTTCCTTTTTTGTATCACGACTAAAATGAGATTTCAAAACGGATGAACGGAGTGGATGTAAATAAAATACATCAAGGGATCTAACCCACCTCGATTGATCCGGGGATCCACCAAAGCCGCTCCGTTTGTTTGTAGCCATTCATCTGATTTCTCTGGCTACCGAATAATTTAAAATATCTTTTGATGGCTACAATTTTCCGGGCTATGGTCCACCACGTGGAAGTTCATGATACACATGCTCTAGACCGTACCAACATGTCATGTGATTGGTGGGAATCACATGAAAACACTACAATGATGTCTCTCTATTGGGGAGAAATTTACGACTGTGGATGTAACGCCCTGAAAATCAGGGGTTGAGGATAAACTCCACTCCCGAGTTCCAAAGCATCACTTATACAACATAGATAATGATGATTGCATGTTGTTCATATTAGTGCATTAAACATGAGTAAGATTATACCAAAACAACATATTATACTCCAGAGACAGTTAAATTACGCATGCGGAAGACTGTGATAGATATATAATATATATAAGCTGTTGTAAGTCTCCAGAATGTGAACATGTTACTAGGTTAAATATATCAATGTATACTTCAAAAACATGGACAAAATGAATATACAAGGGTATTCTAAAAGAGCAAACTAAAGTGTAATGACATCTAATCAGCAACCATGTAACCCCGTCGATCAGAAGATGGTCTACATAGACCAGCCTTATAGCTATATAAGGAGAAACTCTCCTCATCATCATAAAAATCCGGCTCCGCTTCGCAAGCATCGCCATCATCTGAAACTCAAACAGGGTCTGGTTGGTGTGTACAACACCGTCTCGTAACGTGAGAGTGAGTGATCAACTCAGTGGAACAATAAAGCAAAGGTTAAGATGTTATCAATTCAGTCAAGCAATAAATCACACATCCCTAAGTACTCTTGTTAATGCAAGAATGATATGAATGATATGATGCATGCCCTCGCCTACGCTACCTCAGCGACTTCATCTCACGTTCGCGCATGAACAATACTGCCTCAGTGCTTGACCTGCTACGCCTGAAAGTACGCGTAATGCAGTGCATGCATATGATTACCAAGTTCTTATTAATCATTTTCATACAGCAGGGTTGGAAAACTAAGGTACCTCCCTTATATCAATACCTAAACAATGATCCATTTTAGGGTTGCGAATCCTAGTAAATCTCATATGAAGTTGCGGTTTTAGGTCACTACCACCAACTTCCTACCAACTGGCAGTCTATTTTCGAAGGCACGTCACCGACCCGACTGGGGACCACAGCCAGGCTGCGATGGGGTAGGCCTAGCTTATACTCTCGTTGTTACGGAAGGCTCGTCGCCTCAACGTAAACTTAGAGTATGCTCGAGGTCACTACAAAGGGCACGTCTAAGACTGCCAAGGCTATTGCACGGAATCGTTACACCACTCCCCCATCACCCATCACGGCTTCGTCATCAAAACATTGTAGGCCGACAGCTCGAATACAGTGTCCCATACCACCGTATTCGGTTCACGAGTCTGGATTGCTCACTGGTCACTATAGGGAGGCTCGTCGCCCCAGCGTAGGCCGACAGCTCAACCACGGTGTCCCATACTACCATGTCCAGCTCATGAGTCTTAGCGGAACGAGGTACCAAGGTTAAACGGGATTCTATTGGTGAGTTTGGTACCTTAGGTTCAAGCAGTAGCGTCCAAACATGGTGAACATACATAGGGCCAATCGGGTTACTTGACGAGCTCGACTAGCACGAGCGCACATCAAGTTAATCGACATGAAGTGCGTAAGCACTCCGTGTGGTCTAACCACTGCCGACAACTTTAGTACGACTCGGGTTCGTCAAACACGTCCTACGTGGCGAAGGAATCTCAGTCACAACTTCGAGCCTGTTACCGATTGCCTGGACTATAACATAGCTCCAATCACATTCAATCCTTAACTAGAAAACACGTGGAGTAGTCAAAGCAGAATTAACAAAGTAATTCAAACATGTTAACAAGCATGTTATAAAGCACAATGTAAGCAGGAAATACAAACACATACATTTTATAAGTAAGCGATTAAACTAAACAATTTGCATGGAGGAAATCATATACATCGCTAAGGTATTTGAGAATCCTATCTCAACACCTACCTAAGGCACTATCTCCTAAGTACTTACTCATACAAACATTGTTATCAAACACTTATACTATACCTATCATCATACATATTATATATTAGTTATCATACATATTAAGGCAAATCCTTTCGTCGAAGGGTTGTCGCCTATACGACAATCATATATCCATGACCATTAGTCATGGCGAGCACGAATGCAAATTCTATGCTCATTCAGTCATTTTCACAAACACTTAAGCTACACATAGTAACAAACACAACGTATGTTGATATAACATGTATTAGGGCTAATCCTTTCGCCCAGAAGTTGATACACATGCAACTAGCATACATAGACAGCAATTAATCATGGCAAGCATAAATCCGTATTTCATACGTATACGGTATTTTCTATAAATACGAGGAATACAGTATATTCAACATAGTTAACGTATATCTGAAAAACGAAACGGACAGCACTTTATGCATGTGTAATAGTATCCACGTCAGTAATATATCATTAACTGACATTAAAAGCCTTGAAAACCATAACCTATACGTTTAAAGTCCGCACCTTATGCCGTAGAAACGAGTAACAGACTCAGTTTAAACACCAAGTCTTTATCAACGATAGAACGACAACCTATGGCATGAAATAGGTTAACTATTTCATTACTTACACTAGTTGAATCTATAGAACTGATTAGGGTTAGGATTTCTTACCCGAAAATGGAATCAGAATCGCCACAAAAGCGATACAGTAGTAATTGATAGGTACGTAGAATAGCAGGGATCGATTCCCAGGAATGACTCCAACTTCTCTCTCACTTTCTCTCTCTTTCCTCTCTTCTCTCTCCTAGGGTTTTCTCAAATTCGGATGGGGTGAGAGAGTGAGGGCTTAAGGCCCTTATATAGGCCCAAAATTGATGAAAATGGCCTCAGGGCCAAGGTATACTTAGGTTATATCCAAAGAGCGTCTGTTTCAGCTCAACAGAGCATTTCCGGAGCTCCCCCTTAAGCCAAAGGTCGGACTTAAGCTCACAAACTATGGATCTAGGTCGAGTTAAGTTTTCATTCCAATCGGATTTCCAGATCGCACGTGGCGGACCAGTTTCAGTTCAACAGTCACCGAAATTCGATCAGGGTCACAAGTACACTGACCTGTGTATGAAATTCCTCCTGATTCGAGGGTGTATTTGGTTCAGATTCTGACGGTCTAATTACTTATATCAAGCCCGCAAGCGACAAGTCTCAGATTACTTAAATTAGATTTAATTTCTAAAGAAAACCACGTTTTCTCACACACTTCACTCTGTGCTCAAGCGAATAGCCGGGACACTATCAGGATTTAATTTCCGAGATGGTTGTCAAACCCAACAAGGCGGTCCTAATTATATAACTTCGTAGTAATCGGACTCTCGACGTGCGGTCCAGATCCGATACGGAGTTTCAATGTGCTCCCGAGAGCAACTGGTTAATGAGATTAATCCTAGATTTCAGGGTAACCTAGCGTCAATGATTCTACAAGCTTTGGGTCATGCAGATCGTATTTAAAGTGATTCATGTGGATTTCACAACTAATCTAGTTTAACACTTAGTTAAACTTGTCTAATTTCTAAAGGATTTGAGGTTTGAGAGGTTCAAAAGGAGTTAGGATCTACCCCTTACCTAAGGACATCCAACTCTAGGTTAACAAAAATCTGGGGCGTTACAGTGGACCCCACCTTTTCTCCAGTAGTTTTTATGAAACAAAACAAACTTAACGTACGAACTTAGACCGGCTGCCAGATCCGTACACTACCTATGCTACGGTTATAATCCGTAGCCATAGGTCTACAGTCATCACTAGCTATAAATGAACAATACTATCGATCATTGTTCGATATTAATTTGGCATTCGTCGTCGATATTGTTGAACTATAGTTGAATTTATCGACAATCTATGGCTACGGTTATAATCCGTAGCCATTGGTCTACGGTCATTTTTTCCTCTCTTTTCCCCACAAGTACTATTACTTTGTCAACTTTCTTCTTCATACCTGATGCAAAAATAAATAAATAAAATAAAATAAAATAAAAACAAAATACACAAAAAAAAAATAAAAAAATGAAAGCATTAAGACACCATAGAGAATGTAACCTTTAATATGAAAAGTTCCAAATTTATGCCATAGAGATTTCCAATCTGGAGTATGAAGCTCTAGTTGCCTATGCAAATGGAAGGACGCCGAAAAATTACCTTTACAACAACTTTTTTGCTATCATGCATGTGAGCAACATGAACCTTTGCGAGGGAAGAACTTGTTAGTGAAACAAGATCAAACTCAACAAAAATTTGTTTCATAAAAAGATTGCTTCATTCAATTGGTAAGTTTTGCACCAATTGAACATTTAATCAATCTATAAAACTACTCTTCACAACAAAAAAGAAGGAAAAAAAAAATCAAAGACAAGAATAGGGAAGTTTTGGCTGTGTATTTTGGTAAGACAAAAATATTAATGATGAATATCTCATGTACCCAAGATGATATGAACAAAGAATTTAACAAACAATGAAAGAAAAAGAACATAATTTATATGGCATACTTCCAAGCTCTTTCATGAACACTTCACAAACTTGATCGTAAGAAGAAACCGGACATCAATTTAGCATGGACTATCTCATTGTCTGTACATATTCTTGAGGAACCAAGTATTCCTACAAGAGAGATGATCAACCAGAAAAGAAAGTTGAAGAACGTTGCACGGATTGAGCAGTTAACCACATTAAACACACATTGAGCAGTTAACCACATTAAACATTTGCAGAAGATACGAAGTACACAACGCAATAGAAGATCAGTTCATCAATTGTATGATTGCACTCATCACAATAGGTGGGAAGTAGTGGATGATGTGACTTTCTACAACGCCAAATCTAAATTTGATACTAATTGAAAGTCTATCCATGGTTGAGTCTCACATTACATATGTAAATTTGGGTCCACCTCCCTACTCAAAATTAGTGTCTACTAGTATCGCCGATACATCCTATTCAAGATATTGTTCGTTGATGTGTTGACAAATAAATATCAAACAAGGAATTGTATAGTTGCACAATTGGAACATCTGAAATTCAAAGGAATGACAAAAACAATTGATTTACTAATCATTGTAATTTTTCTCTTCAGGTTTCACAACTGATATGTTGGGTCCTCTAGAGGTCATGTTGGGAGCAGGTTGCCCTCAACCCAACCCAACATATCCCTCACTACATCTTGGGTTTAGATCAACTGGCCCAACTTAAGATGGGGTTAGGTTCACTCAGGTTGTCACGGTCTTGAGCGAGGCAAACATGAAATTTAACAGGGCAAACATGAAATTCAATGGGGCAAACATGAAATTGAGCAAGGCAAAAATGGAATTGAGCAAGGTAAAAATGAAATTGAGCGGGGCAAACATGAAATTGAGCGGGGCAAGTATGAAATTCAGCGGGGCAAACATGAAATTCAACAAGGCAAACATGGAATTGAGCGGGGCAAACATGAAATTGAGAGGAGCAAACTAGAAAATCAGCGGGGCAAACATGAAATTCAGCGGGGCAAACTAGAAAATCAGCAGGGCAAACTTATCCAATATTCAAATGGACCGCACCACATGAAAATTTTGAATTGAACTTCTACTGTTGATCAAATCTTAGGGGCCACAGAAGTTTTGGATCAAGCTTATAATTGTGTTTTCTATTAATCCATGTCTGTATGATCTTATGAACAGGTTTGATAACAAACAAATAGGGGCTTTTATAAAGTCTGCTATAATATGTGTATTTTATTTAAGTTGTTCATTCATTTTGAAAATCATTTTAGAACACAAGCTAAAAAAGAAAGCAGATAAAAAAACACAAGTAAATCAGACCCACATCATAAGAATTAGTAATGATGATGATGTTGCTGTTGAAACCTTCCTAGAGGCCATCGTGTTATATATTTGTCATTAAACCTATTCATAAAATAATGTAAACCTAGTTAAAAGGAAAATTTAAAAATATCAGCTTGATCCAAAACTCCTTGAGCCCCTAAAAGAGGTTTTTGGCAAGTTTTGTTCAAGCCCCACCATGTGGCGTGATCTACTTTAGCACTAGAGCTTTTTCATTTATTTTATCATCAAAACCTTCCTAGTAATTCAGGGAGGGAACCTAGGAATCGAGCGAGGCAACCTAGGAATCGAGCGAGGCAACCTAGAAATTCAGCGAGGGAACCTTGAAATTCAGCGAGGCAACTTAGAATTTGCACGAGGTAACATAAAAATTGAGCTTGGGTTTGGGATTACAACAGAATATTCGTCACCTTCTCAAACCACCATTTCAGTGTATACCTAGAGCTTGGGTTTGGGATTATAGCAGAATATTCGTCACCTGCAAAGATGAATTGAAAAACATATCAAACATAAAATTCACAAGATAATTATAGTGTACAAAATTAGAAATAATTGAAAACAATGTAGCATTTCATGAATTTGAACGAGCTTCATATGAAATCGAGATAGAAATTGAGCGAGGAAATACCGAAAATTGAGCGAGACAAACTATAAAAATAAGCAAGGCAAACTATAATTTGAGCGAGGCAAACTGAAAATTGAGCAGGGTAAACTAGATATTGAGAGGGGCAAACATGAAATTGAGCGGGGCAAACTAGAAATTGAGCGGGGTAAACTGGAAATTGAGCGGGGGAAACTAGAAAATTAGCGGGGCAAACTGAAAATTGAGCGGGGCAAACATGAAATTGATCGCGGCAATGGAAATTGAGCGGGACAAACTAGAAATTCAGTGGGGAAACTGGAAATTGAGCGGGGCAAACTAGAAATTCAACGGGGCAAACTGGAGTTTGAGCGGGGCAAACTAGAGATTGAGTAGGGCAAACATGAAATTGAGCGGGGAAAAAGATGCTTACATTCAGTTTGAATGCAATGGATCAAGATAACTGGTGTGTATATAGAATACCTTGTAGACCTGATGCAATGGATAAAATAGTATCGATATGGAGGAGTTTAGATTGTAAGTAACTTGATATAAGCTACCTATGCGTTATGTAACTTATCTTAGTTCCTACTTCTCAAACTGAAGTGATTAAGTAACTTTAAGTAAAAAAAGTTACTTATAATTGATCTTAAACCGACCTTATATTAAGCAGAACACTTTCTCTAGTTACAATAGATAGAGCTTCAGGAAATGTGAAATTATCTGCAATCAATTTGTACACCTCTTCCATTCCATCACAACTCCCAACAAATTGAACTCAGCGGTATAGCAACCAAACTTGTTTCCGTAGAATGTTTCATCGATAACAGGAAGGTTTGTTATTTGTAAAAGAGCTCCTGTAATGGATGGAAGGAAAACCGACCCAAATGGGGTTGCATACCCTTTAGAGCTCTTCATCCATTCCCCCTTTTTCGGAGTTCTCAAAAAATTATCATCGACTTTCCCCCTCTTATTTAAGTACCTAATAAACTGCAGCAGTAAAATTCCATATTTGCTAGTAATTTTTGATGAAGGAAGAGATGTAACATGATTGATTATTAGTCTACATACGTGCACTAACCCAAACCACACCCCAATCAATTTCAGCTTATCCATGATTGATTATTAGTCTACATACATGATTGATTATTAGTCTACATACATGATTGCTAGTAATTCTTGTGCCTCTATTTTACCGGTAGGACGGATTGGAAGGGATTGGAAGGTAAAATCTCAGAATATGACGGGCATGCCAAACAAACTTGGTGAACCTGTCTCGGGATATAGCAATCCCATGGAGGTCCCGACCTTTGATCCAAGCATTGAGAAGGTCCCGACCTTTCCTCAAATCAATCTGCATCCCTGATATGGTCCAGATATCCAGTCCAGACAACTGGATAGTCCAAATCTTCAACACATATGGTTGGAACTTAAGGCAGGATCCTCGTGCTCTTCAATCTACCAGCATGGAACTCTCTTCTTAAAAGCATGGAAGTAGAGAGTTATAATCACATTTACAATCTAGAAGGATTGAAATGATAATTGAATTTTAGTCCTTAGCTGATTAGCTCATATGGTGGTATCCAAACTCTAGGTACAATAGCAGTAAGAAACATGGATTGAAATCACACTAATAATAACCCATGCCATGTATTGAAACTATAAAACTCTAGGCACAATAGCAGTAAGAAGCATCATATCAAAAGTGCCTGAAGCCCCATCATGCTTGCAGCAGCAGCACCACGATTGTCAAGGTTATGATGTACCTCAAACAGCTCAAGGACTAAAGAGTTCCAATAATCCAAGCATACCTATCTATGCATTTGACGCAGACAAGGTAAGACTCTATGCAAACTCAATTACAAAGAAAAGAAGGCATGCGGTTAACATGACTACCTTAAAAACCTCAGTGTCATCAACATAAGAAATGCCAATTAGATATTCAAAACCCATTAGAAGTGCAAATCTGTTCTCTGGAGTGGATTCAAGTACTCGGATATGGGACTGCATAGGAAAAACACTATCAGAGTCACTAAGAAAGTTCCATCCAATTACATGTCCAACAAACTGGTAAACATAAAAACGGGATATAATATTAAATCTAGTATGTTTGTCACTCTACGAACAATAATGAACACAACATCCATAATTTGAGAGACAAATGCAGGTTTTCGATTGAACATCAAGCTTTAAAACCAAAGGCCAGAGGAATGCATATCACTTCATATTTATCATAAATTATTACCTTTGCAACTAGAAAATGAGTGGAGCAAACTGAGATTTGATCGGGGCAAACATGAAATTCCGCGAGGGAAGCTTGAATTTCAGCAGGGCAAACATGAATTTCAGTGGGGCAAATGTGAAATTAAGCGGGGTAAAGTAGAAAATCAGTGGGACAAAAATGAAATTGAGCAGGGCAAACTAGAAAATCAGCAGGGCAAACATGAAATTGAGCGGGGCAAACATGAAATTAAGCGGGGCAAACTGAAAATTGAGCGAGGGAAACATGAAATTGAGTAGGAGAACATAAAATTCAACGGGGGAAACATGAAATTAAGCAGGGGAAGCATAAAATTGAGCGGGGGAAACATGAAATTCAGTGGGCCAAACATGAAATTCAGCGAGGCAAACTAGAAATTCAGCGGGGCAAACATGAAATTGAGCGGAGCAAACATGAAATTCAAAAGAAGCATAAAATTCAATGAGCAAACATGAAATTGAATGAGGCAAACTAGAAAATCAATGGCAACATGAAATTGAAAATAAACATGAAATTAAGCGGCAAGCTATAAATTTGAAAACATGAAATTAGCTGGAAACATGAAATTCAATGAAACATGAAATTAAGCGGGGCAAACATAAATTTCAGCGAGGCAAACGTGAAATTGAGCCGGGCAAAGTAGAAAATCAGCAGGGTAAACATGAAATTAAGCGGGGCAAACTAAAAAATCAACAGGGCAAACATGAAATTGAGCAGGGCAAACTTAACAGATAATTTCATGATGGACAACACCACATGATAATTTAAACATATCCAATGTTCAAATGGACAACACCACATGATAATTTTGAATTGAACTTATACTGTTGATCATTTCTTAGGGGCCACAGAAGTTTTGGATTAAGCTTATAATTGTGTTTTCTATTAATCCATGTCTGTATGATCTTATGAACAGGTTTGATAACAAACAAACATCACTGTTAGGCCTACTATGGTTTCAACTGTGGAAATCATTATCTCCACTGTTTCCCATGGTATGATCCACTTGATCTTTTGATATGCTTCAATTTGGGGCTCAACCCCTTAAATTAGAAGAAAAAACTGATGGACGGCGTGAATATACTACATACATTCAATGTGGGCCCAACTAAGTTTACTCAATACAATAAGAGCGTACTGCAATCCGATTTCGCTTGTTACGCCCCATAATGATGTTTTATTTGAAATTCATTATGTTCATCGGATGACGTATACATAGATGAACCAAAAGCCCAGATGCAAGCTTAAAATATACCTGTGATGCGTGCTTTCTTCACTGGACCGACCATTTTCAGAAGAAGACAAAATGCTGATGTACGAAGAGGATGCAATCCAATGGTGATAAGGAAAGGGGCTCCAAGAAATGGGTTTTTTGTCTTTCTTAGGGCATGTTTAGCCGGACCGATCCCACGGTATTAGGAGGGATGAGATCGCAATATCCCGGGATATGCATGACGAACCAAACAGACCCGGTGAACTTGTCTCGGGAAATAAGCAATCACATGGATCTTAAAACAATCCACTGACATCACCATCATTACCTTAAAATTGATCCCATCCCTTGGTTGGATGGATTGGAAGGTAAAATCCCGGGATATGCCGGGCGTGCCAAACAGGCCCAATGAACTTGTCCTAGGATATAGCAATCCCATGGATCTTTTTTCAATCCACTAACACCACCAACTTACCTTAAAATCCATCCCATCCCTCCTAATCCCATGGGATTCGCCTGGCCAAACAGGCCCTTACTGGAACGGAGTGAAGAAAGGAGGTGAAAACGGCGGTGAAATCAACAGTGAAAGCAACGTAGTGGAAAGGCATGAAAGAAACGGGACTGAAAGCAACGCAGTGGAGAGGAGGGGTAGTTTCGTCCTCAAATTCGTTGTCAGTACGAGCAGGTATAAGTTCGTATATTAGGTTTGAATTACTTCATAAAAACCGCTGGCTAAAAGGTGGGGTCCACAGTCGTAAATTTCTCAGGTGGATCCCGAGGTAGGTGGGATCCCTGACAGTGAGGCCCACCGTGATGTATGTTCGCCGTTCATCCATTTGAAAACTCATTTTAGAGCATGATCCAAAAAATGAACTATATCCAAGTCCTAGGTGTACCATAATACAGGAATCAGTGGTAATCGATCATTAAAAGATTCTTGTGGGCTTTTGGATCAAACTGATATATGTCTGGTCTCTTCGTTCATGTCCCTATGATCTTATCAATAGGTTGGATGAAAAATAAGCATTCCGGTTGCTCCCATTAAGGTTTTAAATTTTTAATGATAGGATTTAATTACGAACTGATTCCTGTGGCGTGGTCCACTTAAGATTTGGATCTGCTTCATTTTTGGAATCATGACCTAAAGTGAGCTGTCAAAATGGATGTACGGTGTGGATGTAATGTACATATATCAAAGTGAGCCCTACAATTAGGGATCCACTCAAACTAGACACAAGTACTACCCTCACCAGAACTTTCCTAGAGCCCGACCGTCCTGTCAGTGGCTTTGTGGGGGCAGACAATGATGTTTATGTTTTCTCTTCGCTATTATTTATTTTTATGTATTATTTTAAGGCATGAGCTAAAAACAAGAGTTACATTGATGGCACGAGTGAAACGCACGATGGGAAAGAAAGGAGACTAAACTCTTAACGTTGAAAGCTTCCCCAAGCCACTGTAATGTTTATTTGCCACCCAACCTATTGTTCGCAAGGTTATGTAGACGTGGACGATGAAAAAACATAAATATTATCTTGATCCAAAACTATTATGGCCTCAGAAGTTTCTAAGGGTAGGCCTTCAATTCCCACTGTTTTGTGTGGTATGGTTCAATTGAGCATTCAATGTACCTCTTTTTTGGGTTCAAATTCTTAAATGATCCGTTCAACAAACAGGCATCAAGGATAAAACATATTCACTATGGTAGACCCCTAAGAGCCCCTGACGGGATTGTTCGTCTCTAGCTAAGTTCCATGAGTTAGTATCTAATTCAGGTTCTCTCTACCATACTACTAAAATTGGCTAGGTGGACTGAGTTGTTGGGAAACTCGCTCTTGGATCTACTTGGGTCCTAACTTGGGATTACTCAGTGACTCATGGCTTGCAATTGTGGGAAAAATATACTTTAAGGGGGTGTTTGGATCTTAAGTTACTTAAGATAAAGCTACTTATGCCATAAGTAACTTATCTTGGTTTCTAATTATTAAGCAAACAAGTATGTTTTGTAGACAACATGCTTACCAACCAAAAAAAACAAAAAAAAAAAAAAAAAAAGAGCATGTTTTGCTTGCAACATAATGAGTAATTATCCATTACGTCTGTTTAATTTGGTACCCCTCATATTTACCATCTATCATTTGGGGCCAACCTTTGATATGGACCGTCCATCATGTAGGACCCACCTTTGATGTGGATCGTCCATCATGTGGGGCCCACCTTCGATGTGGGCCATTCATCATTAGGAACTGACCTTTTATGTGCACCGTTCATTATGTAGGGCCCATCTTTAATGTTGGTCATCCATCATGTGACACCCATCATCAATGTTATTGTCTATCATATGAATCCCATCTTTAATATCCACCGCCCATCATGTAGAGCTCACCTTTGATGTGGGCCATCCATCATTTGGGCCCTGCCTCTGATGTGGGTCATCTATATCATGCGAGCCCACCTTGGACATGGGTCACTCATCATTAGTACCAACCTTTGATGTGGACTATCCATCATGTGGGGCCGATGTTGATGCGGATCATCCATTATGAGAGGCCCACCCTTATTAATTGCCCATCATGTGGAGCCCAACAACTTTAGATGTGAGTCATTCATCACTGGGGGGCCAACCTTTGATGTAGATCGTCCATCATGTGGGGCCACCTCAATATGGGTCATCCATCATGTGGGGCTAACTTCAATGTCCACTGCCCATCATGTAGAGCTTTTTTTTTTTTTTTGTTAAAACGCGCGCACACATCCCCACACACTCACACCATAGTGGGATTTCACCACCTATGGATACTCGAACCCTTGATCGGGTGTTGAAACTCCTGAGAGTCTACCACCCGAGCAAGAGTAAGGATCCATCATCATGTAGAGCTCACTTTTGATGTGGGTTGGATCTTAATTGGCTTTTTAATCATTATTGGTCGACCTTTGATATGAACCATCCATATGTGGGCCCGCATTAATATGGTGTCGTCCATCATGTGGGGTCCACCTTTATGTGGATTGTCCCGTAACAATTCTATAAGGTGGGCCTTATTGATCAACGGTATAGATTGTCTTAAGGGTTGGATAATGTGATCGGGTGCACCGGTGAACCCCACTAAGTTGTGATGTTTCTAGATTTCGTATAAGGGGTGGAATGCTATAGCTGTAATACACAAACAGTATCCTAGTAGGACTGAGATTATCAAATTCGTGTGGAGCCATAGGGAGAGGAGTTTTGATGGGTTTCAAATTCCTCTACCATCTATAGCTATAAGAACAGGGATGGGTCCCCAATCCAACACCATCGACTGAAGTTATAGCCTCATCATAGCTTCTTTAAAGGGTGTAAGGAAAGGAAGACCTCGACATCCTATCTTCAGCAATGGCGTCCCAACAAGGTAAGCCATCTAGCCCTTCAGATCTCCATATCCGATGCATAGCACGGTCCTTACAATTCTGCATACAGTATTATAGTTGGTATCAGAGCCTCTATGCATCAGGTATGGATGATTGAATGTAGCTAATCCAGCAATTGTAATTTCAAATTTGATCCCCAAATCGAGATCAGTTAAGCGTTTTCGAATCCCAAATCCAACATTGGGAATTTTAGGTCCTAATCCCCAATTCCAGTCACTAATTAGGGATTTCGAAAAACAAAATCCCACAATTGGGGAATTCAGATCCAAAAACCCCAAATCCAGACATTGATTAGGGATTTTGAATCCCAGAAATTGGGGCATATCATACCCCCAAGCCCCCAAATCCAGATGCTTATTAGGATTTTGAATTCCTAAATCAGTGTACTTGGGGATTTCATATTCCAATCCCCAAATCAGACAATTAGGGTTTTTCGAATTCCCAAATTAGTGTAATTGGGGATTTCAGATTCCAATACCCAAATCAGATAGTTAGGGTTTTTTGAATTCCCAAATCAGGATCAATTAGGGATTTTAGATTCGGATTCCCAAAATCCAGTTATTGGGGATTTCAATTCCCAAATCTAGAAATTAGGGATTCTAACTCCCAAATCGGACATAGAGGGAATTCATACCTTGGCTGCCTTCGGTAGCCATCGTCGACAGTAGGACGTCCCTATCTTTCGGCCCCTATTGTTGGAGTCCCACCATCGAGTACCCCTCTTCTCTGTTTTCTTCGATTGGACAGTAGCCGAACTTCTTGGACAGGAGCAGCCATGGATTCCGGTTGTCTTCCATGCCTTCTCATCCATCGTCGATTCTCAGCATTTTGACGACAGACCCCAGCGGCGCTAGAGTTGTGCGAGGCTGCTGGAGTCCGACGCCAGATGTTGAGATCATCGATTTTCCAGAGGAAGGAGCGGAGATGGTGCACAGGGCAAGGGCGAGATGCTAGGGAAAATCCCTCGTTTCTCTCCCTCTGTATTCAATTCGTATAAGGCTTAAAAGCCTATTTTAAGATATCGGCTGAAAATGTGGGCCCTTTGCAATTTTTAATTTGTTCTAGGCCCTATTCGTTGGGCTGCCGAGTGGGATTGGTCCTACAAACTGGTGTTGGGCCTCTCGATTAGGCCCACTTACGGATATTTGATGCTAGCCATAAACCATCCATCATGTATGATGTGCACAAGCTATTTGAATATCTTCATTGTATAGCCGAGTTAGAATCCAAATTCATCATCATGTGGACTTTTAAACATTAGATCATGGCCATCAAATTTGGTTCACATTCATTTGATATTTGATGGGCATACTCCAATTAATTTTGGGCCTAACTAAGGCCTAGTGGTTGACCATATAAAACTCCTATTCTAGATCCACATTTTTTCTATACCAATTTTAAAGCATATTGGATGCCCATTTAGTGTTTGGGCCTTTTCCTTTTGGGGCCAATTTTGGGACCTTTTTCTTAGATTTGAACCGTCTTTTTTGAGCGTATAATCTAGATCATTCACTAGATAAACAAAAAAAAATATGGACCTTCAATCATATGGATACTTAAGTATTAGATCTGAGCGGTCTACTTTATGGAACCTAACAAGGACCTGAATGTCCACCTGATTCAGGTAAACGTTCTATCTAGATTGTTATCCTATGAATGTTAAGGGCCAGACATGCATCATTCATTAATGATGATCATATCATATAGAGTCTCGATTTGGCTCAATTGTGAGCCCATTACCCATCCTTTAGGAATTGATATAGACCGTTGGAATGAGTAAGGTGAAACCTACCCGTCTATTTCTCTTTAAGTCTCTTCATTTTCCCAACGATCAATATCAACCGCCTTGTGGGCCAAATCAGACCGATTTATATAGTTAATCCATTGAGGGGATTAAAATTGCAATCCTAAGTCAAAATTTGTAGGATTGTATCCGGTTGTATTAATTAGCTACCACAATAACCTCAATCGATGAAAATTTTCAGGAATCAGGACTTGTGAATTGGGAATTCGGTTAAAGGATTGCATTAAGTTGCGTTCACGTTTCATGCGAACGGTGACAAAAACACAAACGATCACCATTTGGCAGGAACATGAACGGGGTGGAGTAAATGGTACTTATGATGTAAAGCTGAAAGACTCATCCTACTTGCAGGTGTTGAGTGTCTTAGATTTACATAATTGGCATCGCTTAGCTTCATGTTTAGGATGATCACTTGCATATTATCACTACCTCCCCCAGGAGGAGTAATGATGATGCAACCGACTCTCACCAGGATCGGATATTTGGGCCCATCTTCATCTTGGATAGTTCAGTTGAAAGCCCTAATCAATTGAACTGATAAGTTTGCCTAATATTTGGTTTTATTTATGAATTATTTTATGTAAACAATCTGCTAATGTGAGTATATTTTGCAACCAATTAAAATTCCAACTCAAACGCATCAAGTGCTCATTCTAACCAGGTCCGATTATGTTTAACAGATAGAGGCCATAGAGACAGTCCTAGGATGCTTACATTTGGACATTACTCCAAAAAAATCTAAACCTTCAAAATCCTTTGAAAACAGTCAGAATATTAGTTTTGCGACCTCGGGACATGGACCTAGACATAATGGAAACAGAAAAAGGAATTACATGATTCTAATGAGGGATCCTCAAGTCCTCCCGGTTCTCTAGTTGACCATCAACATGGGATTCGATTGAGACATAAGCGGGCTAAAAAGGACAATTGCTTCTTTTGTATGAAGTCGGCCTTTCTGAAGAAATACTACATAAAGTACAAACAATGACTCATAAGGAAGGGCAATAATACAATTCTAGTTTGTTTTGAATCCAATCTAACTGATGTGTCGGTAGATTCTTGGTGGATAGATTTGGAAACAACTATTCACATATGTACTTCTATGCAGGACTTGCTTCAGAGCAGGCCGCCAACTGATGCGGAACACTCAGTATACATAGGCAATGGCGTTAAAGTTGACGTGAATGCATTCGGAGTCTGTAGGCTTAGGTTAAGGCAAGGTCATTTATTGGATCTAGTAGATACATTTCATGTGCCTTCTATAAGGCGCAATTTGATCTATATTTTTCGATTGAATAAATCAGTTTATTCTTTCCAATTTGAGAATAAAAGATTGAGTATCTACTTTGATTCAATTAAAGTTGGCACTAGCTTTATGGTGAACAACCTATACCAACTGGACTTGAATGCCTCACACGTCTATAAGATTAGACTATGAGAATTCTTCCATGCTGTGGCATAGGCGATTATGCCATATTCCTTGTGAGAGATTAGATAGGCTTATGCGAGAAGGGATTCTTCATTCTTTAGACTTCTTTGACTATCAAGTATGTATTGATTGCATTAAAGAAAAACATACCAAAACCAAAAAGAAATGTGCAACAATGAGTGTAGGACTCTTAAAGGTAATACATACACACATTTGTGGACCATTCCCTACAGTATCCTGGAGTGGACACAAATATTTTATCATCTTTATAGATGATTGCTCTCGTTTCAAGTACCTCTATCTTATCAATGAAAAATCAAATGCCCTAGATGCTTTTAAAATCTAAGAGGCTGAAGTTGAAAATTAACTTGACAAAAAGATTAAGGTGATCAGATCTGACTGTGCTAGTGAATATTATAGTCGATATGACAAATCATGTCACAATCTAGGACCATTCGTAAATATCTACAAGATTGTGGCATTGCCGCCCAATACACCATGCCTAGGACTCCATCGCAGAATGGTGTGACTGAAAGGCACAATCGCACCCTTATGGATATGGTGCGAAGCATGATAAGCAATTCGACATTGTCAGAATCTTTGTAAGGTGATGCAATCAAAATTGCAGTTCATATCCTTAATAGGGTTCCCAGCAAGACAATAAGTAAAACCTTTTTTGAGTTATAGAATGTGAGAAAGTCAAGTCTCCGATATCTGCATGTTTGAGGATGTCCTGCTGAGGCCAAAGTTTATAACCCGCATGAGGATTGTTGATACTGAGAATGTCAGATTCATTGAGGACATTAAAAATAGTGCAAGCATAAACATTAGGAACTTTGTATTTGAGGAAGAAATGACTATAACTCCAGTCATAGTCATTTCAGATCACGTGGATATAAATGTTGTAGTTGAGCATGAATTCACTGCAGAACACCATGATGAATCTCCTGTATAACCCATTGATGAGGGAAATCAAAATCACACCCAAAAGACTGTGCCATTAAGAAGATCTAAAAGAAAAAGAGAGAAGGCTTGTAAATCGAGACGATTATATCGTATACTTACAGGAGCACGAGTTTGATATAGGGGTGGAAAAGGATCCTGAATCCTTTACACAAGTCAAATAGAGTACTGATCATTCTCGTTGGATTGATGCCATGAAGGATGAGTTGAAATCCATGAGGGACAATAAGTATAGGATCTTATAGAGTTACCCTCATGAATAAAGCCATTGTAAATGGATATTTAAAACCAAACGGGACGCCAAGGGTAATGTAAAAGGATATAAAGTCAGACTTGTTGTCAAGGGTTTTAACCAGCATGAATACATTGACTTTAAGGAGACTTTTTCACCAATATCTAAGAAAGACTAATTCAGGATCATAATGGCTCTTGTGGCAGCTCCAAATCTATATGAGCCGATGACATAAGAGGATCTCAATGTAAAGTCGGCGTTTCTCAATGAGAACGTATATATGTTACAACTTGAAGGTTTTGTAGCCGATGGCTCAGAACATCTAGTTTGTAAATTGAAGAAATTCATATATGGATTGAAACAGACATCATGACAGTGGTACCTAAAGTTTCATGAAGTGATTTCCTCATATAGTTTTGTAGAAAATATTACAGATGAATGTATATACATTAAAATCAGTAGGAGTAAATTCATTATGATGATTTTGTATGTTGATGACATTCTGTTAGCTAGCAGTGACATCAGGATGCTGAGCGACACCAAGAAATTCTTATCTCAAAATATTTGAAATGAAGGACCTTGTGATGCCTCTTATGTCATCGGCATTGAGATTCCCCATGATAGATCACGTGGACTGCTCAACCTGTCACAGAGAGCCTATATTACTAGGGTACTCGAAAGGTATGACATGCAAAATTGTGCTCATGGACAGTCGCCCATTGTAAAGAGTGATAACTTCGACCAATATCAGTGTCCTAAGAATGATTTGGAAAAGAATCGAATGAAGGATTTTCCATACGCATCAGTAGTAGGGAACATCATGTATGCTCAAGTCTGCACACGACCGGATATTGCCTTTGCTGTTAAAATGTTGGGCAGGTATCTATCTAATCTAGGAATACAATACTGGATAGCTGCAAAGAAAGTGTTATGCTACCTACAAAGAACCAAGAACTTCAGACTCACATCAAGAAGGTCTGATCATTTGGAGTTGGTTGGATACTCAGACGTGGATTGTGTTGGCTGCGTTGATACTAAGAAGTCCACCTCAGGCAACGTCTTTATAATGGTTGGATGGGTTGTGTCTTGGAAAAGTGTGAAACAGACAACCATAACCTCATCCACTACGGAAGTTGAATTCATTGTTTGTCATGAGGCATCTAATCAGGCATTGCAGCTATAACGTTTCTTCTCAAGTTTGCAGGTACTGGAGCATATTCTGAAACCATTGAGAATCATTTGCGATAATTCAACTGTGATTTTCTTCTTTAGTAACAACAAGCATTCATCAAGGTTGAGGCATATCGATATTAAGTATCTTGTTATAAAGGAAAAAGTTCATAATCGTCAAGTGTGTGTGGAGTTCATCGGTACTAAGTAAATGATTGCAGATTTACTCACTAAAGGGCTTCCTATCATGTCATTTTAGGAGCATGTAACATCCATATGAGTCATTGATCCCACAGATGTTTTCAGTTAGTGGGAGTTGAGCGTGTTTTATTTTCATAGACATTGAAGAGATCTCATTTAATAAAGTTTTGATGATTTTGATATAAAATTTATTTTTACTTCTTTCTAAGCATACGCAATCTAGAACTACAGTCTTGTCTCATTGGAGACTTTTTTTAAAAAAGCTTCAAGACCTATTAAGGATAGGCACACATTATTACATTACGTGTGTAATCATTATACCACACTTTCTAGTTTTAGATCTATTTCATCAAGACTAATAGTATTTATGACCGCGCTTAGTCTTACTTCGTTTAAATTAAATGTTGTGATGACTACTGCGATTTAATACTAACAGTCTTGATGGACCAGATTGTCATAGCATTACCTGTATTATCCAACAATCAAATTGGTTAACCATTTAGATGTTTCTTTAAAATTAAAACATGTTTTTGAAAAGATTAATCATTAACATTGATCAATGTGGCCCAAGTGGGAGAATGTAAGAATTTTATAAAGTAGGCCTTATTGATCAACAGTCTAGATTGTCCTAAGGGTTGGATAATGTGATCGGGTGCAACAGTAGACCCCACTAAGTTGTGATGTTTATAGAATTCGTATAAGGGGTGGAATGATATAGTTGTAATACATAAACAGTATCCTAGTGGGACTGGGATTATCAAATTCGTGTGGAGCCATAGGGAGAGGAGTTTTGATAGGTTTCAAACTCCTTTCCCCTCTATAGCTACAAGAATAGGGCTGGGTCACTAATCCAACACCATCGACTGAAGTTAAAGGCCCATTACAGCTTCTCTAAAGGGTATAAGGAAAGGAAGACCTCGACATCCTATCTTCAGCAATGGCGTCCCAACAAGGTAAGCCATCTAGCCCTTTAGATCTCCATATCTAATGCATAGCACGGTCCTTGCAATTCCGCATACAATATTACGGGTCCACCATATGAGCCCCACCTCTAATGCAGTCAGTCCACCATGTGGGGCCTCCTTTAATATGGCACGTGAGCGAGAGTATCCTTTAACATGGATTATGAGAGAGAAAAGTAGAAAATTCATAAGTCGAAAAGATTTTTTTAAAAAAAAAACAAACTTATTAAGATAGTAGCTTTTTGTTAATAAGTAACTTTTCTAATGATGCTTATCAAACTAACTTAAATTAAAAAGTAAATTACTTACTATAAGTTAAAAAGTAACTTATTTGGTAGTATCTGTTGATGCATTTTTTGGTAGACCCTTGGGTGCCTGCACATGAAACAAACAAGGAAGACTCTGGCTTATACAGGAGACCCTCCGATGTCGAAGTCAGGAATCTAGGTCTTTGTAGAAATGATCTTAAAGGAAAAGAGTCAACAATCTATAAAAGTTTCGTTGGGTTGTATTTTAGTGTGTACCTTTCACTGTTTATGGGCTTCCCTATTTATAAGAGAGGGAAGATCACACAGTCAGAAGATCTTTTTTGTTAGAGGGAAGATCACACTGTTGGAGATCTTGTTTGTTTGAGGGAAGATCATATCGTTGAAGATCCTTTCTCTTTAGAACTCCTCATATCTTGGAGATCTTCCCAGGATCTTCGATGTCCGAGATCTCTGGGATTCCGACCCTATCCCCCAAGGGCTTGGAGAGATCCCTGGATCATTTTCTTTGGATAAGATTGAACATCAGTCGAAAGGCAATAAACCCTTCCGACCCATAGATAAGGTCAGACGGTAGAGGCAGGCAGCACCTCAGAGACGGACATTATTGAGCTACCAGTAGGTCAGTATCGTTCCGATGATAATACCGACCAAGTGCATTTGGGATGTCCTTGACTCTAGTAGTATTTAGCTTCCTTTACAGGGTCTGGCAACCCCATCCGACCGTTCTCCAGGGAAGCTCGTCGGAGGTTATGCCGACCTATGGTCGTGCCGAACTATCCTATGGTCAGCCCTTTTCTGACATTAGTTATCTCTCAAGTAGCTTGGTTCATTGGTTTATGTTGGTTGTTGGTTCGACCTCCTTTCATGGGTCACCCCATTTTTCCCATAACAGTATCCAAACGGCCTTAAATGGTTTCTTGGTGCTTGAAGTTTCAATGGTATTGGTTAGGGCTGGGCCAAGTTTTCTCCAAACTCAGTCCATATTATTCCACATAAGCCCGAGCCGGCCAAGCTCATGGCGAGCAAAAATAGTTTATCTTAACCTTACGTCTGAGTAAATGTGGATTTTTACATATTGTGTACATAGTCGGCTTAACCGAGATACCATAGACAATTTAAACCCGACCTAAATGAGAAACATGCAAAAATTTTAAGCATGAGCCCAACTTAAGCTCAACATGAAGTGAGCTAGCCGAATTCATTGACAACTCTACTAAATAGGATTTAGGGCGTGTTTGGATTTGCAGAAAAAATAGTAATGTGTTGTAGCATAGAGTAAAACAAAAGTAATGATTATCATTACTACCGTAGTTAAAATTAAAATAAAGTAGTGTCCATATACGATACTTTCTTTGCAACTCTACTTTCCACTTGTAAAGTACTTTAGTTGGTTGGATATACTTTGAAGTATTTCTGTTAATGTGTTAAATTCACAACTTGCATCCATTTTGTAAAATTATTTAAGGGTGTCTCTCCAAAACTGAGCTTGATCCAACACTTAGACACCAATAAGTTTTGGGTACTCATGCTAGCTGTGATGTGGTTCATTTCCACTTTATATCTACGTCGTTCCTCTCATTCCATAAAATGATCATATAAGAGGGATGAACGGTGTGGATATTATCTATTGATGCATGAATCTAGATCGCCCTCCTTCGACCTCCGAGTACCTACACAAGAAGAAGACAAAGGAGACCCTGGCTAGAGCAGGGGACCCTCCGATGCCAAAGTCAGGGCAGGAATCTGGGTCTGGTCGTGTTAAGGGATTTTTAGGCGAGAGATTCTGCGTACCTTCCTCTGTCGATGGTCTATCTATTTATGACACTTATATGGTAGGACAGTCCATCAGTTTAGGCACAATCTAAGCCCTTGGGTGGGGCGTGCGTGAGTGACGGATATGGACTGTTACCCTTGAATCACATGGAGGACGGTTACACGAGGGGTGGATGCTGGCGGTTATTGTCGAATTGTGTGCTATTGAGGGGGATTTTGAGCTGAAGTGATCTAAGTTGAGCTGTGCCGATCGATAGGAGGTGATCCGAGTTGGGCTAATCCAAACCGAGCTCTGTCGGTCGACCGAAGACATCTTAAGCTGAACTAATTCGAGCCGAGCTCCACTGGTCGACGAAAGACAACATTAGCTGAGCTAATCAAGACTAAATCAATCCGAGTTGTAGCTCGGAACTGGTCCTTCGCTGGTCTCATCTGTTCTCGATGGTCCCTTGGTGTTACCTAATTATCCAGTTTTTGGTGGGCGCAAGCGGGCAGAGACTTAGAGTCATGCCCTGCCGAAGACTGTACCCACATGAGTGGATGCCAATTTATATTTGTGAGATGATGCGGGAACAAGTTGGGCATTCGTCAAATTGAACTGATTTCGAAAGTGGTCAGACTGCCTTTTCCCATAACAGAAGCACCCTACTTCACGAGTTTACAGTGTGAGCTCGGGGAGTAAACTGATGAAATGGAGACAGAAGGACGAGAGGGCCATTACTCTTTAATTGACAGCTAGCGTGGGTAGCAGAGTTAAGGAAAATTTGCAATGATGGCTTGGCACAATAGAGGTACCATACTCCGTGGTGGCAGCTTTTCGACTGTGGACCTGTGGGGAGCGGACGCATGATGCAGGCTGAGAGCATGAACTGTTGTGGTGAATGGGGAGTTACCATGTGTAAAGTAGTAGGCAAGGAAGCGACCCTTTGCTTGCAGTCTTTAATGTCGCCCATCAACAATTCGGCGTGGCTTGAGGATTCGGATCAGCGGGACTAATCAGGTGTTGCCACATGTGGCGGTGCTCGAGAGGGCAACTCTTCGCCTTCGGCATTCAATGTCTGCAATGATTACTCCCAACCGAGTAAGGTTATAAAAGCTACTGCCTTCTGCATCTATTTGGCTATTTTCTTCTATGATTGAATTTTCACTGCTAATAGACTCCCGGAGTAGGCGATTTCCAGTGAATCCTTCCCCTTCTCTGGCCTTTTTCCTAGTCCTTTTCGCTTGTTTCATTCCCTTCCTCCGTCAAGGATCTAATATGTCGGATAGTTCAGATGATGTGTGTGAAGTCTACACCTTCGGGGACGATACTGACCCGGGGAGTGCAAACTCAAGGACATGGGCCTCGCCGGAACTACCTTCTCCAATTCCTCTGAGATATGTTAGGACAACTGCTCGACCACAGGCTGAGCGACCCTCTGAGGCCGTCCCCGAGGGGTCGGTTTTGACTGAAGCCGATATGGTGGAAGTCTACTTTGAATACCAGATCGCGGACTTCGTACGTATCTGAGCACCGGCCCCCTTTGACGTTCTCAGGGATCCGGCTGAAGGAGAGGTTGCCATATTTATTGCTCTCTCCAATGTGGGCTTCAATTCTCGCTCCATCCATTCGTGAGCGCAATGACCGAGCACTTGAGGCTAGCTCCAGGGCAGCTCATATCAAACGCTTGGAGGGCGCTGTTCGGGACACACATTATCTAGTTCCAACTCAGGAACAAAGAGCTTATGCCAAATGAGTTCATTTACTCATACTAGACTAAGCACAATCCCATGGAGCCGAGCTATTATTATTTCTCGTCAAGGACAAACTGAGGTCAGAGCCTTATCGCTAAACTCCGTTCTTCCGATAAAGAATGGAAGAAGAAGTGGTTCTGGGCATCAGGGGAGTGGGAAGTGCCTGTTGCCATGCTTGCTAGTCTTTGGGTTAGAGTGCCCACTAAACTCACCATCCTAGGTCAAATTTTAGTGTGGCATGTAGATTTTCTTTCTCCGTCATTGGATTTTCTACTGATCTATTTTCTTTTGAACTTTTATAGTTTTTCCAAAGGGTTCACCCAACCTATCTCCCCTCCTCCGCGGTCAAGTGGGTAGAGCGAGGGTGTTGAAGGAGGAGCTCCGTATATGGAGCAAACTTATTACTCCCGACCTGTTACACCAATCCATACTCTGTAGATTGACTCCTTCTCTCTCCTCCCTTGGTAAGTACTTGTCCGTCAGTTAGAATTTTGATGTTGGTGCTTAGCTGAATTGAGTTGTGCTGTGCAGGTATGGATAAGCCTCACAAACCTGGGAAGAGGAAGCGCCCTTCCGTCGAGGAGATGCTTCGGACGAAGACAACCACGCAGAAGAGGACAACTCCCTCTGTCATCCAGTTTCTCTCCTCCACTGTGGAGGTGAGGTCGGGGGCTAAGGCCGAGCAACCCTTGGCTGCCCAGCCATCTTCTATCGGGACAAGAAGGGGAGAGGTCCCCGAGCTGGTCATCTCTCTTCGGCCAAGAGTTGAGGAGGTTGCGAGGTGGATACAGAGGGGATACCTCCCATCCCTGAGGCTCCAATGGTTGAAGGGGTCCTACCCAGTTTGACAGCTGAGGAGGTCGCATTCCTCACCTCAGATGAGACCGCCCATCCGACAGAGGGGGCCGAGCCGACGGTGGCTGAATCTAATCCTCTGATTGTTGCTAGTGAAGTTGTTAGGGTCGCTGGCCTGACTCCTCAGTTCACCAAAGGGGCGAGGATGTATCCACCAGGTCATCATATGTCTCGCTTGACTGATTGGACAGTGATACATATTCCGGAGGCGGATATTGCCAACCTCATAACCTCCCTCCCAAAGTGCTTCCTCACTGATATTGCAGCACTCTGTTATAAGGTTTGTCCTCTTCCTTTGTCGTTAACTCTTCTCTGCATTTTTGGTCTCACTTATTTCGTTACTTCTTGCTCAGATCATCCCTACGTGGCTATCTACTCAGGAGAAAGTAATGCATGTGGCTAGTGAGCAGGACATTGCCAAGGCGGCTCTTAAAGAGAGGATGGCTGAGATCGAGGCATTGAATAAGGCCCTTGAGGAGAAGATGGTCGAGCCTGAGACCCTAAGGGAAGGGCTGAAGTCCACTGGGGAGGAGCGGGATGCTCTGAAAATCCTATCAGTGGAGGCCCAGGAGAAGGATGGCCTGGTGATGGCTGAGCTCAGTGGGACAAAGTCCCACCTCAACTCCGCGAAGGGCGAGCTGGAGAGGGTGAAGGCTCATCTTTCTTCTATCATTGTTGACGCTACCAGTTTTATGGCCGAACTGAAGAGTGTGATGGCTAGTTCTGTAGTCGAGGTTGAGAAGGCCTTGGCTGATCAACAAGCCGAGTTTGAGGCATCTCTTCCATTGATCAAGGCCGCTGTCGTTGAAGAATACAAGGCTTCGACGGAGCAATCTAGTGAGGTCGACATCATCTACAACTGCGGCTACGATACTTGTGTTAAGGGTGTCAAGTGCTTATATCTCGACTTGAACTTGGACGCTCTCGTCGGCAATGAAGCTGCGGAAGGGCCCTCAGAGCAAGCCCCTCCATCCGAACAACCCCCTCCTCAAGCAGACTAAATATCATTTCTCCCTCTCTTTTTTCTTTTTTTTTTTCTTATGGTGAAGGAACTTTATAACAATCTTTTGTTAATGGTTAGAGAACATTTTTACTTTATTCCATTGCCCTTACATTTTTATCTAGTTGATATGCCAAGCCTTGCATTCATATGTAGCGGTAACATAATTGGTTGCGTTGTTTGGCTTAGCCTGTTTGTCGACATAGTTGATGAACCGACCGCTTCTTTAAGGGTCAGGTCATCAGAGGAACATTTCCCCTGCATTTGAGGGGAGGTCCTCGGTGGAACGCGTAATTATAGTTTAATGATCCGACTACTTCTTTAAGGGGCATCCCATTAGAGGAACTTTTCTCCTAATATCGGAGATCCTCTGTAGTGTAAGTAGGCGGATGGTGTATTGAGGCGGAAATTTCCTTACTGGGGAGTTTCTTTTCATCTTCTTAATAACACCAGGAAGAGCTTTACATAAAACGTAGGTAGTTCCTAACCTCAGTCACTTTTCCTCGCAATTTATTTTACGTATAATAGATTTTCAGGTGCTCGAAATTCCATGGATGAGGTACAGGTTGATTTTCTAGATCTTCTAGGCAATAGGAACCAGGCTGAGCTGCGCTGACTGTCCAATAAGGTCTTTCCCAATTTGGTCCTAGGGTTCCCACTCTAGGTTGTGTAGTGTTCTGGAATGTCTTGCGGAGGACAAGGTCCCCTGGCCGGAACCGTCTAACCTTGACCCTGGAGTTGTAGAATCGAGCGACCTGTTGTTGCCAAGTTACGAACCTAAGCTTGGCCAACTCCCTTGTTTCTTCGACGAAGTCGAGGTACATGGACATTTGCTTGATATTCTGGTCCTTGGCATAGGACAGTACGCGTGCTGTAGGGAGCCCCACTTCGACTGGGATGACAGCTTCAGCTCCAAAGGAGAGAGAGAACAGAGTCTCTCCAGTTGAGGACCAAGTATGGTCCTGTAAGCCCAAAGCACAAAAGGGAGCTCTTCGGCCCATACACTTTTTCTTCTCGAGCTTGGTTTTGAGATGATTCTTAATTATCTTATTGATTACTTTGACCTGTCCTTTCGATTGAGGGTGCTGAGGTAATGAATAGGCATTCCGGATGCCACAAAACTTGTTATAGACACATGCCACAAAACTTATCGTTATCGAACTGTCTCCCATTGTCCGAGACAATGGTGTGCGGGACGCCAAATCGACATATGATATTCTTCCATACGAAGTTGATGATTTTTGGTTCGATGATCCTGGTTATGGGCTTAACTTCTGCACACTTTGTGAAGTAATTGACCGCTACAATTGCATATCGAGTTTGTCCTTTGCCTGGAGGCAATGGCCCAATAATGTCGATGTCCCACTAGACGAACGGCCGGGGTCCGTTCATGGGAGTCAGTTCTTCAACAAGTAATCTGGGGACAGCTGCAAATCTCTGGCACTTATCACATGTACAAGTAAAACGTTTGGCGTCTTCTTAGAGAAGTAACCCTACCGGATAACCTTATGGGCTAAATCTCGGCCGCATGAATGATTGCCACAGATTCCTTCATGAATCTCCCACAAAACGTAATCGGATTCTTCTGGTCGGAGACACCTGAGATAGGGCCGGGAGAACCCATTTTTGTACAGGGTGTCTTTAATCATTACGTACTGTGCCGACCTGAGCTTGAGTCGTCATGCTTCTAATTTATCTTGGGGAAGCTTTTCTTCCTTGATGTATTCCATGATCGAGTCCATCCAGCTTGGGGCTGTATGCACAGGCTAGATGGTTTCCTGGCTGGACCGAGTAATGCTTGGCTCGGCAAGGAACTCTATCGGGATAGTCTTCGGGATGTCTCCTTCAGTTGCCAACGCAAGTTTTGCTAGGGCATTTGCTCACTAATTTTCATCTCTCGGGATCAAGTTGACACTGCATTTCTAAAAATTTTCCATCAGTTTTTTAGCCTCATTTAGGTACACGATCATTCGTCCCTCTTTTGCTTGATATTTCGTCGAGATTTGGTTGACGACAAGTTGAGAGTCGCACCAAATTTCGAGGTTTTGAGCCCCCATGGTGATCGCTAATCCGAGTCCTGCCAGTAGCTCTTCATATTCAACCACATTATTCGAAGTTCAAAAACTGAACCTTAAAGCATATTGGACGGTCGTCGAGTCGGGGGCTAGGAGGACAATTCCAGCTCCACCGCGTTTAGAGTTGGACGATCCATCTACGCACAGTGTCCAGGTGTCGGAGTTTGCTTCCATCGCTTGAGCGTTCTTGGCCAGCTGATCGAGCCCCATATTATTTGCTTTAATAATTGGCTGGCTAGCTTCATGAGTTTCGCCATCTTGGTCGGACCGAGAGATTCTCCCGAACTATCCAGGGCCACTTTGTTCTCCTGGATGGTGAGTTCGGCAATGAAGTCAGCCACCACTTGGCCTTTGATGGCGCTCCTAGGCTGGTACTTGATAATGAACTCATTGAGCTTGACCGCCCATTTGGTGGGCCTTCTCGATACTTCAGGCCTTTGAAGTATTTACGCAGAGGCTAGTTAGTCAGGACCACTATTGTGTGAGCTTGGAAGTAAGGGCGGAGTCATCGAGAAGAGACTATCAGGGCTAGAGCCAATTTCTTTAAACCTGGATATCATGTCTCGGCCGAAACTAAGGCCTTACTGACATATTACACCAGACGTTGCTTTCCTTTAGATTCTCGTATGAGGGCCGAGTTGACCGTTGTTGTGGAGACTGCCAAGTATAGCAATAAGGGCTCTCCTAATTCTAACTTCGATAATAACAGGGGTGATTCCAAGTACTGTTTTAACTGTTGGAACGTCTACTCAGAATTCGTGGTCTATTCTGCCTTCTTATTACCCTTCAGTTGCTGAAAGAAGGGGAGGCACTTGTCGGTTGCCCTGGAGACGAAGCGATTGAGGGCGACAATTCTCCCGATGAGGCATTGGATCTCTTTCACAATCCAAGGGGACTCCATGTTTAACAGGGCTTTAATCTTATCAGGATTCACTTCGATTCCTCTCTGGCTAACCTGAAAGCCGGGGAATTTGCCCGAGCTGACCCCAAACTTGCACTTGGTCGGATTCAACTTTATTTGATATTGCCTCAAGATTGAGAAAGTTTTGTCAAGGTTGGCTACATGGTCGGCAGCCTCGACGCTCTTTACTAGCATATCATTGACATAGACTTCCATGAACCGTTCGATCTGCTGAGCGAACATTTTGTTTACTAGCCGCTGATATATAGCTCCAGCATTTTTTAGTCCGAAGGGCATGACCCTGTAGCTATAGAGGCCCTTGTATGCGACAAAGGTCATTTTCTGTTTGTCGAATGGATGCATCGCTATCTAATTATATCCACAGTATGCGTCCACGAAGCTTAAGAGTTCGTACCCGAACGTGCTATTGACCAGCTGGTCGATCTTTGTTAGAGGCAAGTTGTCCTTGGGACAGGCCTTATTCAGGTTGGTATAGTCGATGCAAACTTGCCACTTCTCGTTATACTTCCTCATTAGGATGACATTAGCGATCCAGTCGGGGTAGTAGACTTCCTCAATGAATCTAGTGTCCAAGAGTTTGCCGACCTCTTCTAAAATTACTACATACCACTTTAGCTCCAATACTCTCCTTTTCTGCCTGACCGGTCTACAATTAGGATCTACGGTTAACTTGTGGATGATCACCTTGGGCCTAATACCTGACATATCTTGATGCAACTAGGCAAATACATCGGCATTTCATCGAAGGAGGTTCATAATTCGCTCGCAGTGGCCAAGGGTCAGCAATGACCCAATCTAAACCGTTCTGGTCGGGTCGGCCTTGTTAAGGGGGACAATCAGGAGATCTTCTATTAGAGAACTTCTCTTTGATGAGTCTTTCCTCGGGTAGAGCAAATTGATCACTAAGGTCTGTATAGGGGTCTTTCTCCTCAGTGCGGTCGAGTAGCATTGCCAAGCTTCGTGTTGATCTCCTCGAAGATAGCCTACCCCATCCTGAATAGGAAACTTCATCATGAGGTGATATGTTGATACCACAGCTCTCATGGTGTTGAGAGATGGTCTCCTAAGGATGATGTTATAGATCGAGGGGCAGCTTATCACTAAGAAGTCGACCATATTAGCGATCTGATTCTTTCCTTCTCCGGCTGTGACAGGGAGTAGAATAACTCCTTCGGAGATGACTTTGTCTCTTTCAAAGCGGTGAAATGGGGTTTTAATAGGTCGAAGACATGACCTGTCGACTCACATCTTATCAAACACCTCAGAGAAGAGTATGTCGGTCGAGCTACCAGTGTCCACGAGAATGCGGTACACTTTCCAATTAGCTATGGTCATGGCTACGACTAGAGCCTCGTTGTGCGGGTGTTAGATGTCAGGGGTGTCCTCCTTAGAGAACATTAAGCTGCATGGGTGCATTCGCTACTCTTTGGATGGCCTACTGGCAAGATGAACATAATGGCTCAGGTCAGTGCTTCGAGCATGAGCCTTCTGAGCTCGATTTGAATTACCCCCCCCCCCCCGGGTCTGTCACAAATGGTGAGGATTTCGAGGCTACCGTCAATTGCTTTGCTCTATTGCTCGTCCTTCTGGCCTGATCGTCCTTCTTTGACATATTCCCACATATATTCATTGCGGATGAGGCTCTCGATTTCTACCTTGAGATCGAAGCAGTCACTAGTGTTATGGTCGTGATCGCGGTGGAAGCGACAGTATTTCCGCTTGTCTCGCTGATCCACGCTGGTTTTCATGCAACTCGGCCATTTCAGCAGCCGTTGATCTCGTACCTCTAGAAGGACTTGTTCTAGTGAGGCATTGAGGGGGGTGTACGAGATGAAGTGGTTCTCGAGATGCTTGCTTGGTCATTATCATCTAGTTATATTCTCATCTGACCTGATTGCTGTTGGGAAGGAGCTTCCTCTCGGCATTTCTTATCTTTTGCCAAGCTTTCATAGTTTCGAGTAACCTTTCGAGAGTTGAAGAGGTCTTCAGCATTAGAATACTTTTATGCCCGATTCATGAGCTCCCCTTGTGTTGTCAGAGGGTTTTTTCCTATTGAGAAGAGAAACCTTCCTTCTCTGAAACTGACTGTTATGGTGGTCAGAGCTATCTTGTTTGAATAGTCGTCGACTTGTACCGCTTCACTGTTGAATCACACGATGTAATCTTTCAAAGTTTCACCTTCTTTTTGCTTGATGGTGAGCAGATGAGTGGACGACTTCCGTCGTTCTTTCCCGACAATAAACTGTGTCAGGAATGCTTTGCTGAGGTCATTGAAGGAGTTAATGGACCTCGGCTTCAACTACTTGTACCAGCTCCACGTATCTCCCGTCAAGGTCAAGGAGAAAAGCGCGGCACATGAACGACCTGGAAGCCGACTGGAGTTCCATCCAAGCCTTGTAGGATTCCAAATGCTCAATAGGATCTCCGGAACTCAAATACGGGGTGATGCGGCATCCAGAACCTTGAGGGTAAGGTCAAACTCATGATCTCACTGGTGAATAGCAGTTATGTTTCCTCCATCATTGCATCGATTGTGGTTGGAGCTTGCGTTTGGTATGCTTGGCACATGACGCCAATCTAGCCCAGCAACTCATCAAGTTGGACTTCCCAAGGGTCATTGTTTTCAGTAACAGTTTCGGGGGCTAGATCTTCCTCAAGAGCTTTTTCGTGCATTTTCTTTTTCGGTTCATGACATAGGTCAGAAGGTTCCAACTCCGAGGTCCCTGAAACGTGGACGATGCTTGGGCAGATATGCCTGAGGACGCTTCTCTTCGAAACCCAGCGGGCACCGAATCTTCGATAACTACTAGGACCACCGCCTCTTGATTAGGGAGGGGAAGCTACCTTTCCAACAATTGTCTCATTTGGCCGAGCTCATTGGCCAACGTTTCAACTTGGTTGTGCAAGTAAAGATAGTGGCCTCCCCAGTTCCGAGATCGTTGTGTTGGTCCTATAGGATATGACTCGGCTTTAAGGTGAGAAGATGAATTTTGAAGGCTATGTTGTCTAGCGGGCTCAGGGCTGGCGGCGGCGATGATGGGAAGTGTTTTCTTTCTTGCTTTCGCCATTGATTTTCCTCTAATAAAGCAGGAATGACTTTGATGTTGTTTCCCATAGACAATGTCAAAATGTTAATGCATGGATTTGGATCGCCCTCCTTCGACCTCCGAGCACCTGCACAAGAAGAAGAGAAAGGAGACCATGGCTAGAGTAGGGGACCCTCCAATGCCAAAGTCAGGCTAGGAATCTAGGCCTGGTCGTGTCAAGGGGTTATTGGGTGAGAGATTTTGCATACCTTCCTCTGTCGATGGTCTCCCTATTTATAGTGCTTATAGGGTAGGATAGTCCATCAGTTTAGGCATGATCTAAGCCCTTGGGCGGGACGTGCGCGAGTGAGAGATATGGGCTGTTACCCTTGAATCATGTGGAGGACGGTTACGCGACAGGTGGACGCTGGCGGTTATTGTCGAATCGTGTGCTATCGAGGGGGATTCTGAGCCGAAGCGATCTAAGCCGAGCTTTGCTAATCAATGGGAGGTGGTCGGAGCTGGGCTAATCTTAACTGATCTCTGCCAGTCGACCGAAGACATCCTAAGCTGAACTAATCTGAGTCGAGCTCCACTGGTCGACCGAAGATGACATGAGCTGAGCTAATTAAGAAAAAATTAATCCGAGATGTAGCTCGGAACTGGTCTTTCGCTGAGTCCGATCTGTTCTCGATGGTCCCTTGGCCTTTACCAAATTATCCAGTCTTTGGTGGGCGGAAGCGAGCAAAAACTTAGAGTCATGCTCTACGGAAGACTATACCCATAAGAGCGGATGCTATTTTCTATTTGTGAGATGACACGAGAACTGATCCGCGTTCGAGGAATCAAACAGTGCTTTCAAAAGTGGTCGGTGTTGGAGACCTTGCATAAAACCTTAGGATCTAGCCTCCCAAAACAAACTAGAATTATGGAATAATAATGCAATGAAATAAATCAAAGCATAAACCACACAACACAAGAGATTTTTATGTGGAAAACCCTCAAAGAGGTAAAAACCACGGGACCTCTTCCAGATCAACAATCGACTATGAAGTAGAACGTTACAACCTTCTTCACTCACGCAGAAGTGGATAAATAATAAGAGAAACAAATAAAACGGAGAGATCTCACCGATTACGAGGACGTGGAAGCGCTGAGATATGGTGGATCACCTCTACGATCATAGCCTCCCTTCCATAAGCTTCCTCTCTCTCTTTCTGTCTCTCTCACACCGTTGATAGCCCCAAGCCCTCCTAGAAAACTTTTAGGAAACCTTAGAATACCCTAGAATACACCCCAATCTTGCATACACCCCTTTATATAAGAATAGAAAGAGGTATAATCAAAATAGGAAATAATTTCCGTAGAATCTACGTTTCTGCAATCGCATCTGCGTAACTCTTCAATGATATCGAAGGTCTCTCGATGAAAGCCTTCGATATCATTTGAGGTCCTTCGATGATATCAAAACGGGACCAAAACTGTCAAGCGACCAGGGGTGAAAATTTCTGATAATTATCGATGTCATCGAAGGTCTCTTGATGACGGCCTTCGATATCATCTAAGGTCCTTCGATGATATCGAAACAGGACCAAAACTGTTCAACGACCAACGGTGAGAAATGCCGACAATTATCGATGATATCGAAACTGGTTCGCTTTCATCGAACTCAACAACGAGGAGAAAATCCCCATCAAATCTCCCCCTTTTCGACTCAGGAGGAATTCACCTTCCTAAAGCCAGCCTGGTTTCTACAGACCTTAAACTTGCCCTTGAGTAAAGCCTTGGTCATCATGTCTGACACATTATCGTCCATGTGGACCTTCTCAAGCTATAACACCTTCTGTTCCAAAGTATCGCTGATCCAGTGATACTGAATCTCTATGTGCTTCGACTTGGAGTGCTGACTTGGATTCTTGCTCAAGTGTATAGCACTTTAGCTGTCATTATAAACCACGTGCTGCTCCTACTTCAGGCTAAGTTCCTGTAGGAACCTCTTCATCCAAAGTATATCTTTACATGCCTCTGTGATCGCAATGTACTCGGCCTCTGTCATCGACAATGCTACGACCTTCTGTAGCTTACTCTGCCAGGAGATCGCTCTCCCCGCAAACGTGAACATGAACCCCGATGTAGACTTCCTGGAATCTATGTCGCCTACCATATCTGCATCTGTGTAGCCCTCTAACACAGATTTTCCGTCACCATAGCATAGGCTCAACCTGGATGAGTCTCTTAGATACCGCAGTATCCATTTCACCGCTGCCCGATGCTCTTTGCCAGGATTGACAAGATACCGGCTGACAACACCAATCGCATATGCTATGTCTAGGCGCGTACACACCATAACATACATTAAACTTCCTACCACTGACGCATAGGGTATCTTCCTTATCTCATCCACCTCTGCCTTCTTAGGACACTGCTTGTCACTCAATTTGAAGTAACCATCTAGTGGAATACTGACCGGCTTCGCTGCATTCATATTGAACCACTCTAGTACTTTCTCAATATACCGCTCTTGTGACAGCCAAAGCTTCCCGCTGCTTCTGTCATGGGTTATCTCCATTCCTAAGATCTATTTAGCCGAGCTCAAGTCTTTCATCGCAAACGACTTGCCTAACCCCTGTTTCAACCTGTCGATTTTCTTAATGTCTTTTTCCATGATGAACATGTCATCAACGTATAACCGCAGAACTAAGAAATCACTATCTGAGAACTTAGCGTGAACACATAGTGGTCCGACTCCGTTCCGTCATACCCATGCTGTAACATGAACAAGTCAAACTTTTTGTACCATTGCCGTGGAGCTTGTTTCAACTCATACAAGCTTTTCCTCAACCTACACACCATATGCTCCTTACCCTTAACTTCGAACCCCTCTAGTTGGTACATGTAGATCTCTTCTTCCAGGTCACTATGGAGGAAGACAGTTTTAACATCTAACTGCTTTATCTCTAGATCCATGCTGCCACCAAACCAAGCAACACCCATATGGATGTCATCTTCACCACTGGTGAGAATATCTCTTCGAAGTCTATACCTTTCCTCTGACCAAAACCTTTTACCACAAGTCTGGCCTTGAACCTCGTTTATGAATTCTTCTACTCAACTTTCTTTCTAAACACCCACTTGTTGCTCAAAGCTTTCTTGCCCTTAGGTAATTTCACCATATCATAAGTGTGGTTCTTATGCAAAGATTTCATCTCCTCTTGCATAGCTTTCAACCACTCCCCCTTATGCTCATCGGGTAGGGCCTCAGAATAATCTTCTGGCTCTCCCCCATCTGTTAGCATAATGTACTCATGCGGCGAGTACTTCTTAGAAGGTTGTCTGTCCTTAGATGACCTCCTCACCTGTGGCTCAACAGGTGGATCAAATGGGGGCTGCTCCCTTGCTCCATCTTCTGAAGGAACTCCTTCATCCTCTGCACCTTACTATACTCCACCATCATCAGGCACCACGGGAGGAATAATCTGATCCATGTCCTGTAACGCTCCCGATTTTTGCCAACTTGGAGTTAGACATCCTTAGGCAATGAGTCGATCATAACACCTTAATTGACTTCTCAGAATTCAATCTTAAAGCCACAAATCTCTTTTTAACCCATTTCCTTTAAAATCTCACATTTCCTTCAAAATCTCACATTTCACCACCTTATTCTTCAAAATTTTCCAACTACTTTCATATTAGACACTAATCCTAAAGTTTAAATGTTGAAGAACAATAATGAAATTAACTCTAGGTCGAGTTAAGTTTTCGATCCGATCGGATTTGTGGATCGACCGTGGCGTACCAGTTTTAGTTCAACGGTCACCGGTACTCGATCAGAGCAAGTGTACTAACATGTGTTGGAAATTTTTCCTGATCCTAGGGTGTAATTGGGTCAGATTCTGACAGTCTGAATCCTTATATTTGGCCTGCAAGTGAACGACTCAATTCACTTAAATCCGAGTTCAATTTCTAAAGGTATCCGCGTTTCTCATATACTTCACTCCGGGCTCAAGTTGTGTGTTTCTGGATACTATTTAGATATGATTTCCGAGATGAATGTCAAGCCTAGTAAGGTGGTCATAAGTGTATAGTTTCGTGGTCAACGGACTTTCGACGCGTGGTCCAAGTCTGATACGGAGTTTCAAGGTGCTCCTGAGAGCAACCGGGTTTAGAGATTGGTCCTAGGTTTCAAGGTAAGGTAGTGTTAATGATTTTGCAAGTTTTGGGTCTTACAATTCGTATTGAAAGTGATTCAAGGTAATTTTGCAGATTATTTAGTTTAGTACTTAACTAAATCATGCCCTAATTACGACATAATAAGGTCCTAGGACAGTTCTACGTGTCTTTCTAGCACTTTTAATTAGTATATTATTTTAATTATTTTTTAGTAGTTCGTCATCAAGTCTACTTCATCTCTACCAAATTTCATTAGATTTCATATTGTAGAAAATTTTTAAAAATTCTAGAAGCAGCAGCTGTCCAAACAAATGATTTTTCAGAGAGTTATCACAACGACCTATATTTAACTACATAATAATCATAGCAAGCATAAATTCAAACTCCATATTTATTCAGACATTCTCATGAACACTTAGTTTACACACTTCAACATACATGACGTGTGTTGGTTATAACAGGTATTAGGGCAAATCCTTTCACCAAGGAGGTGACACTCATATAACACCCATGTATTCACGACGAATAATCATGGCAAGTACGATTCCAAATTCCATACTCAGTCAATCATTTCAATAAACACATGGAATACACTATATTCGACCTAGTTCATATACAGGTGTAAAGCGCGGGAACATGGTAATAAAGCATGTGGCAGCAAATCATGTTAGTCATAAATCATTAACTGACATTGAAAGCCTTGAAAACTATAACCTAAACGTTTATAGTCCGTACCTTTCACTGGTAGACTCATAACGAACTCAGTTTAAACAACAAGTCTTTGTCTACGGCACCACAACAACCTATAACAGGGAATAGGTTAGCTATTTCACCATCTGTTCGATTTAAATCTCTGAAATAGGCTAGGGTTAGGATTTCTGACCCAAGTACGCAGTCAGATTCGTCAGTATAGCGACACGGATGAGGTGATTCGGCCCGTAGAGTGGCAGGAAAGAATCCCAGGAATAATCTCCCACACTCGCTCTCACTTTCTCTCTCTTTCCTTCTCTTTCTTCTCTCCTCTCTCTACGATTTGCAAATTCGTATGTGAAGGGAGAGAGGGTTTAAGGCCCTTATATAGGCCCAAAAATGATGGGAATGGCCCCAAGGCCATGGTATACTTAGGTTCTAGCCAAATAGTGGTTGTTTTGATCCAATAGAGCACTTCTGGAGGCCCCTTTTCCTTGCATTAACCAGAGTACTTAGGAATGCTTGTTGTATTGTTTTATCATTACTACTTAACTAAATTGATAACATGTTAACCTTTGCGTTATAGTTTCACTGAATTAGCTACTCATTCCCACTTGGGACCGTGTTTTTAAAACACCACCTAGATTCTGTTGTAGATGCAGGTAATGACGGAGTCTATGTAGCTGAAATGGACTTCGTGGATTAGGAGGAAGAATTCTCCTACGTTCAGCTCTCAGGAGGGTCTATGTAGACCTCGTGCTGATTCGACGAGAGTATAGGGCTATATGATTTAGTCGAACACTTTATATTTTGGTATTTGACACAATTTAGAAACAGAACATGTATATGTTCAGCGTGGTGACATACTCATACTTTGAAAATTGCGAAATACTTATGTACTTTAATCTATCGCAGTCTTCTGCTTGCCTAATTACTTTAACTCTGGAGTATAATATGTCGTTTAGCTTAATCCCACTCATGTTTTAATGCACTCATCATAATCATCATTATCTATGTTGCATAAGTGATGCGTTGGAACTCGGGAGCTGAGCTTTGTTCAACCCCCAATTTTCAGGGCGTTACAAGATGGTATTAGAGCATGATTTGGATTAACCTGGACCTGGGTTATGGTAACACGACACACTCTGACTTAGGAAGAGGGCGATGAAATTTAAAAACTACATTAGAATCCCAAGTTTCGCCGACAGGCGAGACCGAATACTGTAATTTAGTCTACAACGTATCTTCGATCACGTGAATTGGCCTAGGTCGCCTCTACGCTGTCAGTCGACAGGTTTGAGTAGTTAGTTGACAAATCCCAAACCTGAAACGGATCTAAATGACGTGAATATGGGCACATTGGACCACAAAAACAGACCCTACGAGCCTAAGGACCCAAACCAATAAATTTAGAGCGAAGTAAGAATCCTATCTCAGCACCCTCGTTACATACGTTTAAACAAGCAATTTCTCATTCAGGCATTTTATCAAACACTTAGACTACACCTTTCAACATACATGCATTAGACTAATTATAATATATATTGTGGCAAGTCCTTTTACAAAGGAGTTGTCACATTCACAACAAGCATATGTTCATAGTTAATAATCATGGCAAGCATAAATCCAAACTCCATATTTATTCAAACATTTTCATGAACACTTAGTCTACACACTTCAATATACATGACGTATGTTGGTTATAACAGGTATTAGGGTAAATCCTTTCACCAAGGAGTTGACACACATATAACACCTATGTATTCATGACGAATAATCATGGCAAGCATGATTCCAAATTCCATACTCATTCAATCATTTCAACAAACACATGGAATATACTATATTCGACCTAGTTCATATACAGGTGTAAAGCGCGGGAACATCGTAACAAAGCATGTGTCAGCAAATCATGTTAGTAATTAATCATTAACTGACATTGAAAGCCTTGAAAACCATAACCTAAACGTTTATAGTCCACACCTTTCGCCGGTAGACTCGTAATGAACTCAGTTTAAATACTAAGTCTTTGTTTACAGCACCATAACAACCTATAACAGGGAATAGGTTAGTTATTCCACTATCTGTTCAATTTAAATCTCTAAAACAGGCTAGGTTTATGATTCCTTACCCAAGTACGGAGTCAGATTCGTTGGTATAGCGACACGGATAAGGTGATTCAGCCCGTGGAGTGGCAGGAAAGAATCCCAGGAACAATCTCCCACACTCGCTCTCACTTTCTCTCTTTCCTTCTCTTTCTTGTCTCTTCTCTTTCTAGGGTTTGCAAATTCGTATGTGAAGAGAGAGAGAGGGTTTAAGGCCCTTATATAGGCCCAAAACTGATGGGAATGGCCCCAGGGCCATGGTATACTTAGGTTATAGCCAAATAGTGGTTGTTTCGATCCAACAGAGCACTTTTGGAGCCCCATTTTCTGCATGTGGTCGGACTTAAGCTCCCTGGCATTGGGCGTTGGTGGTAGTGACCTCGAGTATGAATTAAGTCTACGCTGAGGTGACGAGCCCCCCATAGCAACCTATGATATAAACTAGCGAACTTGCCTATTGTATGTGATTAACTAAGATTGACAACCCTAGATGGATCATTGTTTGGAAAATGATATAAGGGAGGTTCCTTAGCTTCTCAATCCTGCTGTATGAACAAATCTAATTAATTACTTGATTAACACGACCATAACATCGCACTGCATGTGCCTTTGACGTTGGAGTTGAGCACAGAGGAAGGGGTGCATGTCGCAATCGTGAGATGAAGTTCACTGAAGGAGTGCAAGCGAGGGCATGCATTATTAATACATATTATCCTTGCATTAACAAGAGTACTTAGGAATGCTTGTTATATTGCTTTATCATTACTGCTTGACTGAATTAATAACATGTTAACCTTTGCATTATAGTTCCACTAAATTAGCTACTCATTCCCACCTAGGACGGTGTTTTTAAAACACCACCCAGATTCTATTGTAGATGCAGGTAATGATGGAGTATATGTAGCTGAAATGGACTTCATGGATTAGGAGGAAGAATTCTCCTATGTTTAGCTCTCAGGCGGGTCTATGTAGACCTCATGCTAATTCGAAGGGAGTACAGGACTATATGATTTAGTCGAACACTTTATATTTTTGGTATTTGGCACAATTTAGAAACAACACATGTATATGTTCAGCCTGGTGACATACTCATACTCTGAAAATTACAAAATACATATGTACTTTATATATCTATCGTAGTCTTCCACATGTCTAATTGCGTTAACTCTGGAGTATGATATGCCGTTTAGCTTAATCTCACTCATGTTTCAATGCACTCATTATAATCATCATTATCTATGTTGCATAAGTGATACGTTGGAACTCGGGAGCTGAGTTTTGCTTGACCCCCGATTTTCAGGGCGTTACATGTCCTCTAGCTCACCTGAACTAGGTTGGTTCTTCTCTAGCCTACCAATGTCTTCTATACACTGATCTTCAAAGAAAACCACATCTCTGCTCCTGACGAGCTTTTTTTCCATCCCACAATCTGTAACTGAACTTTTCATCACCGTACCCCAAGAACACACGCTGCCTGATCTTCATATCGAGCTTGGACCTCTCGTCCTTTGGTACGTGAACGGATGCCCTGCATCCAAACACCCTAAGATGACTGTACGATGGATCCTGTCTACTTCTCCATTCAACGGGGCTGATGGAGACCTGTTTATCAAATACACTGTTGTGTGCATTGCTTCTCCCCATAACGTCTTGGGCAACTTCGCATGGGATAACATACATCTAATTCTCTCTACAATGGTGCGATTCATTCGCTCAGCTATACCATTATGCTGGGGGTCTTGGGAGCCGTCTGTTCATGCCGTATACCCAGGAACTTACAATACTTATAAAAGTCACTAATGTATTCACTACCATTATCAGTGCAGATGCACTTCAATGATCTACCTATCTCTCTCTCGACCATAACATGAAACAATTTAAACACACCAAAGACCTCGTCCTTGGATTTCAAAGCATAAACCCAAACCCTCCTAGATGCATCATCTATAAAAGTGACAAAATACAATGCCCCACCCAAGGTTTTTGTCCTCATAGGACCACAAACATCAGAATAAATCAAATCTAATGCATGCACTTTATTAACATGAGAAGAATATTTAACGAATGAAACTCTATGTTGTTTCCCTGATAAATATCAAACAGGTTTTGAGAGATATAACTGTCACGTCTGGAAGGAGCCGCTTCCTCGCTAGTAGTTAAAGCCCTATTTTCACTCATGTGGCCTAGACGCCTGTGCCACATGTCAATAACTGAATTTCCAGCTGCGTTCAACCCACCCTTGCACACACTAACACTTTCCTTGTAAAGGGTGTAACACTTCTTTGCTCTGGCTGTGATCAACGAACCCTTGATGAGCTTCCTATAACGCCCTGAAAATCGGGGGTTAAGCAAAAGCTCAGCTCCCAAGTTCCAACGCATCACTTATGCAACATAAATAATGATGATTAAATGTTGTCTAGTTTAGTGCATTTAAATATGAATGAGAGTATATTAAATCAATATATCATACTCCAGAGACGGTTAAATTAAGCAAACAAGAGACTTTGATAGATATATAAAGCATAAAAGTGGTTGTAAGTCCCCAGAGTATGAACGTGTTACCAGGTTAAATAGTTACATGTATAACTTCAAAATGTACAAAATAATAAAGTATAATGTCATCTAATCCATATCCCTGTAGCCCCGGTGACGCAACTCCAGATCAACATAGACCCGTTAGAGAGTTGCGGATAAGAGAACTCCTCCTCCTCGTCATAGAAGGCAGGCTCCGTCTCGTAAGCCTCACCGCCATCTAAAACTACAACAGAGTCTGGTTGGTGTTTTAAAACACCGTCCCAGAGTGAGAGTGAGTGATCAAGTTAATGGAGCTATAAGGTAAATGTTAACATGTTATCAATTTAGTTAAGCAGTAATGATAAAGCAGTACAACAATCATGTTCTAAGTACTCTTGTTAATGCAAGAATGGTATGCAACAATGATGTATGTAAACGTGCACTTCTTCACCAAAGCACATACAATGCGGTGTATGATCGTGTTAGCCAAGTTCTTATTTAGGCTTATTCATACAGTAGATTCGAGAAGCTAAGGTACCTCCCTTTATATCATTTACCCAAACAATGATCCATATAGGGTCATCAATCCTAGCTTGTCATATACGATAGGCAAGTTCAGGTCATTATGGAGAGGCGCATCACCTTAGCATAGGCCTATTTTATACTCAAGGACACTACAGAAAAGCTCGTCACCTTAGTGTAGTCTTAGTGTATACTCGAGGTTACTCTATCGACGCCCCACCAACTGGCAGTCTATTTTCGAAGGCTCGTCACTAACCCGAATGGAGACCATAGCCAGGTTGCGTCGGGGTAGGTCGACAACTCGAATACAACGTCCTATACCATCGTATTCGTCTCAAGAGTTTGGGTTGCTCACTGGACACTATGGGGAGGCTCATCACCCCAGTGTAGGCTGACAGCTCGACCACGGTGTCCCATACCACCATACCCAGCTCATGAGTCTTAGCGGATCATGGTAACAAGGTTAAACGGGCTTTGCACTGGTAAGTTGGTACCTTAGATTCAAGCAGTAGTGTCCATACATGGTAAACACACAATAGGCCAATCGAGTTACTTAACAAGTTTGATTGGTTCGAGCGTATGCTGAATTAGTCGACATGGTACCCTTGTCAACAATCATCGTACCACTCGGATTCATCGAACTTATCTAATGTGGCGAGACTAGTTCGGCCCCTCATTCGGGAATCATTGCCGATTGCCTGGACTACGCAGTAGTCCCAATCATACTCAAATACTTTAGGCATTCATATGTGATAGTCAAAACAGTATGTGACAAATAATTCAAATATAAATCTCATTTGAGCATTTTGACAAACACATAACACACATGTTATCATACGTAGCATTTCATCCATAAAGCACGTAGTAGTAAGATAAGTTACATGAAGGAAACTATAACTAAAGATAAGGTAATTGAGAATCCTATCTCAATACCCTCCTTAAACACATTTCAGCCAACATTTTCTCATTCAAGCACTTTATCAAACACTTAAACTACACATGTCAACATACATGTAATAAATTAGTTATAACATATATTATGACAAGTCCTTTTACAACGGAGTTGTCACACATACAACAATCATATATTTACAATTTATAATCATGGCAAGCACAAATCATAATTCCATATTCATACAAACATTTCAACAAACACATGGAATGCATTAGTTTCAACATAGTTCATATATATATATATATATATATATAAAACACGGAAAACATCACATCTAAGCACATGTGATAGTAATCAAGTCAGTCATAAATCATTAACTGACATTGAAAGCTTTGAAAACCATAACCTAAATGTTTATAGTCCGCACCTTTCGTCGGTATGCTCGTTACGAACTTGGTTCATACACAACGTCTTTGTCTACTGCATAACGGCTACCTAAATCACGAAAGAGGTTAGCTATTTCACAAATTCCTCTATTTAAATCCTCTAAAGCGGATTAGGCTTAGGATTTTTTACCCAAAAATGGATTTGGATTTGCCAGTGTAGCGATACAGGTAAAATGATTCGGCACGTGGAGTGGTGGGATCGAATCCCAACAACAATCTCTCACTCTATCTCTCTTCTCCTCACTTTCTCCTTCTTTTTCTCTCTTCTCTCTCTTCGGGTTTTGAAATTCGTATGGAATGAGAGAGGGGTGGGTTAAGGCCCTTATATAGGCCCAGAACTGATGTCGATGGCCCCAGGGCTATGGTATACTTAGGTTATAGTCAAAGAGTGGCTGTTTCGGGCCAACAGATCTCATTTAGAGGTTTATTTTCTACATACGGTCCGGTGAAAGTTTCCTGACGATGGATCTATGTCAGGTTAAGTTTTCGGTCCGATCGGGTTTATAGATCGACTGCAGAGGACCAGTTTCAGTTCAATGATCATTGTCTCTCGATTAGGGCCACAAGCGCATTGGCGTGTGTACGAAAATTTCCTTTATCTAAGGATATAGTTGGGTCAAATTCTGACAGTTAGAAATCTTAAATCTGGCCTGCAAGCGAACGACCCAATTCACTTAAATCTGAGTTCATTTTCTAAAGATATTCGCGTTTCTAACACACTTCACTCCGGGCTCTAATTGTGCATTTCTGGATACTATTTGGACTTGATTCCCGAGATGGTTGTCAAGCCCAGTAAGGCGGTGATAACCGTATAGTTTCACGGAAATCAGACTTTCGACGCGCGGTTCGAGTTCGATACAGAGTTTCAAGATGCTCCTGAGAGCAATTGGGTTCTGAGATTGATCCTAGGTTCTTAAGTAATGTAGAGTTAGTGATTCTACTGGTTTTGAGTCTTGCAGTTCGTATAGAAAGCGGTTCAAGCTTATCTACTAATTAATTCAGTTTAGTACTTAATTAATTTTTATCTAATTTCTACATAATTTGACTCTTAGTGATTTCTGCCTGAGGTGGTACTCGGGTCTTTATACTGATTTTTCCGGGACATTACACTTCCATTACCCACCAGTAAACCGGCTTTCATAGCCGTCATCATCCAACATTCCCGTCGACGTCAAGTTGAGGCGAAGGTTTGAGATATGCCTCACATCCCTGAGAACAATGTGCAACCCATATTGGTCTTCACACAAATATCACTGACTCCTACAATCTTTGATACGCCAGAATTTTCCATCTTCATGGTCCCATAGTGACCTGACTTGTAGCTTGTGAAGAAGTCCCTGCGTGGAGTCGCATGAAATGAGGCTCCCGAGTCTATCACCTAGTCGGTGTCCTGACTCATAGCTGTGAGACATATTGTGATCTGCTGAAAGAATAACTACGACGTCGTCATCTGAAGCGACCGTAGTGAAATTTGATTCATCTTCCTTCTCCTTATCTTTTCCTTTCTTATCGTTCTTCTTACCATGACATTCATGCTTGTAGTGGCCCTTCTTGCCCTAATTCCAGCAATCAACATCCTTTCTGTTATTGGACTTGCCTCTTGATTTATCTCGGGTCTTCCCGCCCTTGAGTAGACCCCTGAGACTTCCTCCTTGTCTCCTCATTGAAGAGACAGCTAGTAACTTGTTCCATGGATATCTTTCTATCTGGCGCGGAGTTACTTAAAGACACCACCAATGTCTCCCAACTGTCAGGCAATGAACTAAGCAATAACAAAGCCAGCAATTCATCATTTAGGACCATCTTCATAGCGGAGAGTTGGTTCACTATATTGCTGACCTCATTCATGTGCTCGGCCACAGAACCACCATCTTTGAACTTAAGATTCATAAGTTGTCTTATCAGAAAGATTTTATTACCGGTTGTCTTCCTCTCATACGGCCCTTCCAATTTCAGCCATAGGCTAGCGGCTGAGGTTTCCGTAGACATATGGTGGAATACAAAATCGTCCAACCATTATCTAATAAACCCCACTACCTTTCGGTCCATCTTCTTCCAATCATCATCAAACATATGCTTGGATTTTGCTGATATGCCTAAAATTGGAGAATATAGGTCCTTGTAATAAAGCAAATCATCCATCTTAGCCTTCCATATGGTCCAGTTAGAACCATTGAGGCTGATCACCCTTGATGAGCCACCTTCCATAATTCAAAACCAATCCTACCCATTCAATGAACTTAGCTCTGATACCACTTTGTTGGAGGCCTTGCACAAAACCTTAAGATCTAGCCTCCCAAAACAAACCAGAATTATGGAATAATAATGCAATAAAATAAATCAAAGCATAAACCACACAACAGAAGAGATTTTTACGTGGAAAACCCTCAAAGAGGTAAAAACCATGGGATCTCGTCCAGATCAACAATCCACTATGAAGTAGAACATTACAACCTTCTTCGCTTACGCATGAGTGGATAAACAATAAGAGAAACAAATAAAATGGAGAGATCTCACCAATTATAAGGACGTGGAAGTGCTTAGATCACCTTTACAAGCATATCCTCCCTTCCACAAGCTTCCTCTCTCTCTCTCTCTCTCTCTCTCTCTCTCTCTCTCTCTCTCTCTCTCACACACACACACACACACACACACACCTTTAATAGCCCTAAGCCCTCCTAGAAAACTTTTAGGAAACCTTAGAATACCCTAGATACACCCTAATCCCGTATACACCCCTTTATATAAGAATAGAAAGAGCTATAATCAAAATATAAAATAATTTCTGCAGAATTTGCGTTTCCGCAATCGCATCTGCGTAACTCTTCAATGATATCGAAGGTCTCTTGATGACAGCCTTCGATATCATCTAAGGTCCTTCGACGATATCGAAACAAGACCAAAACTGTCCAACGACCAGGGGTGAAAATTTCTGACAATTATCGATGTCATCAACGGTCTCTCGATGATAGCCTTCGATATCATCTAAGGTCCTTCGATAATATCGAAACAGGACCAAAACTATCCAGCGACCAGCAGTGAAAAATCTCGACAATTATCGATGATATCGAAACTGGTTCGATTTCATCGAACTCAGCAATGAGGAGAAAATCCCCATCAGTCGAACTGCATTTTCCAGTAACATTTTCTATACATCATGGAGGAGCCCGCAAAACCATGTCACATCAACACAATCTTTGACTCTTTGTAATGTTGTGATGTGATTTTTCCATCAAATTACCATGATAGTCCACCATCCAAACACGTCGATAGATTATATTACAATACTTAACTATATTAAACATCTAACTTTATTTTTAAATTTATAATAGCCAACCAAGTTAATCTTACCTGGATGAACGTATAATCAAATCAAGTCGGCCGAGATCTTTGAGTCAAGCTCACCCCACCAAACACTGAGATTTTTGAACTATGGTCTATATCACTACCTTTTTACACGGTGTCATTTTCGAAAACGACACCCAGTTGCCTAGAAAATGAATATATTTGCCCTCCATCGAGACTCGTGATCCATCCATTGGGCTCGATATGCTGAGTGGTCTGATGATCTGAATCATCTATGTTTTTTACTCTTATCCTTTCGACCGAGCCACACTAAAAAAAATAAGCTGAATGGATGTTCGCGATCATTGGTAGTAACGACAATATGGATGGTTCAAATCAGTAGATCCAGCATGTGGCCCCCATGTGCAAGATCTAGATCATTCATTTGGTGGGCCCACTGTAAACATGTGTGTATATATGAGAAAGGATGGGTCCATATGTGTGTATATATGAGAAAGAAAGGAAAAGAGAAGGATGGGTCCATATGCAATATTCGATTGTGGGCCTGATGAGTGGGTCCGCTTGATATTCTGGCAGCCCCACCAGATGAATGGATTGGATCTCGCACACACACGCGACATGTGGGTGTCATGCCTCTTATCCATCCTACTCGTCGGTTTGATTCCTCTCCTGCGTAAACGCGTTACACTCTCCAGTCATTCGTGCATTCGTGCGAGTGGAAGCAGATTGGTTGGTGCACCACACACCAGCTATATAACTGTTGTAGGTACGTAGAGGTGTACACGAACCGACCTAGCTCGGTTAGCTTGCTCAACTCGACTCGAAAAAGCTCGATTCGACTCGGTTTGAAGCTGAGTTTGAGCTGTGTTGAGCTGATCTTTTTAGCTCGAAAATGAGTTCGAGCCGAGTTCGACTCGACTCGGACCAAACCCATCTCGAATCGAACTCGAACCAGTTCGGTGACTCAGTTACTTTAATATTGCACACCAAGTGTTTGATGAAATGACTCAAAGAAGCGTGACTGGTGGCAAGGAAGGCATGTATATGAAACCAATACCCATTTTTTCTTGATTTTTATGTTGCTTAGAAGGTGTTTGATAAAATACCAATAAAACCATTACTGATATCTCAAATACAGTGAGATTTTGAAGGTACAATCTAGGTATATGTGAAAATATTGTAATGGCGAACTCGGCTCGATCTTGGCTCAAATTCGCCCATGCTGCTGACCAAACTGAGCTGAGCCGGCTAGTCAGGCTTGAGGACCAAGCTAAGTCTAGTTTGAGCTAAGGTCAGCTAGTGGCCAACCCGAGTCAAGCTGAGGCCAGCTTAACTCAGTTCGACTCGATGTACGCCCCTATAGGTACGTGTCACTCGAAGACGGGCACTGACGCTATTTGAGCTCTGAGTTGTACGAACGGTTCCAAGGAGATAAAAGTTACATGGGCCCCACAATGATGTATTTATTATATCCACGCAAAAATCATATCTAAAGATCAACTAGACCACACCACAAATAGTGATAATGATTTTCACTGTTAAAAAATTGGTAGGCCCACCATAACGTTATTTTCCATCCAATCTATTCACAAGGTCACAGAGACCTGGATGAAGAGGAAAAACAAATTTCATATGGATCTAAAACTTCTGTGACCCCCGAAAGGGTTTCAATGGTAGACGTTCAATCCCCCACTGCTTTCTGCAGTGTGGTCCACTTGGTTGTTAGATATGTCTTATTTTTCGTCTCAAGCCTTACTGCTAGCTCGCAAAATGTACAGATGGTTTGGATATAACACATACCTCATGATGGGACCCAACATCAACTGTATAGTTGGTGTGCAGTACACCAGCCATACCACACAGCAGCTATATAGCTGTTGTAGGTACGTGTCGTGCGAAGACGAGCACTGACGCTTCTCGAGCTCCGAGTTGTACGAACGATTTAAAGGAGATCAAAGTTACATGGGCCCCACAGTGATGTATTTATTATATCTACACCGTTTATCTATTTTTAGAGATTAGTTTAGAGCATTATCCAAAAAATGAATCATATCCAAAGATCACGTGGGCTACACCACAAATAGCAGCAGAGATAATGATTTTCACCTTTAAAAAATTCGTAGGGCCCACCATAATGTTTATTTTCCATCCAATCTATTCATAAGGTCACAAAGACCCGAATGAAGAGGAAAAACAAATTTCATATTGACCCAAAACTTTTGTGACCCCAAAAAGGGTTTCAATGGTAGACGTTCAATCCCACACTACTTTTTTGCAGTGTGGTTCAATTGATAGTTAGATCTATCTTATTTTTCTTCTCAAGCCTTAAGACGAGCTCGCCAAATGGATGGATAGTTTAGATATAACACATATCTCATGGTCAGATGCATAGAACTTGCTAACGTAAATACAACAGCTATATAGTTGGTGTGAGGTACACTAGCCAATTCGCTTCCCCTGCCATAATGCCTTCAAAATGCAGCATCAGGTGCGTTAGCTCATCAAGTGGTTAACATGTGAGCATGGAATGTAAGGCCAATCTCATCCCAACCGTCCATTACTTTTTTACACATGCGATGCACCTAATGAGGGGGCGAGGACTCTCACCCGAGTGCGACGTTGCAACTGTGACCCAAGTAGAGCTGGGCAATCCTGACCCAATCTAGTGGATTCGACCTGATTCGACCCGTTACGAACTGATCTGACGGCTTGGATTGGTGCAGATCAAGTAGGACAGGGTAGATTCGAAAGATTTTTGGGTCGAGTTCGGATCTATGCCTACCCGGACCGATCCGATCCGGAATCCGAGAAGCATTCGCTGAACACGATATGAATCAGCTTCGCTCGCTTTCAAATGCCAGGGAGCAAGCACAAGATACCGCAATGGAGTTTTGAAGAGGGAGAGCAACTGGACAGCTACTCCCCTGCCACAGACTCTGTAGTTGGTGGTCGGTGCTCTGTGGGACCCACCATGATGTATATGTTTCGTCCATTCCGTTCATCCATTCTTACAGATCATGTTATTGCTTGATACCGAAATCAAGAGGAATATAAATATCAGGTGGACCACACCACATGAAAACAATAGTGGTTGGATATCCACCATTAAAATCCTCCTAGGACCTACTATACTGTTTATTTGACATCCAATCTGTTGATTAGGTCATATAGTCCTAGATGAAGAGAAAAAACAAAGATCAGCTTGATCCAAAACTTTTATGGCCCTCAAAATGCTTTTAATGGTTAACTCTCATTCAACATTGTTTCCTTTAATGTGGTCCACTGGAGATTTGGATATACCTCATTTTTGGACTCATACTGTAAAAATGATTTGTTAAAATAAATGGACGGCATGGATGAAACACATACGTCATGGTGGGGCCCATATAGCACCGACCATGTAGGTGGAGTAACCAATCCCGTTTCCCTCTCTGTGCGCCACCATGAATATGATGGCTGCCTGACACAGCCACTTGCTTTGTAGTTACGTGTCGTGAGAAGGTGAGCACTGTCACTCCTCGAGCTCCATGTTGTACGAACGGTTCAAAGGATATCAAAGTTACATGGGCCCCACAGTGATGTATTTATTATATATACACCGTTCGTATATTTTTAGATATTATTATAAAGCATTATCCAAAAAATGAACAATGTCCAAAGATCATCTGGACCACACCACAAATAGCAATATTGAAATGCCCTGAAAATCGAGGGTCGAGCATAAGCTCCACTCTCTAGTTCCAACGCATCACTTATGCAACATAGATGATGATGATTGAATGTTGTCCATATTAGTGCATTAAACATGAGTGAGATTATACCAAAACAACATATCATACTCTAGAGACAGTTAAATAAGCAAGCGGAAGACTGTGTTAAATATATACAATATATAAACTGTTGTAAGTCTCCAGAGTGTGAACATGTTACTAGGTTAAATATATACATGTATACTCTAAAAATGAACAAAAAGAATATACATGGGTGCTCCAAAAGTGTAAAATAACAAGTGTAATGGTGTCTAATCAACATCCCTGTAATCCTATCAATCAGAATATGGTTTACATCGACCCGCCTGATAGGTGCATATAGGAGAAACCCTCCTCATCACCATAAAAGTCTGGCTCCGCTTCGTAAGCGTCGCCATTATCTGAAACTAAAACAGGGTCTGGTTGTGTTTAAAATACCGTCCCGTAACGTGGGAGTGAGTGATCAACTCAGTAGAGCTATAAAGCAAAGGTTAACATGTTATCAATTCAGTCAAGCAGTAATGATAACGCAATACAACAATTAGATCCTAAGTACTCTTGTTAATGCAAGAATGATATGAAATAATGATGCATGCCCTCGCCTACGCTCCCTCAGCGACTTCATCTCACGATCGCGACATGCAACCCTTTCTCAGTGCGGCATGCAACCCTTTCTCAGTGCTTGACCTGCTACGCCAAAGGCACACGTAATGCTGTTCATGCTCGTGATTAGTCAGGTTCTTACTTAGGTTTATCATATAGCAGGATTGAGAAGCTAAGGTACCTCCTTTATATCAATTCCCAAACAATGATCCATTCTAGGGTCGTCAGTCTTAGCAAATCTCATACGATGTTACGGTTCTAGGTCATTACAAAGGGCTCATCACCTAATCAATGTAGGCCTAGTTTATACTCCAGTTGCTATGGAAAGACTCGTCACCTCAATGCAGTCCTAGAGTATTCGTCGTCTCAACGCAGTCCTAGAGTATACTCGAGGTCACTACCACCGATGCCCTACCAACTGGCAGTCTATTTTCATAGGCTCGTCGCCAACCCGACTGGGGACCACAGCCAGGCTGCACCGGCGTAGGCCTATTTCATACTCGAGGTCACTACAAAGGGCTCATCACCTGATCAGTGTAGGCCGACAGCTCGAATACAGTTTCCTATACCACCGTATTCGGCTCACGAGTTTGAGTTGCTCACTGGACACTACGGGGAGGCTCGTCGCCCCAGCGTAGGCCGACAGTTCGAACACGGTATCCCATACCACCATGTACTGCTCATGAGTCTTAGCGGATCGAGGTACCAAGGTTAAACGGGCTTTCCACTGGTGAGTTTAGTACCTTAGATTCAAGCAGTAGCGTCCATACATGGTGAACATACATCGGGCCAATCGGGTTGCTTAACAAGTATGACTGGTACGAGCGTACGCTGAATTAATCAACATGGTACCACTGTCGACAATCATCGTATGACTCAGATTCATCGAACGCATCAGATGTGGCGAGACTAATTCGGCCACCCGTTGTAAACCATTACCGATTGTCTGGACTACATCGTAGCCCCAAACACACTTCAAGCAATTGTATATGCATGTAGTAACCAAAGACAATATGTGACAACTAAAATCAAATATAAATCTCATTTGGGCATTTCAACAAACACATAATATACATGTTAGCATACATAAGCATTACAATCATAAAGAACATAGTATTGAGGTAGGTTACATAAAGGAAACTGTAACCATAGATAAGGGGATTGAGAATCTTATCTAACACCTTCATTACATACATTTAAACGAGCAATTTCTCATTCAGGCATTTTATCAAACACTTAGGCTACACATTTCAACATACATGTATTAGACTAGTTATAACATATATCCTGGCAAACCCTTTTACACAAGAGTTGCAACATACATAACAAGCATATATTTATTGTTAATAATCATGGCAAGCACAGATTCAAATTCCATATTCATTCAGACATTTTCACAAACACATGAAATACACTATATTCAAACATAGTTCATATATATGTGTAAAGCGCGGGAAACATCGTATCTAAGCATGTGATAGCAATCAAGTCAGTCATAAATCATTAACTGACATTGAAAGCCTTGAAAACCATAACCTAAACATTTATAGTCCGCACCTTTCGTCAGTAAACTTGAACCGAACCCAGTTTGAACACAACGCCTTTGTCTACAGCACGACGGCTACCTGAATTACGAAATAGATTAGTCATTTCGTAGATATCTCTGTTTAGATTTCTAAAACGATATTAGGGTTAGAATTTCTTACCCAAATCGGAATCGAAACAAGTTGAGTAGCGAAGTAGAGAAGCAAAACGGTGTGATGAGTTGTGGGAAAAGATCCCAACGACAATCCCCAAGAATCTCTCCTCCCTCCTTCCTATTTTCTCTCCTTGTCTTTCTCTCTCACAGGGTTTTTAAGAAATTCGTATGGCTTGGGGGTGAGGGGGTTTAAGGGCTATTTATAAGCTCAGAACTGACCGGAATGGCCTTAGGGCCATAGTATACTTAGGTTATAGCCAAAACCCATCTATTTCGGTTCAACGGAACATTTCTGAAGGCTCCTTTTCTACGTGCGGTCGGACTTAAGCTCCCTGGCATTGGATCTAGGTCGAGTTAAGTTTTCAGTCCGATCAGATTTACAGATCGACCATGGCAGACCAGTTTCAGTTCAACGGTCAACGGTATTCGATCAAGGCCACAAGTACATTGACATGTGTTGAAAATTTTCCCTGATCCGAGGGTATAATTGGGTTAGATTCTAACGGTCTGAATCCTTAGATTTGGCCTGCAAGCAAACCGACTCAATTCACTTAAGTTTTAGTTCATTTCCTAAAGATATTCGTGTTTCTTACACACTTCGCTCTGAGCTTAAGTTGTGGGTTTCTGGATACTATCTAGATTTGATTTCCGAAATAGTTGTTAAGTCCAGTAAGGCAGTCCTAACCGTTTGATTTCGCAGTAATCGGACTTTCGACACGCGGTTCAGGTCCGATACGAAGTTTCAATGTGCTCCCGAGAGTAACTGGGTTTTGATATTGATCCTAAGTTTCAGGCTAATGTACCGTTAATGATTCTACAAGTTTTAGGTCTTGCAGTTCGTATTTAAAGTGGTTCAAGCGAATTTCACAGCTAATCTAGTTTAACGTTTAGTTATTTTCATCTAATTCTAAAGGATTTGGTCCTGAGTGATTTCTGCCTAAGGTGGTACTCGTATCTTTATACGGATTTTTTTGGGAAGTTACAAGTATAGTAAGTTTTTCACCGTTAAACAATTCGTGTAGCCTACCCAATAGTTAGATCTGTCTTATTTTTCGTCTCAAGCCTTAAGACGAGCTCACTAAATGGATGGACGGTTTGGATATAGCACATACCCCATGAGAAGACCCACAGAACTTGTTAACGTCAATGCGTGAAAAGGACGTTGCTGGGCGCTTACGTGCAATGCACGTCAACCCAGTATTAGTCTGGTGAAAGGGTGTGTACAACTCTTTCGTATCCATGTGAGGCCCACCTTGATGTATATATTTTATCTAAGCTGTTCATCCATTTTGACATATAATTTTAGGCCTTGAACATAAAAATATGGTATATTGAAGACTAAAGTGGATCACACCACATGAAACAGTTAGATTAGATTCAAACGATCCGAATCATATCCAGAATTCAGATCGGGTCAAGTTATACCCAATCCGGTCCGATCTGGACCGATGCCCAGCTCTAGACCCAAGTCTACTTTATCCAAGTCACGAGTCCCATGAACGGACGCGGATTAGCTACTGATAAATTGAGTAGCGAGACTCGCTACTGAAGTGACGTGACCAAGTTATGTAGGTCACCATGATGTATGTTTTGTATCCACACCATCCATTTGAGAGATCATTTTAGGGCATGAGCTAAAGAATGAGTCAAATCCAAAGCTCAAGTGGACCTCACCACAGAAAGAGTGACACTGACCATTAGAAACTTATAAGAGCCACAAAAGTTTCCGATCAAGTTAGATATTTGTGTTCTTTCTTCTTTCATGTCTATATAAACTTATGAACAGCTTGGATCTCAAATAAATATTATGGTCGACCTTAGGAAGGTTTCAACTGTGTGCATTACTCTCTCCACTTATAGTCCATTCCAACTTTAGATCTAACTCATTCTTTGGCTCAAACCTTAAAATAATCTCTTCAAGTGGATGGACGATGTGATACAATACAGTCATCATGGTGGGACTGTCTGTCGGTGGAGATTCCGATGTGGGAAGACGCTAACTTCCCAGGTGGTGACTACTGAGTCCAAGGCGGCGTTGTGGAAGTTGTAGGGCATTTTCATGGGACGAGGATTAGCTAGTGACAGGTTCAATAACGAGACGGGCTACTGAAGTGACGTCACTTATTAACGTGGGTCTCACCATAATGTATCTTTTGTGTCCACACCGTTCATCCATTTTGAGAGATCATTTTAGAACATGATACAAAGAATGAATCAGATCCAAATCTCAAGTGGACCCCACCACTGAAAACTGTCAAGAGAGTCGCGCCCACCATTAAAAACTTCTAAATACCACAAAAGCTTTCGATCAAGCTAATAATTTTGTTTTGCCTTCTTTAATATCTGTGTTAACTTATGAACAGGTTGGATTTTAAAAAAACATCACGGTATACCTTAGGAAGGTTTCAACGGTGGGCATCACTCTCCCCATTGTTTTCTGCGGTGGGTCCACTAAAGCTTTGGATCTGCCTCATTCTTTTGATCATGCCCTAAAATGATCTCTTCGAATGGATGGATAATGTGGATATAACAGATACTTCAAGGTGGGCCCACATAACTTGGTGACGTCACTTCAGTAGCCTGGCTACTCAACCTGTCGGCAGCCAATCCGCGTTCATTTGCATTATTTTAGGGAGTGATAGGGTGTCAATGGGCGGGTCTTGGGCGTGAAAATTAGAATTTTGAATAGATCTAGCCCGACAGTCCAGCCCGAAACAGTCCAAAATTCGGGCCAAAACCTACCTCCGGCCCAGCCTGCTGACAACCTGTGTTAGGGTATTTGTTTTTTCATATGTATACATATGAAAGATGTTTGTTTAATAGGTAATATTTCAATAAATATGCTTCAAAAGATGTGTGTGAGATTTAAACTGTCCATCCATTTTACCATCTTATTATAAGATCGTGAGTCAAAAGCTGAGGCAGATTGGAAGCTCAAGTGAATCACATCACAGGGAGGATACAAGTGGTTAATGACTTCAACCAAAATTTTAAACCTTTGGAAGGGCCACGGGAATGTGTATCTATCATCTAAACTGTTCATAAGATCACACTAATATGTATGAAATACACAAATATCATTTTGATTCAAAGTCTCTCTTAAAAAGTTTTCAACATTAGGCGTTCAATTCCCATTATTTCTTATGATGTGGTCCAGTTGAGCTTTAGATCTACTTCATTTTTGGGCTCATGCCCTAAAACGAGATGGCAGAACTGATGGACGATATGGATATGATACAAATATCATGGTATAGGTAGGAATTTGAGAAGCTTTCAAACAAGCTCAATGTGGATATAATCATTATAGCAATAACATGCACAATAGACGGCCTTTTTTTCATATGCCTTATTTCTTCTGGCTATGGAATGAAAACCTTCTACTTCTAAACTATTTTTGAAAATTCGTTCATATTTTTCGTGGCTAGAGATTAAACCACTTGCTGTTAGTTTACGAATGTATTTGTATATTTTGGATTCATGTGCGTACTACCTTTAACTGATGACCGTAAGTGGGGCCACGTTGTTATTTGTGAAAAATCTATCATGTTCATCTGTTTTACCAGCTCATTTTAGTGCATGAGCCTAAAAATGCACCAAATCCAAAGTGCAAGGTGGGATCTATAATGGCCCTGAGATTCTTCAACGGGGTACGTTCAATTCCCACTGTTTTTTGTCACTTGGTCCACCAGAGCTTGGTATTGGCCTCATTTTTTGCTCTATAGCATAAAACAAACTGGAAAAACTGATGGATGCAGTGGATTTGTCACAGACATCATGTGGCTCAAGGAGTGTTTTACCCGTGAGCTTTTAATCCCCACAGTTTCATGTTCGTATGACCTACTTGAGCTCTTGATCAGTCTCATTTTTTGTCCCATGCCTTAGAATGAGGTGGCAGAACAGATGGATGGAGTGGATTGCTCAGTCTCATTTTTTGTCCCATGCCTTAGAATGAGGTGGCAGAACAGATGGATGGAGTGGATTGCTCACAAACATCATGGTGAGCCCACTATTGTCAAACGACCTCTGGACTTAATTTGTTGTGTTTCCCACTAGAGCTTGCTATTGGCCTCATGTTTGGGCACAAGTCATAAAATGAGCAGAAAAACAGATGGACAGGGTGGATTAGTAAAAAAATTTATCCAGTGACCTGATGAATATTTTAATGATGGGTGTTTAATTCTCAAAATTTTACATTCGTTTAGCCCACTTTAGCTCTAGATGGACCTCATTTTTTGGATCCATATCCTAAAATGAGGTGGAAAAACAGATGAATGGATTGGATTTGTTATATACATCATGGTGGGCCCCACCTAGATCGAGCAACCCTCTCCCTCTAGACTTAACTGTCCATCAAACCTCTCGCTTGCCATTGATAGACATTGATTGTCGTACATACCTAACTTTGACCGTTTGTTGGGCTCACCTTGATGCTTGTGAGAAATCCACTCCGTCCATCTGTTTTTCCAATTCATTTTGGGGCATGCATCAAAAACATGAATCAGATATGAAGATCAAAATGGCCACACAATGGCCCCAAGAAAATTTAGGGCTCACAAAACTTTGTCACCTCAATCCAACGCCAAGGTTGGTACTCTCTTGTACATTGTAATCTGAGTCCGTCTGAATCATGGTATTAATGTGTGGATGAGCACCAAGCCAAGTACAACACTCAAAAATCAATCTTGTTCGTCCGGCGAGGTGGTCTAAAAAAACAGATGCTCATTAGCTAAATTCATAACTACATGTGTGATCAGTGTGATATTGATGATCTAGATCCGTCACTAACACCTAATCTAAGGATATTGGTTTAGTGAAAGATACCTAATTTCAACGCTGAGGCCTTGGTATCGATTCATTAGTAGGGATGGCTAAGGGAAGTGTGAACTGAGAGTGAGTGTACTAACAAGCTAACCAAAAAAAACAAAAGATGTTGGTTTAAAAGATATGTACATACAATTAGCATGGTTCATGTGTTGTGTACTTATCTTCATGCGGAGATAAACATTAACACAAACACACCTATTCCCATGCGTGTCCATCTCTGAGTCGGCTCAATCGGGACAAAAGGGGCATTACTGTCATTTTGCAAAGGTAAAGCGAAAAAAATATATGACATGTTAATATCTGCAATTAATCAGGGATAAAGGGGACTTTTCCGTAGCTAACAGATGCATCACGTTTTTTAAACAGGTGGGGATATTTTGGGAAATAATTTTTTAAACAGGTGAGGATAGATTTTCCTGGAAATGGGATTGCGTACTATGGGCCTATATCGAATGTATGTGGGCCTACATTGAATGTATGTGAATTATCCATGCCCTCTAGCCGTTTTCATAGCTCATTTAAGGAGTTGATGCGGGAATAAAACTATATGCGGAATAGGCCCACGAATCTGTCTGTGCAAGGAACATGGTGATCAGGAGTTCAGATAGCTTACCTAGCTGAGACGCAGCTATGATGCCGGATAAGAATACCAGAATTCCTGTAGAGCTTAGGATCTTTCTCTCCTTCACACCCTTTCTGTAATACAATAGTTGGGACTTGAATTTTGCTGTAGTGTAGGATCGGGGACCCAGCTCTCTTTTATAGAGACTGTGGAGAGAGAGTTTGAAACCCATCAAAACTCTCTCTCCCACGCTCCACATTACTGAGTCCTAGTTCGACTCAAATTGCCTTGCGTAAGGCTATAGCATTCCACCCAAATACGCAGTGCTGCGCACATAGATTGCGCAGCGTATCACCTTAAGTGGGGTCCACTGATTAACTCAATCAAATAGTCCAACTAGAATACAATCCAGATCGTTGATCAGTAAGGCCCACCACATAGAGTTCTTACATTCTCCCACTTGGGCCTCATTGAGCAACGTCAATGATTGTCATAAAATTTTGAAAACAAGTTTTGATATTAAGAAAACATCTGAATGGTTAACCAATGAAATACTTGGACAATATGAGTAATACTATTCAATCTGGTCCATCAAGACTGTCAGTATCGAAACGCGATAGTCGTCACAACATTTAATTTAGGCGAAGTGAGACTAAGTACGATCACAAGTGCTTTCAATCTTAACGACATAGATCACGAACTAGGAAATGTAATATAAGGATTACACACTTTTGTGACGCCTTGTGGTGTGCTGAGCTCATGCGCTTCATGTGGGCGGGGTGGTTATATGTTGGGTTTCACACGTTTTAAATCAGGAGCTGGGCACACATGTGGGCGGGGTGGGCCCCAAAGTGGGTCGAGGGCAGCTATTGTGACGCCCGGCCACGCTTCATATGGGCGGGCACACGTGGGCGGGCCCCCAAAGTGTGGTTGGCAACTCTTGCTTTGGGCGATATCAGCATAACTTGTCCCACATCGGAAGAGTTGTCTGGAGTTGTGGTGGTTATATGTTGGGTTTCTCCCTTAACAGACATAACGCGTTTTAAATCCGTGAGCTTCGACAAAGCGGACAATATCATGTGCTGTGGGGGTGGGCCTTACAACTTTAGTGTGATGATATGTGCTTATCCTTAAGAGGTCCTGAAGCTTTCACATGTCTTCAACGAGACACGACTGTAGTTCTACTTACTCAAAATTTGCGCATATATATAGAGAAGTATAAATAAAGCTTTATATCAAAATCATCCAAATAAACTGTATAAAACGATATCTCTAAGTGTCTATGAAAATTAAAATACGTTCAGCTTCCACTAACTGAAAATATCTGTGAGATTAATGACTCCCATGGATGTTACGTGCTCCTGAAATGGCGTGATAGGGAGCCCTTTAGTGAGCGGATCTGCCATCATCTGCTTAGTGCCGATGAATTCCACGGACACTTGATGATTCTAAACCCTTTCCTTTACAATAAGGTACTTGATGTCGATATGCCTCGACATTGACGAATGCTTGTTGTTACTAGAAAAGGAAATAACAGCTGAATTATCGCAAAATATTCTCAATGGTTTCGGGATATGCTCCAGTACCCGCAAACCTGAGAAGAAACTCTGTAACCATAGTGCATGATTAGATGCCTCATGACAGGCAATAAATTCAGCTTCCATAGTGGATGAGGTTGTGGTAGATTGTTTCACGCTTTTCCACGACACAGCTCCTCCCACCATCATGAAGATGTATCCTGAAGTAGACTTCTTAGTGTCAACGCAGCCTCGAAGTATGCGTCTGAATATCCGATCAACTCCAACTGATCAGATCTTCTGTATGTGAGTCCGAAGACTTTTGTTCTTTGAAGATACCATAACACTTTCTTTGCAGCTATTTAATGTTGCATTCCTGGATTAGATAGATATCCTCCCAACATTCCAGTGACAAAGGCAATGTCCGGTCGCGTACAGACTTGAGCGTACATGATGCTCCCTACTACTGATGCGTACGAAAATTTTTTCATTCGATTCTTTTCCAAATCATTATTTGGACACTGAAATAAACCAAATTTGTCGCCCTTTACAATGGACAACTTTTCTGGAGCACAATTTTGCATGTCATACCTTTCGAGTACCCTACTAATGTAGACCCTCTGTGACAGGCTGAGCAGTCCAAGTGTTCTGTCACGGCGAATCTCAATGCCGATGACGTAAGAAGCTTCACCAAGGTCTTTCATTTCAAACTTTTGAGATAAAAATTTCTTAGTGTCGCTCAACATCCTGGTATCACTGCTAGCCAACAGAATGTCATCAACATACAAAATCATCATAACGAACTTACTCCCACTAGTTTTAATGTAGATGCATTCATCTGCAGTGTTTCTACAAAACCATAATGAGGAAATTACTTCATGAAACTTAAGGTACCACTGTCGCGATGCCTATTTCAACCCATAGATGGACTTTTTAAGTTTGCAAACCAAATGTTCTGAGCCAGTAGCTACAAAACCTTCGGGTTGTAACATGTATACATTCTCATTTAGATCCCCATTGAGAAATGCAGTCTTTACATCCATCTGATGTAAGTCTAAATCCATATGAGCTACAAGAGCCATTATGATCCTGAATGAGTCTTTCTTAGACACTGGAGAGAAAGTCTCTTTAAAGTCAATGCCCTCACGTTAGTTAAAACCCTTGTCAACAAGTCGGGCTTTATACCTTTCAATATTACCTTTGGAGTCCTTTTTGGTTTTAAATATCCATTTAGAACCAATCGACCTTATTCCAGTAGGTAACTTTATAAGATCCCATACTTTATTGTCCTGCATAGATTTCAACTCATCTTTCATGGCATCAAACCAACGAGAAGGATCAGTACTTTATTTGACTTGTGTAAAGGATTCAGGATCCTTTTCCACCCCTATGTCAAAGTCGTGCTCCTGTAAGTATACGATGTAATCGTCTCGATTTACAGGCCTTCTCTCTCTTTCAGATCTTCTTAATGGTTCAGCTTGCTGGGTCTGATATTGATTTTCCTCATCAGTGGTTTGTATTTGAGGTTCTACGTGGTGTTCTGCAGTGACTGCAGAATCGACTGCACCATTAATGTTCACGTGATTTGGATTGACTATGACTGGAGTCATAGTCCTTTATTCCTCAAATACAAAATTTCTTATGTTCGTGCTCCCACTGTTTTCAGTGTCCTCAATGAATCTGGCATTCCCAGTCTCAACAATCCTAATAGAGTAGGAAGGACAGTAGAATCGATAGCCTTTTGATCTTTTTAAATATCCAATGAAGAAACAACTTACGGTTCTAGGATCAAGCTTCTTTTCATACGGGTTATAAACTTTGACCTCAGTAGGACAACCCCAAACATGTAGATATCGGAGACTTGGTTTTCTCCCATTCCACAACTCAAAAGGAGTTTTGTTAACTGCTTTGCTGGGAACCCTGTTTAGTATATGAACTGCGGTTTTGATCGCATCACCCTACAGAGATTCTAGCAAAGTCGAATTGCAGATCATGCTTCGCACTATATCCATAAGGGTGCGATTGCGTCTCTCAGCCACTCCATTCTACTCTGGAGTGTCAGGCATAGTGTATTGAGCGACAATGTCACAATCCTGCAGGTATCTAGCGAATGGCCCTGGATTGCGTCCTGATTTGTCATATCTGCCATAGTATTCACCATCACGGTCAGATCTGACAACTTTAATTCTCTTATCGAGTTGATTTTCAACTTCGGCTTTATAGATTTTAAAAGCATCCAGGGCATCTGATTTCTCACTGATAAGGTATAGGTACCCGAAGCGAGAATAGTCATCTATAAAGGTAATAAAATATTTGTGGCCACTCCATGAGACTGTAGGGAATGGTCCACAGATATTTGTATGTATAACCTCTAATAGACCTACACTCCTGTTGCACCTTTCTTTCTCGTTTTAGTCTGTTTCCCTTTTATGCAATCAATGCATACTTTATAGTCAGAGAAGTCTAGAGAATGCAAAATTTCTTCTCGCACAAGCCTGTCTAATCTCTCACGAGATATATGGCATAGCCGCCTGTGCTACAACATGGAGGAATTCTCATAATCTAGTCTTCGCTTGGATCATATTTTATTTCCATGCAAGGTATTAATATTATAGACGTGAGAGGCAATCAAGTCTAATTGGTATAAGTTATTTACTATAGAGCCGGCTCCAACTTTAATCGAGTTAAAGTAAATACCAAAACTTTTATTTCCAAAGTGGAATGAATATCCCAACTTATCCAAACAGGAAATTGAAACTAAATTGCGCCTTATAGATGGCACACAGAATGTATCTACTAAATCCAAAAAATGACCAAACTTTAACTTAAGCCTATAAACTCCTATTGCCTCCACGTCTACCTTGACACCATTGCCTACGTATACTGAGTGCTCCGCATCAGTTGGCGGCCTGGCCTGTAGTAATTCCTGTATAGAAGTGCATATGTGAATAGTAGTTCCTGAATCTATCCACCAGAATCACCACACATCATTAGATAAGATTCAAAACAGACAAGAACATAATGATTACCTTTCTTTATGAGCCAATTCTTAAAGCCTTCGCAGTCTTTTTTGAAATGACCCACCTTATTGCAAAAGAAGTACGGTTTGCCTTTAACCCGTTTGCGTTTAGATCCATTTCCAGATTGATTCTCATGGTTTCCAAGTGGAGGACCAGAGAAGCCATTATTAGAACCTTGTTTCCTCTTCTTCTTACCTTTATTCCCTTGCCCATGCCCATGACCTGAGGTCATCATATTAACATTTTGAACTTTAACCACATGCCTGATCCTGTCTTCTTCTTGGATACACTGAGTGATAAGTTCATCTAATGTCCACATATCCTTCAGAGTGTTATAGTTCACCAGGAACGTGCCGAATTGGGGAGGTAAGCTATTCATGATCAAATGAACCAGTTGATCATCAGTGAGTACAAGCCCTAGAGTACGAATCTTAGAAACAACCTCGATCTGCTCTACAATGTATTCACGGATGTTGCCTTTTCCATCGTAGGACGAGCGAGTCAATTTATTTAGAAGGATGCCTACTTCAGATTTATCAGATTTCTTGAACCGTTTTCCCATTTCAGTCAGGAAAGTTTTGGTATTGTCTGTATCAGGCATGACACCCTTCATGGATTCAGAAATCGAATACTTAATTACTTTTAGGCATGTATCATTTAATCTAAACCATGCAACCCATCGATTATATTCAGCTTCAGTGGCACTATCAGATGGTTCTGGCCGTTCTGGTGTTATCAAGGCAAGATCTAATTGAAGACAGCCTAGTACAACTTCAATGGTGTTCTTCCATTGAGCGTAATTAGATCCATTAAGTGCAGGGACTTGATGCGTATTAGTTGGAATTGAGACTGAAATAGAAGAGATACATATATTCTCACATTAGTTAATGATTTCACATATTAATTTCATGAATGTAAACAAATTATCAAGCTAAATGAATCAATTCAGTTGCTAAGGGAGGCACCGACTGAATCATCGAAGATGACGATGGGTCCAACCATCTCATCTTGGTGAGAATCTATTACATCATTATCATTCCTCCTGTGGGTGGCAATGACAATATGTTAGTGATCATCCTGAACATAAAGCTAAGTGATGTAAGTCATGTAAATCTGAGACATTCAACACCTGTGGGTAAGATGAGTCTTTCAGCTTTACATTACCAACACCATTTACTTCACCCGTTTACGTTTCTGCCAAACGGTAATCGTCTGTGTTTTCGTTACCATATGCATGAAAACGTGAACACAACTGTATGCGATCCTCCTAATCCCATTGTTAAGTCTGTACTTGTAAAGTTTTCATCGATTGAGGTCACTATGGTGGCTAACACAACCGAATCCAAAACTACAAATATAGACTTTAGGATCACTATTATAATCCCGCCTCTCTATGGATTATATCTAAATTAGTCCGATGCGGCCCACAAGATGGTCGGTATTGATCATTGGAAAATATAGGAATCTTAAAGTGAAACATGCTGATAATTTTCATATCATTTATTCCAATGGTCCATATCAACTCCTAAGGATGGGTAATGGGTCTAAATATGGGCTTCATCAGAACTCAATTCATATGATCTATACATCATCTTTAAGGCACTCATAATTAGATTTGAATTATCATAAGATGGGCGGTAATAATCAACAATCCGTTTGGTTTAATTATAGTGTATACACACCCTTGATCCCCACCTAGTGAATATATGAGATGCCCATGGAATACATCATGGATGGTTTAAATCTATCAATCAAGGTTCATAATGTAAACATAACATTTACAATGTCAACTACATGCGGGTTTGGACCATCAACTGTATGAAATATTAGGCCCATAACGGTCATGAAAAATCAGGCCCATGAATGTCTATAGAAGACCAATGACCCAAATACACAGTGGAATGGGCCCAAGGTTCAGAAATGGGCTTATACATCACGTCAGGCTTGGTTCAAAAGATCGAGAGAGCGGAACCGTTTAAACTGAAACCAGGTCTAGAGAACGGATCCGATTAAACTGAAATCGGGTCGGAGGACCCGTCCCCTTATAAGGTCGGTTTTCGACCTAATTCCAGTTGCAGCGAAAAAAAACACAGGGCGTTTTCGACCGGATGTCTGCGGCGAGAAAGGAGCTGGTCGATCTCGACCCACTGTATGTAGCCTCGGAAGAAAGAAGAAAGTGAGATGAATCTCAGCCGTTCTCCTTTGTTCGCTCGATCAGATGAGGAGAAGGTCCTTTGTCTGCTCGACCAGATGAGGAGAGGATCGACGATGGCATCTCCCTTGATTCTAACTGAGAAACAAATTCCTCCAAATTCGTCGGACACGGTCGTGGTTGAACGATGTGGCTAGCACAAAGCTTCAACAACCATGAATGAAGGTGGATCTAGAGAAATTGAAGTTTCTCAGACAGCTCCAGTGGAAGAATCGTTCATGGCTGCCTCCACCAATTCATAGGTATGGGTATATAAATCCCTAATTAATGATTTGGGGATCAGAATCTGAAATCCCCAATATGGGATTTATGATTTAAAAATCCGTAATTGATGACTGGATTTGGGGATCGAATCCAGAAAATTTCTAGTTAGCCCTATCTGGGGTTTCGAATCCAAAAATCTCTAATTCTGAATATGGGGATCTTGAATTGGAATCCCTAATTTGCTGATTTGGGGTTTTGAATCCAAATCCCTAACTTTAACTGGATTTAGGGATTCGAAATCGAAAACCCGAATTATTTGCAGAATACATGGATTCTTAATCCCTAATCTTAGCTGGAATTTTGGGGTTTATTAGACTGAATTCCCTAATGCTGGATTTGGGATTAAAATCCCTAAACATTAATACAGCTTTGAATTTGAGAAGAAAGAAACCCTGATTATCTATATGGGTTTTGAATCTGAAGTCCCTAATACGAACCTGAATATGAAAATTAGATGAATCCGATCATCCATGCCTTTGCACGGTGGCTCTGATACCAACTGTGGGATTAAAACTATATGCGGAATAGGCCCACGAATCTGTCTGTGCAAGGAACATGGTGATCAGGGGTTCAGATAGCTTACCTAGCTGAGACGCCGCCATGAAGCCGGATAAGAATACCAGAATTCCTGTAGAGCTTAGGATCTTCCTCTCCTTCACACCCTTTCTGTAATACAATAGATGAGACTTGAATTTTGCTGTAGTGTAGGATCGGGGACCCAACTCTCTTTTATAGAGACTGTGAAGAGAGAGTTTGAAACCCATCAAAACTCTCTCTCCCACACTCCACATTACTGAATCCTAGTTCAACTCAAATTGCCTTGCGTAAGGCTATAGCATTCCACCCAAATACGCAGTGTTGCGCACATAGATTGCGCAGCGTATCACCTTAAGTGGGGTCCACTGATTAACTTAATCAAATAGTCCAACTAGAATACAATGCAGATCGTTGATTAGTAAGGTCCACCATATAGAGTTCTTACAGTTGAGACCAAAATTGAAACATATCCGAAGTTGAAGTCGACCATATACATGAAACAGTGAGAATAATGATTTCCACGGTTGAAATCTTACTGAACCCTACAGTAGTGTTTGTTTATTTGTCATCCAGCCTGTTTATAAGATTAAAAAAAAAAAAAAAAAAAAATCACTGATGAGAGTAAAACACAAATATACACTTAATCCAAAACTTACTCGGCCCTTGAGATTTTGTCAACGGTATTGTTCAATTCACACTGTTTCCAATGCCGTCGTCCATTTGAAAGTTATAGATACTTGAGCGCACTGACATACTCACTACGCATCAGCTTCCATTTCTCTATTTAACAAAATAATAATGATAATAATAATAATAATAATAATAATAAAAAAATCGGACTGCCGTATAAAAAAATCCCTAAATATAAAACAAACACCTCGAAAAGAGAGAATTTTCTACCTCGGAAGTGACCGAAAATTGCCTCGTTAAAATAGTAACCCCATAATGATGCGCGTGCCGTGCATTTATTTTTAACAGAATATATTAATCCTATGAGCAAAAAAAAAAGCAAATCCAAAGCACCAGTGAGCCACACCACGAGAAACCGTGGTCCATGTAATGTCCACCGTTGAAATAATAATGTTTATTTCTCATCTAATTTATTCATAAGGTAACCTAGACATAGATAAAGGGAAAACACAAATATCAACGATTCAAAAGTCTCAGGGTCCTCAAAAACATTTTAACCGTAGTCGTTCAATTCTCACCGTTTCTTGTGATGCGGTGCACTTGAACTTTGGATCTTCGTTTTTTCATTCCCTGAAATGAGCTGCCCCACAGTTTTTACCTCGCGGGTTGAGTGATGAATAACTGCCAAAGGCTTTCGCAGGAAGTTCCGCGTGGGATGATAAGTGGAGCCCACCGTGATATTTATGAGAAATCTACCCCGTTCATCCGCTTTAAGAGATCATTTTTGGACATGCGGCTGAAGATGAGGGGGATGAAAAAACCCAAGTGGGCCATATGAGAGGGAAAACTGGGGAAAGAGTTTCGTACCGTTGAAACCTTCCTAGGCTCCACTTTGATGTTAACACTCCATCCAAACCGTTTATAAGGTCATTACCACTGGGATGAAGTGAAAAAAATGAACAAATTAGTCTCATACGAAACTTTCGTGGCCATAAAAATATTTCAACGATGATCACCGAATCCCACTGTTTCCTCTCGTGCGGCCCACTTGAGCGTTGGATACACCTCATTTTCGGTCAAATGTCTTAAAATGATCTCTAAAAGCGGATGGACGGGGTTGATATCTCACAAACATCACGGTGGGCCCACTTAGCATCCCAGCGCAGCAACTTCATGCGAAAGACTTTTCCAGGAAATCCGCGTCTCAGATCCTGTCACCTTCGCATTGGGAACGATGCATAAAGGATGGAGAGTGGGCCCACAATATTCGAAAGAGATATGCAATCACAGTCGTTGGAAAGTGGAGCCATATCTACATCTGTTGAAAGCTTCTTGCATGGATTCCAGTTCCGGAAAATATGTTCTGTTGATGCACTTCTTCTTCGTCCTCTCAAGATTCTCAACTCCACAGAGAGTACAGGTACGTTTCTCTCCCTCTTGCATACACGTTGTAAGCTGTATGGGGCCTACCCATGATTTTTTTTTTGAAATCCAAACCATGCATCTGGTGCGAAATCTTCATTTTTACAGTTGATCAAGAATCATCTCGATGCGAAAAAATCAGTTGAGCCACACCACAGGAACCAATGTACGGTCCTGCCTAAAATGTGTATATTCACGCGGTGTGGTCCACGTGTTTTTGGTAGTCCCTTCATCCTGGTGTGTCGCACCTGATGAATGGCCTGGATGGGATATTAACAACACGGTGGACCCCACATTCCGTCTGGGAGTTTCTATGGTGTGCATCCCCCTCCCCTATGTGGCCCATTGTTTCCTTTGGTGGGGTCCACATAAGTTACTGATAAGGATTATGGGCTCTGGGTAATGTGTGGAGGCTGTATCTAATGGACGGTTTGGATGACAGTCCCCACATTTTGGTTAGGTCAATGGTGCTCGTTGATGAATAGGTGTGGCGGGGATCTTGACGCACGTCTCGGAAATGGGATCCCGTAATTGAATCGATGGTCTGGATTCCCACCACATTCGGTGATGGACGCAGTGCCTGTGTACACATCATACAATCTTTTCCCTCCTGATAGTAGGATTTGGAAAGAAGCTGGTCGTCCAGGTAGCGGGGCCTTTTGGGGGTTTTTCTGTCGTAGAGGAATTAGGCGAGTCCGGCCATTAGGTCGTAGAAATTGACGGTTTATAAAAAAAAATTGCTCGTACTTGTGTGGTTTACATGATAACTTAACCAGCCCGATTTTTGGGTGGTGGACTACGGTGGGGCCCACTTGATGAACGGCCTGGATCTTGCAAGCATGTGCCACTAGGGCTGTCAATGGGGCTGGGCTTGGAGTTAGCTTCGGCCCAGATTTTGAACTATTCAGGCTGGGTCTGACAGGCCTAGCCTACTCAAAATTTTGATTTTGCTGGGCCGATCCCAGCCCAGCCCATTTAGGCAAAGTTACTGGCCCACCACCTCTCTACCTCTCTTATTTAGGGTCGTTTGGATTCGACCAACTAAGTTACTTTTTCTACTTATATCAGTAAATAAGTGATTTATTTCAGATAAGTAAGTTTGGTTTATGATTAGTTACTTGTAAGTACAAAATTACTTGAGTTTTTTGTTTTTTTTTTTAAAAAGCTTTTCTACTTTTCATAAGTTGCTAAAGAGAGGCAGCGGAAGAGACGAAATAGAAGAGAATTTGATAAGTATGTTGTTTGCCAAGCGTACTTATATTCTCAATAACTAGAAACTAAGATAAGCTACTTGTGAAATAAGTAGCTTATCTTAAGCAACTTACCATCCAAACGTGCCCTTAGTGCCTGTTTGGATACAATCAAATAACTAGCTTTTTTGACTTATGTAAGTCAATAAACTACTTTTATTAATTAAGCTAGTTTGGTTAATCAACTTAAATAAGTAACTTATAACAAAAAGTCAAAAAGTAACTTATTTTGATAAGTCATTTTATTTTGCTTTTCAACTTATCAAAAGTAACTTATATTGGGTCATTGTGAGCGGCATGCGCGCCTTGGAGCTAGCTTGATGAATGGATGTGCCATGTTGGGAAATATTTTCTATGATGTTTTTGAAAAATCCACCCATTGACTATTTTATTCATATCATATTAGGGGGTTGGCCTAAATATGAGGTAAATCCAACACTCAAGTGGGCTACCCAACTTGCAACAATGGTATTGAACACCCCCACTATGATGTTTCTGAAAAATCCACTATGTCTGTCAAAAGTTCAGCTCATTTTAATTGGTGTGTCCAAATATAATGAAGATCTAAAACTCAAGTGGGCCACAAAGCATGAAAAAGTATTATTAGACTCCAAATTAGAATAGAGGAGCCCAAAAAATTGTATTGTCTCACCATAACATTTTTGAGAAATCCACCCTATCATCCATTTTCATTGGCCCATTATAGGTTGTGGGCCCAAATATGAGGCAGATCCAATACTCAAATGGGCTACACTACTTGAAATAGTGGTATTGAACCTCCATTGTTAAAATAGTCATGAGGCCTACACACACACACACACACATATATTGAAATATCCACCTGTTTCTTCATATGATCTAATGGGGTATGAATGATCTTATGACCGGTTTGGATGGCATATAATACTGATAGTCGGCCTTGGAAAGATTTCAATGGTAGTCGTTCAATCTCCATTGTTTCCTTCAATATGGCCTACTAAAGCTTTGGATCTCCCCCATTTTTTTGGCCCACCTCCTAACATGATATGGTAAATGGGTTGTAACGCCCTGAAAATCGGGGGTCGAGTAGCAACTCAACTCCCGAGTTCCAAAACATCACTTATGCAACATATATGCTTATGATTAAATGTTGTCTATGTTAGTGCATTAATCATGAGTGAGATTATACCAAAATAGTAATTCATACTCCAGATCAGTTTATACAACGCAAGCGGAAGATTGAAAGATGTATATAAACGTATATGAGCCAAAAAGATCACTATTGGTCTCCAGAGCAGAACACATCACTGAGTCACCATATACATGTAATAGTTCAAGAGTTAAAATGTCAAAAATAGTTCGACTACAATGATAAGCCTTGTAGCTCCGTCGATCAGGACGGCCTAAGTGAAACTGTCGGAGAACTGCATATACAAGAACGCATCCTGATCGCCATCGTAATCCGGCTCCGCCTCCAGAGTCGCATCGTTATCTGCGTCTAAGACAAAGTCTGGTGGGTGTTCAGAACATCGTCCCAGAATGTGGGAGTGAGTGATCAACTCAGTGGAATCATAGAGCAAAGGTTAACATGTTATCAACTCAGTCAAGCAGTAATGATAAAGCAGACATATCAGACATTCCTAGATACTCTTATTAATGCAAGGATGAAATGTATTCATGATGCATGTCATCGCCTACACTCCCTCGTGCGACACCATCTTACGGTCAGGACATGCTTTCTTCCCTCTGTGCTCTTCAACTTGTAACGCCCTGAAAATCGGGGGGTTGAGTAGCAACTCGATTCTCGAGTTTCAAAACATCACTTATGCAACATATATGGTTATGATTGAATGTTGTCCGTGTTAGTGCATTAATCATGAGTGGGATTATACCAAAACAGTAATTCATACTCCAGATCAATTAATATAACGCAAGCGGAAGACTAAGAGATGTATATATATACGTGTATGAACCAAAAGTTCATGATCGGTCTCGAGAGTATGAATACATCACTGAGTCACTATATACATGTAATAGTTCAAAAATCAAAATGTCAAAAAAATAGTACAACTACAATGATAAGCCCTATAGCTCCGTCGATCCGGACGACCTAAGCGAAACTGTCGGAGAACTGTATATACGAGAGCTCGTCCTGATCGTCATAGTAATCAGGCTCCGCCTCCTGAGTCGCATCGTCATCTGCAACTAAGACAGGGTCTGGTGGGTGTTCAGAACACAGTCCCAGAACGTGGGAGTGAGTGATCAACTTAGTGGAATCATAGAGCAAAGATTAACATGTTATTAATTCAGTCAAGCAGTAATGATAAAGTAGACATATCAGACATTCCTAGATACTCTTATTAATGCAAGGATGGAATGTATTTATGATGCATGCCCTCACTTACACTCCCTCGTGCGACACCATCTTACGGTCACGGCATGCTTTCTTCCCTCTGTGCTCTTCAACCCGGGGCACATGCAGTGCGATGTTATGAGCATGATTACCAAGTTTTTATTAGTCCTTTTCATATGGCAGGATTGGGAAACTAAGGTACCTCCCTTATATCAATTCCCAAACAATGATCCATCTAGGGTCGTCAATCTTAGTTAATCACATACGATAGGCAAGTTTAGGTCACTACTACCAACACCCTACCAACTGGCAGTCTATTTTCGAAGGCTCGTCGCCAACCCGACTGGGGACCACAGCCAGGCTGTGCCGAGGTAGGCCTATTTTGTACTCGAGGTCACTCCACCAACGCCCTACTAACTGACAGTCTATTTTCGAAGGCTCGTCGCCAACCCGACTGGGGACCACAGCCAGGCTGCACCAATGGAGGCCGACAACTTGAATACAGTGTCCCATACCACCGTATTCGGTTCACGAGTTTAGGTTGCTCATTGGTCACTACGGGGAGGCTCGTCTCCCCAGCGTAGGCCGACAGCTCGACCATGGTGTCCCATACCACCATATCCGGCTCATGAGTCTTAGCGGATCGAGGTACCAAGGTTAACGGGGTTTTCACTGATGAGTTTGGTACCTTAGATTCAAGCAGTAGCATCCAAACATGGTGAACATACATCGGGTCAATTGGGTTACTTGACGAGCTCGACTAGCCCGAGCGCACGACAAATTGAACGACATGAAGTGTGTAAGCACTCTGCGTGGCCTAACCACTGTCATCAACCGAAGTACGGTTCGGATTCACCGAACACATCCAATGTGGCGAAAGCAACCTCAGCCACCAAAGCAGGGCCTATTACCGATTGCCTGGACTATATAATAGCTCCAAACACATTCAATTACAACGATCTAGCATATGAAATACTCAAGCAGTAATGGAACAATGATTCAAATCATACAATCAGTTGAGCTTGTTATGAAGTACAACATAAACATGAATCCACACTTATGCATTTCTAGGTAAAAGCAATGAATATGAAACAAGGCATATGGAGGAAATCGTACACATCATTAGAGTGGCAGAGAAACCTATCTCAACACCCATTTAAAGAACAGTTTACAAGTATTTATTCATACAAACATGTTTACAAACACTTAGCATACACATTATATCATACATGGTATGTATTGGTTAGCATACGTATTAGGGCAAGTCCTTTCGTCAAAGGATTGCCGCCTACACAACAATCGCATAGCCACGATAGTTTGTCATTGTGGACACTAACGCAAGGTTTATACTCATTTAGTCTTTTGCTCAAACACTTAGGCTACGCATTATAACATACACGACGTATGTTAATATAACATGTATTAAGCTAATCCGTTCACCCAGAAGTTGATATACATGCATCTAGTATACATAAACAACAATTAATCATGGCAAGCACAAATCCGAATTTCATACGTATATGGTATTTTCTACAAATACGAGGAATACAGTATATTCAACCTCGTTAACATATAACTGAAAAATGAAACGGACATCACTTTATGCATGTGAAATAGCACCTATGTCAAGAATAAACCATTAACCGACATTGAAAGCCTTGAAAACCATAATCTATACGTCTATAGTCTGCACCTTACGCCGGTAAACGCGTAACGGATTCGTTTTAAACCCGTAGTCCTTGTCACCGGCAGAATGACAACCTATAGCATGAACTAGGTTAACTATTTTATCATTTCAACTATTAGAAACCCTAAAACGGATTAGGGTTAGGTTTTCTTACCTAAGAACGAAGTTAGAATCGCCGGAATAGCGACTTGGTAGTGATGGATAGCACACAGAATAGCAAGGATTGAATCCCAGGAGTGACTCCAACTTCTCTCTCACTTTCTCTCTCTTTACTCTCTTCTCTCTCCTAGGGTTTTTCCCAAATTCGTATGGAGTGAATGAGACAGGGTTTAAGGTCCTTATATAGGCTTAAAACTGATGGAAATGGCCTCAGGGCCAAGGTATACTTAGGTTATAGCCAAAGGGCGTCTATTTCAACTCAACGGAGCACTTCCGGAGCCCCCCCTTAAGCCTAAGGTCGGACTTAAGCTCCTTGACCATGAATCTAGGTCGAGTTAAGTTTTCAATCCGATCGGATTTACAGATCGACTGCGGCGGACCAGTTTCCGTTCAACGGTCCACGATCACCGATCAGGGCCACAAGTACACTGGCCTGTGTATGAAATTTCTCCTAATCCGAGGGTGTATTTGGGTCAGATTCTGACGGTCTGAATCCTTATATTCAGCTCACAAGCGACAAGTTTCAAATGACTTAAATTTAGATTTTTATTTCTAAGATATCCACGTTTCTCACACACTTCACTCCGGACTCAAGCGAATAGCTTCGGGATACTGTCTGGACTTGATTTCCGAGGTAGTTGTCAAGTCCAGCAAGGTGGTCTTAATTATATAATTTCGTAGTAATCGGACTTTCGTCGTGCGGTCCAGATCCGATATGGAGTTTCAATGTGCTCCGGGGAGCAACTGGGTAATGAGATTGATCCTAGATTTTAGGGTAACCTAGCGTCAATGATTCTACAAGTTTTGGGTCTTGCATATCGTATTTAGAGTGGATCAAGCAGATTTCGTAGCTAATCTAGTTTAGCACTTAGTTAAACTTGTCTGATTTCTAAAGGATTTGGTCCTGAGTGATTTTTGCCTGAGGTGGTACTCGGGTCTTTGTACGGAATTTTTCGAGTCGTTACAAACCCGGGGCACATGCAGTGCAATGTTATAAGCGTGATTACCAAGTTTTTATTAGTCCTTTTCATACAGCAAGATTTGGGAAACTAAGGTACCTCCTTTATATTATTTTTCAAACAATGATCCATTTTAGGGTCGTTAGTCCCAACAATTCTCATATGATGTTATGGTTCTAGGTCACTACAAATGGCTCGTCACCTGATCAATGCAGGCCTAGTTTATATTCTTGTTGCTACGGAAGAGTCGTCGCCTCCACGTAGACTCAGAGTACTCTCGATGTCACTACAAAGGGCTCGTCACCTTGTCAGTATAGGCCGACAGCTCGAATACAGTGTCTCATACCACCGTATTCGGCTCACGAGTTTGGGTTGCTCATTGGTCACTACGGGGAGGCTCGTCGCCCCAGCGTAGGCCGACAGCTCGACCATGGTGTCCCATACCACCATGTCCAGCTCATGAGTCTTAGCGGATCGAGGTACCAAGGTTAATGGGGTTTTTACTGGTGAGTTTGGTACCTTAGGTTCAAGCAGTAACGTCCATACATGGTGAACATACATCGGGTCAATCAGGTTACTTGACGAGCTAGACTATTACAAGCGCACCTGAAGTTGATCGACATGAAGTGCGTAAACACTCCGTATGGCCTAACCACTGCCGACAACTCTAGTACGGCTCGGGTTCGTCAAACACGTCCTACGTGGTGAATGAATCTCAGCTACGAACTCAAAGCCTGTTACCGATTGCCTTGACCATAGCATAACCCCATACACATTCAACCTTAACCAATAAGCATGTGAAGTAGTCAGAACAGGAGTAACCAAGTAATCCAATCATACTATCGAGCATGTTATGAAGTGCAACATAAACAAGAATTCATATACATGCCTTTTATAAGTAAAGCGAAGAAACTAAACAACTTGCATGGAGGAAATCATACACATCCCTAAGGTAGTTGAGAATCCTATCTCAACACCCACCTAAAGCACTATCTCCTAAGTACTTATAGAAGCATTTACACAAACACCTAGACTACACTTATTAGCCTACATAGCGTAAGTTGGCCCAAACATATATTAGGGCGAATCCTTTCGCTAAGGAGTTGTTACATGCATAACTAGTATATACACAAGGCAATTAATCATAGCAAACACACTTTCGAATTTCATACGTATACGGTACTTTCTACAAATACCAAGAATACGCTAAACTCCACATAGTTCGTATGTAACTGAAACGTAGAACAGACATCGCATTTTGCATGTGAAATAGCATCCACGTCAGGAGTATATCATTAACCGACATTGAAAGCTTCGAAAACCATAACCTATATGTCTATAGTCCGCACCTTACGCCGTAGAAGTGTAACGAATTTGATAGAAACTCTAAGTCTTCGTTAACGATGGAATGACAACCTATAGCACGAGTTAAGTTAGCTACTTCGCAGCTTGCAACAATTGAAACCCTAGAACAGATTAGGGTTAGGTTTTCTTACCTAAGAACGAAGTCAGAATTGCCGGAATAGCGATACAGACATGGTAAACAAGTGCGTGGAGTAGCGGGATCGAATCCCAGGAAGAAGCGCCTACTCTCTCTCACTTTCTCTCTCTTTCCTTCCCTTTTTCTCTCTTCTCTTTCTTAGGGTTTCTAAATTCGTATGAAATATGAGAGAGGGGGTTTAAGGCCCCTATATAGGCCCAGAACTGGTAGGAATGGCCCCAAGGCCAAGGTATACTTAGGTTATGTCTAAAGAGCGTCTGTTTCAGCTCAACGGAGCACTTCCGGAGCCCCCCCCCCCTTGAGCCTAAGGTTGGATGTAAGCTCCCTTATGTTGGATCTAGGTCAAGTTGAGTTTTTGGTCTGATCGGGTTTACAGATCACCCGTGGCGGACCAATTTCAGTTCAACGGTCCATGATCACCGATTAGGGCTACAAGTACATTGACCTGTGTATGAAATTTCCTCTGATCCGAGGGTGTATTTGGGTCATATTCTGACGGTCAGAATCCTTATATTTGGACTTGCAAGTGAACAACTCAATTTACTTAAGTTTGGGTTTATTTCCTAGAGATATTCGCGTTTCTCACACACTTCGCTCCGGGCTCGAGCGAATAGCTTCAGGATACTTTCTGGACTTGATTTCCAAGATGGTTATCAAGTTCAACAAGGCGGTCTTAATTATATAATTTCGTAGTAATCGGACTTTCGATGTGCGGTCCAGGTCCGATACGAAGTTTCAATGTGCTCCCGAGAGCAACTGGGTAATGAGATTGATCTTAGATTTCAGGGTAATGTAGCGTCAATGATTCTACAAGTTTTGGATCTTGTAGTTCGTATTTAAAGTAGATCAAGCGGATTTCGCAGCTAATCTAGTTTAGCACCTGGTTAAACTTGTCTAATTTCTAAAGGATTTGGTCCTGAGTGATTTCTGCCTAAGGTGGTACTCAGGTCTTTGTACAGAATTTTCCGAGTCGTTACATGGATGGATTTATAAGAAACATCACGGTGGGCCATAGGCACATAGAGTTGGGTTCATTCAGCAATCACGTCCATCAAAGTTAGGTAACAACGTTTTGAGTCAAGTCGTGATGATGGACCCACTTTGATGTATGTGCTGTATATCCATGCCATCCATCCATTTTTTCAGCTCATTTTAGGGCATGAGCCCAAATATGAAGAAAACTAAATCTCAGGTGGACCACACATTGGAAGCATGATGATTGAATGCCTACCATTAAAAACTTCTTGGGGGCAACAAAAGTTTTGGATCAAGCTGATACTTGTGTTTTCCTTTCATTCTGATCTATGTGACCTTATCGATAGGTTGGATGGCAAATAAACATTATGGTGGGGCCTAAGGAAGTTTTAATCATGGGTATTCAATGACCATTGTTTCCTATGGTGTGGTCCACTTGAGTTTTGGATCTAGCTCATTTTTGGGCCAATACCTTAAAATGAGTTGGCAAAATGGATGGATGGAGTAGATATATAACACATACATTAAGGTGGGCCCCACTATCACGACATTGCCTGATTGGGTATTTCCTAACCAAACTTCTTTTTGGACAAGGTATTTATATATATACACACACACACACACACACACACACACACTTACTAAACATGCTTATTTACTGATTAAGTAGAAACCAAGATAAGTTACTTGAGGCATAAGTAACTTACCATCCAGACACACCCTTAGAGAGAGAGAGAGAAAGTGGGTATTGGCATGCGGTGGGAGTAGAGGAGGGAGGAGAGAGAGAGGGAGGGGAGAGAGGAGAGAAGCCTTATGTATGCCATCCTTTGTACTAGCCAAACACATATCATGCTATAGATCTTGTGAGTTGATTTCAAAGTAACCCAGGCCAAGCATATTAGCAAGCAATCAAGAGGATTTTCTGTGTTCTAGTAACAAAGGACTACATGTCGTGTTATGAAGGTGCCGAGTTAAGGGTGTAGTCTTTTCTCTTTCATCTTGGGCAGATGATTAAGATAAAGTAAGTGTACTACATATCATGTTGATACTGAATGGAGGTGTCATTTCATGGTGTAGTAGGAAACAATCTTCAACTGCGCTTTCAACTATGAAAACTAATGTATTGCACGTTGTGCAACGACTCAAGAGGGTGTGCGGATTATGAGATTTTTGAGAGCCTTAGGTGTTGTTCCTGTTGCTAAAGGTCCTCTCCTGATAAGAATGGGTAACACATCGGCTGTAGACCTTGTGAATGATCCAAAACACCAAAACCAAACACATTGAGATTAAATATTACTACGTCAGAGATTAGGTGAAAGATGGGCATGTTGTGCTTAAATATATTCGCAATAGAGAGATTTTAGTTGATCCCATGGCAAAATCGATTACTAGAGATACATTTGAAATATATGTCAGGTAGATGGGACTCACGAGAGCTTGATATCTTTCCTAAAAGTGGGAGTGTAGTAATTTTGTGTAAGATTTTCTGTTATACTCCCAACTAGTTATGATGGTAGAGATTCCATTCTACATTATTTGTGATCCAAGACTTGTTTTATGAAATGAATTTTCTAAATATCCACACATCAATTAAATATTCGTATGGTCAATTTTTTAGGCATTGAGATCATTAGTGGTGGATCGTATCCTTTGTTTCTTTTTCATCACCACTTGCATGAGAATCGACCGCCTTTGATGTCTGAGTGGGAGGTACATTCAGGATGAGGAAATACGTGAGGTGCAATTGTCTTTTGTAGCGATACACAAGTTAAGGCACGCTTACCTCCAATCACAATTATGTATTTGTATTATTGAATCCCTAGTGTGCTGAGAGTGTTTAGATGAATTGTGTATATGTTAGTGCTTATTGGCTTATGCTACCATATATAGTGGATAGTTTTGAGTGACTGGAGATGAGACTTTGGGAATCGAATGACATTCACAGTGTTAGTGGAGTTAGGAGTTACTATGTTGAGTTTGCACTCATGTGGTGTGTGTGTGTGTGTGTGTGTGTGTGTGTGTGTGTGGACTTGAACGGTTTAGCTATGTGCAACGGAGGCTAAGAACTATACCTATTAGGAGTGACTTAGGTGGTTTGGCCATGTGCAATGGAGGCCAAGAATTACACTAATTAGGAGTGAGTGTCAAGTTAAAGGCTGTAAAAGGGCAAGGGGAAGGTTCGAAACAACGTGGGTGGAGGGAGTAAGAAAAGATTTTAGGGGCCATGGTATTATTGAGGTCATGGCCCGTGATAGAGTGGAATGGTGGAATAAGATTGTAGCCAATTAATTGGGATAAGCGTTGTTCTAAATATCGGTATTGCGTTACACATCGCATCGCATCCTTGGGATATAGATACGTATCAGTTATCACATGGGATATATCGTTTGTATCGGATAATTTATCACACTTTTTGGAAAACGTGGAGAAACATTGGGTGTAACGCCCTGAAAATCGAGGGTCGAGCATAAGTTCAACTTCCGAGTTCCAACGCATCACCTATGCAACATGGATAATGATGATTAAATGTTGTCCGTGTTAGTGCACTAAACATGAGTGAGATTATACCAAATCGGCATATCATACCCCAGAGACAGTTAAATTACGCAAGCGGTAGACCATGATAAGTATGTATAAAACATATAAGTGGCGGTGCGTCTCTAGAGTATAATCATGTTCCAGGTTAAATAATTACATGTATCATTTCAAAATACAAAATATCAAATTGTGTAAGTCCGTCTACATCATGAAATCCCTATAGCCTCGACAATCAGAATGCGGCCTACATGAACCCGCCAGAATACTGCATATACGAGAACTCTTCCTTGTCGTCATAAAAATCAGGCTCCGCTTCATAAGCTGCGCCATCATCTGCAACTAAGACAAAGTCTGGTTGGTGTTTTAAAATACCGTTCCAGAGTGGGAATGAGTGATCAACTCAGTGGAACTATAAGGCAAAGGTTAACATGTTATCAATTCAGTCAAGCAGTAATGATAAAGCAGTACAACAATCATGTCCTAGATTATTCTTGTTAATGCAAGAATGGTATGCAATAATGATGCATGCCCTCGCCTACACTCCCTCAGCGACTTCATCTCACGTTCGCGCATAGCATCCTCCTGAAACGTACGCTTCTTCGCCAAAGCACATGCAGTGCGGTGCATGATCGTGATTAGTGAAGTTCTTAATTAGGCATATTCATACAGCAAGATTGGGAAGCTAAGGTACCTCCCTTCATATCATTTACCTAAACGTTGATCCATCTAGGGTCGTCAATTCTAGTTAATCACATACGAAGAACAGTTCCAAGTAGCTAAGGAGGGGCTCGTCACCTCAGCGCAGGCCTGGTTTATACTTGAGGTCACTAAGGAAAAGCTCGTCGCCTTAACGTAGTCTTATAATATACTCAAGGTCACTATGGGCTCGTCACCTGATTGTAGGCCGACAACTCGAATGCAGTGTCCCATACCACCGTATTCGGCTCACGAGTCTGGGTTGCTCATTGGATACTACGGGGAGGCTCGTCGCCCCAGCGTAGTAGGCCGACAGCTCGACCACGGTGTCTCATACCATTATGCCCGGCTCATAAGTCTTAGTGGATCGAGGTACCAAGGTTAAACAGGCCTTTCGCTGGTAAGTTTGGTACCTTAGATTCAAGCAGTAACGTCCATATATGGTGAACATACATTGGGCCAATCGGGTTACTTGACAAGCTCGACTGATACGAGCGTACATTGACTTGATCGACATGGAGTGCGTAAGCATTCCGCGTGGCCTAACCACTATCGACAAATAGCGTACGACTCGGATTCATCAGGTGTATCCGTTGTGGCTAAGCAGTACGGCCACTGATCATAAACCATTACCGATTGCCTGGACTACATCGTAGCCCCAATTGCACTCCAACCAGTAGCATCCACATGTGATATTCCAAGACAGCATGTGACAACCAAATCTAAACATAAATCTCATTCGAGCATTTCAACAAACACATACCACACATGTCATTATACATAGGCATTCATCTGTAAATCACATAGTAGTAAGATAGGTTGCATAAAGAAAACTGTAACTATATATAAGGGAATTGAGAATCCTATCTCAACACCCTTAGTAAGTACATTACATCAAACATTTTCTCATTCAGACATTTTATCAAACACTTAGACCACACATATTGCATACAGGTAATAAATTCTTTAAAAACACATACTATAGCTAGTCCTTTCACAAGAAGTAGCCACATATACAATGATCATGTATTAACGATCAATAATCATAGCAAGCACAAATCATAATTCCATACTCATTCAACATTTTTACAAACACTTAGACTATACACTTCAACATACATGGCGTATGTTGGTCATAATATATATTAGGGCAAATCCTTTCACCGAGGAGTTATCACATATACAACAATCATATATCCATGATGGATAATCGTGGCAAGCACAAATCCAAATTCCATACCCATTCAAACATTTTTACAAACACTTAGACTACACACTTCAACATACATGGCGTATGTTGGTCATAACATGTATTAGGGCAAATTCTTTCACCAAGGAGTAGTCACATATACAACAATCATATATCCACGACGGATAATCATGGTAAGCACGAATCCAAATTCCATACCCATTCAAACATTTTTACAAACACTTAGGGCCTATTTGGCCAGGCAGATCCCACGGTATTAGGAGGGATGGGATTGGCAAGATCCTGGGATTGGCATGACGAGCCAAACAGATCCGGCGAACTTGTCCCGGGATATGAGCAATCCCATGGATCTTAAGACAATCTGCTGACATCACCATCATTACCTTAAAATTGATCCCATCCCTTGGTTGGATGGATTAGAAGGTAAAATCCCGGGATATGCACGACGTGCCAAACAGACCCAGTGAACTTGTCCTGGGATATAAGCAATCCCATGGATCTTAAGACAATCCATTGACACCATCATCATTACCTTAAAATTGATCCCATCCCTCCTAATACCATGGGATCTGCCCGGCCAAACAGGCCCTTAGACTACATAATTCAACATACATGGCGTATGTTGGTCATAACATGTATTAGGGCAAATCCTTTCACCAAGGAGTTGTCACATATACAACAATCATATATCCACGACGGATAATCATGGCAAGCAGGAATCCAAATTCCATACCCATTCAAATATTTCAACAAACACATGAATTACACTATATTTAACATAGTTCATATATATCTGTAAAGCGAGGGAAACATCGTATCTAGCATGAGAAATGGCAACCAAGTCAGTTATAAATCATTAACCGACATTGACAGCCTTGAAAACCATAACCTAAACGTTTATAGTCCGCACCTTTTGCCGGTAAACTCGTAACAGATTCAGTTTGAATACTCTCGCCTTGTAAACTAGACTTTGAATACCTAATCAATAAAACGGGTTAGCTATTTCATCGATCTACGTATTTGGATTCCTAAAACAGGTTAGGGTTAGGGTTTCTTACCTAAGAACTAAATCAGAATCTCCGGTATAGCGACGTGGAAGCGGTAGTTACATACGTGGAGTAGTGGGATCGAATCCCAGGAACTATCTCATACTCGCTCTCTCACTTCTCCATTTTCTTCTTCACTTTCTCTCTTTTCTCTCTTAGGGTTTAAAATTCGCATGGAATGAGAGAGGGGTGGGTAAAGGCCCTTATATAGGCCCAGGACTGAAAGGAATGACCCTAAGGCCATTGTATACTTAGGTTATAGCCAAAGAGTGGTTGTTTCGGTTTAACGGAGCACATCTAGAGGCCCCTTTTCTGCATACGATTTGGGAAAACTTCCCTGACATTGGATCTAGGTCAGGTTAAGTTTTCGGTCCGATTTGATTTATGGAACGACCGCAGAGGACCAGTTTTAGTTCAACGGTCATCGCCACTCGATCAGGGCCACAAGTACACTGACCAGCGTATGAAATTTTCCCTGATCCGAGGGTGTATTTGGGTCCGATTCTGACAATCTGAAACCTTAGAATTGGCCCGCAAGCGAATTGCCCAACTTACTTAAATCTGAGCACATTTTCTAAAGATATTCGCGTTTCTCACACACTTTGCTCCGGGCTAAAGTTGTGCGTTTCTGGATACTATTTGGACTTGATTTTCGAGATGGTCGTCAAGCTCAGTAAGGTGGTCGTATTCGTATAGTCTCGCGGTAATCGGACTTTCGACGTGCGGTACAGGTCCGATACGGAGTTTCGGTGTGCTCCGGAGAGCAACCGAGTTTTGAGATTGATTCTAAATTTCAGGGTAATGTAGCATCAACGATTCTACACGTTTCGGGTCTTGCAGTTCGTATTTAAAGTGATCTAAGCTAATTTCACAGATAATCTCGTTTAACACTTAGTTAATTCTCATCTAATTTCTAAAGGATTTGGTCCTGAGTGATTTCTGCCTGAGGTGGAACTCGGATCTTTGTACGGATTTTTCCGAGACGTTACAATCTATCCCCCTTAATGAAAAATTTCGTCCTCGAAATTAGTACCTTTTCGTACTCCTCGAGAATCTGAGAGTAGTTCTTACTGACCTCGACTTCTGTCTCCCAAGTAGCCTCTTCCTCAGTGTGATGCGTCCATAATACCTTCACTAGCGGAATAACCTTACTGCACAACACTTGCTCCTTCCCGTCTAAGATACACGTCGGTCGCAGTACGTAAGTAGCATCATCACACAACTGTACTTGCTCCCATTTGATGATGTGGGAAGGATCAGGAGCGTATTTCTTTAGCATAGATATATGAAATACGCTGTGCACGCCCGCCAGTGGTGTGGGCAAAGCAAGGCGGTACGCGACCACACCCACTCGGTCTAGTATCTGGAATGGGCCAATGAATCTCGGCGTGAGCTTCCCCTTCTTTCCAAACCGAAGGACTCCCTTCATGGGGGAAACTTTCAGAAACACATGGTCCCCGACCTCGAACTTTAGTGGTCGCCGTCTCGTATTGGCATAACTCTTTTGTCTGCTGCGCTGCAAGAAGTCGACGCCTGATAATGTCGATCTTCTTTGAGGTCGCCTGTACTAAATCTGGGCCAATCAAACTCTTCTCGCCAACCTCTGCCCAGCAATACGGTGCTCAACAGGGGCGCCCATACGAGCCTCGTAGGGAGCCATGCCAATACTCGCCTAGAAGCTGTTGTTATAGGCGAACTCTACATAAGGAAGACAGTCATCCCAGCTGTCCTTGAAATCAAGCACACAAGCTCGCAGCATATCTTCCAACACTTGATTCACTCGTTCCGTCTGCCTGTCAGTCTGTGGGTGGAATGCGGTACTGAACTTCAACTTCACACCCATTGCTTCCTGGATACGAGTCCAAAAGATAGATGTGAATCGCGTGTCTCAGTCTGACACGATCTCCATAGGAACTCCATGCAGACGCACTATCTCCTTGATGTATAGCCTGACCAAATCGTCTGCTGAGTTTGAAACTCTAATAGGGAGGAAATGAGCCGATTTCGTCAACCGGTCCACGATCACCCAAATGGAATCATGTCCCTTCCTCGTCTTCGGTAGCCTTGAGATGAAATCCATAGAAATGAAATCCCATTTCCATTCTGCTATGGGCATGGGCTGAAGTAAACCAGGAGGTCGGTGATGCTCGGCCTTAACCTGCTGGCACATGAGACAATGGGATACAAAGTCGGGTATGTGGGCCTTCATGTTGTCCCACCAATACAAACGCTTTATGTCTCGATACATCTTCGTACTACCAGGATACATCGCCATCCTCGAATTGTGAGCGACTGCCAGAACTTCTCTCCTTAAGTCATGGAGATTCGGGACGCACAGGCGGCCACGATATCGCAAACCTCCATCTAAACCAACCCTCCATTCAGAGTCATCATTGTCGCTCACCAGCTCTCTCATCTTGGCCAATCGCTAATCCTCTTTTTGAGCCGCTATGATCCTATCATCCACAAGTGGCCGCACACGAACGTGTGTGACGCTCGTAAACGGCTCCTCTACCGTGAGCTTTTGCTCAAAATCTCGCACGAACTCTACCATATTCCACTCCTCAACCATTAGCGGAGCCGCGAATGCTATCACTTTCTTATGGCTCAACGCGTCTGCCACAAGGTTGGCCTTGCTAGGATGGTAGGAAACCTCGAACTTGAAATCCTTCAAGGTTTCCATCCATTGGCGCTGCCTCATATTCAAGTCTCTCTGGGCGAATATATAGCGAAAGCTCTTGTCGTCGCAAAAGAGCTCGAACTCCTCTCCGTAGAGGTAATGTCTCTAGAGCTTGAATGCAAAGATGACGGCCGCTAACTCCAGGTCGTGCGTAGGGTAATTCTCCTCATGTTTCCTCAACTGTCGCGATGTATGGGCAATCACCCTATCCTTCTGCATAAGGACGCAACTCAAACCAACACGAGACGCGTCGGTATATATAGTATATTTGACCCCTTGCTCTGACAATACTAACACAGGGGCAGACGTCAGCTTGTCCTTCAGCTCCTGAAAAGCTGCTTCTGCCTTTTCATTCCAGGCAAACTTAAGATCCTTCCGAGTCAGCTGTGATAACGGCTTGACAATCTTGGAAAAGTCCCTAATGAATCAACGGTAGTAACTTGCCAGACGAAGAAAGCTCCTCACTTCAGTAACCGAACCGGGCTGCTCCCAGTCCTGAACTACGGCTACCTTAGCAAGCTCCACAGCTATCCCTTCCTTGGACACCACGTGTCCCAGGAACTTGACTTCCTCCTTCCAGAAGTCGCACTTCTTGTACTGAGCGAACAACTGGTTCTTTCTGAGTGTATCAAAGATTACTCGCAGATGCTCCCCGTGATCTTCTCGACTCTTGGAGTATATCAGGATGTCATCTATAAACATGATGACGAATCGGAATAGATACGGCCGAAACACCTGGTTCATCAAGTCCATGAACACAGCTGGGGCGTTTGTGAGTCCAAACGACATCATAAGAAACTTGTAGTGCCCGAAGCTGGTTCTAAACGCTGTCTTCTGCACGTCATCATCTCTGACGCGCAACTGGTGATACCCCGACTGTAAGTTGATCTTCGAGAAATACTGTGCCCCATTCAATTGATTAAATAGATCATCTATCCTGGGCAAGGGATACTTGTTTTTCACCGTCGCTTGGTTCAGCCTGCGATAATCGATACACAGTCGCAGAGATCCATCTTTCTTCTTCACAAACAACACGGGTGCTCCCCAAGGAGATACACTCGACCGTATGAAACCTGAATCTAACAGGTCATCAATATGTCTCCTCAATTCCTCCATCTCACATGGAGGCATGCGATACGTAGGCAATGAAATGGGTGTCGCACCAGGCACAAGGTCGATAGTAAAATCGATCTTGCGCCGAGGAGGTAATCCAGGTATCGTCCTGAACACAGCACAGGATAGTCCCCGGGGTGCCGTAGGGGTGTGGGGTCCACTTTAGTTCCCCCCGATTTGCGTCGTTTGGGCCCTCGACTTTGTTTGAGTTGTTTCGGGTCCCATTTCGCGTATTTTCGCGCTTTTCGGGTTGTTTGGATGTGGAATGGGTAGAATTTTGGTCTATACCCATCGATTGACGGTCTACAAAAGATCTGGGGTCCCTGCGCATGATCACGGATGCGTACAGGCACCGATTTCGATGGTCAGTTTCACTTGGTGGCGAAACTGGGAATCCTATGATCATTTCTACGTTTTCTCGCCCCCCTCCTAAGTCAAAGTACGTCAGTGTGTGTCGTGTGACCATAACCCAGGTCCAGTTTAATCCAAATTATAATCTGATACCAACTTGTAAAGCCCTGAAAATCGGGGGTCGAGCAGAAGTTCAACTCCCGAGTTCCAACGCATCACCTATGCAACATGGATAATGATGATTAAATGTTGTCCATGTTAGTGCACTAAACATGAGTGAGATTATACCAAATCAGCATATCATACCCCAGAGACAGTTAAATTATGCAAGCGGAAGACCATGATAGGTATGTATAAAACATATAAGTACATATAGGTGGTGGTGCGTCTCCAGAGTATAATCATGTTCCAGGTTAAATAATTACATGTATCATTTCAAAATATAAAATATCAAAATGTGTAGGTCCGTCTACGTCATAAAATCCCAATAGCTCTGTAACGCCCTGAAAATCAGGGGTCGAGCATAAGCTCCACTCCCGAGTTCTAACGCATCACTTATGCAACATAGATAATGATGATTAAATGTTGTCCGTGTTAGTGCATTAAATATGAGTGGGATTACACCAAAACAACATATCATACTCCAGAGACAGTTAAATACGCAAGCGGAAGAACTGTGATAGATATATAGCATATATAAACTATTGTAAGTCTCCAGAGTGTGAACATGTTACCAGGTTAAATATATACATGTATACTTCCCAAAATGGGCCAAAAATGATTATACATGTGTTTCAATAAGACAAAATAGCAAGTGTAATGACATCTAGTCAACATCCCAGAGATCCTCGTCGATCAGGACATGGCTCACATGAACTCGCCTGAAAACTGCATGTAAGAGAATGTCTCCTCGTTATCCTCGTAGTCCGGCTCCGCCTTGTAGGCATTGCCTCCACCTGCAATTAAGACAGGGTCTGGTTGGTGTGTACAACACTGTCCCGTAACGTGGAAGTGAGTGATCAACTCAGTGGAACTATAAAGCAAAGGTTAACATGTTGTCAATTCAGTCAAGCAGTAATGATAAGGCAATACAACAAGCACTCCTAAGTACTCTGGTTAATGCAAGAATGATATGTATAAATGATAAGGCAATACAACAAGCACTCCTAAGTACTCTGGTTAATGCAAGAATGATATGTATAAATGATGCATGCCCTCGCCTACACTCCCTCTGCGATCTTTATCTCACGGTCGCGCATGTCAGTCACTTCCTCAGTGCTCTACCTAACGCCAAACGGCACATGCAATGCGGTGCATGAGCGTGTTACCAAGTTCTTATTAGTCATTTTCATACAGCAGGATTGGGAAACTAAGGTACCTTCCTTATATCATTTCCCAAACTATGATCCATTCTAGGGTCGTCAGTCCTAGTAAATCCCATACGATGTTGCGGTTCTAGGTCACTGCAAAAGGGCTCGTCACCTTGATGCAGTGTAGGCCTAGTTATACTCTAGTTGCTACGGAAAAAGCTCGTCGCGTCTATGCAGGCTCAGAGTATGCTCGAGGTCACTACAAAGGGCTCGTTGCCTTATCAGTGTAGGCCGACAGCTCGAATACAGTGTCCCATAGCACCGTATTCGGCTCACGAGACGGTGTTGCTCACTGGTCACTACGGGGAGGCTCGTCGCCCCAGCGTAGGCCGACAGCTCGACCACGGTGTCCCATACCACCATGCCTGGCTCATGAGTCTTAGCGGATAGAGGTACCAAGGTTAACGGGATTTTCACTAGTGAGTTTGGTACCTTAGGTTCAAGCAGTAGCGTCCATACATGGTGAACATACATCGGGTCAATCGGGTTGCTAGACAAGCTCGACTAGTACGAGTGCACGTTGATTTGATCGACATGGAGTGCATAAACATTCCGTGTGGCCTAACCACTGTCGTCAAACGACGTACGACTCGGATTCGTCGAACGTATTTGTCGTAGCTGAAACTAAGTCAACCACTCAGTTGGAACTAGTTACCGATTGCCTGGACTACACCATAGCCCCAAACACTCTCAAGTAAGTTAGGAATACATATGTGCTAGTCCCATACAGCATGTACCAACCAACTTAAATATAAGTTTCATTTGAGTATTTCAACAAACACATAGCATACATGTTAGCATACCTAGACATTTAACCATATAGCACGTAGTAATATTATAGAATACATAAAGGAAAACTATAACCACAGTTAAGGGAGTTGAGAATCCTATCTCAACACCCTCAGTGCATGCATTTCCACAGGTATTTCCTTATTGAGGCATTTTATCAAACACATAGGCTACACATTTCAACATACACAGATTGGACTAAATATGACATATATCCTGACAAGCTCTTTTACAAAAGAGTTGCCACATACTCAATAAGCATGTATTCATCGTTAATAATCATGGCAAGCACAAATCCAAATTCCCTATTGATTCAGTCATTTCAACAAACACTTAGACTACACACTATAACATACGTAACGCATGTTGGCGATGATGGGTGTTAGGGCAATTCCTTTCACCAAGGGGTTGTCACACGCATAACAGCCATTTATACACGATGAATAATCATGGCAACCGCGAATCCAAAAACCATACGTATTCAATTATTTCAAAAAATACATAGAATACACTATACTTGACATAGTTCATACATATTCGTAAAACAAAACAAATATCACGTTTGGCATGTGAAATGACACCCAAGTCAGTAATAAATCATTAACCGACATTGAAAGTCTTGAAAACCATAACCTAAACGTATATAGTCCGCACCTTTCGCCGGTAAACAAGCAACGAACTCAGTTTGTATACCAAGTCTGTGTCTACTGCATAACGGCAAGCTACAGTATAAAATAGGTTAGCTATTTCATCACATACACTATTTGAAACCCTAAAACAGATTAAGGTTTGGATTTCTTACCTAAGAATGGGATCGGAATCGCCGGAATAGCGATACAGAAAAGCTGATTCAGCCCGTGGAGTGATGGGATTGAATCCCAGGGATGAACTCCAACTCTCTCTCTCTCACTTTCTCTCTCTTTCCTTCTCTTTCTTCTCTCTTTTCTCTTCTAGGGTTAGGAATTCGTATGGAATGAGAGAGGGGTGGGTTTAGGCCCTTATATAGGCCCAGAACTGACCGGAATGGCCCCAGGGCCATGGTATACTTAGGTTATAGCCAAAGGGCATTTGTTCTGATCCAACGAGCACTTCTGGAGGCACCTTTTCTGCGTGCGGTCGGACTTAAGCTCCCTGACATTGGATCTAGGCCGATTTAAGTTTTCGGTCCGATCGGAAATCGACCGTGGTGGACCAGTTTCAGTTCAATGGTCACCGACATTCGATCAGGGCCACAAGTACACTGACATGTGTTGGAAATTTCCCCTGATCCGAGTGTGTAATTGGGTCAAATTCTGATGGTCTGAATCCTTATATCTGGCCTGCAAGTGAACGACTCAATTCACTTAAATCTGAGCACGTTTCCTAAAGATATTTGCGTTTCTCACACAATTTGCTCCGGGCTCAAGTTGTGCGTTTCTGGATACTATCTGGATTTGATTTCCGAGATGGTTGTCAAGCCCAGCAAAGCAGTCATAACGATTTAGTTTCGCAGTAATCGGACTTTTGACGTGCGGTTCAGGTCCGATACGGAGTTTTAAGGTGCTCCCGAGAGCAACCGGGTTTAGAGATGGATCCTAAGTTTCAGGGTAATGTAGTGCCAATGATTCTACACATTTTGGGTCTTGCAGATCATATTTAAAGTGATTCATGTTAATTTCACAAATACTTTAGTTTAACACTAACTAATCCTCGTTTAATTTCTAATGGATTTGGTCCTGAGTGATTTTTGCCTGAGGTAATACTCGGGTCTTTGTACAGATTTTTCCGAGACATTACAAACCCCGACGATTAGAATGCGGCCTACATGAACCCGTCAAAATGCTTCATATACGAGAACTCTTCCTCGTCGTCATAAAAATCAGGCTCCGCTTCATAAGCTGCGCCATCATCTGCAACTAAGACAGAGTCTGGTTGGTGTTTTAAAACACCGTCCAAGAGTGGGAGTGAGTGATCAACTCAATGAAACTATAAGGCAAATGTTAACATGTTATCAATTCAGTCAAGCAGTATAACAATCATGTTATAGATTACTCTTGTTAATGCAAGAATGGTATGCGATAATGATGCATGCCCTCGCCTACACTCCCTCAGCGACTTCATCTCACGTTCGCGCATGGCATCCTTCTGAAACGTGTGCTTCTTCGCCAAAGCACATGCAGTGCGGTGCATGATCGTGATTGGTCAAGTTCTTCATTAGGCATATTCATACAGCAAGATTGGGAAGCTAAGGTACCTCCCTTCATATCATTTACCCAAACATTGATCCATCTAGGGTCGTCAATCCTAGTTAATCACATACGAAGAACAGTTCCAGGTAGCTACGAAGCGGCTCGTCACCTCAGCACAGGCCTGGTTTATACTCAAGGTCACTAAGGAAAAGCTCGTCGCCTTAACATAGTCTTATAGTATACTCGAGGTCACTACGGGCTCGTCACCTGATCGTAGGCTGACAGCTCGAATACAGTGTCCCATACCACCGTATTCGGCTCATGAGTCTGGGTTGCTCATTGGATACTACGGGGAGGCTCGTCGCCACAGCGTAGGCCAACAGCTTGACCACGGTGTCCCATACCACCATGCCTGGCTCATGAGTCTTAGCGGATCGAGGTACCAAGGTTAAACAGGCCTTTCACTGGTAAGTTTGGTACCTTAGATTCAAGCAGTAGCGTCCATACGTGGTGAACATACATTGGGCCAATTGGGTTATTTGACAAGCTCGATTGGTACGAGCGTACGTTGACTTGATCGACATTAAGTGCGTAAGCATTCCGCGTGGCGTAACCACTGTCAACAAACAACGTATGACTCAGATTCATCAGGCGTATCCGTTGTGGCTAAGCAGTGCGACCACCGATCGTAAACCATTACCGATTGCTTGGACTACATCGTAGCCCCAATCACACTCCAACCAGTAGCATCCACATGTGATATTCCAAGACAGCATGTGACAACCAAATCCAAACATAAATCCCATTCGAGCATTTCAACAAACACATACCACACATGTCATCATACATAGGCATTCATCTGTAAATCACATAGTAGTAAGATAGGTTGCATAAAGGAAACTGTAACTATATATAAGGGAATTGAGAATCCTATCTCAACACCCTCAGTAAGTACATTACATCAAGCATTTTCACATTCAGGCATTTTATCAAATACTTACACCACACATATTGCATACAGGTAATAAATTCGTTAAAAACACATACTATAGCTTGTCCTTTCACAAGGAGTAGCCACATATACAACGATCATGTATTAGCGATCAATAATCATAGCAAGCACAAATCATAATTCGATACTCATTCAACATTTTTACAAACACTTAGACTACACACTTCAACATACATGGCGTATGTTGGTCATAACATGTATTAGGGCAAATCTTTTCACCAAGGAGTTATCATATATACAACAATCATATATCCATGACGGCTAATCGTGGCAAGCACGAATCCAAATTCCATACCCATTCAAACATTTTAACAAACACTTAGACTACACACTTCAACATACATGGTGTATGTTGGTCATAACATGTATTAGGGCAAATCCTTTCACCAAGGAGTTGTCACATATATAACAATCATATATCCACGATGGATAATCATGGCAAGCACGAATCTAAATTCCATACCCATTCAAACATTTTGACAAACACTTAGACTACACACTTCAACATATATGGCGTATGTTGGTCATAACATGTATTAGAGAAAATCCTTTCACCAAGGAGTTGTCACATATACAACAATCATATATCCACGACAGATAATCCTGGCAAGCACGAATCTAAATTTGTAACGCCCTGAAAATCGGGGGTCGAGTAGAAACTCAAATCCCGAGTTCCAACGCATCACTTATGCAACAAATGAAGTGATATTTGTATGTTGTCTGTATCAGTGCATGAAACATGAATGAGATTAAGCCAAAACTGCAAACATAATTCAGGGACAGTTGTGATACGCAAGATGAGTATATAAAACCTTCTAAAACAGTACAAGTCCCCAAAGCATATATGCGTTGCCAGGTTAATAATTACATGTAAAATTTCAAAATTTACCAAATGATAAAGTGTAATGTTCAACTATCCATATCCTTGTGGCCCCGGTACGCAACTTCAGGTCCACATAGACCCACCAGATCATTGCATGTAGGAGAACTCGTCCTCACCATCATAAAAGTCAAGCTCCGCTTCACGAGCATCGCCATCATCTGAAATTACAACAGGGTCTGGTTGGTGTGTACAACACCGTCCCGTAACGTGGGAGTAAGTAGCTAACTCAGTGGAACAATAAAGCACAGGTTAACATGTTATCAATTCAATCAAGCAGTAATGATAAAGTAGGAAATCACACATCCCTTAGTACTCTTGTTAATACAAGAATGGTATGTATGTATGATACATGCCCTCGCCTGCGCTCCCTCAGCGACTCCTTCTTATGTTCGCGGCATGCCACACTCCCCCAGTGCTTGACCATCAACGCCAAACGCACAAGTATGCGGTGCATGAACGTGATTACCAAGTTCTTTATTAGTCATTTTCATACAGCAGGACTGGGAAACTAAGGTACCTCCCTTATATCACTTCCCAAACAAGGATCCATTCTAGGGTTGTCAGTCCTAGTAAATCTCATACGATGATACTGTTTTAGGTCGCTGCAAAGGGCTCGTCGCCTTGTCAATGCAGGCCTAGTTATACTCTAGTTACTACGGAGAGGCTTGTTGCCTCAACGCAAGTTTAGAGTATGTTCGAGGTCACTACACCAACGTGTCATCCGAGGCTGACGCGATCGCAACACCCCTTCAGATATTGGCCAACCAACAGGTATCAGAGTGCGCAACGGTGGTTTTGTTTGGCAATGGCCCACACGAGGCTCATGCACAACACATCTTCTGATCAGTGTAGGCCGACAGCTCGAATACAGTGTCCCATACTACCGTATTCGGCTCACGAGTCTGGTTGCTCACTGGTCACTACGGGGAGGTTCGTCGCCCCAGCGTAGGCCAACAGCTCGACCACAGTGTCCTACCACCATGTCCGGCTCATGAGTTTTAGCGGATCGAGGTACCAAGGTTAACGGGGTTTCACTGGTAAGTTTGGTACCTTAGGTTCAAGCAGTAGCGTCCAAACATGATGAACACACAATAGGCCCATCGGTTTATTAGACAAGTTCGATTGGTACGAGCGTACGCTAAAGTAACCGACAAGGTACTACTGTCGACAACCATCAGATGACTCAGATTCATCGAACGTGTCTTTTGTGGCGAAATGACCTCAGCCACAACATCAAGGCCTGTTACCGATTGCCTGGACTATACAATAGCCCCAATCACATTCAATTACAACAAAATATCCTAGAAGATAATTAAAGCAGTTATGAATCAAGATTGCAAATCTTATAATCAAAGGTCCAATAATGTCTGCTTTAGGGCTGCCAGGGCTGTTACACGGAATCGTTACACCGCTCTCCCAACACCCGTCACGGATTTGTTTCTGCATTTTATGGACTACAACTTAAACATAAATCCACACATGCATTCCATAGATAAAACAGACGCTAAAATATACGGTACATGGAGGAAATCATACATATAGTTAAGGGAGTTGGGAATCATAGCTCAACACCCATATAAATTTTAATTTACTAACCAGCTATAATATGCTGGGCTTGACAACCACCTCGGAAATCAAGTCTAGATAGTATTCCGAAGTAATTCGCTTGAGCCCGGAGTAAAGTGTGTGAGAAAACGTGGTTTCCTTTATAAATTAATTCGAATCTGAGACTTGTTATTTGCGGGTCGAATATAAGCAATCAGACCGTCAGAATCTGACCCAAATACACCCTCGGATCAGGAGAAATTTCATACACAGGTCAGTGTACTCATGGCCCTGATCGAGTTTCGGTGGCCGTTGAACTGAAACTGGTCCGCCACGTGTGATCTGGGAACCCGACTGGAACGAAACCTTAACTCGACCTAGATCCAAGGTCAGTGAGCTTAAATCCGACCTTTGGCTCAAGGGGGGCTCCGGAAATGCTCCGTTGAGTCGAAACAGACTGGTTTTGGACATAACCTAAGTATACCTTGGCCCTGGGGCCATTCCCATCAGTTTTGGGCCTATATAAGGGCCTTAAGCCCTCACTCTCTCATCCCATACGAATTTGGGAAACCATAGGAGAGAAGAAAGAAAAGAGAGAGAAAGAGAGAGAGAGAAGTGAGGATTCTTCCCTGCTAATCCACCTGCTGAAACACCACTACCGTGTAGTGCTTCCGGTGTTTCCAACGCAGTATTTGGGTAAGAAATCCTAACCCTAACCTGTTTTAGAGATTCAAGAGATTCAAATAGAACAGTTGATAAAATAGCTATGTAAATTAAAATTTATATGGGTGTTGAGCTATGATTCCCAACTCTCTTAACTATGTGTATGATTTGCTCCATGTACCATATATTATAGCGTCTGTTTTATCTATGGAATGCATGTGTGGATTTATGTTTAAGTTGTAGTCCTTAAAATGCAGAGTCTGTGACGGGTGATGGGGGAGCGGTGTAACGATTCCGTGCAACAACCCTGACAGCCCTAAAGCGGACATTATTGGACCTTTGATTATATGATTTGCAATCTTGATTCATAACTGCTTTAACTATCTTCTAGGATATTTTGTTGTAATTGAATGTGATTTGGGTTATTGTATAGTCCAGGCAATTGGTAACAGGCCTTGATGTTGTGGCTGGGGTCATTTCGCCACAAAAGACACGTTCGATGAATCCGAGTCGTACGATGATTGTCGACAGTGGTACCTTGTCGGTTACTTCAGCGTATGTTCGTACCAGTCGAACTTGTCTAATAAACCGATGGGCCTATTTTGTATTCACCATTTTTGGACGCTACTGCTTAAACCTAAGGTACCAAACTTACCAGTGAAACCCCATTAACCTTGGTACCTCGATCTGCTAAGACTCATGAGCCGGACATGGTGGTATGGGACACTGTAGTCGAGTTGTCGACCTACGCTGGGGCGACGAGCCTCCCCGTAGTGACCAGTGAGCAACCAGACTCGTGAGCCGAATACGGTGGTATGGGACACTGTATTCGAGCTGTCGGCCTATACTGATTAGAAGACGCGTTGTGCGTGAGCCTCGTGTGAGCCATTGTCAAACAAAACCACCGCTGCGCACTCTAATACCTGTTGGTTGGACAATATCTGAAGGGGTGTTGTGATTGCGTCAACCCCGGATGACGCGTTGGTGTAGTGACCTCGAGCATACTCTGAACCTGCGTTGAGGCGACAAGCTTCTCTGTAGTAACTAGAGTATAACTAGGCCTGCATTGATAAGGCGACGAGCCCTTTGCAGCGACCTAGAACCGTATCATCGTATGAGATTTACTAGGACTGACGACCCTAGAATGGATCCTTGTTTGGGAAGTGATATAAGGGAGGTACCTTAGTTTCCCAATCCTGCTGTATGAAAATGACTAATAAAGAACTTGGTAATCACGTTCATGCACCGCATACGTGTGCGTTTGGCGTTGATGGTCAAGCACTGAGGGAGTGTGGCATGCCGCGAACGTAAGAAGGAGTCGCTGAGGGAGCGCAGGCGAGGGCATGCATCATACATACATACCATTCTTGCATTAACAAGAGTACTTAGGGATGTGTGATTTCCTGCTTTATCATTACTGCTTGATTGAATTGATAACATGTTAACCTGTGCTTTATTGTTCCACTGAGTTAGCTACTCACTCCCACGTTACGGGACGGTGTTGTACACACCAACCAGACCCTGTTGTAGTTTCAGATGATGGCGATGCTCGTGAAGCGGAGCCTGACTTTTATGATGGTGAGGAGGAGTTCTCCTACATGCAATGATCTGGCGGGTCTATGTGGACCTGAAGTTGCGTACCGGGGCCACAGGGATATGGATAGTTGAACATTACACTTTATCATTTGGTAAATTTTGAAATTTTACATGTAATTATTGACCTGGCAACGCATACATGCTTTGGGGACTTGTACTGGTTTAGAAGGTTTTATATACTCATCTTGCGTATCACAACTGTCCCTGAATTATGTTTGCGGTTTTGGCTTAATCTCATTCATGTTTCATGCACTAATACAGACAACATACAAACATCACTTCATTTGTTGCATAAGTGATGCGTTGGAACTCGGGAGTTGAGTTTCTACTCGACCCCCGATTTTCAGGGCGTTACATAGTCTCAATTGACAGCTAGTTGAAGGAAAATTTCGAAAAAAAAAAATGGAAAACATGAAGAACTAATGGATATCAAAATCAAAGCTCCAACTCCATGATTTTTCATGCAAAACATGAAGAACCAAGGGATTTGTAACTATTTGACACTGATTTAACATAATTTCAACAGGGGGGGGGGGCGCACCAGATCAAACAGGTGGTATATATCGGCACTACTTGTGAGTTTTGTATCGTACAGGTGGGATACAAGATATATCATCGGATGTATTGGCCGATATCATCAATATTTAAAACATCGGTGATAAGGCATGGATGACTACTTCACGATGATGATATAAATATAAATATAAATGTGTGTGTATATTACACACACACACACATGCAGTCATTCCATACATATACATACAGACATACGCAGAGGCATGTTATTGTTCGGAAAATTGTAGATGTTGACACATTCTTTGCTTTATGTGCAGTTGTTAACCTGATGCTTGGCACCTGAATCTGAAGAAATAACTGGGAGTTCCTTACCATGAAGGTCACACAACTAAGAGGCCTGCTTCCTAATGGGTTGTCAGCTACTCAACACAAAGAGAAACCAATGAAAAAAACGATAAGGTCCTCTGCATCTGGATGTTCAGTTGAAATCCATAATCTCATGATAATGGACAAGAATGAAATTAGTGCCTCCAACATTGTGAAGAATTCATATCTTGCTGGTGGCCATAATAAGCCGTTCTTTTCACCAGTGATGGCCTACAGAAAGCGTGTTTTTTCAGTGGTCAATAGCCAATCTCGCTCAGATTACAGCGCAAGTCCTTATGATGAGGGGAGTTTTACTGGAAAGAAGGGAGATCGTCTAGGCAGTTTTATGGAGGGGATTTCGTAAGCTTCAAGACCCACCACTATTTTCTACTGTTGTATAATGTTTTCAAGCATGCCTTCCTTTACATTCAACCAATGTATGGGAGCTCTCATGATGGACCATTGGCTGTTTATTTCTAAGGGTGCCACATTGGCAATAACCTTAATTCTATATGGGGATACTCTCTTTTAGGGTGTTTCCTTGTTGCATTCAAACACAACCCAGGCAATAACATGGACGTGTTTCCTTGTTGCATTCGAACACAACCCAGACAATAACATGGACAATATATTCAATGTTACCAACTTTATAAAGGTTTACTTGTTTAAGCTTTTAAAAACTGGAACTTTATCATATATTTTCTTTATATGCCATATTTCCAGTCAGCTCATGTTATATGAGTTCATCACTCTGGTTAGATTACTTACGATTATGCCAACATACAAGTCATAAGAAGAGTTACCATTGCCTGGTGGCAATACATGAAATAAATGCAAACAAAAGGGTTGGGGGATATCTTTATTCAATATTTATTGCCTGCTCGGTTTCCAACTTATATGTTATGTTATCAGTCACTTGTGTTTTTATGGAGATATGGCTTCTCCTCTAGCATAGAATATATGTCAAGATGATTATACCAACCAGCGAGTGATGAATTAACAAAAGAGGCTGCTTGAAAGCAACACATTAGAAAAATTGCCAAGGTAACCATTGTGGGTTTTTTATTATTATTTTATTTTTATTTTATAATTTGTTAACAACAAGAAAAAAAAAAGGAGGGAAAATTGCCAAAATGAGAAACAAGATACAAAAGTGACCTCTCATTTCTCCTACTTCAACCCAGACAGCCTCCAAGAAAAGAAGAAGAAAAGAATACAAAGGAATACCTTATAATGCACTAGGACTAGGACATTGCTTCTTCACCACTTGACATGGATCTCCAGTCCTGAGGGTCCCCTCTCGACGTGCTGTGAAATTGAGGTCTCACCATTGTTCAATCACCCATAGAAGCAACAATTCATCTCTTTAATGATTCCAAAGAGAGCTATAGCCAACATCTGTTGTTCCTTCTGTCAGAATAAGTAAACATGCACCTTTGGTGATGGAACTTGTCTCAATTGTGCTAAAGATACAAAACTCCTTAAGGTTCAATAACTACATATCATAGAAATAAATTGACTTACCCATTGGATAGATGTGAGATGAAAGTTGTCCCCCAAACTCTGTAATAACTACATATGATCTTCAGGGGCAGGCATCATATGATCCGTTAATCCTTCAAGCTGAAACAATGTAATGCTTAATGTCATAGACTTTATTGCTATTTGGATCTTTGAGTTCTCAGGTTTTAATCCTTTAGGCAGGTTCTTCACAAATACTCCTATATGGTTGTAGAGATGATCATATTATCTTGTACCTATAAAAAAAAACTTTTTTCTTGTAGTTCATCTGTTCGATTCTGCAATCCACTTGTAATTACAAATCCAGCGTCCGATCAGGTGGCCTGTTTGGGAAGCGCCGTCCATCCAGGATTCATATGGAATTGAAAAGCTATACCAACTAATGTGTACCTATGAGTTTTGGTCATTGTGTGGTAGGATAGTCATAATTTATATGCCCTTAAGGTTAATAATGTTCTAAGAATATTAAGAGCATGTGTTGCTTGGAATGGTCTCTCTAGTTTTGAATATATTGTATAGGGAGTATATTTTGTTCCTCTTTAAGCTTCAAGAAGTTTCCAAAGGGCCAAAACCTGCAATCTGACACCTATAAATGAAATGCTTTTAGCTTCCTAACACCTTTAAATGTAGCTAAAAGATACCTAAATGGTCCTTGTTCAATTGTTGAATGGATTTCAGCAAAATGTTGTTCACAATCAATTGATGGGAGAAACTTCTTCATTGATTCCATTCATTCTCTTAAACGCATTGAAATCCCCACCTAGGTTCAGGTCCAACCTCTCATGAAAGAAAACCATCGGTGTTTGGCCTGCTGGCATGGTTTCGTACTGGCAACCCCTTTTCTTACCATCAACCTCAACAGCCCATCACTCCAATTGCTCTCAAACACCCACTCTCCTTCAAGAACACTCCTGTCCAATGGTTGTAGCTTCATTCTCTTCTTTTCTCATCTTTCGAATTTTCCATAGTTGTGCTATGAATATACACTTTCTATGGACTTTTTCTCTGGTACTCTGATATACACCACAGTTTCAGCTTGCTTCTTTTCTCCCGGACTTATTTCCCTACTAATTTCTACTTTGTCTATTCTTCATCTGGATTATGTGTTTTTGTCTACCAAATTCAGCATAATTCCATCCCCGTCCTTCTTCTTTCTCTTGGAAACATAAGCTGCTATTCTACCATCCTCAGAATCATCATCATTATTATCAACATAAACTCCCACAGGAGCAATGAAATAGACTATTACATAGGTTGCTTACAATCGATGAGTTTGCACTCTTGCATTATTTATTATTCCTTCTAGTTCTCGTATCTCTATAAGGTTACTTTGGCAGGTCTACCACGGAAGGTGACTTTGGCAGTGTCTATCAGTCTACTTTGCCTGAAATAATCATGATATGTCCAACTCAATGGGTGCTAAGAATCTCTGTCCTGGGAAAGAAAAACATTCTTAGTGATTGGGTTTCTTCTGAAGGCCTCACTGAACTGTACACTTGTTCATTGCTTGGATTATGAATGGGTCAATGATCTTCTCTTTCTTAGTTTGCACTGGTGTGAGCATCGAGATTTGTAATCATATAATAGTCAAGTTTATAGTGTTGTTGGACTTAAACATTCCTTTAGTAGGTTTCTCTTGCCTTTATTTTTTTATTCGATCATGTGTGTTGATTGTGTCTGGATATAATAGTTTATGAAAGTCTTTTGTTTTCATGTTCTCATCCATCGGATCTTTGATGTCAATAAAGGAGAATATAACTTGCAAGAGATACTATAAAAGCTTTGCTACCACCATTAATGTCATTTGCATGTATTGGAAGTTTGGAACTCCAAGTAAATAAAATGAAAAAGGAAAAGTCAATGAGTTGTGTGCGCATGTATGTGGTTCTTCATTTTTCTTCCATGTTTTTTATGTTAATACCATGCTTCTATGTTTTCTGTAAATTACTGAATGATATTTAATTTTACACTCTAATGTTTTATGTTTGTAATCCTTCTCAATGACTGCTTGCCATTTCATTTTGTTCTCAGTGAGTTGATAGGAATTCCTGGCAGGGGGCCACATTTTAGCAGTGTCGATAGTGAGCTTATAATTCTTGCTTTACCAGCAATTATAGGACAAGCAATTGAACCCTTCTCTCAATTGATGGAGACAGCATTTATTGGTAGATTAGGTATTCTTTCTACGCTGCTACATGTACTCCAATAAACATATCTATTCATCTTGATCTTGTTAGAAAATGATTTATTTGATCTTTCCTCAGTACTTCATCAAATATGACATTCGTGTTTGTGTTATTCTTCCTATTATATCAAGGATGATTGTTTTTTTCATCTATCAGTTCTGGACCATGATGATTGATGTGTTCCATCATATTTTGACTTGTTTGGTTTAATTGAATTGGACATTCAGTTGGCAATTTCCACACCCTCCATGTAATGGTCATATTAGAATTCCTTTCTGTAGGACTATAGGAGATGAGAGATCACGGTGGATCTGGCGCCACGAGTCACTGCTTTATTAAGATCAAGAGGTAGGGTCCACAACATGGTTTGACGTTCATCAGAGACCAGTACATATCACTCTATATGTACTGGTATTGCCCATGAACTATATGGTTGTATAGGCCCGAAACAGCCTGATACAGGGGTGATATGGCCCATATAGGTAATGTCCGATATAATACATCGAAACTGATTTGCGGAAATTGGTCCTGAAGGAATTATGTCTGTTCATCAGAAAACGTAGTCTTCTAGCCTGAAAGATCTTAACCATTCGGTATGCGTGAACCGGCTCAGTGATCCAAGTTGTTGATCTGATGGGACCCACTGTAGATAGGGGATGACTTGAAATCTTCTAGCCTGAAAGATCTTAACCATTTGGTCAATGGCCTCGAAGTAGACAGTCGAGCAAGAATGATCTGCATTCAACAAAACCTGGGGTTTAAGTTTCAAAAATGGTTCAGGATGTGGCTCGATGTTCTCGTCCCTATAGAGCTTTAAATAGAGATACAAAATATCCGGACATCAAAATTCAAATTTGCTTCAGTGCATGACCTTTTCATCTTCTTACAATTTGAATGCCTTGGAAAATCTTTGCCTTCATTATTTGTTTCCTATGGACTTTTGAGAAGTGTTAACGCCATTCTTTTAATACTTGCTCATTGTTAGAAATTTTCATTTATGCTTTTTCTTGTTCCTTTAGGCATAATTTAATTGCCGAAAATCATACTTTGTCTTGTAGATGTTTATTGTTTAAGGAAATACAAAATGCTCAATCAAGCTTTGTTTTTGCCCAACAAAGTGTAGCCCACCTTATGGTGATCCGAATTGGTCATATGGTGCCCCCTCATGGTAGATGGTGAGATACCCTGAAATCCACTCATCAACTAGGATCATCTGATGGGGAAGATATGAGGGCACATGCCATCAATGATTATGCCCACAAGATCAAATGGTCCCACTTGTATGTTTTTTGGGTTGATCAAAAAAAAATATTATTTCTCTTAGTCAAGCATCCTATAAGACCTCTTGTTAGATACCTTTACGCTTTAGCATAATGTATTAACTTTTCTTTGCTTTGTAAAACACGTGTAGTAAAAAAATAAAGGGCACATGCATAATATGAATTTCAATCTTGACCGGGTGAAGCATGCATGTTCATGTTATGTAAGTCATCAAGTTAGATTGTTGATGCTATGGTGTAACTTTAGATGCTTCCAGAAAGATGTACTGCAATTACTAATGGTACCATAAGGTTACTCATTTCCTAAGAAATACTAGGCCAACTCTAACATTCCCCATGAAACATAAAAACTAAGGAATGAATTCCCAAACAACCAAACTAGCCCACATGCTTGGTTTGTGTTAGAGTAAATTAAGGTATCCATGTTAGATTATGATATTTCCTTATTAGTTAAGATGGGGTATCTATTGAGATCTCTTCAAATCTTTACAAGTCTCCCATCTCTTTTATATATTCCAGTTATTATTTGAGAAATAAAGAAGTAACAGTTTCCATAAAGTAGTCTCGTGTGGTCTAACATGGTATCAAAGCTGCGGTTCTAATTTACCGTGTCTCCACCACCATCCTTCCCATCCACCGTCTGTTCCCATTCAATGAACTTATAACTGCCATTGTAAATCTCGCAGTCTATCACCATTTTCAACACTGCCATCATTTCTGGCGTATGCTTGCACTAAACCCATCTCTGCCACCATTAAATCAAGTAGCCATTGTCTGCATCCTAGGCCATCTCCTTTCTCTAGATTTCTTATAATCAGACCCCTCTCACTATTTGTAACACCGACAACCATCACACCTTCCATCTCGATCGGAGCTTTAACCAGATTTACATCTTTATCCAGCAACGCCATCTCTATTGCAATCCATCAGAACCGTTGTTGCTAGTAGAGTTGGGCATGGGACGACTTGACTCGGTCGACTCAACTTGTCCGACTCGTTCAGACCTGGTTCGATCCGAATCGAGTGGGTAAGTCGATCCGAACCGAGTAGACTTCACCCAATCTGAACTCAAATCGAGTCGAGTCCGAGTAACCCCATTAACTCGACTCGACTCGACCGAAACCCAACTCGTTCTGACTTGACTCGATCCGAAACCCGACTCAACTTGGGTTCGGGTAGTGTGTGTGTGTGTGTGTGTGTGTGTGTGTGTGTATAAACTAATTATCTAAAGTCTAAACCCTACCTGCTGCACTATCGCAATTGACCCGATTCCGATCTCTCCCCCTCCCTCCTCCTCTCCTGAGCCCGACAGCTACTCACCACAACCATCCACTAGGCCACCCTCTTTCTCTCTCTCCCATCCACTCCCTCCCTCATCTCTTGACCAAGCCCGACAGCTGCTTGTCTCGACTTAGGCAATGCCGCAACAGCTTGTTCGGATGATATGCACCCACCCAGTCACCCGACTTTGCCTAATCAAGGCAATTTACTAAACCTTATAGTTTTATTTTATTAATTTATAATTTGGAGGGGGGGGGGGTTGTGAAATTGCGGTTGGTTATTGTTGAAATTGGGTGCGCCCAGGTTGGGTGTGCGTATGGGCCGATTGTGGTGCGCGTATGGGCCAATTGTGGTGCGGCTAGGCTAGCTGTGGTGCATCCGAGCTGGCTGTGGACCATGTGGTGCATCCGGGCTGGCTAGAGTGCAGTTGGGCTGACTGTGGTGCATCCAGGCTGGTTGTGGACCGTGTGGTGCATCCGGGTCGGCTAGAGTGTAGCCGGGCTGGCTCAGGTGCGGCCGGGCTGGCTGTGGTGTGTCTGGGCTGGCTCATTCTAAATTGTAAACCTAAACCTAAAACCAAACACTAAACCCTAAACCTAATCCCTAAACCCTAAAACCCAATCCCGAAACCTAATCCCTAAACCTTAAAACCTAAACCCTAAACTTAATCCCCAAAACCTAAAACCTAAACCCTAATCCCTAAACCTAAACCTAAACCTTAAACCTAATCCCCAAAACCTAAAACCTAAACCTTAAACTTAATCCCTAAACCCTAAAACCTAAAGCCTAACTTCTAAACCCTAAACCCAAACCCTAATCCCTAAACACTAAACCTAATCCTTAAACTCTAAAACCTAAACCCTAACCTTAAACCTAAATCCTAAACCCTAAACCCCAAACCTAATCCCTAACCCTAAACCCTAAACCCAAACCCTAATCCCTAAACCTAATCCCTAAACTCTAAAACTTAAACCTAATTCTTAAACCCTGAAACCTCAACCCTAAACCTAATCCCTGAACCCTAAAACCTAAACCCTAAACCATAAACCTAAACCCTAAACCTGAACCCTAATCCCTAAAACCTAAACCTAAACCATAAACCCAAACCCTAAACCTTAAACCTTAAACCCTAAACCCTAAACCTAATCCCTAAACCCTAAACCCTAAATCCTAAACGACTAATGTGTTTTATTTTTTTGAATTAAATAATTAGTTGTTTATTTTTATGAATTATGGATTACATTGCTTATTGCTCAGTTTATTATTGTGCATTAGATAGTTAGCCTAATGTGTATAGATTACATTGCTTATTGTTTAGCTTATTATTGTGCGTTAAACAGTTAGCCTAATGTGTATGGATTACATTGCTTATTGCTTATTATCTTATTATTATGCATTAGACTATTAGCCTAATGTGGTTTATTTTTGTGAATTAGACAATTTGTTGCCCATTTAAGTATTTCTATGTGGTCAGACATAGGCATAGTGTATCTTTGGAGGATTTCTATGTACCGCGTTCCACCCATAGACCGACGGACAGATGGAGCGGGTAAATCAGATTTTGGAGGATATGCTGTGGGCTTGTGTTTTAGACTTCAAGGACAGTTGAGACGACTGCCTTCCTTACGCAGAGTTCGCGTATAACAACAGCTTTCAGGTGAGTATTGGCATGGCTCCTTACGAGGCCTTGTATGGGCGCCCTTGCCGAGCACCGCATTGCTGGGCAGAGGTTGGCGAGCGCAGTTTGATTGGCACAGAGTTAGTACAGGCGACCTCAAAGAAGATCGACATTATCAGGCGTCAACTTCTTACAGCGCAGAGTAGACAGAAGAGCTACGCCGATACGAGGCGGCGACCGCTGGAGTTCGAGGTAAGAGATCATGTGTTTCTTATAGTTTCCCCCATGAAGGGAGTCCTTCGGTTTGATAAGAAGGGGAAACTTATGCCACGGTTCATTGGCCCATTCCAAATATTAGACCGAGTGGGTGTGGTGGCCTATCGCTTGGCTTTGCCCACATCACTTATTGGCGTGCACAACGTATGTATCTATGCTGAAGAAATATGTTCCTGATCCTTTACACATTATCAGATGGGAGCAGGTATAGTTGAGCGCGGATGCTACATATATACTGCAACCGATGCTTATCTTAGACAGGAAGGAGCAGGTATTGCGTAGCAAGGTTATCCCACTGGTGAAGGTACTGTGGACACATCATACTGAGGAGGAGGCTACTTGGGAGACAGAAGCCGAGGTTTGAAAGAACTACCCTCAGATTCTCGAGGAGTACGAAAAGGTACTAATTTCGAGGATGAAATTTTTCTTTAAGGGGGGTAGATTGTAATGTCTCGGAAAAATCCGTACAAAGACCCGAGTACCACCTCAGGCAGAAATCACTCGGGACCAAATCCTTTAGAAATTAGACGAAATTAACTAAGAGTTAAACTGGTTTACCTGTGAAATTAGCACTAATCGCTTTAAATACGATCTGCAAGACCCAAAACTTGTAGAATCATTGACACTAGGTTACCCTAAAATCTAGGATTAAACTCTATTCCCGGTTGCTTTCGGGAGCACATTGAAACTTCGTATTAGACGTGGACCGCACGTCGAAAGTCCGATTACTATAAAATTATATAATTAAGACCGCCTTGCTGGACTTGACCACCACCTCGGAAATCAAGTCCAGATAGTATTCCGAAGCTATTCGCTTGAGCCCAGAACGAAATGTGTGAGAAGCGTGGATATCTTTAGAAATAAAAATCTAAATTTAAGTAATCTGAGACTTGTCGCTTGTGGGCCAAATATAAGGATTTTGATCGTCAGAATCTGACCCAAATATACCCTCGGATCAGGAGAAATTTTCCATACATGGCAGTGTACTTGTGGCCTTGATCGAGTTTCGGTGATCGTTGAATGGAAACTGGTCCGCCGCGGTTGATCTGTAAATCCGATCCGACTGAAAACTTAACTCGACCTAGATCCATAGTCAGGGAGCTTAAGTCCGATCGCACATAGAAAGGGGGGCTCCAGAATTGCTCCGTTGGATCAGAACAAGCCTCCTTTGGCTATAACCTAAGTATACCTTGGCCCTGGGGCCATTTCCATCAGTTTTAGGCCTATATAAGGACCTTAAACCCTCTCTCATTCATTCCATACGAATTTGGGAAAAAAACCCTAGGAGAGAGAAGAGAGTAAAGAGAGAGAAAGTGAGAGAGAAGTTGGTGAAGATTCTTGAGATTCTTCCCTGCTAATCCACCTGCTGAAACGCCACTCCGGTGTGGTTTTTCCAGTGTTTTCAACGCCGTACTTGGGTAAGAAAACCTAACACTAATCCATTCTAGGGATTCAAATAGTCTAAGTGATGAAATAGCTAACCTATAACATGCTATAGGTGGCCCTCGTGTCGTAGACAACGACTTGACTTACAAACTGAGTCCAATACGCGTTTACCGGCGTAAGGTGCGGACTATATACGTTTAGGTTATGGTTTTTCAAGGCTTTCAATGTCCATTAATGATTTATTACTGACGTGGGTACTATTTCACATGCCAAACGTGACGTCTATTTCGCTTTACGAATACATATGCAATATGTATAGTATAGTGTATCCTATGTACTTGTTGAAATAACTGAATACGTATGGATTTTGGATTCGTAATTGACATGATTATTTGTCGTGCATATATGCTTGTTGCATAGGTGACAACTCCTCGGTGAAAGGATTTGCCCTGATGCGTGGTATAACCAACATACATCATGTATGTTGGAATGTGTAGTTTAAGTGTTTGTTAAAATGTCTGAACGAGTAAGTAGTTAATAAATTGTAATGTATAAGGGTGTTGAGAAATGATTCTCAACTACTTTAACTATGTGTATGATTTCCTCCATGTACCGTATATTATAGCGTCTGTTTTAGCTACGTGATGCATATGTATAAATCTATGTTCAAGTTGTATTCCATAAAATGCTTTGATGATTGTATGAGCTAAATTATTAATCCATTACTGCTTTGATTATCTCGTATAATTATTTGTTGTAATTGAATGTGTTTGGGACTATTATATAGTCCAGGCAATCGGTAACAGGCCTTGATTTGGTGGCTGAGATTGTTTTACCACAAAAGACGTGTTCGCTGAATCTGAGCCGTACTTTGGTCGATGGCAGTGGTTAGGCCACACGGAGTGCTTACGAACTTTATGTCAATCGACTTGAGGTGCGCTCGTGCTAGTTGAGCTCGTCAAATAACCCGATTGACCTGATGTATGTTCACCATGTACGGACGCTACTGCTTGAACCTAAGGTACCAAACTCACCAGTGGAAACCCTGTTAACCTTGGTACCTCGATCCACTAAGACTCATGAGCCGGACATGGTGGTATGAGACACCGTGGTCGAGCTGTCGGCCAACGCTGGGGCGACGAGCCTCCCCGTAGTGACCAGTGAGCAATATTGTCTCGTGAGCCGAATACGGTGGTATGAGACACCGTATTCGAGCTGTCGGCCTACACTAATCATGTGACGAGCCCTTTGTAGTGACCTCGAGCATACTCTGAGACTGCGTAGAGGCGACGAGTCTTTCCGTAGCAACTAGAGTATAAGCTAGGCCTGCACTGATAAGGTGACGAGCCCTTTGCAGTGACCTAGAACTGCAACATCGTATGAGATTTACTAGGACTGACGACCCTAGAATGGATCATTGTTTAGGAAATGATATAAGGGAGGTACCTTAGTGTAACGCCTTAGATTTTTGCCAACCTGGAGTTAGATGTCCTTAGGCAAGGGGTTGATCCTAACCCCTTATTAGCTTCTCAAACCTCAAATCTTTTAGGAATTAGACAAAGTAACTAAGTGCTAAACTAGATTAGCTACGAAATCCATTTGAATCACTTTAAATACGATCTGCAAGACCCAAAACTTGTAGAATCATTGACGTTAGGTTACCCTAAAATCTAGGATCAATCTCATTACCCAGTTGCCCTTGGGGGCATCACGAAACTTTGTATCAGATCTGGACTGCACGTCGAAAGTCCGATTAATACGAAGTTATAGAATTAAGACTGCCTTGCTGGGCTTGACAACCATCTCAGAGATCAAATCCAGATTGTGTCCCGGGGCTATTCGCTTGAGCCCGGAGCAAAGTGTGTGAGAAACGTAAATATCTTTATAAATAAAAATCTAAGTAATCTGAGACGCGTCGCTTGTGGGCCAAATATAAGGATTTAGACCGTCAGAATCTGACCCAATTACACCCTCAGATCAGGGGAAAATTCATACACATGACAGTGTACTTGTGGCCCTGATCGATGATCGTGGACCGTTGAACTGAAATTGGCCCACCGCGGTCGATCTGTGACTCCGATCGGACTGAAAACTTAGGTCGACCTAGATCCAACATAAGGGAGCTTAAGTCCGACCTTTGGCTCAAGGGGGGTGTAACGCCCCAGATTTTTGCTAACCTGGAGTTAGATGTCCTTAGGCAAGGGGTTGATCCTAACCCCTAATTAACCTCTCAAACCTCAAATCCTTTAGAAATTAGACAAGTTTAACTAAGTGAAATCCGCTTGAATCACTTTAAATACGATCTGCAAGACTCAAAACTTGTAGAATCATTGACTTTAGGTTACCCTAAAATCTAGGATCAATCTCATTACCCAGTTGCTCTCGGGAGCACATTGAAACTCCGTATCGGATCTGGACCGTACGTCGAAAGTCCGATTATTACGAAATTATATAATCAAGACCGCCTTGCTAAGCTTGACAACCACCTCGGAAATCAAGTCCAGATAGTGTCCCGAAGTAATTCGCTTGAGCCGGGAGTGAAGTGTGTGAGAAAACATGGTTTCCTTTAGAAATTAATTCGAATCTGAGACTTGTCATTTGCGGGCTGAATATAAGCAATCAGACCGTCAGAATCTGACCCAAATACACCCTCAGATCAGGAGAAATTTCATACACAGGTTAGTGTACTTGTGGCCCTGATCGAGTTTTGGTGACTGTTGAACTGAAACTGGTCCGCCACGTGTGATCTGGGAACCCGACTGGAACGAAACCTTAACTTGACCTAGATCCAAGGTCAATGAGCTTAAGTCCGACCTTTGGTTCAAGGGGGGGCTCCGGAAATGCTTCGTTGAGTCGAAATAGACTAGTTTTGGACATAACCTAAGTATACCTTGGCCCTGAGGCCATTCCCATTAGTTTTGGGCCTATATAAGGGCCTTAAGCCCTCACTCTCTCATCCCATACGAATTTGGGAAACCCTAGGAGAGAGAAGAAAGAAAAGAGAGAGAAAGAGAGAGAGAGAAGTGAGGATTCTTCCTGGGATTCTTCCCTGCTAATCCACCTGCTGAAACACTACTCCCATGTAGTTCTTCCAGTGTTTCCAACGCCGTATTTGGGTAAGAAATCCTAACCCTAACCTGTTTTAGAGATTCAAATAGAACAGTGATAGAATAGCTAACTTGTTCCCTGTTATAGGTTGTTATGGTGCCGTAGACAAAGGCTCAGTGTTTAAATTGATTTCGTTACGCTTCTACGGCGTAAGGTGCTGACTATAGATGCTTAGGTTATGGTTTTCAATGCTTTCAATGTTAGATAATGATAGATTCATGATCTGGATGCTATTGCACATGTACAAAGTGCTGTCCGTTTCATTTTTCAGTTATACGTTAATTATGTTGAATATACTGTATTCCATGTATTTATAGAAAATACCGTATACGTATAAAATTTGAAATTGTGTTGGCCATGATTAACTGTTGTATATGTATGCTAGACTTACTAGTATTAACTTCTGGGTGAACGGATTTGCCCTAAGGCATGTTATATCAACATACGTTGTGTATGTTATATTGTGTAGCCTATGTGTTTGTGAAAATGATTGAATGAGTATAAAATTCGCATTCGTGCTCGCCATGACCAACAGTCATGGATATATGATGGTTGTATAGGCGATAACCCTTAGCGAAAGGATTTGCCCTAAATCACGCCACGGCTAATGCACGTATATATGTCTAAGTGTGTAGCCCACGTGTTTGTAGAAATGATTGAATGAGTATGGAACCCGGATTCATGCATGCCATATTTTATCCGTCGTGGGTATATGTGTGTGGTATACAGGTCAACTCCCTAGTGAAAGGATTTAGCTTACTACCTGTGTGATCAACATACGTCATGTATGTTGATGTACGTGTAGTCTAAGTGTTTGTTAAAATGATTGAATGAGTAAGTGGTTAGTAAATTAAAATTTATATGGGTGTTGAGCTATGATTCCCAACTCCCTTAACTATGTGTATGATTTCCTCCATGTACCGTATATTATAGCATTTGTTTTATCTATGGAATACATATGTGTGGATTTATGTTTAAGTTGTAGTTCATAAAATGCAGAAATAAATCCGTGACGGGTGATGCGAGAGCGGTGTAACGATTCCGTGCAACAGCCCTAGCAGCCCTAAAGCGGACATTATTGGACCTTTGATTATATGATTTGCAATCTTGATTTATAACTGCTTTAACTATCTTCTAGGATATTTTGTTGTAATTGAATGTGATTTGGGCTATTGTATAGTCCAGGCAATCGGTAACAGGCCTTGATGTTGTGGCTGAGGTCATTTCGCCACAAAAGACACGTTCGATGAATCCGAGTCGTACGATGGTTGTCGACAGTGGTACCTTGTCGGTTACTTCAGCGTATGCTCGTACCAATCGAACTTGTCTAATAAACCGATAGGCCTATTTTGTGTTCACCATGTTTGGACGCTACTGCTTGAACCTAAGGTACCAAACTTACCAGTGAAACCCCGTTAACCTTGGTATCTCGATCCGCTAAGACTCATGAGCCGGACATGGTGGTATGGGACACTCTGGTCGAGCTGTCGACCTACGCTGGGGTGACAAGCCTCCCCGTAGTGACCAGTGAGCAACCAGACTCGTGAGCCGAATACGGTGGTATGGGACACTGTATTCGAGCTGTCGGCCTACACTGATTAGAAGACGCGTTGTGTGTAAGCCTCATGTGGGCCATTGCCAAACAGAACCACCGCTGCGCACTCTGATACCTGTTGGTTGGACAATATTTGAAGGGGTGTTGCGATTGCGTCGGCCCCGGATGATGCGTTGGTGTAGTGACCTCGAGCATACTCTGAACCTGCGTTGAGGCGACGAGCCTCTCCGTAGTAACTAGAGTATAACTAGGCCTACATTGATAAGGCGTCGAACCCTTTGCAGCGACCTAGAACCGTATCATCGTATGAGATTTACTAGGACTGACGACCCTAGAATGGATCCTTGTTTGGGAAGTGGTATAAGGGAGGTACCTTATTTTCTCAATCTTGTTGTATGAAAATGACTAATAAAGAACTTGGTAATCACGTTCATGCACCTCATATGTGTGCGTTTGGCGTTGATGGTCAAGCATTGAGGGAGTGTGGCATGCCGCGAACGTTAGGAGTCGCTGAGGGAGCGCAGGCGAGAGCATGCATCATATATACATACCATACTTGCATTAATAAGAGTACTTAGGGATGTGTGATTTACTACTTTATCATTACCGTTTGATTGAATTGTTAACATGTTAACCTTTGCTTTGTTGTTCCACTGAGTTGATCACTCACTCCCACGTTACGGGACGGTGTTGTACACACCAACCAGACCCTGTTTGAGTTTCAGATGATGGCAATGCTTGCGAATCGGAGCTGGACTTTTATGATGAGGAGGGTTTCTCCTTATACAGCTATCGGGCGGGTCTATGTAGACCATTTTTTGATCGACGGGAGTACAGGGATTACTTTAGTTTGCACTTTTGGAATACCCATGTATATTCCTTTTGTTCATTTTTGGTGTATACACGTCTATCTTTAACCTGGTAACATGTTCATACTCTGGAGACGTAGAACAGTTTATATATTTTATATATCTATCACAGTCTACCGCTTGCGTAATTTAACTATCTCTGGAGTATGATATGCTGTTTTGGTATAATCCCACTCATGTTTATTGCGTTAATATGAACAATATTCAATTATCATCATCTATGTTGCATAAGTGATGCGTTGGAACTCGGGAGTAGAGTTTATGCTCGACCCCCGATTTTTAGGGCGTTACAGGGGGGCTCCAGAAGTGCTCCGTTGAGCCGGAACAGATGGGCTTTGGACATAACCTAAGTACCTTGGCCCTGGGCCTATTTTCGAAAATTCTGGGCCTATATAAGGACCTTAAACCCTTTCTCTCATAACCCATACGAATTTCCTAAACCCTAGAAAGAAAAGAGAGAGAGAGAGAGAGAGAGAGAGAGAGAGAGAGAGAGAGAGAGAGAGAGAGAGAGAAGGAAAGAGAAAGAGAGAGAGAGACTTGGGATTTCTTCCTGGGATTCAATCCCACTAAACTACGTGTCAATCTACGACTACCGTGTCGCTCTTCCGGCGATACCGATCTCGTTCTTAGGTAAGAAAACCTAAACCTAATCTGTTCTAGAGTTCCAAATAGCGTAAGTGATGAAATAACTAACCTATTTCATGCTATAGGTTGCCGTTTTACTCACGTAGACGAAGACTCGGTATACAAACTGAGTTCTAAACTTGTTTAACGGCGTAAGGTGCGGACTTTAAACGTATAGGTTATAGTTTTCAAGGCTTTCAATGTCAGTTAATGATAGATTACTGACGTGGATGCTATTTCACATGTACAAAGTGTTGTCCGTTTCTTCTTTCAGTTATACGTTAACTATGTTGAATATATTGTATTCCTCGTATTTGTAGAAAATACCGTATACGTATGAAATACGGATTTGTGCTTGCCATGATTAATCGCTGTCTATGTATGCTAGATACATGTATATCAACTTCTGGGTGAACGGATTAGCCTAATACATGTTATATTAAAATACGTCGTGTATGTACACATGTGTAACCTAAGTGTTTGTGAAAATGTCTAAGTGAGTATAGACTATGTATTAACGTACGCCACGACTAACCATCGTGGGTATGTGCTTGGTATATAGGCGGCAATCCTTTGACGAAAGGACTTGTCTTAATACGTATTCTAACTATTACATACCATGTATGATGTAATGTGTAGATTAAGTATATGTAAAAATGTCTGTACGAGTAAATACTGGTTGACTGCTCTTTAATTGGGTGTTGAGATAGGATTCTTAACTACTCTAATGATGTATATGTTTTCCTTCATTTATGCCATGGTTAGATATCCGTTTGTTTGTGAATTGAATATGTACAAATTCATGTTTATGTTGTACTTCATCACATGCTCCACTGATTATATGATTTGAAATATGTATTCATTACTGCTCGATTATCTCATATGCTAGTTTGTTGAGATTGATTGTGTTCGGGGCTATTGTATAGTCCAGGCAATCGGTACCAAGCCTTGAATTAGTGGCTGACGTTGTTTCGCCACATGAGATGTGCCTGACGAATCCGAGTCGTATGTCGGTTGACGACAGTGGTTAGGTCACACGGAGTGCTTGTGCACTTCATGTCGATCAATAGGATGTGCGCTCGTGCAAGTCGAGCTCGTCAAATAACCCGATTGGCCGATGTATGTTAACCATGTTTGGACGCTACTGCTTGAACCTAGGGTACCAAACTCACCAGTGAAATCCTTGTTAACCTTGGTACCGTGATCCGCTAAGACTCATGAGCCGGACATGGTGGTATGGGACACCGTGGTCGAGCTGTCGGCCTACGCTATGACGACGAGCCTCCCCGTAGTGACCAGTGAGCAACCAGACTTGTGAGCCGAATACGGTGGTATGAGACACTATATTCGAGCTATCGGCCTACACTGATTAGAAGACGCGTTGTGCGTGAGCCTCGTGTGAGCTATTGCCAAACAAAACCACCGCTGCGCACTCTAATAACTGTTTGTTGGACAATATCTGAAGGGGTGTTGCGATTGCGTCAACCCCGGATGACGCGTTGGTGTAGTGACCTCGAGCATACTCTGAACTTGCGTTGAGGCGACGAGCCTCTCCGTAGTAACTAGAGTATAACTAGGCCCGCATGGATAAGGCGACGAGCCCTTTGCAGCTACCTAGAACCATATCATCATATGAGATTTACTAGGACTGACGACCTGTAACGTCTCGGAAAAATCCGTATTGAGACCCGAGTGCCGCCTCAGCCAGAAATCACTAAGGACTAAATCCTTTAGACATTAGACGAGTTTAACTAAGTGTTAAACTAGAGTAGTTACGAAATCCGCTCGATCCACTTTAAATACGATCTGCAAGACCTAAAACTTGTAGAATCATTGACGCTGGGTTACCCTAAAATCTAGGATCCATCTCATTACCCAATTGCTCTCGGGAGCACAGTGAAACTCCATTTTAGATCTGGACCGCACGTAGAAAGTCCAGTTACTACGAAATTATATAGTTAAGACTGCCTTGCTGGACTTGACAACCATCTCGGAAATCAACTCCAGATAGTGTCCCGAGGCTATTCGCTTGAGCTCAGAGCGAAGAGTGTGAGAAAACGTGGTTTTCTTTAGAAATGAATCAAAATTTAAGTAATCTGAGACTCGTTACTTGCGGGCCGAATATAAGCAATCAGACCGTCAGAATTTGACCCAAATACACCCTTGGATTAGGAGAAATTTCTCATACATGGCAGTGTACTTGTAACCTTGATCGAGTTTCGGTGACCGTTGAACTGAAACCGGTCCGCCACGTGTGATCTGGGAACCCGACTGGAACGAAAATTTATCTTGACCTAGATCCAAGGTCAGTGAGCTTAAGTCCGACCTTTGGCTCAAGAGGGGGCTCCGGAAGTGCTTCGTTGAGCCGAAACAGATGAGTTTTGGCTATAATTGAAGTATACCATGGCCCTCGGGCCATTCCCATCAGTTCTGGGCCTATATAAAGACCTTAAACCCTCTCTCTCTCTCATTTCATACGAATTTCCTAAACCTAGGAGAGAGAAGAGAGAAAAAGAGAAGTAAAGAGAGAGAAAGTGTGAGGGATTGCTGGAGTTTCTTCCTGGGATTCAAACCCACTTATCTACGTGCCTAACTACGACTACCGTGTTACTTTTCCGGCGATACCAATCCCATTCTTAGGTAAGAAAACCTAACCCTAATCCGTTCTAGGGTTTCAATTCGTTAAAGTAAGGAAATAGCTAACCTATTTCATGAAATAGGTTGCCGTTGGGCCGTAGACGGAGCGTGAGTGAACAAACTGAATTTGTTACGCATTTACCGGCGAAAGGTGCGGACTTTAAACGTATAAGTTATGGTTTTCAAGGCTTTCAATGTCAGTTAATGATATAGTACTGACGTGGATGCTATTGCACATGTACAAAGTGCTGTCCGTTTCGTTTTTCACATATACGTTAACTATGTTGAACATACTGTATTCCTCGTATTTGTAGAAAATACTGTATACGTATGAAATACGGATTTATGTTTGCCATGATTAATTGCTGTCTATATATGCTAGATGCATGTGTATCAACTTCTGGGTGAACGGATTAGCTTAATACCTGTTGTATTAACATACGTCGTGTATGTACAAGTTGTAGCCTAAGTATTTGTGAAATTGTCTAAGTGAGTATAAACTATGCGTTAGTGTACGCCACGACTAATCGTCATGGGTATGTGATTGTTATATAGGTGGCAATCCTTTGACGAAAGGACTTGCCCTAATACGTATTCTAACTCCTATATGTCATGTATAATGTGAGTTGTAGACTAAGTGTATGTAAACATGTCTGTATGAGTAAGTACTTATGAATTCTTATTTAATTGGGTGTTGAGATAGGATTCTCAACTACTCTAGCGATGTGTATGTTTTTCTCCATGTACGATATATTCAGATATCTGTTTGGTTATGAATTGAATATGTTCAAATTCATGTTGATATTGTAGTTCATAGCATGCTCAACTGATTGCATGTTTTGAATCATTGTTCCATTACTGCTTTGAGTATCTCATATGTTAGATCGATGTAATTGAATGTGTTTGGGGCTATTATATAGTCCAGGCAATTGGTAATAGGACTTGAACGATCCTTGATCCGCCACATGAGACGCGCCTGATGAACCCGAGTCGTATGTCGGTTGGCGACAGTGGTTAGGCCACACGGAGTGCTTATGCACTTTATGTCGTTCAACTCAATGTGCGCTCGTGCTAGTCGAGCCGTCAAACAACCCGATTTGCCGATGTATGTTAACCATGTATGGTCGCTTCTGCTTGAACCTAGGGTACCAAACTCACCAGTGAAATCCCTGTTAACCTTGGTACCTTGATCCGTTAAGACTCATGAGCCGGACATGATGGTATGGGACACCGTGGTCGACCTGTCGGCCTACGCTGTGGCAACGAGCTTCCCCGTAGTGACCATTGAGCAACCCAGACTCGTGAGCCGAATACGGTGGTATGGGACACTGTATTCGAGCTGTCGGCCTACACTGATAAGGTGACGAGCCCTTTGTAGTGACCTCGAGCATACTGAGACTGCGGTGAGGCGACGAGCCTTTCCGTAGCAACTAGAGTATAACTAGGCCTGCACTGATAAGGCGACGAGCCCTTTGCAGTGACCTAGAACCGTATCATCGTATAAGTTTACTAGGACTGACGACCCTAGAATGGATCCTTGTTGGGAAGTGATATAAGGGAGGTATCTTAGTTTCCCAATCCTATTGTATGAAAATGACTAATAAAGAACTTGGTAATCACGTTCATGCACCGCATTACGTGTGCGTTTGGCGTTGATGGTCAAGCACTGAGGGAGTGTGGCATTCCGCGATCGTAAGGAGTCGCTGAGGGAGCGTAGGCGAGGGCATGCATCATACATACATACCATACTTGCATTAATACGAGTACTTAGGGATGTGTGATTTACTGCTTTATCATTACCGCTTGATTGAATTGATAACATGTTAACCTTTGCTTTATTGTTCCACTGAGTTGATCACTCACTCCCACGTTATGGGACGGTGTTGCGCACACCAACCAGACCCTGTCTTAAATGTAGGTGGTGGCGATGCCTACGAGGCGGAGCCAGACTTCGAGGAGGACGAGGAGGCCTTCTCCTATATGCAGACTTCAGGCGGGTTCTTGTGAGCCGTAGCCTGACTGGCGGGACTTCTTTCTAGGATTATGAATAAGGAATACTACACTTTTTGTATATTTTGGAACTACACTTATAATCCTTGACCTGGCAATGCAAACATATGTTGGGGACATACACTGGTTTATACAGTTATATATATTCGTTTCAGTCTTCCGCTTGCGTATTATAACTGTCCCTGGATTATGCTTTGCTGATTTGGCTTAATCTTATTTATGTTTCATGCACTAATAGAGACAACATATAGTCATCATTTCATATGTTGCATAAGTGATGCGTTGGAACTCGGGAGTTAAGTTCCTACTCGACCCCCGATTTTCAAGGCATTACACGACCCTAGAATGGATCCTTGTTTGGGAAGTGATATAAGGGAGGTACCTTAGTTTCATAATCCTGCTATATGAAAATGACTAATAAAGAACTTGGAAATCACGTTCATGTACCGCATACGTGTGTGTTTGGCATTGATGGTCAAGCACCGAGGGAGTGTGGCATGCCGCGAACGTAAGGAGTCACTAAGGGAGCGCAGGCGAGGGCATGCATCATACATACATACCATTCTTGCATTAACAAGAGTACTTAGGGATGTGTGATTTACTGCTTTATCATTACTGCTTGATTGAATTGATAACATGTTAACCTGTGCTTTATTGTTCCATTGAGTTAGCTACTCACTCCCACGTTATTTGATGGTGTTATACACACCAACCAGACTCTGTTGTAGTTTCAGATGATGGCGATGCTCGTGAAACGGAGCCTGACTTTTATGATGATGAGGAGAGTTTCTCCTATATGCTGCTTTCAGGCGGATTCATGTGAGCCGTGTTCTGATCGACGGGGTTACAGGGTTGCTAATTAGATGCCATTCCACTTATTATTTTGCACTTTTGGAACACCCTTGTATATCCATTTTGTTCATTTTTGGAGTATACAGGTATATATTTAACCTGGTAACATGCTCACACTTTGGAGACTTACAACAGTTTATATATTTTATATATCTATCATAGTCTTCCGCTTGCATAATTTAACTGTCTCTGGGGTATAATCTGTTGTTTTGGTATAATCCCATTCATGTTTAATGCACTAATATGAACAACATACAATCATCATTATCTATGTTGCATAAGTGATGCGTTGGAACTCGGGAGCCGAGCTTCTGCTCGACCCCCAATTTTCAGGGCGTTACACTTAGTTTCCTAATCCTGCTAGAATAAACCTAAGTAAGAACTTGGCTAATCACGTGCATGCACCGCCTTGCATGTGCTTTAGCGTGGAAGAGCACTTTCGGGTGGATGCCATGCACGCCGTAAGATGAAGACGCTAAGGGAGTGCAGGCGAGGGCATGCATCATTCTTACATATCATTTTGCATTAATCAAGAGTATTTAGGACATGATTGTTGTACTGCTTTATCATTACTGCTTGATTGAATTGATAACATGTTAACCTTTGCTTTATTGTTCCACTGAGTTGATCACTCACTCCCACGTTACAGGACGGTGTTTTAAACACCAACCAGACCTTGTTGTAGTTTCAGATGAGGGCGCAGCCTGCGAGGCGAAGCCAGATTTTGAGGATGATGAGGAGGCATTCTCGTACATGCAGTATTCAGGCGGGTTCATGTGAGCCGTTCTGAATCAACGAGGCTTCAGGGTTATGCTTGCAGTGGATTATCACATTCTTTTGATATTTTGTATTTTGAAACAATACTTGTACTTATTGACCTGGCAACGCGTACACACTTTGGGAACCTATACTAGTTTATACTGTTATACATTTCGTTTCAGTCTTCCGCTTGTGCATTACAACTATCCCTGGATTATGTGTTGCTATTTTGGCTTAATCTCACTCATGTTTAATGCACTAACATAGACAACATTTAATCATCATTATCTATGTTGCATAAGTGATGTGTTGAAACTTGGGAGTTAAGTCTATACTTGACCCCCGATTTTCAGGGCGTTACAAGTACAAACTCTTCGCTCTGACTCAGGGGGGGAATATCTCTCAACCAATTTTCGTACATTTCTTCAGAGTCATGGGATTATTCATCAGACTACTTGTTCTGATATTCTACAACAGAACAGGGTGGCTGAACGAAAAAATCGTCATATTGTTGAAACCCCAACACCCTGATGACAGCTATGAGTGTTCCTCGTTCTTTCTGGGCGGAAGCAATGTTACATTCAATCTACTTGATTAATCGGATGCCAACCAATGTTCTGAATAGTAAATCTCCATACTTTGTTCTCAACGGCTCACCTCCTACATATTTCACATTTCGTGTTTTTGGTTATGTCTGTTATGTTCACTTGGCTTCACGTGAGCGTGATAAACTATCTGCAAAATCGATCAAATGTATGTACTTGGGATTTGAAGAAACTTCAAAATCGATCAAAATCGATCGATGTTATGATCCGGTTGCACGTCATGTTCGGGTTTCACGACATGTCATTTTTCTTGAACATATTGCCTTTCATTCAGATCTTCCTCTTGTGCACACCCCAAAATCTCCTGGTCTAACCACCTTTCCTGATATTCCTTTTGCATCGAGTACTCTCCCTTGTCCATTACAGGTTTACTCACGTCGTCCACATTCAGATCCGTCACCTATTACTCAACCCGAACCTACTGTACCTGTTGCAGATCCTGAACCTACCTCGATATGTCGTTCCGATCGTGTACATCGAGCGCCTGATCACTTGATATGCTCTATGTCTGCCATGAATGCTACTCTGGATACTGTTTCCATTCCTACTTCATACTCTCAGGCAGCCACTCATGATTGTTGGAAGAAGAATATGGCGGAAGAACTTGCGGCATTGGATGATAATCATACATGGGACATTATTACTCGACCCGCTGACCAACAGCTAATTGGTAGCAAATGGATTTATTCTGTCAAGCTCAAGTCTGATGGATCATTGGAAAAATACAAGGCTCGACTTGTCGCTCAGGGTTACAAATAGGAATACGGAATTGATTATGATGAGACATTCGCTTCCGTGGCCAAGATGAAAACGGTTCGTACTCTTATGGCAATATCGTCCGTCCGCTCTTGGCCACTTTCTCAGATGGATGTGAAAAATGTTTTTCTTCATGGAGACCTCCAAGAAACAGTATATTTGAAACCTCCTCCTGGTTCCTTAATCCCTGACGATAAGGTATGTCGCCTGAAGAAAGCCCTGTATGGCCTCAAATAGGCACCTCAGGCATGGTTCCAACGCTTTCATAATGTTGTTACGGGTGCCTGCTTTACTTAAAGTGGTCATGACCCATCCTTATTTTTGCGCACCACTACTCGCGGAATTGTCATTGTCCTCGTCTATGTTGATGACCTACTTCTGACTGGTAGTGATGCTACTGGCATCTCAGCTTTAAAGGAAGTTCTACAATCCTCCTTCAAGATGAAGGATCTCGGCCATCTCACATACTTTCTTGTGCTTGAAATTTCACGTTCTAAATGTGGGATCCTGGTCAGCCAGCATAAATATACCAAGGATCTTCTTGCCCTGGCATCTTTGACGCATCAGAAGACAGTTCAGACTCCCTTAGAACTTAACGTTCAATATGGCCGTGAAGATGGTGATCTGCTCACACAACCCGACTTATACCGCCGTTTGGTTGGGAGTCTGGTTTACTTAACTATGACTCGCCTTGATATTGCCTACCTGTCCAAGTCGTCAGTCAGTTTGTTTCTGCTCCTTGGACTCTTCATATGACTGCGATGTTGCGCATCCTACGGTACTTACGTGGAACTCTAGATCAATCACTATTCTTCTCCTCCATGGCGACTCTGGATCTTCATGCTTATTCGGATGTTGATTGGGCCGATTGCGCTCTCACACGACAATCTACCTCTGTCTACTGTGTTTTTCTCGGCACTTCTCTCATCTCTTGGAAGTGTAAGAAGCAGGCCACTGTTTCCAAATCAAGCACTGAAATCGAGTATTCGGCGATGTCCGCTGCATGTAGTGAGCATGTCTGGTTACATGGACTTCTTTCCGACTTGAGTGTTCCTCTGCAGAATCCTACTCCGCTCCATGTTGATAATTTAAGTGCCATTTAGATTGCCTCTAACCGGTTTTTCATGAACGGACGAAGCATATTGAAGTTGACTGTCACTTTATCCGCGAGAAATTTTAGTTTGGGCTCATTTCTCTTCAACATGTTGCATCCCATGATCAGATTGCAGACATTCTCACTAAGTCCCTCACTTCTGCATGTCACTCATTTCTAGTTGGCAAACTATTACTTGTCGATGACTAGCATTAGTTTGAGGAGGGATGTTAGACAGGCTCACATATCTTGTATAGCTAGCATACCTTGTATAGTTAGTTTCCATATGTAGAGGGGATTTCGATTTTCAATTTCATTATTTTCCTTGTATAGATGTTTGTAATATCTATATATTCAACCCCTTTGGGTTGTCTCAAATGCAGAAAAGCTTCAGCTCCCCTCGGTTTTCATATGCGACATGGTGGCTTTTCAAATTGGCTTCCCCCCTTCCTAGTCACTGCATTTTCCAAAACAATACCTACTAAAAGAAGGGAACATATTTATCTTAGTCATAGAAATTCCTGAGATTTTTTTTGCAGCCCATTATTTAATATTTTAAATAGAAGTGGCCCATTTAACCCAAGTTAGGCATCAGATGTCTATTTATACCTAAGTTGACATGGAACACTGGTCTTGTCTAATAGGCCAATCTGGTCTTTCAATTTTGCAAAAGCAGGTCAATTTTATACTGTTATAGATAATAAAAGCAATCCGTTTCGAGTGCCTCTTCTCATCAGTTCTCTAAGAACCTAGTTCTTGATACACAACCTAATTTCGTAGTACTTTTTTTAATTGAGAAACTCAATGCCCTATTCACAAGGGTAGATTTCTGATCATACTCTCTCAACACGTGCCAATGTATCATGTGCGGGTGTAACATCCCGGATTTTTGCCACTTGGAATTAGACGTCCTTCAGCAATGGGTCAATCCTAACACTTGATTAACTTCTCAAACACTCAATTTAAAGGTCTCAAATTTCTTCTTCAAGCCATTTTCCTGAAAATCTCATTTTTCCTTCACAAATCTCATCTCTCACTATCTTATCCTTCAAACTTGTTTAAGTGCTTTCATGTTAGAAACAAATCTTAAAGTTTAGGTGAATATAACGACTCGGAAAAATTAGGTTATGAAATAACTAACCGAAAGCATGTTATAGGTTACTAAACTGCCGTATACGAAAGCTTAGCGAATCCATCGACTCCGTTACGATTCTACGACAAAAGGTGCAGACTTTAGGTGTATAGGTTATGGTTTTCAACGCTTTTAATGTCAGATAATGATAGATTCATGATCTGCATGCAATTACAAATGTACAAAGTGCTGTCTGTTTTCCTGTTTTTATGGTGCTTTATAACATGCTTTATAACATGCTTTGTAACATGCTTTATGACATGTTTGTTAACATGCTTGACTTACTTTGTTTATTATGCTTTACTCCACATGCTTTGGAATATGGATTGATTGCTTTTGGGAGTATGATTTTAGTCCAGACAATCGGTACCAGACTTGAGATCGTGGTTGAGATTCATTTCGCCACGTAGGATGTGTTTGACGAACCCGAGTCGTACTTCAGTTGGCGACAGTGGTTAGGCCACGCGAAGTGCTTATGCACTTCATGTCGTTCAATTGATTGTGCGCTCGAGCTAGTCGAGCTCGTCAAGTAACCCGATCCGTCTTATGTATGTTCACCATGTTTGGACGCCTCTGCTTGAACCTAGGGTACCAAACTTACCAGCGAAATCCCGTTAACTATGGTACCTCGATCCGCTAAGACTCATGAGCCGAGCATGGTGGTATGGGACACCGTGGTCGAGCTGTCGGCCTACGGTGGGGCCATGTGCCTCCCTATAGTGACCAGTGAGCAACCAGACTCGTGAGCCGATTATGGTGGTATGGGACACTATATTCGTGCTGTCGGCCTACATTGATAAGGTGATGGGGGAGTGGTGCAACGAATGCGAGCAACAGCCTTGGCAGTCCTTTGTAGTGACCTCGAGCATACTCTGAATTTGCGGTGAGGCGACGAGTTTTGCCGCGGTGTATAGAGTATGAACTAGGCTCAGATATCGTATAATGATGAATCGTTAAAGAGGTGATGGGGGAGTGGTGTAACCATTGTGCATAACAGCCCTGACAGCCTCTGCAGCGACTTAGAAACACATTATCTTATGAGATTAACTAGGACTGACGACCCTAGAATGGATCATGTTTGGGAATGATACAAGGGAGGTACCTTAGTTTCCCAATACTGCTGTTTGAAATGGACTAATAACAACTTGGTAATCATGTTCATCATGCATTGCATGTGCTTGGAAGATGTGGAGCACTGAGGGATGAAAGCATGCCGCGAACGTAAGATGGTGTCGTATGAGGGTGGTTTGGCAAGGGCATCCATCATGACTGCATTCATACTTGCATTAATAAGAGTATTTAGAATTATTGATTGTACTGCTTTATCATTACTGCTTGACTGAATTGATAACATGTTAACCTATGCTTTATTGTTCCACTGAGTTGATCACTCACTCCCACGATACGGGACGATGTTCCGAATACCCACCAGACTTTGTCTGATTGCAGATGGCGACGCTACTTCTTAGGCGGAGCCGGACTTCTATGACGACGAGAATGCTTTCTCGTATATGCTGTTTTCTGGCGGCTTCGTGAGAGTCGTGCCTTGATTGTCGGGGCTACAGGGATGTTGACTAGATCACACTACACAACTTGGTATAATTTAAAATTGTACTTGTAATTAATTAACCTGGTAACATCATCACACTCTGGAGACTCACCACAGTTTATATATTTTACATATCTATCAGTTTATATGTTTTACATATCTATCACAGTCTTCCGCTCGCAAATTTAACCGTCTCTGGAGTATGATATGCTGTTTTGGCTTAATCTCACTCATGTTCACTACTCTAATACAGACAACATTCAATTATCATTCATTTTGTTGCATAAGTGATGCGTTGGAACTCGGGAGTTGAGTTTATGCTCGACCCCCGATTTTCAGGGCGTTACAGCGGGTGGTGAAGCAGCTGTATATATGTGGTGGCCAGAAAATTATACATATTGTGTTATCAGGTGAGTCACACATGATGGGAAAAAGGATGGTTAATGGAAATACAGTCCACACCCATGAATTGTCATACACATCTAGCCCATCTGATGACTGGACCGGCCTTATTTTCAGGCCACAGTGTATACAGTAGTGTAACGTCTCGGAAAAATCCGTACTGAGACCCGAGTGCCGCCTCAGCCAGAAATCACTAAGGACTAAATCCTTTAGAAATTAGACGAGTTTAACTAAGTGTTAAACTAGAGTAGTTACGAAATCCGCTCGATCCACTTTAAATACGATCTACAAGACCTAAAACTTGTAGAATCATTGACGCTAGGTTACCCTAAAATCTAGGATCCATCTCATTACCCAGTTGCTCTCGGGAACACAGTGAAACTCCGTATTAGATCTGGACAGCACGTAGAAAGTTCAGTTACTACGAAATTATATAGTTAAGACCGCCTTCTTTGGACTTGACAACCATCTCGGAAATCAACTCAGATAGTGTCCCGAGGCTATTCGCTTGAGCCCAGAGCGAAGAGTGTGAGAAAACGTGGTTTTCTTTAGAAATGAATCTAACTTTAAGTAATCTGAGACTCGTCACTTGCCCGAATATAAGCAATCGGGCCGTCGACCGACTCAAATACACCCTCGGATCGGGAGAAATTTCTCATACATGGCGAGTACTTGTAACCTAATCGAGTTTCGGTGACCGTTGAACTGAAACTGGTCCGCCACGTGTGATCTGGAAACCCGACCGGAATGAAAACTTGACCTAGATCTAAGGTCAGTGAGCTTAAGTCCGACCTTTGGCTCAAGGGGGGCTCCGGAAGTGCTCCGTTGAGCCGAAACAGATGGGTTTTGGCTATAATTGAAGTATACCATGGCCCAGGGCCATTCCCATCATTTTTGAGCCTATATAAAGACCTTAACCCTCTCTCTCTCCTTTCATACGAATTTCCTAAACCTAGGAGAGAGAAGAGAAAAAGAGAAGGAAAGAGAGAGAAGGTGTGAGGGATTGCTGGAGTTTCTTCCTGGGATTCAAACCCACTTATCTACGTGCCTAACTACGACTCACCGTGTCTCTTTTCCGACGATATCAATCCCATTCTTAGGTAAGAAAACCTAACCCTAATCCGTTCTAGGGTTTCAATTAGTTAAAGTAATGAAATAGCTAACTTATTTCATGAAATAGGTTGCTTGTTGGGCCGTAGACGGAGCGTCGGTGAACAAACCGAATTAGTTACGCGTTCTGCGAAAGTGAAAGGCGGACTTTAAACGTATAGGTTATGGTTTTCAACGCTTTCAATGTCGAGATAATGATAGATTCATGATCTACATGCAATTGCACATGTACAAAGTGCTTTCCGTTTCGTTTTTCGGTTAATACGTTAACTATGTTGAATATACTGTCTTCTCCGTATTTGTAGAAAATACCGTATATGTACAAATTTCGAAAGTGTGTTTGCCATGATAAATGATTGTATGAACATGCTATATACATGTATAATACTCACTCGGCGAAAGGATTTACCCTAATACACGTTTTTGCTAATATACGTTATGTATATTAAAAGGGTGTATTCTAAGTGTTTGTGAAAATGACCGAATGAGTAAAGAATTTTCATTCGTGCTCGCCATGGCTAATTGTCATGGATTTATGATTGTTGTATAGGCGATACCCTCTTTGACGAAAGGATTTGCCCTAAATCACGCCACGGCCAATATACACTATATATGATAAATTGTGTAGTCCAAGTGTTTGTGAAAATGTTCCAATGAATATGGAACTTGGAATTCATGCTTGCCATGATTATTCGTCGTGGGTGCACGTGTGTTATCCATGGGGCGACTCCTAGTGAAAGGATTTGGCCTAATACCTATGTGATCAACATACGTCGGGTATGTTAAAGTATGTAATCTAAAGTGTTTGTTGAAATGTCTAAATGAGTAGTAGTTAGTAAATTGTAATGTATAAGGGTGTTGAGATGGGATTCTCAACTACCTTAGAGGTATATATGAATTCCTCCATGTTGTTTGTTTAGTTTAACCGCTTACTTATGAAATATATGTGTTTGTATTTCTGTTTATATTGTGCTTTATAACTTTGCTTTATAACATGCTTGAATTACTTTGTATATTTTGCTTTACTCTATATGCTTGAGATAAGGATTGATTGTGTTTGGGGTTATGATTATAATCCGGCAATCGGTAACGGATTGAATTCGTGGTTGAGATTCATTCGCCACATGAGATGTGTTCGACAAACCCGAGTCGTATTTCGGTTGGTGATAGTGGCTGGCCACACGAAGTGCTTATGCACTTCATATCGTTCAACTTGTTGTGCGCTCGAGCTAGCCGAGCTCGTCAAGTAACCCGATCTGTCTTATATATGTTCACCATGTTTGGACGCCTCTGCTTGAACCTAGGGTACCAAACTTACCAGTGAAATCCCGTTAACCATGGTACCTCGATCCGCTAAGACTCATGAGCCGGGCATGGTGGTATGGGACACCGTGGTCGAGTTCGTCGGCCTACGCCGAGGCCACGTGCCTCCACGTAGTGTCCATTGAGCAACCGGACTCGTGAGCCGATTATGGTGGTATGGGACACTATAATCGAGCCGTCGGCCTACACCGATAAGGTGACGAGCCCTTTGTAGTGACCTCGAGCATACTCGAGACCGCAGGTGAGGCAACGAGCCTTTCCGTAGCAACTAGAGTATAACTAGGCACTCGCGATAAGGCGACGAGTCCTTTGCAGTGACCTAGAACCGTATCATCGTATGAGTTTACTAGGACTGACGACCCTAGAATGGATCCTTGTTTGGGAAGTGAGATAAGGGAGGTACCTTAGTTTCCCAATCCTGTTGTATGAAAATGACTAATAAAGAACTTGGTAATCATGTTCATGCACCGCATTACGTGTGCGTTTGGCGTTGATGGTCAAGCACTGAGGGAGTGTAGCATGCCGCGATCGTAAGAAGGAGTCGCTGAGGGAGCGTAGGCGAGGACATGCATCATACATACATACCATACTTGCATTAATAAGAGTACTTAGGGATGTGTGATTTACTGCTTTATCATTACCGCTTGATTGAATTGATAACATGTTAACCTTTGCGTTATTGTTCCACTGAGTTGATCACTCACTCCCACGTTACGGGACGGTGTTGCGCACACCAACCAGACCCTGTCTTAGATGCAGGTGGTGGCGATGCCTACGAGGCGGAGCCAGACTTCGAGGAGGACGAGGAAGCCTTCTCCTATATGCAGACTTCAGGCGGGTTTTTGTGAGCCGTGGCCTGACTGGCGGGACTTCTTTCTGGGATTATGAATAGAGAATACTACACCTTTTGTATATTTTGGAACTACACTTGTAATCCTTGACCTGGCAATGCAAACATATGTTGGGGACATACAGTGGTTTATACAGTTATATATATTCGTTTCAGTCTTCCGCTTGCGTATTATAACTGTCCCTGGATTATGTTTTGTTGATTTGGCTTAATCTTATTCATGTTTCATGCACTAATACAGACAACATACAGTCATCATTTCATATGTTGCATAAGTGATGCGTTGGAACTCGGGAGTTAAGTTCCTAATCGACCCCCGATTTTCAGGGCGTTACAAGTTGGTATCAGAGCATGATTTGGATTAAACTGGACCTGGGTTATGGTCACACAACGTACGCTGACACATTTTGACCTAGGTGGGTGTGATACGAACGTAGAAACGTAGAAACAAGTGTAGGTTTCCAAGTTTCGCCAATTGGCGAAATTCACCGAAAACGATCGCTGAGATCGGGTTTATACTCATCCGTGATCACTTGAGGTGATCCTGAGTCACTTCTAGACTGTCTGTTGATAAGTTTAGATGACAAGTTACGCATTCCAACTTCAAATAACCTGAAAAACATGAATGTACAGTAGTTTGGACTCGAAACGACTCAAAACGGAGTCGAGGGCCAAAGGATGCCGGATGCGTTTCTTGTCATGTTGCATGTAAAGTTATACCTTGTGTATTGTGGTAGATTTTGGTAAATGAAATGCATGCAGTTTCTTTTGCTATGAAGTGTGTGGCATGCTATATATTGCTATGCTACATCTTACACAAGTTGTACCTTATGTCATATAGGGAATGCCACCTGCGGTCACGCGGAGCACGGCACGCCTCACATTTACTGATTTGATGGCCCGAGCACCTCCCCACAATGATGGTCATACAGACCCCGGTTTGGGCCCTGCTCGTGAGACTATGCCTGAGTCTCAGCCATCTTCTGGTCCTACAGTTGGGCCGCCACCTTACACACCGCTGGTTCGTGAGCAGAACCGTGCGTCTTCTTCGACGCAGCACGTGCCTCAAGTAGCCCCACCTATGGATAGGTTAGAGCAGTTATTGATGATGATGCACCAGCAGCAGGTGCAGCACCAGCAACCGCAGATACAACATCAGCAACAGCAGCAGCAGCTCTTGGCCACTATTGCAGGGGCCCTAGCTCAGGGTGGGAGTGCGACTCCACCTTCACCATCTGTACACCCTGCTGAGACAGTAGGGCCTTCCGCTCAGGATGAGGGTGTACCTTTACCTGCTCCTGCTGTATACCTTACGGGGAATTTGGGTACTAGTGGCCTTCTCGAGCGATTCCAGCGCTTGCGGCCCCCTACCTTTACGGGTTCTCACAGACCCGAGGAGGCCGAATATTGGCTGGACCGCGTCTCCAAGATGCTGAGGATGCTACACTGTACAGAGCCGGAGCAAGTAGAGTTGGTCACCTTTATGTTCGAAAAGGAGGCCAGCTTATGGTGGGACAGCGTCCTACGGACTGTCGCTGTCGATTACGTGTGGTCGTGGGAGGCATTTGAGGCCCGCTTCCACGAGAAGTACTTCCCTCTCACGTACCGTAACGAGAAGGAGAGTGAGTTTCTGCGCCTCCGACAGGGAGGGATGTCAGTGGCAGAGTACGAGAACAGATTCACGGAGTTGGCTCGATATGTTCCGTTGATACTTGCTGACCAGCCGATGAGGATACGGCGATTTACAGAGGGCCTGCGGCCCGAATTACGTTTGAGGATGTGTTGTGCTAACATATCCACCTATGCTGAGCTGGTGGGCATGTCCCTGCGAGCAGAGCAGGACGGGGATAGGTTATCACGTGCACGAGCACCTATGCCCCTAGGCCTCGACCCGATCTACCGAGCAGACCGTTCCTCGAAGAGAGGCGCGAGCAGATTCACCGCCGAGGCTTGCGGTTCCATCTGCTCCAGTGAGGCGACCAGATTTGTGGTGCGCCTACTGCAAGAAGGCTGGCCACACAGAGATAAACTGTTTTACCAGGATGAGGGATAGCGGATTTTCGCCTCCTCAGTGGAACAACCGCCAGCTTCCTCAGGTCTTGTCAGCACCACCCCTACAGTCGGCACCTGCACATCCATCCTTCAGACCACCTGCACCTCGTTATAGGCCGCCACAGCGACCTATGATACCTCAGCCCAACCGACCACAACAGGCACGTGTTCATGCGCTCACAGCAGAAGAACCAGAAACAGCACCTATGGCCTTCGAGGTCACTGCACATGTTCAAGGTACTCCTGTCTTTTTATTGGTGGACACTGGGTCCACTACCTCCATCATTTCATATGCGGCAGTTAAGCGTCTAGCTTTGCATACTACTCCCACGAAGGGCGTGAAACTCACTACTGCTACTGGGACTTTTTCGGATATCACACGGGTGTGTGAGGGTTGCTCCGTAGATTTGGGTAGTAGGACGGTATGTGTTGACCTCATTGTCGCTCCATTATGGCACTACGACATTATCCTCGGTATGGACTGGCTCACCGAGATGAAGGCAGAGATTGATTGCGATACTCGGGTCGTGACAGCCAGGGACCTGACGGCACGGTCTTTACTTTTCCAGTACGGGTTAGTTGGCCATGTCGCGTTGGATGTTATGCCATTTTACTTAAGCCTGTTGATGGGCCGACGTTAGAAAACATGCCAGTAGTTCGGGACTTTTCAGATGTGTTCGGATGATCCCTGATTACCTCCTCGGCGTGAGATCGATTTTACAATTGATCTTGTGCCCGGTGCGACTCCCATTTCATTACCTATGTACCGGATGCCTCCATGTGAGATGGAAGAACTGCGGAAACAGATTGACGAGCTGGTAGAGAAGGGCTTCATACGACCCAGTGTGTCTCCTTGGGGAGCACCTGTGTTGTTTGTCAAGAAGAAAGACGGGTCGTTACGGTTATGTATTGATTACCGCAGGCTGAACCAGTTGACCGTGAAGAACAAATATCCTTTGCCCAGGATAGACGATCTGTTTGATCAGTTGAGGGGGGCAAAGTATTTTTCGAAGATCGATTTACAGTCAGGGTATCATCAATTGCGCGTCAGGGATGAAGACGTGCAGAAGACAGCTTTCAGGACCTGTTTTGGGCATTACGAGTTCCTTGTGATGTCGTTCGGTCTTACGAACGCACCGGCCGTGTTCATGGACTTGATGAACCGGGTATTTCGGCCATTTCTCTACCGTTTTGTCATTGTGTTTATCGATGACATCCTGATATACTCTAAGAGTCAGGAAGAGCACGAGGAACACCTACAAGCAGTCTTAGATACTCTGAGGAAGAACCAGTTGTTCGCACAATACAAAAAGTGCGACTTCTGGCAGGAGGAAGTCAAGTTCCTGGGACATGTGGTGTCCAAGGAAGGGATAGCTGTGGACCTTGCTAAGGTAGCCGCGGTTCAAGACTGGAAGCAGCCTGGTTCGGCTACTGAGGTGAGGAGTTTTCTTGGTCTAGCAGGATACTACCGACGGTTCATTCGGGATTTCTCAAAGATAGCCAGACCGTTGTCTCAGTTGACACGGAAGGATCTGAAGTTCGCCTGGGATGAGAAGGCGGAAACTGACTTTTCGAGAGCTGAAGGACAGACTGACGTCCGCCCTGTACTAGTATTGCCAGAGCAAGGGGTCAAGTATACGATCTACACCGACGCGTCTCGAGTTGGTTTGGGATGTGTCCTTATGCAGAAGGACAAGGTGATCGCATATGCCTCGAGACAGTTCAGGAAACACGAGGAGAATTACCCTACACACGACTTGAAACTGGCAACCATCATCTTTGCACTGAAGCTCTGGAGACATTACCTCTACGGAGAGGAGTTCGAGCTTTTCTACGACCATAAGAGCCTTCGCTATATATTCACTCAGCGGGACTTGAATATGAGGCAGCGCCGATGGATAGAAACCTTGAAAGACTTCAAGTTCGAGGTCTCCTACCATCCTGGTAAAGCCAACCTTGTGGCAGATGCGTTGAGCCGCAAGAAGGCTATAGTATTTGCGGCTCCGCTAATGATAGCAGAGTGGGATATGGTAGAGTTCGTCGGGACTTGACGAAAACTCACCGTGGAGGAGCCATTTGAGAGTGTCGCGCACATTCAGGTGCGGCCACTTATTGATGACAGGATTCTCGAGGCCCAGAAGGGCGATGCGCGATTGTCTGAGCTTCGAGAGCAAGCTAGAGATGACGAGGACTCCGAGTGGAGAGTTGGCACAGATGGGGGCCTACGATACCGTGGCCACCTATGCGTCCCAGACATCCATAACTTGAGACAGGAAGTTCTCGAGGCAGCCCACAGTTCGAAGCTTGCGATGCATCCTGGTAGTACGAAGATGTATCGCGACATGAAGAGATCATACTGGTGGGACAACATGAAGGCCCATATAGCAGATTATGTGTCTCGTTGTCTCACGTGCCAGCAGTCAAGGCCGAGCATCACCGACCTCTGGACTACTTCAGCCCATGCCCATAGCAGAATGGAAGTGGGATTTCATCTCTATGATTTCATCTCAGGATTGCCGAAGACGAGGAAGGGTTGCGACTCTATTTGGGTGATCGTGGACCGGTTGACTAAATCAGCCCACTTCCTCCCGATTAAAGTCACAAGCTCTGCAGACGAGTTAGCCAGAGTATACATTAAGGAGATAGTACGTCTGCATGGAGTTCCCTTGGAGATTGTATCGGACAGTGACACGCGATTCACGTCTATTTTCTGGACTCGTATCCAGGAAGCGATGGGTGTGAAGTTGAAGTTCAGCACTGCGTTCCACCCACAGACTGACGGGCAGACGGAACGGGTAAACCAAGTGTTGGAAGACATGTTGCGGGGTTGCGTGCTTGACTTCAAGGATAGTTGGGATGACTGTCTTCCGTATGCAGAGTTCGCCTACAACAACAGCTTCCAGGCGAGTATTGGCATGGCTCCTTACGAGGCCTTGTACGGGCGCCCCTGTCGAGCACCTCACTGTTGGGCAGAGGTTGGTGAGAAGAGTCTGATTGGCCCAGAGTTAGTACAGGCGACCTCAGAGAAGATCGATATTATCAGGCGTCGACTTCTGACGGCCCAGAGCAGACAGAAGAGTTATGCCGATACGAGGCGTCGACCGCTTGAGTTTGAAGTTGGAGACCATGTATTCCTCCGAGTTTCCCTCATGAAGGGAGTCTTACTTTTTGGCAAGAAAGGGAAACTTACACCGCGGTTCATTGGCCCGTTCCAGATACTAGACCGAGTGGGTGTGGTGGCATACCGCCTGGCTTTACCCACTCCACTTGCGGGTGTACATAACGTATTTCATGTTTCCATGCTAAAGAAGTACGTTCCTGATCCTTCCCATATCATCAAATGGGAGCAGGTGCAATTGGGTGAGGACGCGACATATGTACTGCGACCGACGCGTATCCTAGATCGGAAGGAGCAAGTACTACGTAGCAGGGTTATTCCACTTGTGAAAGTATTGTGGACGCACCATACTGAAGAAGAGGCTACTTGGGAGACAGAAGCCGAGGTCCGTAAGAACTACCCTCAGATTCTTGAGGAGTACGAAAAGGTACAAATTTCGAGGACGAAATTTTTCTTTAAGGGGGGTAGATTGTAACGTCTCGGAAAAATCCGTACTGAGACCCGAGTGCCGCCTCAGCCAGAAATCACTAAGGACTAAATCCTTTAGAAATTAGACGAGTTTAACTAAGTGTTAAACTAGAGTAGTTACGAAATCCGCTCGATCCACTTTAAATACGATCTACAAGACCTAAAACTTGTAGAATCATTGACGCTAGGTTACCCTAAAATCTAGGATCCATCTCATTACCCAGTTGCTCTCGGGAACACAGTGAAACTCCGTATTAGATCTGGACAAAGACGTAGAAAGTCCATTACTACGAAATTATATAGTTAAGACCGCCTTGCTGGACTTGACAACCATCTCGGAAATCAACTCCAGATAGTGTCCCGAGGCTATTCGCTTGAGCCCAGAGCGAAGAGTGTGAGAAAACGTGGTTTTCTTTAGAAATGAATCTAACTTTAAGTAATCTGAGACTCTTCACTTGCGGCCCGAATATAAGCAATCAGACCGTCAGAATCTGACTCAAATACACCCTCGGATCAGGAGAAATTTCTCATACATGGCGAGTACTTGTAACCACGATCGAGTTTCGGTGACCGTTGAGCCGAAATCGGTCCGCCACGTGTGATCCGGGAACCCGACCGGGGCGAAAACTTAACTTGACCTAGATCCAAGGTCGGTGAGCTTAAGTCGACCTTTGGCTCAAGGGGGACTCCGGAAGTGCTCGTTGAGCCGAAACGGATGGAGTTTTGGCTATAATTGAAGTATACCATGGCCACAGGGCCATTCCCATCATTTTTGAGCCTATATAAAGACCTTAACCCTCTCTCTCTCTTTCATACGAATTTCCTAAACCTAGGAGAGAGAAGAGAGAAAAGAGAAGGAAAGAGAGAGAAGGTGTGAGGGATTCTTTGGAGTTTCTTCACGGGATTCAAACCACTTATCTACGTGCCTAACTACGACTCTAGTGTCTCTTTTCCTGATATCAATCCCATTCTTAGGTAAGAAAACCTAACCCTAATCCGTTCTAGGGTTTGAATTAGTTAAAGTAATGAAATAGCTAACCTATTTCATGAAATAGGTTGCCGTTGGGCGTAGACGGAGCGTCAGTGAACAAACTGAATTCGTTACGCGTTCTACGGCGAAAGGTGCGGACTTTAAATGTATAGGTTATGGTTTTCAACGCTTTCAATGTCAGATAATGATAGATTCATGATCTACATGCAATTGCACATGTACAAAGTGCTTTCCATTTCGTTTTTCGGTTATACGTTAACTATGTTGAATATACTGTCTTCTCGTATTTGTAGAAAATATCCGTATATGTACAAATTTCGAAAGTGTGTTTGCCATGATAAATGATTGTATGAACATGCTATATACATGTATAATACTCACTCACTCGGCGTGAAGGATTTGCCCTAATACACGTTTTTGCTAATATACGTTATGTATATTAAAAGGGTGTATTCTAAGTGTTTGTGAAAATGACCGAATGAGTAAAGAATTTTCATTCGTGCTCCCCATGGCTAATTGTCATGGATTTATGATTGTTGTATAGGCGATACCCTTTTTGACGAAAGGATTTGCCCTAAATCATGCCACGACCAATATACACTATATGTGATAAATTGTGTAGCCCAAGTGTTTGTGAAAATGTTCCAATGAATATGGAACTTGGAATTCATGCTTGCCATGATTATTCGTCATGGGTGCACGTGTGTTATCCATGGGGCAGCTCCCTAGTGAAAGGATTTGGCCTAATACCTATGTGATCAACATACGTCAGGTATGTTGAAGTATGTAATCTAAAGTGTTTGTTGGAATGTCTAAATGAGTAGTAGTTAGTAAATTGTAATGTATAAGGGTGTTGAGATGGGATTCTCAACTACCTTAGAGGTATATATGAATTCCTCCATGTTGTTTGTTTAGTTTAACCGCTTACTTATGAAATATATGTGTTTGTATTTCCTGTTTATATTGTGCTTTATAACCTGCTTTATAACATGCTTGAATTACTTTGTATATTTTGCTTTACTCTATATGCTTCAGAATAAGGATTGATTGTGTTTGGGGCTATGATTATAGTCCAGGCAATCGGTAACGGGATTGAATTCGTGGCTGAGATTCATTCGCCACATGAGATGTGTTCGACAAACCCGAGTCGTATTTCGGTTGGCGATAGTGGCTGGCCACACGAAGTGCTTATGCACTTCATATCGTTCAACTTGTTGTGCGCTCGAGCTAGCCGAGCTCGTCAAGTAACCCGATCTGTCTTATTTATGTTCACCATGTTTGGACGCCTCTGCTTGAACCTAGGGTACCAAACTTACCAGTGAAATCCCGTTAACCATGGTACCTCGATCCGCTAAGACTCATGAGCCGGGCATGGTGGTATGGGACACCGTGGTCGAGGCAATGTCGGCCTATGCCGAGGCCACGTGCCTCCCCGTAGTGTCCATTGAGCAACCAGACTCGTGAGCCGATTATGGTGGTATGGGACACTATATTTGAGCTGTCGGCCTACACTGATAAGGTGACGAGCCCTTTGTAGTGACCTCGAGCATACTCTGAGACTGCAGTGAGGCAACGAGCCTTTCCGTAGCAACTAGAGTATAACTAGGCCTGCACTGATAAGGCGACGAGTCTTTGCAGTGACCTAGAACCGCAAGTATCATCGTATGAGTTTACTAGGACTGACGACCCTAGAATGGATCCTTGTTTGGGAAGTGAGATAAGGGAGGTACCTTAGTTTCCCAATCCTGTTGTATGAAAATGACTAATAAAGAACTTGGTAATCATGTTCATGCACCGCATTACGTGTGCGTTTGGCGTTGATGGTCAAGCACTGAGGGAGTGTAGCATGCCGCGATCGTAAGAAGGAGTCGGTGAGGAGCGTGGCGAGGACATGCATCATACATACATACCATACTTGCATTAATAAGAGTACTTAGGGATGTGTGATTTACTGCTTTATCATTACCGCTTGATTGAATTGATAACATGTTAACCTTTGCGTTATTGTTCCACTGAGTTGATCACTCACTCCCACGTTACGGGACGGTGTTGCGCACACCAACCAGACCCTGTCTTAGATGCAGGTGGTGGCGATGCCTACGAGGCGGAGCCAGACTTCGAGGAGGACGAGGAAGCCTTCTCCTATATGCAGACTTCAGGCGGGTTTTTGTGAGCCGTGGCCTGACTGGCGGGACTTCTTTCTGGGATTATGAATAGAGAATACTACACCTTTTGTATATTTTGGAACTACACTTGTAATCCTTGACCTGGCAATGCAAACATATGTTGGAGACATACAGTGGTTTATACAGTTATATATATTCGTTTCAGTCTTCCGCTTGCATATTATAACTGTCCCTGGATTATGTTTTGTTGATTTGGCTTAATCTTATTCATGTTTCATGCACTAATACAGACAACATACAGTCATCATTTCATATGTTGCATAAGTGATGCGTTGGAACTCGGGAGTTAAGTTCCTAATCGACCCCCGATTTTCAGGGCGTTACAAGTAGGGGCCCCACCTGATTAATGTCCTGGGGATCACATACATGTGGAATGACTGTAGGAGTTGATATCCGACTCCTGTGAGTAGCCATTGCAGTGTTATTCTTGATTTGTTATAATGTAACTTGTTTTTGAGCATAAGATCTCCTGAAAATCCTATTTGTTGTCCATTACATAGAGAGATCTCAATTATCTGTTTTGGTTGTTTCCAAAAGGTCCCCTGGAGTTGGCTTCGGCTGGTGTTTCAATTTCAATCTTTAACATCGTATCAAGGCTATTTAATATTCCTCTCCTTAGCATCACAACATCATTTGTGGCTGAAGACATTGCCAAGAATACCCACAGGGATGTCTTAGGTAAGTCTGGATAGACATCTAATGTGTTCCTGCCAATAAGAATTTTATCTGGAATTTACTGCATTTATAGGGAGAACAATTCAACAAGGGAGTTATGTTTATCCATCTGAACTTGGGATGAATTTTCTACAGATAGGGATTCTCAAGAAGAGAATGGAGTAGGTAAACCGCTTTTTGAAGAGTCACCAGAAAGAATGCAGCTACCCTCAGTCTCAACTGCCTTGTTTTTAGCAGCTGGGATTGGTATCCTTGAAGCTGCAGGTTTGTACTTGGGCACTGCTATGTTTCTCAACGTGATGGGCTTACCATTAGTAAGTTATGCATCTTTTGAATTTGTATCCATATGGTTTGCTATTCTACGCATGTTTTAGCTCCATCTCTCTACACCCAGCTGCATATGCTTAATGTTACATGTGGGAGATCCATGCCATCCATCAGGTGGGCCCATTGTATGTGTCCTAGGCCATAAATCAGTCTGATCAGGTGGGCAGGAAAGTCAAAGTAGTCAGGCTATGGTTGCATATTTAATGTGCGGACCATTCTGATTCATGGGCCAGGGAACTTACACAATGTGCCCACTTGATAAATGGCTTGGGTCTTGCACACGCGCACCATGCTGGACATGTGTCCATGTGTAGAGGAAGTCTGGTCTACATGAATATTAGAATCAATAAGCCTCTGTATCAATTCTTCTTTTATGTAAGATAAAAACAAGCTAGTTCCTTTTTCTCTATATTTTTGGGTTGCCACCTAATAGAGGTAATGCAGGGGCATTTTCACACTGGGCTCGAGTGGGGTCGCTTGTGGGATGCACTTTTCACGGAGGAGGTCTCGTGTTCGAGACTCCTCACCGAAGTGATTAATGCGCATTTCACACCGGGCTCGAGTGGGGTAGCCCGTGGGATGCGGGGGACACACTCGCTGGGCGGCCCATGTGATTTGGGCCCATGGCCGATGTCTTAAAACCCATGAGATGTGGGGCACGGGCACACTCTAACGGGGTGGGTGGTTAATCGTCCCACAAATTGAGGAGGTCTCGTGTTCGAGACTCCTCACCGGGGTGATTAATGCGCATTTCACACGCGGGGATGCGAGTCGGGGTGGGTGCGGCCGTGGGATGTTCGAGACTCCTCACCGGGGTGACACACATTTCGGGGCTCGAGTGGGCGGCCCGTGGGATGCGGGGACACACTCGGGGTGGGCGGCCCATGTTTGGGGCCCACGAAGGGGGTTCGGCCGAGGTCTTAAAACCCATGAGATGTGGGGCCTGGGCTATGAGATAAAAGGATTAATTCGCCATACTCTAACAGTTCGAGCTTTTAGAGCAAGTGGTTAATTGTCCTGCATCAAGAGGTGTTTTGTTGTTTTCTGATACTGCATTCTTTCATCAGCATGTTGTTCTCGCTTCTCACCTTCCAGTTTTATGCTATTTTCATTTCTTTCATATACATGACTTTTCATTTATAGGGAGGGACTGTTTCCTAAAACTCATTTTCTGATCAGGCTTCACCCATGCGCAGTCCAGCAAAAAGATTTCTCTCACTAAGGGCTCTTGGTGCTCCTGCAGTAGTACTTTCTCTGGCTATTCAAGGCATCTTCCGCGGTTTTAAGGATACAAGAACACCTTTGTTATGTCTGGGCAAGTGTCAGTCTACGTTTGAAGTTATTATGCAGTTTATTGCTTCCAAGTCCTAATAAAACACACCTCTGATTTTATTCAATTAAACTGATCATATTTGATACTTCTTTTCTCTTCTCCTGCAAATTTCGATAATTGCATTGCTTGTTTATGGAGTATGTTAGTGTACATAGTTCTGTGTGTATGTGCAGTATATCATCTTATTAGTGTACATGGAGTCCACCTTACTAGAGAATATCTTCTGTATTTCATTTGATTGGATTATGATTGTATTGTATTTAATTTGGGATGATCTCTTTGTATCCTGAATGATTATAAATAAAGGTTGTGAGAGGAGAGCAAGCTCTCTAAAAAACTAAAAAAATTACAAAGAACCATATAGATGAAGGGAATAGCGAACGGAGAGAGCAAATGATTGGATTATGGTTGTATTGTATTTAATTTGGGATTGTCACTTTGTATCCTGAATGATTATAAATAAAGTTTGTGAGAGGAGAGAATAATCAAGCTCTCTAAAAAAATAATAAATAAATAAAAAGAGATGCTAAAAGACACATGTTTACATAATTAGGAATAACAAATTTGAAAAAAAAAAGAACCGCACATGGTAAGTTTCCATTTAATAGGGCCCTAAACCATGTGTTGTCGTAAAAGGCCAGTGCAGTAGTAAGCAAAACAAGTTCATTTCATACAAATGTAGGTAATAAACAATAGTTAAGACATCCGAAGACTAAAGGGAGTGAAAAGCATACCTATCTGGCTATTCCTCAAACCTATCCATCCATGCCTAGATACATATGTATATGAATGATCCATCCATCCATCCATGCGTATATACATACTTAAATATATAATGCATGATCCATCATCCACCCATCTGTCTGTCCTTCCATCCATCCATGCAGACAAATATACATGCATTTTGCATACATTACATAGTACATGCATCCCTCCATTCCTCAAAATATGCATCCAGCCACTCATAAATATATCATATAACCATACATCCATGTAAAAATTGATTTTGAAATGAAAAATATTTTTTAAATAAACATATTTTTTATTTAACATATTTTTAATTTTTTTGAAAATATAATATATTTCTAAAAAAATGAACCATATCAATCATCAACATCCAACCATGAATAAAAAAGAAATAAAATAAAACAAATAGTTAACTTTCCAAGTAAAATAGATTTTTAAATTTTAAATAATTAAAATTTTCTGAAATATCAGAAATTTACATGAATGGATAGATTGGCCAACTTTCATCAACATAATAACATTTGGGCCCTCAATTAGTAATTTTAGAGGAGAAAATGGGGAAAAATAAGATTTCCTCAAAAAATTCCCAAATTTGAAGCTCAAATGTTGAGATTTTCAACTCAAGTTCATGTCAGTGCATGGGAATCATGTATAGATATAGATTTGGGTTGAAATCAAACCTCAAATCTTAAGAAAAGTAAGTATTTTTTAAATCAAACCTCAAATCTTATGAAAAATAAGTATTTTTGCAAAAAAAAGGAAAAAACTCACCTTTGAAGATCCGTCCCATCATCACTTGAATCTCCCCCAAATTGAAGCTTCTTTCTAAGAAAAATCAGATAGGTAAGTTGAAATCCACCAACCAACTGATCCCCCTAAAAAAACTCTGAAATGAATGTATTTTCTATTTTATTATTATTTTTTTAATTTCAAGTATTATTACATGAACGACTATATTTCTAGGAGAAGTGGTGTCGGCAATAATATTGCTCGTGTGGCTGACATTAGCTATTTAAACAAATGAGCACGTGGCGATATTTTCATTGTAGCGATTTATCGGCCCTTTCGGCGATATTATCCCCAATATGGGGAAATATTGCAGTTTCCATGGGTTTCGGTATTGCAGGGCTGGCAATACCAATAATATCGGTGATATTATCTTTACTATCACTATTATTTGGAACATTGATACATCCTATTAATGACATCATCTTGTTGCAGGTGATTGGAGAATTTAGATAGAGCAAAAATTTCACGTAATCAAGTTCCCAGTATTTTGTGCATTTTCTAAGGATTAGTTTTTAGGGCTCCAAGTGATTCACCTCTTATGGATCAATTCCAATTATACACTTCCATAGTTTGGGGCATGGGATATAAAGCCATGAAGGATTACTTGCAAACTAGATGGTGGTGTAAATGTAAATTGAATGACACCTAATTTGTTCAATTGTCTATTTCCAAAAAAAAAATTATTCCATTGGTAATTCTTTGTTTGTTGCCATTGTTCGAAGTATCCATACTGCTACAAGTTTCACTGGTCGGGAAACAGAAACAATATCAATATTGCCGATAATACCAACAATAATCGGAAATGTGGGGAAACCTGGGGAAAACGGTGGAATTTTTTAGTGAAACTTCAGGAGATGCTAAAATACATATATTTACATATATAGGAATTTAAAAATTGCAAAAAGTATGCATGCATGATAAATTTCCAATTAATGGGGGCCTAAAAGTATGTGTTGTCATGAGAAATCAGTCCAACCATCCCATTCATCTCATCTATCCATCCCATCCACCCATCCAACCATCCAACCTTCCATCCAAACATCCATCGATATTTCAAAATATTGACAACACTTGATATTTTTGTCGAGAAATCGTCAACAACTGGAAAGGAAACAAAAAATTGTTCTCTTGATATTGCTATGTTGCAATAACAATAATATCATGATATTGTTGATATTATCGTCAACAAATTGAACACTGCATACAACCATGCACCCATAAAATTATAAAAAAAAAAAAAAATTGAAATGGATTTTTTTAATAAAATTTTTTTTGGTGATATCGATATATTGCCGATATTATTGAAATATCGCTATCACCGATACACTGGGGATGCAAGAGACACCTAGAATTTACACAATCTAAAATATTAGCAATACATTGCTAATACAAGCGACATCTAGAATTTACACAATCGAAAGTATTGGCGATACATTGGTGATATTGATACAATGGCGATACATCACTGATACCTAGAATTTCTGATACTACTAGTGTTATCGGTATCGCTACTAGTGTTACCGGTATTGTCGAGCTGGAGATACAGATAGTATTGGGGATATTTTGATAATATCGAGGATACTTCAAACAATGGTTGTTGCTTTGCTTTGCCTTTGTAGATTTAATCAAATGTTCATGTCATGTACATGATACTAAGGATTTACTTGAAACAACTTGAAATCACCATGCAATCCTTGGGCATCAAAAGGAATCAACATAATCGTACGAGGACCAAAATAGCCTCAAGGGTTCTCAAGAATACAAATATACAATTTTCGTATTAATTTTATTTTTTACTATGTTTGTTATAAAGGACTTCATGACATGCTTCTATCCAAATACCAAAAAACATGTTGAGTTCTTCTATGTCAGTGAGTGCCACTGAAAATGTCCCTTTAGATGCTAAGTAGCGAGCATCTGGTTGTGGTCCCGATTAATTATTTGGAACATCAAGATGCTTCGTTTTGAGAATGGCACAAGCTCCTCCATGTGTAATTGGTGAGGTTTCCATTCCCTAATAATTTGATGATTTTGTACAATCATAATCACATCTTGGCCATGTGCTTTATTACATATAAAATGGTAAGTTGTCATCATCCCTAATCATCATCACATCTTGGCCATGTGCTTTATTTTAACATGCTTCTGTTTCATACTAACTCGTACGAGTGGTCTTATGCAGGAGTGGGTAATGTTTCAGCTGTAATTTTACTTCCATTATTCATATATTCTCTCCACCTCGGTATAACTGGTGCTGCCATTGCTACCATTGCATCTCAGTATGTCCTCTATGGTCCATTGTATAACTCTTTTTTTTTTTTTTTTTTTTTTTTCTAGTTACTTATAAAGGTCAATAATGTCAGCATGCCATTCAATGGCCAGATTTGTAAAATTGAGGCCCAACAGTTTAATAGCATGCTACATATCGTAGAGGCTGCCACTGCAATCCAACATTAGAGGCTGCCACTGTGTGTGTGTGTGGGGGGGGGGGGGGAGAGTTTAGCTTAGTTAGATGGGGGAAAAAGAGAGTTCTTAGATGGTCACCACAGTAGAAGAAAATCTGTTTATGTAGATACAGGGAAAAGAAGAGGAGCGAATGTGTGCTTTCTCCTTTTTCCTCCTGACAACAAAGATAATCTTCTGTTTAGAAAGAGATTATTTACCAAAACAAATTAAATAACTAAAAGATATCTAAAAGACAACTAAGGGATAATAACTAAGATATATAAATCAATATGGTGTTCATCAGGAACACAAGATTATGTAAACCATCAGCATGATGCTTTGGATGTACACAAAGCACAGTTTAGAACTGGGGTCGCAATGTGTCAGCTCAGGTTGAGTCAGGGTCAGTCCAGGCCCCTTCTGTTTACTAAATGGGCCCAAAATTTAAACACAAGCTGGACCCACAACCCCTCCTGCAAGGCATGCCCAACCCATTTACTAAAGGGGTATAGAATTCAAGCCTTTGGTCCAGCCTGTAAACAAATTTTTAGGCCAAGCCCCACTCAACTTGACCCATTTACTTAGCAGATCTCATTTAGGCCCATCAGTACTATTTAAGAGGTTTAGGTATTAAACAATAATATTACTGTTTATAAGGTTCTCTGTCCAGATCAACCCCCTTTCATTGTTCCAACTTGTGTCTTTGGATGTGTGCATTTCATTCTGTCTTGGGTCCTAATCGGACCACGTTAGACCCAAAAGCTATTCGGGGTTTATTTTGGGTTATCCCTCCACACAAAAGGGATACAAGTGTTTTGATCCTGTCCTAGAAATGTTTTGTCGCTATGGATGCCACTTTTTTTGAGTCCATGCCTTTTTTTTTTCTTTTTTTCTTTTTTTTGTAATCCCACCTTTCTTCTAGGGAAGAGTGAATTGAAAGAGAGACATCCTTCTTCAGTTCATTCCCTTCCTCCAGTTCATCCCCTTCCCGTTCCTATTTCTTATAGTCATTCTCCTGCTGTCCCTGTGAGGCCAGGGCAGGGCAGCCTAATAATAACATTACTAATGTAGTTCAACATTCACAGGGGAAGGAATTGCAAGTATAAATGAGAAGTAAAAAAGGGATGATCACTGCAACAAGCCCATTCACTAATTTTGATTCCATGGAACTAGGTAATTTTTCTCTTTTGAATGCTTCTTCTTCCTTTGAGGATAGTCCTCCCATTACCTTTCACAAAGGGAAGTGTCTATATACTTTGCATCCTATCTAAGTTTGTTTCATATGCAACTTTGTCTCCTTCCTATTATTCTTTCTTGTCTTCAGTTTCTTCCGTTCCTTTGCTTTTTAGATATGAAGATGCCTTCTCCAATCCAAAGTTGTGTGAGGCTATGATGGGGCATTGATGAAAAATTACACATGGCAATTTGTAGATTTATCCAAAGAAAAGGAGCCAGTGAGTTGCAAATGGCTCTATTGAAAGGTATAAAGCCAAACTCGTTGTTAAGGTCTACACTCAGATGTATGGAATTGACTATAAGAAAACATTTTCACTTGTAGCCATGATGAACTCCATATACATTCTATTGTCACTCGCAACAAAATTTTCTTGGGCATTGTATTGGCTAGGTGCGAAGAATGTGTTTCTCAACAGAGACTTGAAAGAGGGGGTTTAAATGGTTCCTTCACCTGGTTTCAGGTTCCTTAATAGTGAATGAAAGGTCTATAAGTTGAAGAAGTCTAATTGTGGACTAAAACAATCTCCCTGGGCTTGGGTTGAGAGGTTTAGTCAGGCCATGAAGAGGATTGATTATTCCTAGAGTCACGACAATACTTTCTTTGTGAGGCGACGAGGACAGTTGACTGTTTATGTGGATGATAATGTAGTGACTGGAAATGATTCCCAGGATATTTAAAAATTAAAAGATTTTTTGGCAAAAGAATTTGAGATTTAAGGATCTAAGACATCTGAAATATTTTCTAGGTATAAAGGTTGCTCATTCAAAGAAAGGTATCTTTATATCTCAAAGAAAGTACTCCCTAGAAACTGAAGGAGACTGGAAAGCTAGGTTCCTGACCAACAGACACTCCCATTAAGCCTAATCATAAGCTAAGTTGAAGTGAGGGGGAGTTGTTATTGAATAAAGGGATGTATCAGAGGTTGGTTGGTTGACTACTCTTTCTCTTACCCTACCTGATATAGCGTATGCAGCAACAAGTGTGGCGAGTCAGTTTATGTAGGATCCATGGCTCCCTCACTTGGAGGCGGTTGAAAGAATCTTGAGTTATTTGAAGGCATCTCCTTGGAAGGGTTACTTTTGTCTGCATATCATGTCCATCTATGCATAAAGGCCTTCACTGATGTAGATTGGGTTGGCAGTGTCGATGACATAAAGTCTATAGGATATTGCACTTTTGTGGGGGAGATTTTGGTCACTTGGAGAAGCGGGAAATAAAGGGGGGTGGCTAAGTCTTGCACCGAAGCAGAGTAAAGGGCTATGACATGTGGTATAACAGAGTTATTGTGGCCGAGAATTTTGTTACATGACATGGAAATCAAGGCAAATGCTCCTATGAAGTTGTTTTGTGATAAAAGGGTAGCCATTAGCATAACACAAAATCCATTTCAATATTGATCATACCAAGCACATTGAAGTTGACAGGCACTTCATTCTTAAGCAAGCTATCTCTTAAGATTTGTGTTTACCATTTGTAACTGTTAGTGCACATAGATTTGTATTCACCTGCAATGTTCTATAGGATTAGGTTCTATTTTCCTAATCCCTTTTATTCTCCTAATCACTTTTGTTTTCTTATCTCCTTTAGATTCAATTGTAATCAAGATTAGTTTAATTATTTATAAATAAAGGATTAAGAAAGTGAGGGTGATAACGTGCAACACCCTTCTCTCTTCCTCCTCCTCCTCCTCCTCCTCCTCCTCCTCTCTCTCTCTCTCTCTCTCTCTCTCTCTCTCTCTCTCTCTCTCTCTCTCTCTCTCTCTCTCTCTCTCTTTCTTCTGATTACATCTGAGATTTCATAGTATCAAGGCTTCTCTGGTCTATAGCTTCTTTTTCCTTCTTTCCACTCATTCTTCTTCTTCCTCTTTCCATTCTCTGCAATAACACGTGTTTGAAAGTCAATCAAAGCTTCCTTCCTCTCTCTGTAAGATGGTGAAAGTAGGATAAAGCTTCCATCACCATCTTACTGATGTAATCATACCATCCATTGTCTCATCTAGAAGGGATTCTTCCATTGGGAGTGTTCTTTAGAAGTTGAACTCACTAGAGAAGCCTTGGGTAGTCTTGTTCGGCACCATATTTTCATCTAAATCAGGTCAGCATTGTTGATGCTTGAATCTGGACGGTCCTGTTCAACCTCCTACAAGCCCGTTTTGTACCTGCAAATCAGTGGAGAACAAGGAAGACACCGGAGGTACCGGTGATGGTCGGGGACCCTCCGATGCTTAAGTCAGATGGACAGGCTCACAGTGGGGGTAGTCAGATTAGGGTAGTTGTGCCTACCTTGTTCCCATGGTAGGGGGTCTCTTTATAAGCCCTCTGGATCACTTACGTGTTAGGGTGGATTAGTTGGGGGGACCCGTATTGTAGAATGAATCAGGCCTCAGATATTTCTCCGATCGCTCCTTGATCGGCGTCATCCTCGGTTGAGATCTCTCTAGTCAATCCTGCCCATATATGGTGGGGATCCTCTCTGGATGTTTTCTATTCTGAGGTTGTGGTCCATATCCAAGGCCAAGGTCTATGGTTGATGCCGACCTCCATGGTTGGCAGTCGAGACCGACCTCTAAGGTTAGCAGCCGAGGCCGACCTCTAAGGTTGGCAGCTGGGCCGACCTCCAAGGTCAGTTGCCGAGACTATCTTTTGAGGTTTAAGCTTGGTAGCCAAAGTCAGGATTTGTGGCCGCTACTTGGGTTGGTCACGAAGGTTGGGGTCAACACATGAGGTCGGGTCGGTACACCGAGCCTTTTTGGGGGGCTTTGATAATCTCCTTGCTACGCCCCAGGCATTAGGTCAGTTCAATTTTACCCATAACAAGCATCATCTCGTATTGACGGAAATCCATCAAGCTTGATTTTCGGCGCCTGATCTTCTCAAGGAGTAGTGTAGCACCTCCGGATCTCATCGGAAATCACCGTAGAGCCCTCTCAGCCATCGGAAAATCACTCAAGATATGATTTCTGGCACTAGATCTTTATCGTGTGCAGTCCAACATCTTTGAAATTTGCTGAAATATTCTCCAGACTCTTATTCCGGTGTTGGAACTACACCTTGACATGCCCAGGGTTGCCAAAAACCACTTCAGGTTGTCGAAAGTCGCCGGAATTGCACCCTGACCTTCTAGGGTTGTCAGATCTCGCCAAAAAACTCATCAAGTCTGCCGAAAGTCACATAAAATATTCTAGGGCCTTTTTCCAGGGTTGCTGGACATGTCCAGGATTGCTGGATCTCACCGGACATTTTCCGTTTGTCAGAACTCCTCCACCCCTGGTATGCTTTGTTAATGTCAAAAACCACAAGATTTTTTGTTCGGGGCTCTTTTTTGGACCAGATTTGAATGCAAGGGGGCCTTTATCACTGTCAGAAGTGCCTTGTGGGCCAATTATTGGAGTCTAATTCAAAGCTCCAACCACATTCAGACCCATAGAACATTCATTACTTCTAGATCTGTCAAGCAGGAATCCTTGCACTGATTTTTCTTTCTAGCCCTTTAACAGGCACTAGAGGTTATTTTGAATTATTTTTATTCCTCATCCACCCCCAACAATAGAACTCAAGGTGTACTATCAGAGAAAGAAATCCCCACTCTTCCCAAGCACCATCACACTTCTTTGATTGAAGCAGAACAAGTGGATCTCCTAATTGTCCTCCGTACAGGAACCAAGTCATGTACTTTTCATCCCATTAGTAACTACGTCTCATAAAAAAAATCTCTCCCCCTCTTATCACCCATACCTTTCCTCTATATCACCCGTCTCTGTATCAACCAAGATTGTAGATGCCCTTGGCGACCCTAAATGGAAAGTAGCCATGGAAGAAGAGATGGTTGCCCTTGAAAAACAAAATATTTGGGAATTAGACACTCTCCCACTGGCAAATATACGGTAGGGTGTAAATAGGTATTTAACATTTAATATAAGGCAGATTGATCGATAAATAGGTACAAAGCTTGGCTAATTGTCAAGGGCTTTACCCAAAAGCATGGTAAATATTACGATGAGTCCTTGGCTCCAGTAAAAAAATTAAACTCTGTTCACATTCTATTGTCTATCGTCGTAAATGGTAATTGGCCTTTGCATTAGCTGGATGTTAAAAGCAAATTTCTTCATGACGATCTTCATAAAGAAATATATATATGCCCTTCCTCCTAGTTTCCAGCTTAGGGAGGAGACTGGCAAAGTTTGTTGTCTTTGGAGAGCTTTGTATGTGATGAGGACATTAGAGGACCTACTTAGGTGTACCGGAGACGGAGATGACCATCCACATTAGCGCAACTTTCTTTGTGGATGGGAGATGAGTTCCAAATGGGGCTTGTCGGGCCATTTTGAAGACCCCACATGCATTGGACGTGCATTAGGAATACCCTAACTTGGGATGATGCATGTAGGCTGCTTAGGAGATCATTTTTGTCATAGAATTTCTATTTCATGTCAATCCGACCGTTAAATCTTTTCAATCAAGCCATCGAGCCACCAAATCTTTTAGATCTAGGTTCCCCAGACTCTGATCTTGCTTTCTTTATGGGTTTTTTTTTTTCTTGTTATTTTTAGAATTTATTCGATGGTTGAGATTGATAATAAATGTTTTAGTTTTCTTATTTTGGACGATGGGCCACTTCACTTAAGTGAGTGGCATAGTTGTAAGTATGTTGAATTTTTAATAATAAAAGCACAGGGGGGTGGAGATCTAACCCTATTGGATTTTGTGATAATAAAAAATAAAAATATATATAAAAAGAGAAAAGCTCTTGCTTTCTTCTCCCATTTTCATGCGATTTGAAGATACTTCCATGCGATTTGGAAGGAAGATTGGTGTGAGGCTAATCTTCATCAATGGAGGTGCGAGGTCTTCATCTGTCCCCATACTATCTTTTTTTTTCCCCATCCAGGTATTTTCTTCAAGTTATTCATTCTCTCCATCCCAGATATTCGTTTTCTCTCAAACCCTACCTTCCCATACCCATCCACAATCCAAAACCCTAACCCTAAACCTAAAATCCCTAACTTTCCTAGATTTTCCCCAATTTCTAAAAAAACCCTAATTCAAAAATTCTCAATTCCCATGAACCCTAATTCTTCAAATTTTAGATTTTTCCCATCCCAACCCTAATCATAAAACCTACAAATCTGTCCCTTGAGTGTGGAACGTGCCTATGCTAAATTGAAAGTTCTATTCTCCCATCGGTACTAGTTTTAATTGATTTATGTGATTTCTTAGTATGCAGGCATGTGATTTGGGTTAAATCAGATTTTGTTTTCTATTGTTTACTCTTAATTACTTGGTAGGTTAGCATATTTTGTTAATTAAATTATTTTATGGACTCTTTCATAATCTCCACATTGCATGCTAGCATTAAATCATGTGTCATGCATCCAAGGTATTCCGTATCAGTAATGGTGGCCGTAACGGTCACCACCATTACCGATACGGGTATTGGCCATAACGGCTGATACAGGGGCGTAACGACCGTTATGACCCCTGTAATGGTTGAAAATTTTCTTTTGCCCAAAAAATCCTGAAAAAAATATCTAGAAAATCAAGAATAATGTAAATATTTCAAATACGCATTCATTTTTTGTTTTGAAGATGTTTATGGTAGTGTAACGGTCAACTCTTTGGTGAGATTGTCGTATCGGGTTATCTAGTGAATTGTTTAATATGATTATGTCTCTAATGTTTACGCATCACAATCAAGCATTAGAACTAGAAATTAGACAAGGGCATAAATACTGCTTTATCAATTTTTTGAACAAAAGGTCCTCAGAGATTATATTCAGTCAAATCACTTCAATCCACAGTTTTAATATTAAAAACTATAGTAAGAGTGGTCGAAATCTGTTGTAAAATGATATAGGAGAGTTTTTGGAATGAGAAAAGTGAAAAAGAGGAGAAAGAGTGAATTTAAATAGAAAAAAAAAAAAAAAGTGATTGTTTTTCGACTATTACAGGATTAACGGTTGTTATGTCCTGTAATGGCCCTTACGACCACCGTAATGGCTGATACGGTCTTAAAAAACTAACTGCCCATTTTCATCCCCGTATCACGTAACGGTCATGGCCATTACCTATACATATCGGCCTTTCCGGGCGTATCATAACGGATATGGAACACCTTGCCTTCATCAGTATGCCCTCAAATAGTCTCCTCGAACCTGGTTTGAAAAGCTTGGTAATACGATTTCCAACATTGGATTTAAAAAAAGAGCACTTTTGATCACTCTGCGTTTGTAAAACACAACAATTCTTGTCGTATATGTTGATGATATTATTCTATCTGACATGAGTATAACTGAAATATATGGTGTTAAGAGATTCTTAGCCATATCATTTAAGCTGAAGGATTTAGGGATGCTGAAGTATTTCCTCTAAATTGAAGTGGCTTGCTTAAAACATGGAATATTCTTATGTAAATGTGAGTATGAACTTGATCTTATGACCGAGGTAGGTTTACATGGTGCTTGCCTCGTTGACATACGTATGGAGGTAATTCATAAGTTACATGAGAGACAGTCATATGAAATTGATAATCTGGGCATGTATCGTCAACTAGTGGGTTGTCTAATTTATCTCAACTTTACTTGTCCATATATCTCTTATGTTGTTGGAAATTCAGTTTATGCAATGACCTTGTCGGCACCATCTTGAAGCAATCTATCAAATCCTTTGTTACTAAAAAGCTATTTGTGGTCATGATCTTCTCTACTGAAACTATGGCATTTGAACATCAATGGTTTCTGCGACGCTTATTGGGCTAGCTCTTCCTTGTATTGATGCTCGACTACAGGGTATTGCATGTTCATAAGAGGAAATTTAGTTGGAAAAGTAAGTAGCAATTTATTGTCATTTTCTCCTTTGCCAAGGCCAAGTACCATACAATGTACTGTGCAACTGGTGAACTACTATGGTGAAATCTATCCTTCAAGATATGGTATTCGCAGGTCTCTACCCATGGCCCAGTGGTAGATATTGTGTGTTTCTACTATGAGGTCATGGGTTCGAGAACCCATATGGTGTGTGTGGGTGAAAGAAATTGTGTGTATTCACCTTTTTTTAAAAATGATATGGTATTCACAACATTTTCTTCAATTTCAATTCATTGCAATAATCAAGCAGCCATCCATATTGCATCCAACCTGGTTTTCCACGAATGCACAAAGCACACTGTAGTTGACTACCACTTCATTTGGGAAGAATTAGTTGCCAAGCTTTTATATACGCTGTTTGTTCGTTCAAAAAATCGGTTAGCAGATGTCTTCACCAAAGTTATGTCAACAGTGCGTCTCAAGACTATTAGTATCAAGCTCGGCATGGATGATATCCAAAGCTATGCCCAGTTGTTATATACGCCATTACAGTACAAATTTGTATATGATATGCCCACTGCATGTCGATACCATTGGGTTAAAATATCATTCTTTGCATCATATTGGCACCTCGGGCAATCTGATGCAATATTGATACGATACGGTACATTTGATGCTTTTCTCAATAGGTTCATCTGGGTTTCTTATATTCAAAATAATCAATAAAAATATGAAGAACTAAAAGAGGTAGGAGAATTAAAACTTAATTTAGTTTGCATGTTAGAATTGTCTGATAAAATTTACAGTTTAGTGTAACAAAATTTTTACAGCTATAAAATAGTGAAAAAATGCTGAAAATGAACATTGGCATTGTGGGCTGGTATTCTTTTTAACAATGTTTAATTTGGTGGAAAGCAACTTTGAGTGGTTCTTGACTGCTATCAATACCCTGAATGTTGTGGTGATGAGAAGACCCTGTGAGGAATTGGACACCATCTTTGAGAATGGTTCTCTCAATGTGGTTCGAATCCACCATGAAAAGCATTGTGGGTGGGTTATGGCCAGTTTTAATCACCATTAATCAGTTGACTCACCCTTTGATAAAGCTGACCTCAGTGGACTAATTACCATCTGATCATGTGCCACTGGGAGCTTATCATCATTTATGCCAATTGATAGGAGCATTGTTCAAGCAGCACGTGGATCCACTGTTCACAACCCCCAACCATTGAATGGGAGGAAGAAGTTCAGTGAGAAGGCTTGTTAACAACCCTTCTTACTGCATCATGCTAACATTAGAAGAGAGCCTAGTTTGGCTCTGGTCCAAGTAACCAATCGAGAAAATTTGTCAGTTGAATGTTTCATTGATTTTGGAGCTATTTATGTTGTTTTTTTTTATAAAAGTTTTGAAATGGTTTTCGTTAAGGATAAATTTTGTAATTGAAGGGGAAGTTGTTTTGGTTTTTATTCTAATTTGGTATTAGAGAATTTGGAATGGAGAAGTTGGTCTCTATTGGTCTTCTTTAGATGTTAAATTATAGAAGACCTACAAACACCTATGCTTCTCCATTTAAAATTCCCTAATCTTGTTTAAAGGAAGGAATTAGGAAATTTGAAATGGACAAAATTAGGTGTCTATAGGTCTTCGTTAGAAGTCGAAATATAGATATTGAGTTGAATTCAGGAAAGATGATGAAAACAGGCCTCTAAGTGTGGCATTTTTATGCTTTATGTTATCTATTGGGAAAATATTGCTTAGGGTAGAAAAATCATGTGGGCTGTTTTTCTTTTGTTGGTTTTGTTACAAATTTTCTTTCAGCCTTGAAAACATAGCATATTGAGTGCATGTGGTGTGGCATACATAAGTGCATTGGCATCTATTGTTAAATTGAGTCGTCTATCTTACCTTATCTAGTGCTGGATACTGGAAATATTCATGAGCTATTCACCAAAATATTTAAGCTTGCATGATTGTAAGGAATATTTTTGTCATATTAATGATATTCATAGGTTACAAACTTGGAACTTTCACGTTAAATGCATATTCAATATGTTGTGAAACAAAGATTTATATCACCTATTCAAACAATTTTATAAATTTTCTGATGATCATTGCACTTACATGTTATAGGTATATTGTTACCCTTTTGCTTATTTGGTTTCTCAATAAGAGAGTTGTATTATTGCCTCCCAAGATAGAAGATTTGCAGTTTGATGGATATATGAAATCTGGTGAGTGTGATATCAGGATAATTTCAAAAGTCCAAGTCTTGTACTTCTGTTTTTCATAATATTCTATTAGATTGTATGTCATGATTGTAACTTCTCCAATCGTTTCATGGGACATAAACATTGGTGGATAGGCCCCAGTACTTTATGTTGCATAATGATCAGGTGAACAATGCATTGATTTTATGTGGCATTTTAGTTTCCTTCTTTTATTAGCCTTTATATAGATAGTTATTTGGTTTATGTAATGTTCTTTCTGGTTTATTGTAGAGAAACATTCACATTGTAAACCTTCAACAGAACGTTATGCCTTCTTAGTGTTTAATTTAACTCTCTCTTTTTTTTCTTTTTTTTTTTTCTTTTTTTTTTTTTTTTTGTGGGAGCTGTATAAGCTCTCTGGAGCAAACATGAATATCTTCTTTTATAAAAGCTTAATCATTATCATCATCATACCTTGTCCCAACTATTTGGGTTCGGCTTTATGGATCATTTTTCTCCAATCATATTCAAGAAAGCTATTCTTATGATTCATTGGCAAAGTTCTGGGATGAGCCACCCAATTGATGTCAAGTCATCAACCCTTATCTTTTATCCCGGTTTGTACCAGCTCCTACATCACTTCTAGGTGGATTTTCTAGGCCATCCTTCACAATATAGACACTTGATTGTAATATATTAAATTATTAGATAGCACTTGATTGTAATATATTAAATTGTGCCTGTGGGACTTTTGTGCTCTCATTGTTGGTCCAAAGCCCAGATAAAAGAGGGTTGCAGTTGGCAGATGGTGTCAGACTTATGCCATAGCTTCCAACATATATCTGAACAATATGACATTACAAATAGATGTGATTCATAAAGCCGACCCCAATTAATTGAGAACAGAATTCACAGTACATAATGAGTGTCTATTCAAGTCATACTTTCTCTCTACAAATATGGTGAAGGAAACGGAAACCTACATCAGATGTCTAAGATAACAAATCTCTACCATAGTCCAAACCAATGTTTCAAATATCGATGATATCGGCCGATATATCCCACGATAAATCTTGTATCCCACTTGTGCGATACGAAACGCATAGGTAGTGCCGATATATCCCACATGTTCGATCTGATGAGCATTTTCAATTTCCAATCCCTTTTTTTTTTTTTGAAATTATGTTAAATTAGTGTCAAATGGTTACAATCCATTGGTTCTTCATGTTTTGCATGAAAATCATAGAGTTGGAGCATTGACTTCAATATTCATTGGTTCTTCATGTCAATTGAGACTAATTTCGAAGTATTTAGGAGTATTTGATGAAACGATCATCACATAACTCTAATTTTAAAATTTGAGTGTAGGTGGTCTGATTTAAGGAAAATTCGAAATTTTCTTAATTTTCCCAAATTGCTTGCAATGTTGCCTCCAAACAGAAATCAAGCATGCATGAGGGCTGATCTACTAATTTGTCAAGTCCTTGTTAATTTTTGGAAAATAAAAACAATTTTTAATTAAAAATTAATAAAAAATATATTTTCTTTTGAAATTTCGCTTCTACTGGTTGTCAATTTAGGCTAATTTCTAAGTATTTAGGAGTGTTTAATGAAATGTTCATCACATACATAAATTTTATGCATTCAATTTGAATATAGTTACATTAGTTCAGTCAGACAACGCATAGCTTAAGATCCTATACAATGGAAACCCATTATGTGGACTTCTTTTCTAAGATGTTATGATTTAAAAGTGCGTATTGGGGTCTTTTTTTAACAATCCTATACAAAGGAAACCTATCGCTTGGGATAAATTACCCGATATAAACGATATATCCTGTGTGATAACTGATACATATCTATATCCCAAGGATGCGATTAGTAACTTGATACCGATATTTTGAACACTGGTCCTAATAAATCTACATGTGCTTGGGACATCACCACTCAGCAACACTCAATTATCAGGGGACCAAAAGAGAAACAAGGTAGATAAATAGGAAAAAAGGTCAACTCCCTCTAGTTGCATTAAACTTCATTACAGTTGCCAATACCTAAGGATCCAAGAAATGACATCATCAACGTTGCTCTACTCTAGTGATTTTAGCAAGACAACATCAAGTTTGGTTGTTGACTTACAAAATTTAATTTGGAAACTCCTGTAAGAACTCTTAGTTTGACTCAAAGTGACAACCACACCTAGAGCATTCTTCCTCATATATCTTTTCAAGTCACAACCCATGTTCCATGAACGTTCCAATGGTTGATCTTATATTCCTGCTGATGACCTACTACATGTTGTGCACCTTGGCTTGATGGACCACATTGTTCTGCTTCTTCCAAATTCCCATAATGCAGAAGTGCCTCTAACAAATAAAGCTGCCAAAGCAGCCCATCTGTTTTATGAGAAGGGAATAGGACCAATTGTCTAAAAGTTAGTTGATCAAAGGAGTTGTGTGGTATATGCCCTTGAAATCCAACGTGTTTTTATTGTTGATTAGAACTTGGTCACAAGTGAACTATTATAATGAATGGATTTTTGGTCATTAGTGATATTTGTGCTAATATTCTCTCTTTTGATGTCAATACAATTGTGTATGGAGCCTGTTATGGGTAAAATTGAACTGACTTGATGCTTGGGACATAGCGAGGCCGTTGCAAAGGAAGCCCCCTAAGAAAGGTTGAGGTATTGGCCCAACCTCAGGTATTGACCCGACTTCCAGGACCAGCCCGAGTGACGACCACAAACCGACTTTGACTGTCAAGCTCGACCACCGACCTTGGAGATCAGCCTCAACCACCGACCTTCAAGGTCGACCTCGGCCCCTGAGCCAACCTCAAGACAAAAGGTTGACCCCAAAACTCGGCCTCGGGTGCTGACCTCAACCCCGGCAAAAGGTGCCGACCTCGGCCTCGAGTACTGAGCTCGGCCTTGGCCTCGAGTGCTAACCCCGGTCCTGGAATAAGGACATCCAGAGAGAATCCCGCGCTGTATATGAGCAGGATTGTCTAGCGAGATCTCAACCGAAGATCACACTAATCGAGGCGCAATCGAAGAGATATTCGAGAGCGGATTCACATTACAATACGGGACCCTCCAGTGTATCCATCACATCCACCCGAGTACGCAAGCGACCTAGAGAACTTATAAATACACCCTCTACCATGGAAGAAAGGTATGCACAACTATCCTGATCTGACTATGCCCATTGTGAGCTTGTCCATCTAACTTAGGCTTCGAAGGGTCCTCGACCATCACCGACACCCCTCGTGTCTTCTTTGTTCTCCATTACTCAGCATGTATCCGAGGGCGAGTAGGGAGCAGAACAAGATCGACCAGATTCCAGCATTAACAGTTTGGCACCGTTTGTGGGAAGCGACAATAAAGCCGTTCAGAATCCCCTGCTGTATCCCAACTACTCGTATACCTTCCCTCTACCTATCTCGCAATTGCTAAAGGGAGAAAAAGGGCTTTGGCTGCCATCACCACACCAGTCCCTACACTAGATGAACAACCCGAGGACCCTCAAGACGCGTTCGAAACACCACACCGATCCTCTTCCTGTAGTGGTTGCACAAAGGTCCCGCAACAAGGGGGGTCGGCTCATCTCCTTAGAAAACCAAGTCGAGGTCCTAACCGGCAACGTAGACCGGATAATGCGTATACTGGAGAGACAACAGTCACTCCCCGATCGTGGTGTGGAAGCAGGTGCGACAACCAAGTTGTCCCAACCTCCCTAGGTACCTCACGACTTGTACATAGTGAAGCAGCGACCGGGGCAACGTGGTCAGGCTCCCACGCATATTGCGGGAATGACCATGCTCGCAAACTTTGACCTACGCCATACTCTAGAGAAAAGGAGGCTTGGGAAGGACCCCAAAGTTGTCGCGGAAAGCGAGGTCTTGTGGGAGGCAGAACTCAAAGAGATCCAAGGCCAGCTCAGCGACATTCAGCAGGCCTGCTGGGCCCGAGCTCCTACCTTTGTTGAAGCCATGCTAGAAGAGGCCAAACTTCCGTTTACTGATGATGTCATGAAATCTCAGCTCCCGCCTAAGATTCGGATGCCCCAGATCACTCCTTACTCTGGATCTGAGGACCCGGCCAAACATCTCGAGTCCTTTAGAGCCTGGATGGAGCTTCACGATGCCTCGGGCTCTGTAATGTGCCAAGCATTCTCCTTAGCTTTATCAAGGGCAGCACAGAAATGGTATAAACAGCTGAAACCAAAGTCTATCAGCTCTTTCGCCCAGCTCAGCAAGACTTTCATCACACAATTCATCAGTGGAAAAGACATGAGGAAGCCTCCAACTCACCTCCTCACTATCATGCAAAGGGAAGATGAGTTGCTAAAAGACTATATCGCCTGCTTCAATAAGGAAGCGGTGTAGGTGGATGACTACTTCGACCAAATAGCTCTGGCCACCATGATATCTGGCCAAAGGGAAGGGGAGTTCCTCTTCTCAATTGGCAAGAACCCCCCTACCACCTTAGCCGAGCTCAAAAATATTCATACTCAGAAGAGCTCTTTAGTTCGCAGAAGGCTACTCAAAGCATCAATAGCTCGACTAAGAGAAGGAAACGAAAAGAGGAAGAGGAACTGCCTGTTGTTAACAATAAAAGGAAAAGAGATGATGACCAGAGCAGAAGCCAGCGTAAGCCGACGACCGGAAAGTTGATTCCACTCGTATACTCCTTTGAACACCACGCTAAAAAAGGTGCTCATGGAGATACCTGACAAAAGAATGTTGAAGTGGCCAAGCAAGATGAAGGCCGACGCCAAGAAAAGGGACAAGCGGAAATACTGTCATTTCCACCGCGATCATGGCCATAACACTGCAAAATGTTTTGACCTTAAGGAGGAGATTTAGTCCCTTATCCGGAATGGGCACATGCGAGAGTTCGTCAAGAGAGTGAGGGACAACCAACCAGACAAACAGAACGAGCGACATGACGAGCAGAACAACAACGAGGCGACAAGCGAGATACGTACCATATATGGTGGACTAGCCGAGGGTGGGGACTCGAATAGGGCACGCAAAGCTCATGCCCGAAACGTCAGCAATGGCAGCATGGAGCACCACGTATATCTCACTAGTAGGACCACAAAAGAACAAAAGTTAAGCCCCTACAGCTTGACCTTCATAGAAGAAGACGCCCGAGGAATCCACCACCCGCATGATGATGCCCTGGTAATCACCATGATTGTAGCCAACCACAAAGCGCATCGCATACTGGCAGACACCAGAGCTCGGCTGACATCTTATTTGCCGCCGCCTTCGATAAAATAGGAGTCGGGAGATCCAGGTTACGGCTTGTACGCACCCCCTTGCTCGGGTTTGCAGGGGAGAAGATCACCTCTGAAGGAAGTATATTGCTGCCCGTAATCGCTGGAGAAGGTCCTAACTAGACGACCACCATGATCGACTTCCTTGTGGTCAATTGCCCCTCTGTTTACAAGATGATCTTGGGACGGTCATCACTCAACGTCATGAGAGCAGTAGTGTCCACATATCATCTTGTGATGAAGTTCCCAACTGAGCACAATGTCGGCCAAGCCAGGGGTGACCAGCATGAGGCATGACAATGCTACTCAACAGTGTTCAGAGCAAAACTACAGCAACGGACAATGACCATCACCTCCCTGGACCTGTGAGAAGAATCTGTCAAGAGGGGATCACCAGTGGAGGACCTAGTGGTTGTTCTTCTTTGTGAAGCTAACCCAACCCGCACAGTTTAGGTTGGCTCATTACTAGCACCAGACCAGCGAGACAAAATCATTGGCCTGCTGAAGCAACACGCTGACATCTTTGCATGGTCTCACCAAGACATGTTGGGCATAGACATGGAGGTAATGGTTCACAGGATAAGCCTCGACCCTGACCATAAGCCTATAAGGAAAAAGTGACGTGCATTTGACCAAGAATGTTATGAGGCCATCGAAGAGGAGGTCAGCAAGCTCCTCAAGGCTGGATTCATTGAATAAGTCTATTATCCTGACTAGCTAGCTAATGTCGTGCTGGTGAAGAAGTCTAATGACAAATGGCGAGTGTGCGTTGATTACACTTACCTGAACAAAGCATGCCCCAAAGGATAGCTTCCCTCTCCCAAGGATTGACCAGCTGGTCGATAGCATGGCTGGGCACGAGCTCCTCAACTTCATGGATGCATACTCAGGCAACAATCAGATTGCCATGCACAAGCATGACAAGCAGAAGACAACCTTCGTTACCGACAAGGGACTCTACTGTTACAAGGTTATGCCCTTCGGACTAAAAAACGTTGGAGCAACCTACTAGCACCTCATCAACAAAACATTCGCTAAGCAGATCGGTAATACGATGGAAGTCTGTGTGGACGACATGTTGGTCAAGAGCATTAAGGCCACGGATCACACAATCGACCTCGAGGACATGTTCGCAATTTTGAGAAGATATTAGATGAAACCAAACCCGAACAAGTGCATCTTTGGCATTAGCTCGGGAAACTTTATCGGGTTCCTAGTCAATCAAAGAGGAATCGATGCAAATCTCGACAAGATCAGAGCGCTTTTGGACATGAAGGCCCTAAGCACCACGAAGGAGATCTAAAGCCTCACAGGCTAGGTGGCAGCCCTCAACATATTCATTTCCCGAGCAATGGATAGATGCCTGTCATTCTTCAAACTACTAAAAGAGAAGTCAAAGCCGATCTGGATGGAGGACTGTGAGCAGGTCTTTCAACAACTTGAGTATCTGGGGTCACCCCCGCTACTCTCGAAGCCGGAATCGGGAGAGCCATTATTGCTATATTTGGCTGTCTTGACCACAACAGTCAGTTCGGCATTAGTACGAGAGGCCAGAAAGAAACAACCGCCTATGTACTATGTCAGCAAAGCCTTGGTGCAAGCTGAGGCACGATACCCTGACATAGAAAAATTGGTGCTAGCCTTAATCGTATCATCACGACATCTTCGACTATACTTCCAGGCTCACACCATCATTATTCCAACTGACTGACCGCTCCGCCAAGTACTCCAGAAACTCGAGGCGTCGAGAAGACTGGTGAAGTGCGCGATTGTGCTTGGTGAGTTCGACGTCATATATCGACCCCGAGATACAATCAAGGGGCAAGCTCTGGCCAACTTCATCGCCGAATTTACTTACCCGATGCCCTTGCCAGAAGACGACGACAGAGTAGGAGTTCGTCCGCAAGAATGGATCCTCCATGTGGACGGATCCTTGAATTTAAAAGGTAGTGGAGCGAGCCTGATACTCGTCGCACCTGACTAAACCTGCGTACAATATGCCCTGAGGTTTAGATTCCCGACCTCTAATAACGAAGCAGAGTATGAGGCGTTACTTGCAGGCCTCAGATTGGCCAAAGCAATGGGGGCTCGAGCCCTGAAGATTTACAGTGACTCCCAGCTCATTTTCAACGAGGTCGCCGCAAAGCATCAAGCTAAAGGAGAAAAAATGATCGCCTATCTGCAAAAAGCAAAAAAGCTCATCGGCGAGTTTAACAGGTGTGAAGTGACTCTCATCCCTAGAGTAGAGAATTCCAAGGCTGAGACACTGACGAAATTGGCCATGGCGGCTGATGACGACATTGCCAATATAGTGCCAATCGAGTTCCTACCTAAGCCCAACATCGGCCAACCCGACCAGGAAGTAACATTCCCAATAATCTCGATGCCGAATTGAATGGATCCAATCATGCTCGACCTACAACAAAACAAATTGCTTAAACAACAAGCTTGAAGCACGAAGGATCCAAAACCGAGCAGCCCGATACGTCATGATTGGGGACATACTCTACAAGAGAGGGTTCTCTCTGCCCTATCTGAGGTGCCTCTGACCTGATGAAGCCGAGTACATCCTGACCAAGATACATGAAGGCATCTATGGCAATCATTCAGGTGGGAGAGCCCTGGCCCATAAAGTGATCCAACAAGGACACTATTGGCCGACCATCCATAAGGACATAGATCAATATGCTAGAAGATGTGACAAGTGTCAGTGCTTCGCTGTAACTCCACAACAACCGCCCGAGCACTTGACCCCAATGTCAGGCCCTTGGACCTTCGCTCATTGGGGTGTTGACATCATAGGACCCCTACCTACGGGCGGGGATAGGCCAAGTTTGCCGTCATTGCTATTGACTATTTCACAAAGTGGGCTGAAGTCGAGCCAATTGCCAGGATTACCGAACAAAAGGCTACCGATTTCATCTGTGGATATGGCTTCCCGCACACAATTGTCGCCGACAATGGTAAGCAGTTCGACAACACACATTTCCAAGGACCATGTGAAAAACTTGGCATCCGCAACGCTTTCTCCTCACCTTGGCATCCCCAAGCCAACGGACAAGTAGTCGTAGAGGCAGTCAACATGATGGGGAATCATGCACATGCCCCCTCTATGCATGTATTCGAGGAGGAGGCGAGCCCCACTTTCGATTCGGATCAACGACAACATCTTTGTAGAGCCTTATAATTAGGGAGCTGCGTTATGGAGCATTGGAGTGGACCCAATCATCACATAGATTCTTCCATCATGATCGTGGGCCACTACTTTAGATGATCTAGGATTTTGAGTTTTGACTATTTTTATTATTAGAAACATCATGAACGGCTTTGATTGCTTAGATTAGTTATTTTATTTGCTTTAGCCTTGGTAATAGTGCGCGCACATGGCACAAGGGTAGTTTTGTCTTTTTTGGGTTTAGGGTTTTCTTATAAATATAGCAATTCCATGTAGGTATTACAATGATGTTTATGAATAAAAAATTCATGCGTTTTCTTCCTCTCTCTCTCTTTTTGGGTTGAAGAATCGAATTGGGTACGAAGCACTCCCTTCCTCGAAGGGTTAACTACCGTGGTACAAAGCTACATCTGCTCCAAACCATCTCCATCTTCTTACACACCAATTCCATCTCCCTCAACACCCCTTCCATCATTAGATTCACCTCTTTTCGCATCCAAGTTTTCTCCTACAACAGTGCACAAGCAGATTTTCAGATTCTGACCCATCTGAGGGGTTGAAACTTCGACGGAGTACTACGTGCAAACCATGCATCGGATCGATGTGAAACTTGGTATGGAACCTGTCCATCCTTGGCCGATCCCAGCCTAGAAGGCATTTCTCGATTTTGTGGGCCTCATACACTTGCGGACGACCTGTCACACACGTGTGTCCAGGCCCCTTGGCTGTCCAACGTCGGCAACCCATCCCAGGTGGTTTCTTCCCTTCTATATCCTTCCTTTTCGTTTAAATAAACCTCATCCCAATCCCTAATCCTAAAGAGTCCCAAATCTCAATTATCCCCAATTTTCAAACTCTAGATTTTCCCCAAAATTGAAACTTAGTGAATCTCTTGAGTTGGGAACAATCCTTTGCAAGAATGGATGACTTTACACTCCTTTGGGCTTGTTTGGCTTATAATTTTGTTTGATCCAGCCCTAAAAGTTGTGTAGGCTTGGACCCCTATAGATTCCCCTTTTTGAATATTTCATAGTATGTAGGATGTGGAATTTTGTGATTGTTTAAAATTGGTATAATCTCAAGCTTGATCTCTTGCATTCCATATTTAAATTCATGTCCTGCGTCACAACAAGATCATCAAGAATTATCTCAAGACTAAGCTCGAGAAATCCAAAGGTGCATGGGCTAACGAGCTACCTCACGTCCTCTGGGCGTACCGAATGACAACCTATACTTCAACCACAGAAACACCCTTCTCCTTGGCCTTCGGTGCAAAGTTAGTTGTACTAGTCAAGTTGGGATTCCGTTTGCATGCATTGAGCTATTCGACCCAGACGGAAATGCCGAGCAGATGATGCTAAGCCTTGATTTGCTGGAGGAAGAAAGAGAGAAAGCATAACTAAGAATTGCTACCTATCAACAAAGAGTAGCTTAGCACTATAGTACAAGGGTCAAGGTATGCAGGTTCCGAGCAGGAGACCCGGTCCTTCACAAAACTTTCCAAAACACCAAGGAGCCTTGCTCGGGGACCCTAGGGCCAAGCTGAGAAGGACCATACAAGGTGGCAATTTCAGCACGACCAGGCATGTATCGACTAGAAGACCTGAAATTATAACGTCTCAAAAAAATCCGTACAAAGACCCGAGTATTACCTCAAGCAGAAATTACTCAGGACCAAATCCTTTAGAAATTAAACGAGGATTAGTTAGTGCTAAATTAAAATATTTGTGAAATTAGCACTAATCACTTTAAATACGATCTGCAAGACCCAAAACGTGCAGAATCATTGACGCTACATTACCCTGAAACTTAGGATTCATCTCTAAACCCGGTTGCTCTTGGGAGCACCTTGAAAACTCCATATCGGACCTAGACTGCACGTCGAAAGTCCGATTACTGCGAAACTAAATCGTTACGACCGCTTTACTGGGCTTGACAACAATCTCGGAAATCAAATCCAGATAGTACCCAGAAACGCACAACCTGAGCCCGGAGCAAAGTGTGTGAGAAACGCGAATATCTTTAGGAAATGTGCTAAGATTTAAATGAATTGAGTCGTTCACTTGCAGGCCAAATATAAGGATTCAGACCGTCAGAATCTGACCCAATTACACCCTCGGATCAGGGGAAATTTCCAACACATGTCAGTGTCCTTGTGGCCCTGATCGAATGTCGGTGACCGTTGAACTGAAACTGGTCCGCCACGGTCGATCTGTAAATCCGATCGGACCGAAAACGTAACTCGATCTAGATCCAATGCCAAAGAGCTTAACTCCGACCGCACACAGAAAAAGGGCCTCCAGAAGTGCTCCGTTGGGTCGGAACAGACGCCATTTGGCTATAACCTAAATATACCATGGCCCTGGGGCCATTCCAGTCAGTACTGGGCCTATATAAGGGCCTTAAACCCTCTCTCTCATATTCCATACGAATTGTAAACCCTAAGAAACAGAGGAGAGGAAAAGGAAAGGAAAGAGAGAGGAAGAGAGAGAGTTGGGGATTCATCTCGGGATTTGATCCCGTTGCTCCACGCACTTAGCCACCCTATCTGTATCACAAATCCGGCGTTTCTGACAACGTACTTAGGTAAGAAAACCTAACTCTAATTTGTTTTAGGGTTTCAGATAGTGTAAGTTATGAAATAGCTAACCTAATTCATGCTATAGGTTTCCAATCCGCCGTTGACAAAGACTAAGTGTCTAAAACGAATCCGTTACACGTTTACCGGCATAAGGTGCGGACTATAAACGTATAGGTTATGGTTTTCAAGGCTTTCAATGTCGGTTAATGATTTATTACTGACATGGGTACTATTTTACATGCCAAATGGGATGTTTGTTTCGCGTTTCAGATATATATGAACTATGTTGAGTTTAGTGTATTCCATGTATTTGTAGAAAGGATCGTATACGTATGGAATTTGAAAGTGTGTTTGCCATGATTAATTGCCGTGTGTTTATACTAGTTGTATGTGTAACAACTCCTTAGCGAAAGGATTTGCCGCAATACATGTTATGGCCACCATACGTCGTGTATGTTAAAAAGTGTAGTCTAAGTGTTCGTAAAAATGTTTGAATGAACAAATACTTGGCATCAAGTACTTTATATGGGTGTTGAGAAAAAAAATTCTCAACTACCTTCTCTATGTGTATAAATTTGTCCATGTAACCTATACCATATTGTCTACTTATGAAATGTGCATGTGTGAATTCCTGTGTATGTTGTACTTCATAACATGCTTAAATGGTTGTAGGATTGAAATTATGTGTTTATTACTGCTTGAATTATTTCATATGAATACTTGTTGGAATTGGATGTGTTTGGGACTACAGTATAGTCCAGGCAATCGGTAACAGATCCTGAATAGGTGGTTGATCTTGTTTTGCCACATGGGACGTGCCTGACGAATCTGAGCCGTACTTCGGTTGTTGGCAGTGGTTAGGCCACGCGGAGTGCTCATGCACTTTATGTCAATCAACTCGACGTGCGCTCGTGCTAGTCGAGCTCGTCAAGTAACCCGATTGGCCCGATGTATGTTCACCATATTTGGACGCTACTACTTGAACCTAGGGTACCAAACTCACTAGTGGAAACCCCGTTGACCTTGGTACCTCGATCCACTAAGACTCATGAGCCAGGCATGGTGGTATGAGACATCGTGGTCGAGCTGTCGCCCTACGCTGGGACGACGAGCCTCCCCGTAGTGACCAGTGAGCAACACCGCCTCGTGAGCCGGATACGGTGGTATGGGACACTATATTCGAGCTGTCGGCCTACACTGATAAGGTGACGAACTTTTGTAGTGACCTCGAGCGTACTCTGAGCCTGCATAGAGGCGACGAGCCTTTCCATAGCAACTAGAGTATAAACTAGGCCTATACTACATCGAGGTGACAAGCCCTTTACAATGACCTAGAACCGCAATGTCGTATGGGATTTACTAGGACTGACGACCCTAGAATGGATCATTGTTTAGGAAATGATATAAGGGAGGTACCTTAGTTTTCCAATCTGCTATATAAAAAGGACTAATAAGAACTTGGTAATCACGCTCATACACTGCACTGCATGTGCTGTTTGGCGTTGAGTAGAGAACACTGAGGAAGTGACTGACATGCGCGACCGTTAGATAAAGATCGCAGAGGGAGTGCAGGCGAGGGCATACATCATTTATACATACCATTCCTACATTAATTAGAGTACTTAAGGATGTTTGATTATATTGTTTTATCATTACTGCTTGACTGAATTTGATAACATGTTAACCTTTGCTTTATAGTTCCACTGAGTTGATCACTCACTCCCACGTCACGGGACAGTATTATACACACCAACCAGACCCTGTCTTAGTTGCCGGTGGAGGCGATGCTTACGGGGCGGAACCAGACTATGAAGATGAGGAGGCATTCTCTTTCATGCAGTTTTCAGGCGGGTTCATGTGAGCCGTGGCCTGATCGACGAGGACTTCTGGGATATTGACTAGATGCCCTTACACTTGTTATTTTGTCTTTTTGAAACACATGTATATTCATTTTTGGTCCATTTTGGAAAGTATACATGTCTGTATTTAACCTGGTAACATGTTCACACTCTGGAGACTTACAACAGTTTATATACTTTATATATCTATCACATTTCTTCCGCTTGTGTAATTTAACTGTCTTTGGAGTATGATATGCTGTTTTGGTGTAATCTCACTCTTGTTTAATGCACTAACATGGACAACATATAATCATCATTATCTATGTTGCATAAGTGATTCGTTGGAACTCAGGAGTGGAGCTTATGCTCGACCCCCGATTTTCAGGGCATTACAAGTTGGTATTAGAGCATGATTTAGATTAAACTGGACCTGGGTTATGGTCACACGTCGTACGCCGACGCATTTTGACCTAGGGGAGATTGATAGAACATAGAAACAAGCATAGAATTCCCAATTTCGCCAATCGGCGAAATTCACCGAAATCGGCCGCCGAGATCGGGCTTGTACACACCCATGATCACGTGAAGTGATCCCGGATCACCCCTAGACTGTTAATCGACGGGTTTAGACCACGGTTTACCCCATCCCAACCTTCAACAATTGATAAATGCGAATATACATCAGAAAATTTTCGAAATGACCCGAAACGACTCAATATAGAGTTGGGGGCCTAACGAGGCATGTCCAGGGGGACCCAGAGTGGGTCCTGCATATTTTTAGGGTCCAGGGGGCAAGAGGACCTCGCCCCACCGACGAGCCATCGCTAGTTTGTCCAGAGGTCGGCGAGGACCTCGCAGGTTCCGTGAGGCATCGCCGCCTGGTGGGCCTGGTCGGGCTGGCCGGTTCGGGCCGACGCCTCTAAGGCGTTGTGTGGCCCACTGATGAGTGTTGGGTCGATTTAAACCCCTCCCAATACTCCCCCTCTTCATAACCTACCCCTCCAAGCTCTCTTTTTTCTCAAGAAATCACCCAAATCTCCACTCAAACTCCCCCTCTAAGAACTTCTTCTTCCATTTTCGTGCACCACCTACACCACCCCTTCAAAACCTTCTTCCACAGTTGTTGCTCTCCTTCTTTCCCTTTCATTTGAGCATTTAAACCCCACTGTGTCTCAAATCCGTGGGAACCCAAGAAACCATCCCATTTCCCTATTTTCTTCCTTTTTCCATGGCCCTTTTCGAACTTGTGACGGCCATCTTCTCCATTTCCACGCTTCTTTCCCTCATGGGAAAGAAGAGGACCTCTACGGATGAGGTCGAGCCTAGTCGCCCTACTCGTTCAAGGAGGCCGAGAGGCGCCATTGCAAGTTCAAGCGTCGATCGAGAGACGAGGATGAAGTGGGACCTCGATCCCCAGGCCCCCCTCGAGAGGGCTCTGCTAACAGATTTGTCCCATGGAAGATATGCGGACCGTAGGGTCCTTTTTGAAGCACATGTGGACGAGAAACTTTTTGGAGAATACCTGGTGATGGATCACCTAGTGGAAGCCCGGTGGGGTTCCATATTTGAGAGAAAGTCTCGAGCAAATGTGGGCATTGTCCGAGCCTTCTACGCCCACATTCGAGAGCTTACGCTAGAGCCCTTATAGTTCAAGATCCCAGTGGGTAGAGATCGGGAAGCCACAATTGATGTTGGGTTGATAGCTCGGCTTATAAAAATGCCGCTTGGCGAGGTCCATGCGAGCGAGAAGAATATGAAGAGTGCACGTGAAAGGATCGCCGTACGTGTTTCCTTTGTAGCCGACTGATTCATTAGCAGCTAAACAACAGTCTCCTGGTGACTAATATGACAAATGACTTCCGCCTGCTTCACCACATTTTCACGTTCAACATCTACCCCAGGTGGAGCAATCGCAGCGAGTGCAGGCACCTGATGGTAGATTTTCTGTACCAAGTGGGACAGGGAGAGAAGTTGTGCGTGCCTACATATGTTCTGCGACAGATAGTTCTTACCGCCCGCTCTACTAGAATGTCTGATTCGCTCCCATTTGGTCGGCTCATATGCAAGATTGCATGTGAGTTTGGCTACAGACTTGGGGCGAAAATGCCAGTGCCGATCCATTACATCAACGAAACTACTCTCAATCAGATGAAAATTAGGCCACGGCAGCGGCAAGCCCGGCTTGATGAGAGTGAGGATGAGACGGCTAGTGAGGAGTATGGAAGCGAGGAGGAAAGCAGGGAAGAGATAGAGGAGGAACAGGAAGAAGAAGAGGAGGCTCAGGACACGGAGGAGAGCTCCCCCCCTACGGCACTGGAGCATGACACTGATCGGGTTGCTCAGGAAGCCTGCTTAGCTAGACTTGAGGAGGGTTAGGCTGCCCTGTGACAGGAGATTATCGATACCCTAGTCCTCGTGAAACACAAGTTTAAGAAGGTGACTTGCACCTTGAAGTCTATCCTGTGCTGCCTGCAGGATAAGGGTGCCCCTCCTCCATCGCCAGACTCGGATGTCTAGTCACCCATGCCATCGCCCTGTAGCTTGTTTTGTTGCTGTTTTAGGATGTCTATGTTTTAATGTTGATGGGCCTAGTAGTGTAGTAGGTAGAAAGTGTATTTGTGTTTGGTGGTTTGAGCTTAGCAAAGCCGCATGCGCTCCTGTCATAATTCATGTTGAACTTTATTCCCTGTATTGTGACAATTTTGTTAAATGAAATGCATGCCGTTTCTTTTATTATAAGTGCGTCGAATGCTTAAAGAATTGAGTATTGCTATGCTATATCTGACACGGGTTGCGCCCTATATTATATAGGGAATGCCACCTAAGGCCGCACGGACTACGGCACTCAATACTCCTGGCGACTCGATGACGGGGCTCCTCCCCTAAGCGACAACCAGACGGCCCCTAGCTTGGGCCCGACTCATGATACTATGCCGGATTCTCAGCCGACCACTGGCCCCACTAATGGGACGACACCTGTGCCATCATCTACAGCACCACCTGTGGCACCATCTGCGACACCACCTGTTGCTCCACCGGCCCCTGAGCAGGCCCGTGCGTCTTCTTCAACGCCGCACGTGCCTCTGTCAACTCTGCCTACTGATAGGTTCGAGTAGATGATATTGCTGATGCAGCAGCAGCTCTTGGCCACCTTTGGGGGAACCTTTGCCCAGGGTATAGGTGTGGCTCCCCCTGCACCTTTCGTACATCCTGCAGGGAATGCAGGTGCCAACGGTCACTTTGAGCGATTCCAGCGCTTACGGCCTCCTACATTTGCAAGTACTCATAGACCCGAAGAGGCTGAGTATTGGCTTTACCGCATCTCTAAGATGCTAAAGCTACTGCATTGCACTGAGGCAAAGCAGGTGGAGTTGGTCACCTTCATGTTTGAAAAGGAGGCAAGTTTATGGTGGGACAGTGTCCTTCGGATTACTGCCGTCGGATATGTATGGACGTACATTTTTCTCGCACCCACCTATGTCGAAAAACGTCAGCGTACGTCGTGCGACCATAACCCAGGTCCAGTTTAATCCAAATCATGCTTTGATACCAACTTGTAATGCCCTGAAAATCGGGGCTCGAGTAGCAACTCAACTCCCGAATTCCAAAACATCACTTACGCAACATATATGCTTATGATTAAATGTTGTCTGTGTTAGTGCATTAATCATGAGTGGGATTATACCAAAATAGTAATTCATACTCCAGATCAGTTTATACAATGCAAGCGGAAGACTGAAAGATGTATATAAACGTATATGAGCTAAAGAGATCACTATCGGTCTCCAGTGTATGAACACATCACTGAGTCACCATATACATGTAATAGTTCAAGAGTCAAAATGTCAAAAATAGTTCGACTACAATGATAAGCCCTGTAGCTCCATCGATCAGGACGGCCTAAGCGAAACCGCTGAAGAATTGCATATACAAGAACGCATCCTGATCGCCATCGTAATCCGGCTCCGCCTCCAGAGTCACATCGTCATCTGCATCTAAGACAGAGTCTGGTTGGTGTTCAGAACACCGTCCCAGAACGTGTGAGTGAGTGATCAACTCAGTAGAATCATAGAGCAAAGGTTAACATGTTATCAACTTAGTCAAGCAGTAATGATAAAGTAGACATATCAGACATTCCTAGATACTCTTATTAATGCAAGGATGAAATGTATTCATGATGCATGCCCTCGCCTACACTCCCTCGTGCGACACCATCTTACGGTCGCGGCATGCTTTCTTCCCTCTGTGCTCTTCAACCCGGGGTACATGCAATGCTATTTTATGAGCGTGATTACCAAGTTTTTATTAGTCATTTTTTCATACAGCAAGATTGAGAAACTAAGGTATCTCCCTTATATCAATACCCAATAATGATCTATTCTAGGGTCGTCAGTCCTAATAAATCTTATACGAAGTTGCGGTTCTAGGTCACTACAAAGGACTCGTCACCTGATCAGTGCAAGCCTAGTTTATACTCTTGTTGCTACGGAAGGGTCGTCACCTCCACGCAGACTCAGAGTACTCTCGAGATCACTACAAAGGGCTCGTCACCTTATTAGTGTAGGCCGACAGCTCGAATACAGTGTCTCATACTACCGTATTTGGCTCACGAGATGGTGTTGCTTACTGGTCACTACGGGTGGACTCGTCGCCCAGGCGTAGGCCGACAGCTCGACCACAGTGTCCTATACCACCACGTCCAGCTCATGAGTCTTAGCGGATCGAGGTACCAAGGTTAACGGGGTTTCCACTGGTGAGTTTGGTACCTTAAGTTCAAGCAGGAGCGTCCAAACATGGTGAACATACATCGGGTCAATCGGGTTACTTGACGAGCCCGACTAGTACGAGCACACAACGAGTTGATCGACATGAAGTGCGTAAGCACTCCGTGTGGCCTAACCACTGTTGACAACTCTAGAACGGCTCGGGTTCGTCAAACACGTCCTACGTGGCGAATAAATCTCAGCCACGAACTCAAAGCCTGTTACCGATTGCCTGGACTATAACATAGCCCCAATCACATTCAATCCTTAACCAGTAAGCACGTGGAGTAGTCAGAGCAGAATTAACCAAGTAATTTAAATATGTTAATAAGCATGTTATAAAATACAACTTAAACAGGAAATCCAAACACATACATTTCATAAGTAAGCAATTAAACTAAGGTAGTTGAGAATCCTATCTCACACCCACCCAAAGCACTATTTACTAAGTACTTATACAAGCATTGTATTAACATACATAACGTATGTTGGCCAAAACATGTATTAGGGCGAATCCTTTCGCCGAGGAGTTGTTACACATATAACTAGCATATACACACAGTAGTTAGTCATGGCAAACACACTTTCATATTTCGTACGTATACGGTATTTTCTACAAATACACAGAATACGCTAAACTCCACAAATTTCATATATAACCGAAACGTAAAACAAACATCGCATTTCGCATGTGAAATAACATTCACATCAGGAATCTATCATTATCCGACATTGAAAGCTTTGAAAACCATAACCTATACGTCTATACTCCGCACCTTACGCCGATAAACGCGTAACGGAGTCGTTTTAGACATTAAGTCTTTGTCAACGGCGGATTTGCAACCTATAGCATGAGTTAGGTTAGCCATTTTATAACTAGCACTATCAGAAACCCTAAGCCAAATTAGGGTTAGGTTTCCTTACCCAAGTGTAACGTCAAAATCGGCGGAATAGCGATGCAGGTAGGGTAGCTAAGTGCGTGAAACGAAGGGATCGAATCTCAGGTAGAATCCCTACTTTTCTCTCGCTCTTTTCTTTCTTCTCTTTCTTAGGGTTTAGAAAATTTGTATGAAGTGAGAGGGAGAGGGTTTAAGGTCCTTATATAGGCCCAGAACTGATGGGAATGACCCCAGGGCCAAGGTATACTTAGGTTATGTCCAAAGAGCATCTGTTTCAGCTCAACAGAGCACTTCCGGAGCCCCCCCTTGAGCCTAAGGTCGGACTTAAGCTCCCTTATGTTGGATCTAGGTCAAGCTGAGTTTTCGGTTCGATCAGGTTTACAAATCGCCCGTGGCGGACCAGTTTCAGTTCAACGGTCCACGATCACTGATCAGGGCCACAAGTACACTAACCTGTGTATGAAATTTTCCCTGATCCGAGGGCGTATTTGGGTCAGATTCTGACGGTCAGAATCCTTATATTTGGACCTGCAAGTGAACAACTCAGTTTACTTAAGTTTGGGTTTATTTCCTAAAGATATTTGCTTTTCTCACACACTTCGCTCCGGGCTCAAGCGAATAGCTTCGGGATACTGTCTGGATTTGATTTCCAAGGTGGTTGTCAAGTCCAGCAAAGCGGTCTTAATTATATAATTTCGTAATAATCGGACTTTCGACATGCGGTCCAGGTCCGATACGAAGTTTCAATGTGCTCCCGAGGGCAACTGGGTAATGAGATTGATCATAGATTTCAGGGTAATGTAGCGTCAATGATTCTACAAGTTTTGGGTCCTGCCGTTTGTATTTAAAGTGGATTAAGCGGATTTCACAGCTAATCTAGTTTAGCACCTGGTTAAACTTGTCTAATTTCTAAAGGATTTGGTCCTGAGTGATTTCTGCCTGAGGTGGTACTCGGGTCTTTGTACGGAATTTTTCGAGTCATTACAATCTAGCCCCCTTAAAGAAAAATTTCGTCCTCGAAATTAGTACCTTTTTGTACTCCTCGAGAAGCTAAGGGTAGTTCTTACGGACCTCGGCTTCTGTCTCCCAAGTAGCCTCTTCCTCAGTGTGATGCGTCCACAATACTTTCACAAGTGGGATGACCTTGCTACGCAACACCTACTCCTTCCTGTCTAGAATACGTGTCGGTCGCAGTACATATGTAGCGTCCTCACTCAACTGCACTTACTCCCACTTGATAATGGGGAAGGATCAAGAACGTATTTCTTCAGCATAGATATATGAAATACGTTGTGCACGCTCGCAAGTGGTGTAGGCAAAGCAAGATGGTATGCCACCACACCCACTCGGTCTAATATCTGGAATGGGCCAATGAACCGCGGCGTAAGTTTCCCCTTCTTGCCAAACCGAAGGACTCCCTTCATAGGGGAAACTCTAAGAAACACATGATCTCCAACCTTAACTCCAGCGGTCGCCGCATCGTATCGGCGTAGCTCTTCTGTCTGCTCTGCGCTGTACGAAGTCGATGCCTGATAATGTTGATCTTCTTTGAGGTCGCCTGTGCTGCCACTTATTGATGATAGGATTATCGAGGCCCAGAAGGACGATGAATGATTGTCTAGCTTCGAGAGCAGGCTAGCGGCAATGAGGGCGTCGAGTGGAGGGTTGGTACAGATGGGGGCTTACGTTACCATGGCCGCCTATGCGTCCCAAATCTTCCTGACTTGAGAAAGGAAGTCCTCGAGGTTGCTCACAATTCAAGGATAGCAATGCATCCTGGCACTACGAAGATGTATCGCGACATGAAAAGGTCATACTGGTAGGATAACATGAAGGCCCACATAGCAAAGTATGTATCACGCTATCTCACGTGCCAACAGGGTAAGGCCGAACATCGCCGACCTCCTGGATTGCTTCAGCTCATGCCCATTGCTGAATGGAAGTAGGACTTTATCTCTATGGATTTCATCTCTGGGCTACCGAAGACGAGAAAGGGTCATGATTCCATTAGGGTGATGTAGACCGGTTGACGAAATCGACTCATTTCCTCTCTATCAGAGTTTCGAACTCTGCAGACGAGTTGGCCAGGTTGTATATCAAGGAGATTGTACGTCTGTATGGAGTTCCCCTGGAGATCGTGTCGGACCGAGACACGTGATTCACATCTATCTTCTGGACTCGCATCCAGGAAGCCATGGGTGTGAAATTAAAGTTCAGTACCGCGTTCCATCCACAGACTAATGGGTAGACGGAATGGGTAAATCAGATATTGGAGGATATGTGGCGAGCCTGTGTGTTGGATTTTAAGGACAGTTGGGATGACTGTCTTCCTTATGCAGAGTTCGCCTATAACAACAGCTTCCAGGCGAGTATTGGCATGGCTCCTTACGAGGCACTGTATGGGCGTCCGTGTAGGGCACCGCACTGCTGGGCAGAGATTGGCGAGAAGAGCCTGATTGGCCCAGAGTTAGTTCAGGCGACTTCAGAGAAGATCGACATTATCAGGCGTCGACTTCTGGCAGCACAGAGCAAACAGAAGAGCTACGCCGATACGAGGCGGCGACCGCTAGAGTTCGAGGTCGGGGACCACGTATTCCTGAAAGTTTCCTCAATGAAGGGAGTGCTTTGGTTTGGAAAGAAGGGGAAGCTTACGCCGAGATTTATTGGGCCATTCCAGATACTGGACCTAGTGGGTGTGGTGGCCTATTGACTTGCTCTGCCCACACCACTCGTAGGCGTACACAACATATTTCATGTATCCATGCTAAAGAAATACGTTCCCGATCCTTCCCACATTATCAGATGGGAGCAGGTACAGTTGAGTGAAGATGCTACAAATGTACTGTGATCGACGCGGATACTTGATAGGAAGGAGCAGGTATTGCATAGCAAGGTTATCCCACTTGTGAAGGTACTGTGGACGCATCACACTGAAGAAGAGGTTACTTAGGAAACTGAAGCCGAGGTTCGAAAGAACTACCTTCAGATTCTCGAGGAGTATGAAAAGGTACTAATTTCGAGGACGAAATTTTTCTTTAAGGGGGGTAGATTGTAACATCTCGGAAAAATCCGTAGAAAGACTCGAGTATTACCTCAGGCAGAAATTACTCATGACCAAGTCCTTTAGAAATTAAATGAGGATTATTTAGTGCTAAACTAAAATATCTGTGAAATTAGCACTAATCACTTTAAATATGATCTGCAAGACCCAAAACGTGCAGAATCATTGACGCTACATTACCCTGAAACTTAGGATCCATCTCTAAACCTGGTTGCTCTTGGGAGCACCTTGAAAACTCCGTATCAGACCTGGATCGCACGTCGAAAGTCCGATTACTGCGAAACTAAATAGTTATGACCGCTTTACTGGGCTTGACAACCATCTTGGAAATCAAATCCAGATAGTATCTAGAAACGCACAACTTGAGCCCGGAGCAAAGTGTGTGAGAAACGCGAATATTTTTAGGAAACGTGCTCAAATTTAAGTGAATTGAGTCGTTCACTTGCAGGCCAAATATAAGGATTCAGACCGTCAGAATCTGACCCAATTACACCGTCGGATCAGGAGAAATTTCCAACACATGTCAGTGTACTTGTGGCCCTGATCGAATGTCGGTGACTGTTGAACTGAAACTGGTCTGCCACGGTCGATCTGTAAATTCAATTGGACCGAAAACGTAACTCAACCTAGATCCAATGCCAGGGAGCTTAAGTCCGACCGCACGCAAAAAAAGGGCCTCCAGAAGTGCTCCGTTGGGTCGAAATAGACGCCATTTGGCTATAACCAAAGTATACCATGGCCCTAGGGCCATTCCGGTCAGTTCTAGGCCTATATAAGGGCCTTAAACCCTCTCTCTCAAATTTCATGCGAATTTTAAACCCTAAGAAACAGAGGAGAGGAAAAGGAAAGGAAAGAGAGAGGAAGAGAGAGAGAGAGAGAGAGAGAGAGAGAGAGAGAGAGAGAGAGAGAGAGTTAGAGATTCATCTCGGGATTAGATCCCGTTGCTCCACGCACTTAGCCACCCTATCTGTATCACAAATCCAGCATTTCCGACAACGTACTTGGGTAAGAAAACCTAACCCTAATCTGTTTTAGGATTTCAGATAGTGTAAGTTATGAAATAGCTAACCTAATTCATACTATAGGTTGCCAATCCGCCGTTGACAAAGACTAAGTGTTTAAAACGAATCTGTTGCATGTTTACCGGCGTAAGGTGCGGACTATAAATGTATAGGTTATGGTTTTCAAGGCTTTCAATGTCGATTAATGATTTATTATTGACATGGGTGCTATTTCACATGCTAAATGCGATGTTTGTTTCGCGTTTTAGATATATATGAACTATGTTGAGTTTAGTGTATTCCATGTATTTGTAGAAAGGATCGTATACGTATGGAATTTGAAAGTGTGATTTCCATGATTAATTGCCGTGTGTTTATACTTGTTGTATGTGTACCAACTCCTTGGCGAAAGGATTTGCCGCAATACATGTTATGGCTAACATACGTCGTGTATGTTAAAAAGTGTAGTCTAAGTGTTCGTAAAAATGTCTGAATGAACAAATACTTGGCATTAGGTACTTTATATGGGTGTTGAGATAAAAATTCTCAACTACCTTATTTATGTGTATAAATCTGTCCATGTAACTTATACCATATTGTCTGCTTTACTTATGAAATGCGCATGTGTGAATTCTTGTGTATGTTGTACTTCATAACATGCTCAAATGGTTGTAGGATTGAAATTATGTGTTTATTACTGCTTTGACTATTTCATATGAATACTTGTTGGAATTGGATGTGTTTGGGACTACAGTATAGTTCAGGCAATCGGTAACAGATCCTGAATAGGTGGCTGATCTTGTTTCGCCACACGGGACATGCCTGACGAATCCGAGCCGTACTTCGGTTGTTGACAGTAGTTAGACCACGCGGAGTGCTCACGCACTTCATGTCAATCAGCTCGACGTGCGCTCGTGCTAGTCGAGCTCGTCAAGTAACCCGATTGGCCCGATGTATGTTCACCATGTTTGGACGTTACTGCTTGAACCTAGGTTACTAAACTCACCAGTGGAAACCCCGTTAACCTTGGTACCTTGATCCGCTAAGACTCATGGGCCGGGCATGGTGGTACGGGACACCGTGGTCAAGCTGTCAACCTACGCTGGGGCGACGAGCCTCCCCGTAGTGACCAGTGAGCAACACCGCCTCGTGAGCCAAATACGGTGGTATGGGACACTGTATTCGAGCTGTCGGCCTACACTGATAAGGTGACGAGCCTTTGTAGTGACCTCGAGCGTACTCTGAGCCTGCGTAGAGGTGACAAGCCTTTCCATAGCAACTAGAGTATAAACTAGGCCTATAATACATCGTGGTGACGAGCCCTTTGCAGTGATCTAGAACCGCAACATCGTATGGGATTTACTAGGACTGACGACCCTAGAATGGATCATTGTTTGGGAAATGATATAAGGGAGGTATCTTAGTTTTCCAATCCTGCTGTATGAAAAGGACTAATAAGAACTTGGTAATCATGCTCATGCACCGCATTGCATGTGCCGTTTGGCGTTGAGTAAAGAGCACTGAGGAAGTGACTGACATGTGCAACCGTTAGATAAAGACCACAGAGGGAGTGCAGGCGAGGGCATACATCATTTATACATACCATTCTTGCATTAATCAGAGTACTTGGGGATGTTTGATTGTATTGTTTTATCATTACTGCTTGACTGAATTGATAACATGTTAACCTTTGATTTATGGTTCCACTGAGTTGATCACTCACTCCCAAGTTACGGGATGGTATTGTACACACCAACCAGACCCTGTCTTAGTTGCAGGTGGAGGCGATGCCTACAGGGCAGAGCCGAACTATGAGAATGACGAGGAGGCATTCTCTTTCATGCAGTTTTCAGGCGGGTTCATGTGAGTCGTGGCCTGATCGGCGAGGACTTCTGGGATGTTGACTGGATGCCCTTACACTTGCTATTTTGTCTTTTTGAAACACATGTATATTAATTCTTAGTCCATTTTGGGAAGTATACATGTATGTATTTAACCTGGTAACATGTTCACACTCTGGAGACTTACAACAGTTTATATACTTCATATATCTACATAGTTCTTCCGGTTGCGTAATTTAACTATCTCTGGAGTGTGATATGTTGTTTTGGTGTAATCCCACTCATGTTTAATGCACTAACACGGACAACATTTAATCATCATTATCTATGTTGCATAAGTGATGCGTTGGAACTCGAGAGTGGAGCTTATGCTCGACCCCCGATTTTCAGGGCATTACAAAGGTCGACTTTTGCCTCACTCGTGGAATGTAGAGCACCTAAAAGTCTAATACCTTTGAGGGTTTTCGACATAATACTACGACTGTATTCGGCCATCCCAACCCAGCGATTACTACTTAGGGTTAACTACGAGAAGCTTCACAATGAAATAAAAACTTAAACTTTTTATCCATTGTCTCAACTATCATTGTCACAATCTACGAAAGACCTCCCTTAAGCAGAAAGGGAAGAAGGGTCTTCCACTTAAATATTACTACTTCTACAAAAGAAGGCAAGCACATACGACAACAAGTCAACCAAGAAACACACCAAAAGCACAATTGGCCAAAAAGAAAATTTTCATTTATATGTGAAGTACATGTTAGAAAGAGCAGATACATATATGTAAGAAGAGGAAAGGTCAGCCTATTGCTGCGGGGTCTGGTCAGCCTCGACTTCAGTAGCGACAGGGCCTTCAGGAGCTTCTTCATCCAGACAATGCAGATCGAGGTCTGAGTATCTTTGTCGGATGTCCTCCTGGCATTGTCGGAAATCAAGGTTGAAGATGTCCCCAAACTCGGCAGTTTGCTCCTCGGAAGCCTTGTACGCTTCCACGGCCGCCACTTGCACGGCAGGGATCGAAGCCTCAACCTTCGCCAGTTTGGCCTCCACCTCGGCCAGGCGCGCCCTTGCCTCTTCTCTTTGGCCCTCCAGCTCGGCCCTCTATCGTCATTCCTTGGCTTGTAGAGTAGCAACGGTGGCCTTCTCCACCTCGGCCAAGCTCACCCTTGCCTCTTCTCTTTAGCCCTCCAGCTCGGCCCTCTATCGTCATTCCTTGGCTTGTAGAGTAGCAACGGTGGCCTTCTCCACCTCGGAACCCCTCAAAGCTAGAGGGACTTGACCTCGACACAAGCCGACTCCTTAGCTGCCGCCTTGACTTCTAGCTCCACACCCTTATCTTGAAGCTCAGCCCCCGCAGTCTCGAGCCTCCGACCCACCTCTTCAAGGTGACCCCTCATCTCTTGAAATGCCCGGCGGGTGGTGAGGACCCCTAGTAGTGCCCTAAGAAAAAAAAAGGACGAGTAACGACAGTCAGCAAAAAAAAAAAAAAAAAAATCCAGTGAAAAAAAAGGGGGTCAACGCCTTTACCTAGATCAACATGGACGCTACCTCTCCTAACAGGGGCTTGGGCTGCAAGGATAGAATCGCCCCAACCTCCTCAGTCATGTTCCAGTTATTCTAATGAGTCAGAACCACCATGTGTCAAGGGAGAGACACGGGAGATCCTGACCCAAGTTACACCACCTTGGGAGCCTGACGACCCGAGGTCCCTCCTACCTCCGCCTCCGGGTGCTCGATGGCTGCAACGGCCTTGGCCTAGCCTTCCTCGGCTCTTGTCGGGGACGACTCCAAATCGATGACCTCCCTCAAAGCCATCTCCGAAGGAGGAACCTCCTGAGCCGATTCACTTGCGGGGCTCCCTGAGTCACCCCGACTCCTCCACCTACGGTCACCTCTGCCGGCCCTGGCTACCCGACAAAAGGGTTCTCTGGGGCGGGCCCTGACCCGCCATCGCCAGCCCCCGAGGCCTCAACTCGACGAGCCGAGGATGAAGGGGCATCCCTCCTAGCAGCCCCCCTTAGCCTATCCAGATCTACCATGGAGGGAAGCCTCAACCTCTTCGGGCAAGGGCGATCTGCCATTTCTTAAAAAGACAGAAAATTAATAACAACATGTTAGAAAGGAAAAAGTAGCAGTCGAGTACAAAAATGAAAAGCTGACCAACTACAACATACCTGCAGGCTTGGCTATCGATAAGCCGACCTGATGCAGGAGAGGAGTGATCAACCTCCTCCAATTCCTCTCAGCCGGACTTCGCTCCTTCACGAGTTTAACCAGGCGGAGCTGCAACTAAGACAGCCCGGTTGCCTCCGTGGAAGAGCTATAGGAAAGCGCGACCAAAATTAGCAAAAAGAGACCGAACCTACGAATAAAGCAAATGATCAGGACTGCAACTCGGGAATTCTAACCTGGGAAAGAGAACTTGGTGGGAACCCGAGAACGTAATCTTCCCAACTCCATTGTCGAGGCCTCCCACTCCCCTGATGCAAAGAACCACTTGTCCTTCTAGCCTTTGTTGGAGGAAGGGTTATCAGTGATAAGGGCCTGGCCTTGATTCGGCTAGGAAGAAAAATAATACCAGCCTCGAGCACTTGGGCTACTCGTAGCCTTGTACAAGTACAGGAGCTCGTCTACAGTCAGCTCAGTATGTCCGAGCTGCTGCCACGAGATATAAGTGTTAAGATGTGGAGCCACATCTAGGACCGCCTTCGACCGGTTGTGAGCCATGCTCGACTGGTCGTAGGGCCGGCTCGACTCAAAGTCCAGCGAGCATCGTTTTTTTATCCCGAGGTGCTCGACCGGTAGTGGCCCATTCACGACCGGTCGTAGGGGTCACTCGACCGGTCGTAGTTACGCAGATTCGTTCCACAATTTTGCACGGATTTCGTGTCGCAAGTCCTGTCGCAACTGGGATGCGGAAAGGGGAGTTGCCTAAACTATATATAGGTGTTCCTAGGGCTTTTCTAGGTGAATTGGAATATTGGAAAATAATTCTAAGGTGTGGGCAAAGGGTTTTCTATGTTCTTCCAAGGGAGAGGTTAGTATATTGCCTTGTAATCTTTGTTTTTCATAGTAGAAGTTTGCATCCGTGGTTTTTTACCCTAGTTTGGGGTTTTTCCATGTATATCTTGTCTTATGGTTTGTTTTGGATTGCTTTAATCTATTTCTAGTTTATATTTCTTCTTGTTTATCGTTTGTGGGTGAGGCCTGAGATCGGATCTAGGCTCACTGCGTTGTTGGCGTGCTGCGCAACAACTGGTATCAGAGCTATTGGTGTAGTTCTATTGGGAGCGATGATGGAAGAAGAAAAAACTAGAATTGAGAAGTTTGATGGTTCAAACTTTGCCTTCTGAAAGATGCAGATGGAGGATTATCTGTATCAGAAGGACCTCTATATTCCTCTAGGAGGAAAAGAGAAGAAACCAGAAAAGATAACAGATGATGAATGGTTTTTACTAGATAGGAAGGCTTTAGGAACGATCCGACTCTCTTTGTCTAAGAGCGTCGCTTTCAATATATCCAAGGTGAAAACTACAAAAGAATTAATGGAAGCCCTAACCACCATGTATGAAAAGCCCTCAGCGTCCAACAAGGTTCATCTTATGAAACAGCTATTCAACATAAAGATGTCAGATGGTGGGAACGTGGCTGAACATCTAAACGAGTTCAATACAATCATGAGCCAGTTGGAATCCGTTGGCATCGTTTTTGAGGATGAGATCAGGGTGCTATTGATCTTATCCCGTCTACCAGACAGTTGGGATGGTTTGGTGATTGCCGTGAGCAATTCTTCAGGGCCGACAAAGCTGAAATTTGATGATGTGGCCGGTCTAATTCTCAGCGAAGAATCTAGAAGGAAGGCATCAGGAGTTTCAGGGGACGCAGGGAATGCTCTAAATATTGAAGGAAGAGGAAGATCGCTGAACAAAGAGGCAATAAACACGGGCGTTTTAAGTCGAGGAAGAAGTCCAAGGGACCGAAAGACAGACGGGTGTTGGCATTGCGTCAAAAAGGGGCACATGAAATGTGATTGCAGGGCGCTTAAGAAACAAGAAGGAAGCTCTCAAGGCGGGAAGGATTCAGTGAATCTATTTGAGGAAAGTGACACATAGGCGTTGATCTTGTCTCTTGATGCGAGGAATGAGTCTTGGATTATAGACTCGAGTGCTTCGTTTCATGCCACTTCGTGTAAAGAAGTTCTGCGTGATTATGTGTCAGGTGACTTTGGGAGAGTCTACCTGGGTGATGATGAGCCATGCAGTATAGTTGGAAAGGGGGACGTTCAGGTCAATCAGAAAGACGGAACGGTTTTGAAATTGAAGGATGTCAGACATGTACCGAGTTTGAAACGTAACTTGAACTCAGTGGGGCAGTTGGCCGATACCGGTTATGTGACGACATTCACCAGTGATTCCTGGAAGATCACAAAAGGTGCCTTAGTAATATCTCGAGGCAAAAAGGAAGGTACTTTGTACGTGACTTCAGGATCGTATAGTTCACTCGCAGTCGCATCAACTAGAGTGAATGGGCAGTTATGGCATCAGAAGTTTGGACATATGAGTGAGAAAGGGATGAAAGTGCTATTGTCAAAAGAAAAGCTACCAGGGCTAAAGTCTATTGACTTGGAATTCTGCGAAGACTGCGTGTATTGCAAACAGAAAAGGGTAAGCTTCAAGAAGACAGGACGCACTCCAAAGACGCATCTGTTGGAGCTTGTACACACTGATGTGTGGGGACCGGCACAAGTATCATCTCTTGGTGGCTCTCGTTATTTTGTTACTTTTATTGATGATGCTAGTAGAAAACTGTGGGTCTATTTCTTAAAGCATAAATTTGATGTATTTGATGTTTTTAAAAAGTGAAAAGTCATGGTAGAAAATGAGACAGGTAAAACAGTAAGAAAATGATTCCAGGGATACTGCAGCAGAATGGTGTGGTTGAGCGCATTAACAGGACCATCCTTGAGTACGCCAGGAGCATGAGGTTATATGCAGGGTTGTCCAAGACCTTTTGGGTAGATGCTGTGAATACTGCTGCATATCTCATCAATAGAAGTCTCTCGGCACTATTGGATGGTGCGCTACCAGAAGAAACGTGGACTGGGAAAGAAGTGAACCTTTTGTTGGAAATTGGATTTTGGAAAACTATTTAAATTATATAAAATTAAAATAAGAAAGTTAAAAAACTTATCAATTTGTATAAGTCGAGGCGCGACGTGAGTCACTCAGCTTGAAATCGAATTTGCTCTCCTTGGACAGCGTCCCAAGTGCAACAGTTTCCGAGCAATCGACTCCAGGATACAACGACTATTACCCGGTCCCAGCGGTGCACTCACTGTACACGGGCTCGAACCACTTGTAGTCTTAACCCGAACTAAAAAATACTTGAACACATTTTTAAGAGGAAACCTGATTTTCTAATCTATTTCAAAACTTAAAATCAGAAGTCTATTTATAGACTTTGTGAAGACACCCTTTCACAAAGGATTGTGACTATTGGATTTAAATCCAATTGGTGCGACCCTTAGGCTCCAAAAAACACAACTTTTCAAAACAAAAATTGAAAGGATGTAACCTTTCAAACTTAAGTGAAAAGACACATCCAAAGGGCACCTATGACCAATGGATATTTTGAAACACTAAATTATTTTAAAATAATTTAAAATACAACTATCCCCCACATGTTTCAAAATTTTTGACATTTCAGGTTAAGATGGAAGAGTTGTGCAATGGTGCAGGTGTCACCATAGACTTGAACCGATATTAGAGTAAACATGACAGGTCTACAGGAATCAGGTGACACCATAGTCTTGAACCTGATTCCTTTTGATGTAGATCGCAAGTACATGCCATTCACACAACTTTTCCACTACAAGTGATTCTGCGGTTCGGTGCGTTTCGGCCATGCACCATTACCTGGATTTCATAAGTGCTCTAGAGAATTCGCCAAGATTCTCATAGGAAGCGGCCTCCACCTCCACACCCATATAGGTGGATTCCATCAAGTGTATGCAGCAACTGTATACAACACCAAATATATGGCTATGGATTCATTAAGAGTTCTAAAAACTCATCCTTCTGCGTTGCTACTTGCACTGTACACCATGGAAGGGACTCATTTATATCAGTGCAATCGCCTACCTCGTGTCTTGTTGTTTACCCATTGAACCTATCTAATAGGATCTCTACTCGTATAGGTTGGGTTGCCAACACTGGTAGCTCATATATTAGGCTCAACCCCATTCCCTTCGATGTATCATTGACTAATCTTCTAGATAGTCACTTGGTCAGAGGATTTATGACTCATAGGCCTTTTACCTCCACCCTTCATTACTCCATCAGTCTTTCTTCTCATACGAGTTTGGCCATGTCTTAGTCCCATTGTGGCTAATCATCTTTTCAGATCTTTTACCTCCACCCTTCATAACTCCATCAGTCTTTCTTCTCATACGAGTTTGGCCATGTCTTAGTCCCATTGTGGCTAATCATCTTTTCAGATCAGATAGGGATCATCGTATTGGCAAGCTATTACCTCACCAACTAGCTATTCATAAATGAGCATCTGCTTAAGCTGATTCCTCCTTTTACTCCTCATTCAAGTCTTTGACAGTCAGTTGCAGCCTCTTTGATTGTTCATATCTTAAGCCAAAACATACTGAACTCATTTCTAACCTCACAGAGTCAACAATTATGACTCCATCAAGTAACAGATACTGAGCATCACTTTTATTATGATAGTTGTTGTATCACCGGCTCTAAATATAATCAACTTTCTTAGCCTTGAATGTACTCTTACAATTCAAGCAACTTCACTAGCTCATCATTCAACTAACTGGTGGTAAAGTCAATTGACTTTATTGTATCTGCAATACAAAGAGGCTGGAGTAATCTGTCATGTATCGCAACATTATCATGTTATCATATGTTCCCTAACACATGAAAGTTTGGCCAATTTATCAATTAGTGATTAAAAATTCAATATAATCAATGGATATTTGACAACTGAATATAGAGGAGAAATGTTCAAGTTCATTATCAAGTATCTTGATCAACGGATTGAACAATGAGCTCCATATGTGCATAAGTTTGGCCATTAGATATTTGTTGATGGTAAAACAACACAGTTCATTACATAAACTTATATTTTCATATGAATACAAATCTCAAATATCCAAATCTATCCTCCGATGATAATAAAATATAGCCTGAAAATCTCATTGACCCAACAATCATCTTTTAAATTCAAAACACAAACAATTTTCTTTCTGACCATTTATTCGATGGCTACCAATTAGATCATCAAAACATGTAATCAGTTTGATTCCAGATATCTTATTTCAAAAGCCTACATGATGTCAATGTAACACATGTGCATATTGATCCACAACATTCATTATATACCTTTCTTGGTACAAACCTTCATGTCAACCCATTTATCAAATATTCATTGACTAAACTTGTACTCCATGGATTAAGTGGTTTATCTAAATGCATTCAAGTGCACCCCCACAATTTCAGATTTAGCCTACATAGATATATCTATGGCTTACCTGATAAACCTATTAACTAAATTTTGAGTTTGAGGATTTCATAGGAACTATTATATGAATTGACTAGATCTAACACGTGTTCTAGATTGGCATATGATTGCATGAAAATAATATTTTCCTAAAAAGTATTGGATTCTACCAGTTATAACTAGTCTCATGGTTTAATTGACTTAATTATCGATCTGATCATGTCCATTGAAGTCATTCCAATCAAGGCATGTGAGAACCATCATTCTATAGAACAACCAATGATGAGCCACATCTAAAATGAATTGTAACTATAATCCAATTGTCATATAGCGGTGAATTCAGACTATGCATTTAGTGGGTCTTTCCAACTAATTCCCCTAGTTAAAAACCATAAGGGTATTTTTTATTTTATTTTTTTACTATTCACCTTTTGACCTTTTGCCTTCACATGATGCTACTTCCATCAATAACTAGCATTGATGCATCATCTACATGTGTCATGTGACCGATATGAATATCCCTCCATTTAGGCCATTAAAGGCAAAACCCACTGAATAATATTTTCACTCTTACATGTACCATATGAAAAATGACATGATTAAGATTGATATTTTGGATCATGGATTCTATGCATGCAGTAGGCACCATAGATGACATAAAGATGATCAAAAATTATAATTCCAAATAAGCATGAAATCATGTGACAGATAACTATTCCAGCAATGAGAAGTGTTATGCCTACTTCACATGACTTGCAACACATGTGTGAGGGATCCGATCTAAGCAATATATGCATTTGATTATAGACAATGTCTTGTCCCATTTGGCCAATCCACTTATCATATATACTTGTAAGAGAATGCCTTTCTTATCAGCGTTCATGTTTGGCTTTTAGATAGAGCCTGTTTATTTATAGGCCCACTTGGTAGATGATTGGGATCTCTCACGCATGCGCCGTACTAACATGAGAACTTTTAGAATCTTTCTCTATTTGAGAGTGTTGCATTTCTCAATTAATCAACAAAGAAAATTGATGAGTCATGAGTAACATCACCTAACTACATGTTAACATCAACATAACTTAAATTATGCTAAATTAAACAGGATGTGCACTACTCATGTAGCAGTTTATAACAACAATACTGGAGATATTGCTTTTAAAGGATTAGCTCCTTCTGCCCACCAAGAGATGATCGTGACCGCTTATTTGGAAATTCTTAGGATAAATTTTTTATATTGAGTCGATTTGGACTATCTAATGGCCAGTTTTGCAAAACTGCACCAACGATCCTAGTCATCCAATTAATAAACTTTGTGCCTAATATACGGTTTGGGCAAGAATCAACACCTGATCAAGACGGTATTTCATTATAAAGATGGGAGCATCACCCCAGTGATCCAGATGGTTCATCTAGTGGACTCTTATGGGTGGACAGTAGAGAATAATCTCAGTCATCGATTGATAAACCTTTTATTATTATTATTATTATTATTATTATTTTTTATTACATGAACCGTTTCTTATTATATAGTAACCAGAGATCCAAACATGGTATTCTGACCCCATAACATGACATTAAAAGACACACATGACATTAAAAGATACACTCGTTAGAGGAATTTGGTGGTGGAATCCGTTAAAAAACAGTTTTTTTCAATTGATGGCAAATTGCATTGATGGCGCTTTAACTGATGTAATACTCAATCCAAACAGGCCCTTAGACGTCTGGATTTGATGGGATTCCGCTGGAGGAGAATCCTAGTGTGTCACCCAAAAAATCCATACATGTCAATGTAGGATTTCTCTGACATGTGATACATCTCCTACTTGGAAAAGTCAATTTAACATAGCTAGAAATAACATAACATGAACCCTTACATGACTTGATAATAAATCATAATTCAAAATCCAGTTAACACTATGAAATAAACAACATTTCTGGTATCAGAAATTACATGAATAACCTTGGCACACAACACTAATGCTTTAATTGAACCTTCTATGTGATGTTCCATTGAGTTTAAGGACGGATACAGTTCAATGTCCCATCCCTTCCTAAGCATATGCCATCAAGTCTTAGGAATGAGGATCCCTTATCCTTATCCTTATCCAAACACTCAAATGTAAGTACATTTTTCAAGGATTGAAGTATCATAGGTTTTCTATTTTTCAAGTTGGTTGTTCATGTTTGTAGCTTTGATGATCAGTTTGGAATCTCCTTCTATCCAAACTCTCTTGTATGCCTCTCATTGACTGCTATAATGTTTTCCTTTTACTTTTAATTTCCCTTTTTTCAACTTCATGAGAACTTTTGAGAATACAGGATGCCTCTATCAAGAATTTATGCTCATACCTGGCATTTTTTTGTGATGTGTGCTTCTTGTTTAGGTGGTTTGCTACTTGGCAGAACTCTAGCAGTGCAGATGACATTGTTTCTAGGCACATCAATGGCTGCTCGTCAAGGGCCAATAGCTATGGCAGGTCATCAGATATGCTTGCAAGTATGGTTGCCTGCTTCTCTCCTTTCGTATGCTTTAGGTGCGGCTGGCCAGGTATGTAGTTTATTACTTCTGAATCTTGCTTTAAGTTTAATGTTTGAACCATGATATCAATTTTATCCGTCTTTGTGGCTTCCTGTCCTTTCTGATTTTTTATTGTCAAAATGTGCATAGCTACATGGACACGTGGAAACTATGAAAGCAACTTTCAAATATTAAATGATATTATGATTCTACATTTTCCTTCATGACTGTCTGTAGTTCTATTTTAGGATGTGGGGTGACTGAGGATTCGTTTTTCCTGTGGACTTATTGAGTCCAGGTGCACCATGATGTGAACAATGTCATAATGTGCTTAGTTCAGAGAGATGGGATCCATTATTTTTCTGTTCCATACTGTTGATAAGATGGGTCTCAATGTGGGTGGAAATGCTCTAAAAGTCTTCCAGATTGGAAGAGTTCATCGCTTGGATCAGTTGTAACGTTTCAGAAAAATCCGTACTGAGACCCGAGTGCCGCCTCAGCCAGAAATCACTAAGGACTAAATCCTTTCGAAATTAGACGAGTTTAACTAAGTGTTAAACTATATTAGTTACGAAATCCGCTCGATCCACTTTAAATACGATCTGTAAGACCTAAAGCTTGTAGAATCATTGACGCTAGGTTACCCTAAAATCTAGGATCCATCTCATTACCCAGTTGCCCTCGGGAGCACAGTGAAACTCCGTATTAGATCTGGACCATACGTAGAAAGTCCGGTTACTACGAAATTATATAGTTAAGACCGCCTTGCTGGACTTGACAATCATCTCAAAAATCAACTCCAGATAGTGTCTCGAGGCTATTCACTTGAGCTCAGATCGAAGAGTGTGAGAAAACGTGGTTTTCTTTACAAATGAATCTAAATTTAAGTAATCTGAGACTCGTCACTTGCGGGCCGAATATAAGCAATCAGACCCAAATACACCCTCGGATCAGGAGAAATTTCTCATACATGGCAATGTACTTGTAACCCTGATCGAGTTTCGGTGACCGTTGAACTGAAACTGGTCCGCCACGTGTGATCTGGGAACCCGACTAGAACGAAAACTTAACTTGACCTAGATCCAAGGTCAGTGAGCTTAAGTCCGACCTTTGGCTCAAGGGGGGGCTCCGGAAGTGCTCCGTTGAGCCGAAACAGATGGGTTTTGGCTATAATTGAAGTATACCATGGCCCTGAGGCCATTCCCATCAGTTCTGGGCCTATTTAAAGACCTTAAACCCTCTCTCTCTCATTTCATACGAATTTCCTAAACCTAGGAGAGAGAAGAGAGAAAAAGAGAAGGAAAGAGAGAGAAAGTGTGAGGGATTGCTGGAGTTTCTTCCTGGGATTCAAACCCACTTATCTACGTGCCTAACTATGACTACCGTGTCACTTTTCTGGCGATACCAATCCCATTCCTAGGTAAGAAAACCTAACCCTAATCCGTTCTAGGGTTTGAATTAGTTAAAGTAATGAAATAGCTAACCTATTTCATGAAATAGGTTGCCATTGGGCCGTAGACGGAGCGTGAGTGAACAAACTGAATTTGTTACGCGTTTACCGGCGAAAGGTGCGGACTTTAGATGTATAGGTTATGGTTTTCAAGGCTTTCAATGTCAGTTAATGATATATTACTGACGTGGATGCTATTGCACATGTACAAAGTGTTGTCCGTTTCGTTTTTCAGATATACGTTAACTATGTTGAATATACTGTATTCCTTGTATTTGTAGAAAATACCGTATACGTATGAGATACAGATTTGTGTTTGTCATGATTAATTGTTGTCTATGCATGCTAGATGCATGTGTATCAACTTCTGGGTGAACGGATTAGCCTAATACCTGTTGTATTAACATACATCGTGTATGTACAAGTTGTAGCCTAAGTGTTTGTGAAATTGTCTAAGTGAGTATAAACTATGCATTAGTGTACGCCACGACTAATCGTCGTGGGTATGTGATTGTTATATAGGCGGCAATCCTTTGACGAAAGGACTTGCCCTAATATGTATTCTAACTCCTATATGTCATGTATAATGTGAGGTGTAGACTAAGTGTATGTAAACATGTCTGTATGAGTAAGTACTTATGAATTCTTCTTTAATTGGGTGTTGAGATACGATTCTCAACTACTCTATCGATGTGTATGTTTTTTTCCATGTATGATATATTCAGATATCTATTTGGTTATGAATCAAATATGTTCAAATTCATGTTGATATTGTACTTCATAGCATGCTCAACTGATTGCATGTTTTGAATCATTGTTCTATTACTGCTTTGAGTATCTCATATGTTAGATCGCTGTAATTGAATGTGTTTGGGGCTATTATATAGTTCAGGCAATCGGTAATAAGACTTGAACGAGTGGCTATCCTTGATCCGCCACATGAGACGCGCCTGATGAACCCCGAGTCATATGTCAGTTGGCGACAGTGGTTAGGCCACACGGAGTGCTTATGCACTTCATGTCGTTCAATTCAATGTGCGCTCGTGCTAGTCGAGCCGTCAAATAACCCGATTTGCCCGATGTATGTTAACCATGTATGGTCGCTTCTGCTTAAACCTACGGTACCAAACTCACCAGTGAAATCCCTGTTAGCCTTGGTACCTTGATCCGCTAAGACTCATGAGCCGGACATGGTGGTATGGGATACCGTGGTCGAGCTGTCGGCCTACGCTGTGGCGACGAGCTTCCCCGTAGTGACCATTGAGCAACCCAGACTCGTGAGCCGAATACGGTGGTATGGGACACTGTATTCGAGCTGTCGGCCTACACTGATAAGGTGACGAGCCCTTTGTAGTGACCTCGAGCATACTTTGAGACTGCGGTGAGGCGAGGAGCCTTTCCGTAGCAACTAGAGTATAACTAGGCCTGCACTGATAAGGCGACGAGCCCTTTGCAGTGACCTAGAACCGTATCATCGTATGAGTTTACTAGGACTAACGACCTTGGAATGGATCCTTGTTGGGAAGTGATATAAGGGAGGTACCTTAGTTTCCCAATCCTGTTGTATGAAAATGACTAATAAAGAACTTGGTAATCACATTCATGCACCGTATTACGTGTGCGTTTGGCGTTGATGGTTAAGCACTGAGGGAGTGTGGCATGCCGCGATCGTAAGAAGGAGTCGCTGAGGGAGCGTAGGCGAGGGCATGCATCATCCACACATACCATACTTGCATTAATAAGAGTACTTAGGGATGTGTGATTTACTGCTTTATCATTACCGCTTGATTGAATTGATAACATGTTAACCTTTGCTTTATTGTTCCACTGAGTTGATCACTCACTCCCACGTTACGGGACGGTGTTGCACACACCAACCAGACCCTGTCTTAGATGCAGGTGGTGGCGATGCCTACGGGGCGGAGCCAGACTTCGAGGAGAACGAGGAGGCCTTCTCCTATATGCAGACTTCAGGCGGGTTCTTATGAGCCGTGGCCTGACTGGCGAGACTTCTTTCTGGGATTATGAATGGAGAATACTACACATTTTGTATATTTTGGAACTACACTTGTAATCCTTGACCTGGCAATGCAAACATACGTTGGGGACATACACTGGTTTATACAATTATATGTATTCATTTCAGTCTTCCGTTTCAGTCTTCCGCTTGCGTATTATAACTGTCCCTGGATTATGTTTTGCTGATTTGGCTTAATCTTATTCATGTTTCATGCACTAATACAGACAACATACAGTCATCATTTCATATGTTGCATAAGTGATGCGTTGGAACTCGGGAGTTAAGTTCCTACTCGACCCCCGATTTTCAGGGCGTTACATCAGTAGACTACAAATATATGGTTAAGAAAAATACAACAATGTCCTTGAAAGAAAGAAAGGAAAAAAGAAAAAGACAAAAAAAAAAAGAAGCTTACATGGCTAGAATCTTTACATCTACAAGATCTGTAGGCCACCACCATTCCACATTGGGGCCATCGGATCAACGGTTTGGATCAATGAACCATGTGCCTATTGGTATGGGTTGGGGGCATGAGGATGCTATTAATTTCTTGATGTATCAAGACCCAACATTTCTTCTTTTTTTTTTTTTTAATGGCAAATTTTATTAATTCAAAATTACAGCATATATACAAAAAAAAAAAAGAAAAAAAAAAGGTGATGGAGACCCCATTTAACATTGTTCTCCCTCTCTGAGACATTCCTCTATTTCTCCATCTTACAACCCTTACCAAGGTTAACCCCCAAGGCCCAAATCATGATTCTCCTTACTCTATGAAACATCAACTCAACCCTTTCTGCTCTGTTGTTAAGAGCTCTGTCTGTGTTCTTTCCATAGCAACCACAGAGTTGGAAGGGGACTCTTGTAACGGGATGTCATTGTGTTATTTCCACAGAAGCATATTGTTAAATGTCATTTTCACTTGTCCAAACATTATGGTTCCTCTAAATGCAACGGGATGGGAATATTGCATCAGTCCCTCAGTATCCGAAAATCTTGAACCACAGTGACATGCAGGTGCTACCATGTGGCGCTACTGTTTTGTTTATCTGCATGGAGAATGCAGGTCTATTACACTTCAATAAGGATGTCCAAATTCATCTTAAAATAATCAAGAAGCTGGAATTTGTGAACCCACTTAACTAATCCCGATAATCTGGACATGCCGAGACACTGCTCTTCTACATTAAGTGTAAGAGGGACGTATTCATTTCTTTAGAAAGAATGACCATATGGAAAAATAAATGTTGGATTTATTTAGAGCTCTAACACTGTTAAAGCCCAATGACCCTAAGCATTGTGGCTTCTACCACAATTTATTCAAGAAAGTAGCGTGCAGTGTGTCCTAAGAAATAAAGTAAACCATTTTTTCTCTTTTATTGAAAATATGAGTTCTATGGTCACCTTCTACATCATTATACTCTTTTTGCATGTGAGTTACATTGTACTCTCTCTCTTTCTTTATATGTTTCCTTTGTGTGTGCCACATTTACAGTCTCTCATTTGTCTGTAAAATCTTGTTGAAATTGCAAGTTTACTGTTTGGGCTTTGCTTTCTTTATAAATGCTAGTCTCTCTAATTTGCTTTGTCTCTTGAAATTTGTTTGTGCTCATTGGCGTATATTTGGACACATGTTATTATGATTATTAATATTTTCTTTTATTTCTTGATCATGTCTTTAATGGATTGTTTGTTTATTCTTAGGCTCTAATTGCAAGTTCTTTCTCAAAGAGTGACTACAAAAAAGTGAAAGAAATTACTTATTCCGTTCTGAAGGTGATTATTCTCCTGTGCTTGTCATTTTATTTTTGAATAGCCTGCAACTTGAGTAAATGATAATCTTGAGTTGTCTTTCATGCGATTTCTGTTAGAGGATTGGATGCGTTTATATACAGCTGTACATATTAAGATAGGTAGAGGTTAAGATATGCTAAGGTCGTTGGAGGATATGAGATGTATGTATCCAGTTGTGCATACATATCCTATCCTCTAATACTTTCAAGGGTCTGAATTCATTTTATTAAGGTTGTTCGGAAACTGATCTGAACTTCCATGTTTCTCCTTTTCCTCAGACAGGAGCATTTACTGGTGTTTTCTTAGCTATTATACTGGGTACATGGTACAGTTCTATTTCTGAATTATTCACTAAGGATGTTGAAGTGCTAGGAATTGTTAGGTCGGGGTTTCTGGTACGTATGCATGTTTACCTGCAACTTGATTATTTCAGCCCTTGGTTGCATCTTGATTGATGGATTCCCTTGTTATATTTTGCAGTTTGTCAGTGCCACTCAACCCATCAATGCTCCATCTTTTGTTTTTGATGGTCTCCATTGTGGTGTTTCAGACTTCTCGTATTCGGCCTTTTCTTCGGTAAGCTTCAGCCTTAAGATATATTAAATTCACATAATTTTTAGTCTTCATTCATGATATTTGCCTATGTCTATAAGATCCTTTAATATTGCTATTTTGACTGAGCAGATGGTGGTTGGGACTATGTCATGTGCATTTTTGGTATATGCTCCTTCTGGTTTTGGTCTTCCAGGAGTATGGTTTGGTTTGACTCTTTTCATGCTCTTGCGTATGGTAGCAGGGTTTGTGAGGTAAGAGTATGCAAATTTCTTACATAGACTGGCAGTAGGTTCCATTGTTCAATATTATTTGGGTTCACCAATCTCATGCTGCATTATACCACTATGTTACTCACTCGTCATTTCAATTCTTGAAATGAAACCATACATTGAAATTCTATTCCATAAGCAAGGTAACTGAAAATATGGCTAGTCAAATTTTGTTGGCATTCCTGCTTTAAACATTACAGACGTGCATATTTCACTTCCTTCGATTAATTTAACTCACAGTTTCAAATGATGGACAAGAAAATTGGATCGAATCTGCATAAATAGTGTGGAGATATTTATAGTCATGCTTTAAGTTGTACCATATGTTCTTATTTTCACTTTGTGTTTCTATAGTCATATGGAATGCCATACTAGTCTCCTTTCATTAATATCATGATTGTGTTAGTCAAAGAACTAACACAACTCTCCTACCCTGTTCTCTTCTTGTTTTGCTCTAAACACATCCCTTATAGTGTAACAATCTCCAAATTACTTCTCACCTTGTGCATGTGGGCCCACATGTCACTATTATGTCAGCAACTTGTGGCCCAGTTTTGGGGCCGTTCTGATTCTCCTTTGGGTGATTTGGACTGTCTATGATATCCAACACATTGAACTCTTCAAACACGTGAGGTCATTTATCCAGATTGGGGCACGGATCTCGACAAATTTGGATGTCCTAAATTGGTTGTTCTTTGAGTGGGACACATCTCCTTAACCTTTAATCATGTTTGGATGAAATTTGTGAAATTGCGCAGTTATCTAACACAATACCATGACACTAGGAAGCTTGTGGAGCTTAGAATTATGGCTAAGTTATCAATTAGTGCAATTTAAGCCACATGGCTAAATGGGTCCAAGATAATAGACTATGAGGAATACAACTAATTGAGCCAGAAGTCTATACGGTGAGATAGGAATATCAATTGTGTGTGTACTAAACTAAGTACCTAGCATACATTCTATTTGTGTGTTCATACAAAATAAACAACTCATTCACAAACATAAATAGAATAACATACACAAACAATCGTAAACGAAATGATGTATAGTGGTTCAGATAAATCCCTACTCCACTCCCCGATGACGAACTCAAACTCGAGTTTTCCAGATTTCATACAAAATAAACAACTCATCATAAACATAAATAGAATAACATACACATGAATAATCGTAAACACAATGATGTATAGTGGTTCAGATAAATCCCTACTCCACTCCCCAATGACGAACTCAAACTCGAGTTTTCCAGATTTCACTATCTCAATTGTTTTCTATAGGTTCACCATTAACCTTTACAATGGTTTTCAATACGTTCATCACAAACCTTTGCGGTCCTACATAAGAACCTACATGTACATACCTGTGTCGGTGGCAGTCCTACTCAAGGACCTATATGTACATACCTGTGATGGTGGCTCACACAGAGACTACATACACTCCCACCAGAGGCTAACACAGAGATTAACAAAGGTTTTCTATAGGTTAACCAATAAGCTGCACGTACGCACTCGTGTCGGTGGCTCCCTTGGAGGCTCACAATGTTTTCTATAGGCTAACCAGGAATCGATGTGGTCCTACACAAGGACCTACATACACTCCCATCGAAGACAGTCCTACATAAGGACCTACGAATACTCCCGTCAAAGGCAGTCCTACACAAGGACCTATTTGAGTTTGGGTTTCAAACTCGATGGACTCTAATTAAACTCTTACAAGTTTTGGATGAGTCCTATTGATAGCGCCTTCTTGAGATGCTCGATCAATCTTAATGCGACTTCTCTTTTGCTCCTCCGATCTTGATGTGGATCTTTTTCAGTTCCAACAATCAGCTACCTTGCAATAATGTACCTATGAGGATGCCAAGGTAAAGGGATGGTGATGGAATCTCCTACAACTAAGGGATAGTTGGTTCCAATTGAGGATTCACCTAGATGTGCATTCTAGAGGATGATAAATATGAGGATTTACCTATAAGGTTGGTGTCTAATCTCTAGAGAATGCAAGAGAACATGTACATCTTCAAATGGAGTTTAGAATGCTCATTATTGTGATGAATCACAAGGAAGATGGCATGAATCTCTTTGGTTTAGAGTCTAGAAGCATGGGATAAGAGTTGTATGCACAGAATCTCAAAAAATACTAAAAAACCATCTACAAAGCCAAGGTCCAAGTGCCCATTTTATAAGAAAAAGGTCCCAATGGATCTATAACAACTAGTTGTTCGGTCAGACCTAAGTAGGTTCGGTTAGACCGAAATTAGCCAAGGAGCATCTACAAGGTTGTTGGACAAAAGTCAACACTTTCGTTTGGACCAAATGGAATTTTCGGTCGAATTGAATCTAGCCGAAGGTTCAACTTGTTGGAATGAAAATGTGCAAAATTTTCTGATTGCTTTGCTGGACACTTTTAATCATTTTAGATCAGATCAAAGTTGGTCCAAGTCGAACCGAAAATCCCTAGAATACCTCTAAAGCCTAACCAAACTTGTTCAAATTAATTCCTAAGGCCTAAATGATCAAAACAAGTGTTTTCCTATTAAGGGAAGGATCATCTAGAGGTTATTTGTTATGGAATTAAAGGAGTCTAGGGCTAGGATCACCAAGGCACCTCAATTTACCTATCTTCAAGCCTTGTCGCAGCAAGTATTCAAGTCTTCAGTTGTCTTTGTCTTCCAATAGGGGCTTAACCGATTCAAGACACCCTAGAACACGTTATTGACAAACTGAGGCACTTACAATTTGGTCTCAGTGGGTTTCTAATGCGCTCTTCGAGATGGTCTGGTTGGATTGAATGGTACTGATTCAGATTTAGCCATATTTGATCATGGTTGTTCGATCTTTTTTTCATGGTTTTGATTAATCTCATATTAGATTGGGTTGAAACTTGTTGGCAAGTGCAATTGACACCCACTAAAAATATCTAATGGTTTGGAATGCCTAGAGGACGACCTAATTAACGAGATCTGAGCTAAAACTGTCCTAGGCTGTCTCATGGAGAGATCCAAGCCGCATGATTATTCCTTGTATGTTTGGACATGTTTATAATATTGTTTATTGCCCTTTATTGGTGATGTATTATCTATGAAGATTGATTTTAGTTGGATGTCCACATGTGTAGGATGTGCGGGGCCCACCCACTTTTAGTGGTTGTCGGCGCCACATGTCTAGCCACATGTGATATGCATGGTCCTTTTTGTATGAGCATGCCTACACATTAACTCATCTCATTATTAAGGTTAGAGTTTCCATTGATCGTGTGGCCATAGGCTTGGCCAAGTTGCACGAGTCAATGGGATGATAATATAATGTTGGATACTGTGTGGGGTGGATGCTCAATTGTTTTATTTGTGAACAATTTACAGTTAGGATGGTGACATTGCCTTCCACATTGATCGGACCGAATCCTACTTGTTATAGGTCAAATTGACCTAAAGATTTATGGGGAAGTGTTATTCCACGTGATATAATTACTAGTGGAAAAGATCTGACCAAAGGTCATCCAATCTGTCGAAGAATGAAGATGGACTGTTGGATCCGTTTAAGATGGATTTCGCTCATTCAAGATCGGATTGAGCTTAAAATTGTCACATAGCCCAATGGTGATGTGTTAATCACACCTGTAGGTCCAGATTGCATAATGGAAGGCACGATCATGAGTTTTTTTTAGATTAGCTCCCTATTGTGCACATAGAAGTGTTCTCATGGTCATCACGATCTGAGTATGAGTATGATAATCCCAGGAATGTAATTTGAGCTGCACTCTTAAGGCCTAACAAACACTGGCAAGTGTCCTAGATGCATTCCTTGGATGTGAGACTCAATGCATGAGGGCAGACAAGACAGTCCAATCAACAGGGCATCCAGTAGAACAGTTGATTATGATACATGCTGTTTTGTGATATCTCGTGGTGGGTGTAGTATTAGCAAGACTGTCTCGGTACATGCCTATCATGAGGACGAGAATTATGGACAGAAAAATACACTCTATGAAGCATTTTATGTTCTCGTTACTGCTTAATGCAATGGGAGTCATCAGTTGTGCTAGGGAAACGACATGACAGACTTTAATATGAGTGCCTAAAATACATTCCTTGGCATGAGACAGAAGGGATACTCATGAACCTAACGTTTTGTGATCATGCAGAGAATAAGGTCAAAACCAAATGCCATTGTCCGAGATCATCACATTGGAGAAATTAACTGGAATTTTTTTCATTAATTGGTTCCAAAAGATTGATCTAGTACTCACCTTAGAGCGAGTGCTCTATGTTATTTATGAGCCCCCCCTTTGTCGTTCCTAACTCTTTCAATGATGAGGAATCTTTGGTCGTCTCTACCAAGTTGCCAAATGAGAAAGAGACAACAAGGTGGTCAAAGTATACATATTGGCCTCTGATTACTGATGTGCTCTGCAATCAAACGTAGAATATGTTATACATGCGAGGGATTTCTACCTTCGCCTGCAGGGGATGTTTAAAGCCCACGTCGCTGCCCATATCCAATTCCTCGAGAGAAAACTATATAATGTGAAACTTGAGGAGGGTGCCTTTGTGAGTGAGCATGTCTTGAAGATGCTCAAGAGATATTTGGAAAACTCGAGGAGGGCGCCTTTGTGAGCGAGCATGTCTTGAAGATGCTCGAGAGAGATTTGGGATCAAGTCCTGTCCCACTGATGCACTGGTTTTGGTCAGGCTTGAACTGAATATGAGGTAAACAAGACAAGAGAAAAGCTGCTACTATCATAGTTTCCAAAAGGCGAACTTCAAAAACCAGGCTCCACAAGCATAGGTTGCATTGCTTTAGAGAATAGCCACTCAATCTCTTACTGGATTTAAAATATTGAGATTGTCACAGTTGCTTCTCTGATTATACAGAACTTGTTAATGTTTTTTATATTGTGTTTTAGTCTATGTCCAATTTGAATGACGGCTTCTTGTTTTGTTTCTTCAGATTAGGAGCGAAAACTGGTCCATGGTGGTTCTTGCATAACGTGCCAGAAACCGAGGTTGGTGAATAAAACAACGCATCATCTAGATGATCATTCATAATTCAGTAGCCAGTTGACTAGTGCTAATTGCGGATGACTTATTGCACCTGAGTTCCCATGGATACACATGGCAAGCATGTACAAGATCTGGACCGCTCTTCTGGCTGGCCCACAATGTATCCGCCATGGCCCATAAAAATCAGGTCAGACGATCCTAACCTCTCAATTCGAGGTGAAAAATGGCCGTGGCCCATTTATGGGCCTTCTTCCGGGCACCCTTACAAGATCATCTGAAATCTATGGCTAAATGATGGATATCTTTTTATTGCTAAAGAAATTAATATCAATGCTAGGACTATCAGAGATCTTGCCCTGGGCTGAGAGGGATCAAATTTGAATACGCCTAGCCTTACCAGTTCGAAATCTGGCCCAGGCCAACCAAGGCCCGGCTCAATGACAGCCCTAATAAATAACCAGGAAAGTTCAATAAACCCCAACTGCAAGGAATCTTAAGACATCTGCGGTCTATGAGCAGGATTGCTTTAAGTACCTGTTTGCATTCTGGCAATCAAAGCGGATAGGATTGGCCCAGTCAATTTGTTTCCAGCAGTAGAAAAAAATGAAACAATTGATATTCTGGAGTGTTACTGCTTCAGGAGGCGATGTTTTGGGCAAACCAAATATCCAACTTTCTTTTTATTTGGGTCTTTAATTTATATACAAATTCCAAACTCGGATTCACCCCAACCAAACAGTATAAATAGATAGCTGCACATCAATTATTTTAATAATATGAAGCATCTATTTGATACAAGTGGATAGATGTTTACATACAGAGGTTGGATCCAATAAAAAGGTTTGTATTATTGCATCTAAGTGCATCTAACTGTATTTAAATGCATCTAAGTATGTTGAGATATAGTTCATGGGTGTGTGCATGTTCATATGAGTGCAATATACTTGGATACAGTTAGATGTACTTAAACACACTTAGACTCACATTGTTCACGTAAAAAGCTTCGTATTGGATCAGGGCTCTTCCATGAATGAGTAAGAAAGTTCTTTAATATAATCATTGCTAGAGCTTTGCTAAACCCACATGCACGCACAAGGAATACCATCAACATTCCACATGTGCCTGTGTAGCCAACATATGCAGTGTCCAAGCTGCCCATTGGGTGGCTCTGACCATCTCAACATCTTTACCAAAATGTTGTTAGAAACAGTTGGATGGGTGAGAAACCTTAGCTGAGTTTTTTCAGAAACTATCCCACCTGACACGTGGACTGGTCTTATACCTGGGCAAGAGCACAGACAGTGGTACCTGCCTGATGAATGGATTGGATCTTTTGTCAATGTGCCATGCTGGCACAGGTGTGGCTTCAACATGAGCTGCCTTCTACATGCATTTGGTCTTGGCAAAGTTCTAGTTATCAAGGTTGAATTTGCTCAATGATGTTGTGATAATTTGCTGTTTATGAGTAGGAAAATTCCTATTATAGAAAAAAAAAAAAAAAAAAAAAAAAGAGCTTAGGACCTACGTTCCTATCATTAAAAGGGCTGGCCTCCAGTCCTCAGTGCACTCTAAGAGTTGGTGCACACCTATCTTCCACCATCCAAAGACAGTAGGTGGAAATCCAAAATGGGATTTTCAAGCCACATTTTTTAACTGGTTGGGATTCTGCCTTCCGTCTTTGGGCGGTCATAGATGGTGGGCACACACTTTTGGTGCGTGGCCATGTGCATACAATCTTTTATGGAAGGCATCACTGATATAGTTACACTTGATCAATGTTAGAATTTGATTGTTTTTTTCCTCTTACAAATCTACACTTGTGCTTTCTTTCCTTGTGTTGTTGCAATCAACTTCCAATACCACGCTACTGGTTCATCCGGCACAAGGTGGCTACTGCCAATTGAAGTTCCAGCCAGATGAGGGTACACAAGCTATAAACCTCAATCTCATGATTCTGTCCCCACAACGTAAGTATTTTACTTGTAATTTACCATTTTCCATGATTAAATGCCTTGATTTTGTTGTAACTGGGGAGAACAAATTTTTCAATGCAATAATATGATCATGTAACAATGGCGTATTCATTCGTTTCTCAGTATGTATGATCTCGTTGTTATGGTTCTGCTTTCTCCTCTGATATGAGAGTCAAGACCGTCTTTGATTTTTCTTCAACATATTTATCCTGTCTCAGAACACAGTTTATTCAAAAAGCAATTCAGCAATGCAATGCTGTTCTTAATAATGGCAGAATCTCACAATGTTTTTCAAGCATCGATTGGAGGGTATTATAAATGCTAAAACCGAAACTGCTCTTCACTTCATCAAATCTAATGTAGATATATTAGCCCAATCAACATGACATACAATACACTATTATTTATTTTATGCATATATACATCTATAGAGGCTTGCTTGCATACATTCGACGCACTACAATAAGATAGGTGAGACTCTAGCCATTGGATTTGGGTCTTTTTCATTGACCCAAACTGTTTATTTGACAGAGCTCCCTTTGGATGGGGGATGCCCCAAAAGACTCTTAGATTGAATAATTCAGCCCTTTGATCATACAAAGCATCTGGTGACAATTCATGTTCAAACCAAAAGGCCCTAATTATCAAAGGGTTGAAATAATCCAATTGATAGCTTTTATTTGTTGACTTTCCACCATACAAAGTGGGACTTGTCATATAAATAGCTTGGATCATTGGAAGATGATTCAAAGGCTAAGTCCTGACGCATAGCTAGTTGTAGATGATAATTTCCTGCAGTGAGCTGCATGTGGGGACCACAGTTGTGTGTGTGTTAAGGTTTAAAGTATCATCAGAAACTGGTACATATTGCCTGATACATACTGGTATCGTCCATGAACGATGGGGGTGTATTGGTGCTCTGTTCTGGCTCGAAGCATCCCAATACGGCGCAATGCACAACGGTATTGGTGGTGAACAGTACATTATGTAACACACCCATTTCAAACCTTGGTGTTTATGTCATTCAACTTGTAGGGTTGCCCCAGCATGAAAATGGCGTGCCCAGAAATCTGGCAGAGCCATTTATAAAGTGGGCCACACCATAGAAAAAAAAATGGGCTACGACCCATAAACCTCCAGATTCATGTGGTGGTCTACCTGATAGGGTAGATGTTACGCCCCAAACTCGGAAAACAGGCTCACAAAATTCCTGATCGCCGAATCTAGTGCCGACAGCCTCCGTAGTACCTCATTCTCGGTTCCCAGCGCCCATACGCCAAATTCTGATCCTCGGATCCTACAAGGAGGATTTTCAGTATGAATTTTTTTTGTAATGGAGCATAACCACAAGTATACCCAAATCATAAAGGCAACATCATCATCACATATCCACTAAAATAATCATTTGAATACACTACTGAAAGGGAAATACATATATCGAAATCAAAGCTCCAGAGGACAGCTGCACGCTCCAAGTTCAACGCTGTTGCAACCTAACGCCACCTGTACGCATCTATCGTGCATAAACTTACAAAAGCTTAGAAGGTGGTGAGAGTGTGCATAAGCTTACAAAAGCTTAGAAGGTGGTGAGAGTGTGTACACAAGATAAGTGTCAAGTATACCATAAAGCACATAAATCATACATCATCAGGATAAGCAGAAATACTAACAAGATCATGAATCATATGATATCAGAGTAAGCGGAAGTATACTAGTAAGTTCATGAATGCTATCAGCCGTACCAAGGCTATGTGATGTAAAATATAATAAAACAATAACAGATGCTGAGGATGGAATGCAATATGCAAATCCTGACGAGCTATGAATACCATCAACCTCATCTAGGCCAGATAAGTGCAAAAACATAGTAACCCAAAATACTAAGTACTGCGGATGCAATGTAATATGCGGTGCGAATGAAATGACCATGCAGAAACGTGAAGTCGAGATGATAGTATGAAGTATCACAGGCTATGGGGTCCATTACAAGGGACTTTTATCTAAACCAGTCTCATACCTAAATTTGGATAGTTAGATACAATGTGGTAAACTCCTGATCTCAGGTTAGTCGCGCGCCCAACCGAAATCCTGGCCATGCTATGGTACACGTAACAAATAGTTACGCACCACCAGCCCGAGTGGATAGTGAATGAATGGATATGTAATTCCTGCTCAATAAGTCCACATATCAGTACGGTTGCTATCTGGGGAAATCACCGGGGTCTATTACACTCGACACCGACTACTTCCTCCCTAGCTGCACAACCCAGCGAGCGGAATAGACCTCACTATCTGCCTGACCAGTAGTCTGTCAATACCTATATGGCTCGTCGATAGCGGACCCATTTACGAGCTGGTCATACTCAGCCTAGCTTATAGCTCCCTCACTCAAGCGGATAAGGCCACACCCCCTCCCAATCGACCACGACACAGTGGGAGACGCGACCTACTGGTATTCGGCACTTGGGCGCTCATGTTCCACTCGGTCTAGACGTTGGGGCTACTCCTGGCCTCGGAGGTTCTGAGATTTTTACCCAAGGACATCCTAAGTGTCTACAGTGCTATAACCAAGTATTTCCGGTGTCTCATCTAGCCATCCACGATGTGCCTGTGGAGGCTACGGCCCTGATGTCGCTAGGGCGCACAATGATCAAGTCACATATATGTGAGATGTATGATCACACTATCCAGTCATGCAACAATCTTGCGCGTACTGCGCGATAATGTGGGGCACTCCATCTCAGAAGGAGTCTCGTAAATGGTCTGCCCAATGGCGTATGTTATAATCAAACATTCCTCATATAAAGCATATATATGATGCGTATGGACATGAATCATGGAATTATACTAAGCAGGTTATAAAGTAACGAACTATCCTTATAATACAGATGGGCCTAGACGGCCTACACACAACAAGTATGAGCCTATCAATGGGCCCTAGAGAGAGTCATAATGCGGACATTTAACCAACATTATTTTTACAATGTGGACGTCAAGCCAACATTGCTCCCAAGGCATGGCCCGCCATAAATATCACTACATAAACCATGGTGGAATCATATTCACTGGGCCTTACGTACATCCTATTGGGCCTCAACCCATGGGCCTCTAATACATCAAATGGGCCTCACAGCATGGGCCTTATGTACATTGTAATGGGCCATATCCCATGGGCCTTGAATACATCACAATGAGCCTCAACCCACGGCCCTAATACATCACAATGGGCCTTAACCCATGGGCCCCAAATACATTATAATGGGCCTCAACCCATGGGCCCTAATACATTACAATGGGCCTTAACCCATGGGCCCCAAATACATCACAATGGACCTCACAACATAGGCCTCATGAATATTAAGGTGGGCCTAAACAACGGCCACAAATAGATAAAGATGGGTCTCATACATATACCAAGGTGGGTCTCAATGGACAGCCACAGATAAATCAAGATGGGCCTAATTACATGGGCCTCATATATGTACCAAGGTGGGCCTCAACAATGGCCACAAATACATTAATATGGGTCCCATCATATGGGCCTTATGTTTATACCAAGGTGGGCCAAATCACATGTATCAAATGAGCCAATCCACCATTAAAATTCCTAAGGCCCACCATATATATATATATATATATATATATATATATATATATATATATATATATATATATATATATATATATCCCATCTATCTGGTCATAAGATCCACTTGGTAAATAAATCTGCCTTATTTTCAGTCTCATGCCTTAAAATGATCTTACAAAATGGTTGGACGGCGTGGATTCAACACATGCATCATGGTTGGGTGCCATAAAGGCCCACCATAATATATATATATATATATATATATATATATATATATATGGAAAAAGGCACAATGCGCTCGAGCTGATTTTAACGTCCCATGAGGTCGAGTTGTGTGGGCCCCCACCGTGATGCGTTTCAAACATCTACCCCATCAGTCAGATGCACCATTCCATCGTGAGCCTAGGTCTCAAAAATCAAGTCAATTCGTGACTTGTGTGGGCCACACCACATGCAGAAGTGGAGAGGGGCCGTGCACCATAAAAACATTCATAACCATTTTTTTCATGGCCCACTGAGATATGGTTTGTAAATCCAGCCCATCCATAATTCGTGTCCCACTTGTATGAGGGGTCAGACCAAGTTTTAGGCGCGTGAAAAACTCAGGTGGGGTCCACCGTCCACGACAGTGGACGGTGTGCGTGAAACACTGTAACAGCCTGGATTTTTTCCAACCTGGAATTAGACGTCCTTAGGCAATGGGTCGATCTTAACACCTGACTAACTTGTCAGAACTCAATCCCAAAGTCTAAAACGCTTTTAAACTCATTTCATTCACAAATCCCACCCTTCACCACCTTGATCATTCAATTTTTCTAAGTACTTTCACCCTAGACACTATCTTAAACTAGCTAAGTGTTATAACTTGGATCACCTTACATACAAACTACAAAGGACTCAGTACCACTTCAGGCAGAAATCTTATAGGACTAAATCCTTTAGAATGAGACAAAGTAACTAAGTACTAAACTAGATTAGCTACGAAATCCGTTTGATCCACTTTAAATACGATCTACAAGACTCAAAACTTGTAGAATCATTGATGCTAGGTTACCCTAAAATCTAGGATCAATCTCATTACCCGGCTGCTCTCGGGAGCATCTCGAAACTCCGTATCAGATCTGTACCGCACATCGGAAGTCCAAGTAATACGAAGTTAAGGACTTAGGACCGCTACGCTAGGCTTGACAACTATCTCGGAAATCAAATCCAGACAGTGTCCCACGACTATTCGTTTGAGTCCGGAGCGTGTGAGTGTGAGAATACTTGATTTTCTTTAAAAATAAATATCTCAAATAGTAATGTGAGACTCGTCGCTTACAGATCAGTTTTAGGCAACCAGACCGTCAGAATCTGACCCAAATACACCCTCGGATCAGGAAAAATTTCATAAACATATTTATGTATTCGGAATCTCCGATCGAGATCCACTGACCGTTGAACTGAAACTGTTCCGCCACGCGTGATCTGAAATCCCGACTGAAATGAAAACTTGACTAAACATAGATCCAGCGTTAGTGAGCTTAAGTCCTACCGCACACAGAAAAGGGGCCACCAGAAGTCCTCCGTTGAGCTGAAACAGATGCCCTTTGGACAAAACCCAAGTATACCTTGACCTTAAGTCTAATTTGGTTAGTTTTTAGGCTATACAAGGACCTTAGAACCCTCTCTCTCACAGCCATACGAATTTGAGATTTGAGAGAGAGAAAAGAGAGAGAAGTGTGGGAGATGTGGGAGAGTCTCCCTGCCCTTCTTCCCTGCTGCTATCCATGCTCCACCATTCCGTTCTAATCGCTTTTCCGGCGATTCCAGCTCCATTTCTAGGTAAGAAACCCTAACCCTAATCTGATTTGGGGTGTTGCTAGTTGTAGGTTATGAAATAACTAACTTATTTCATTCTATAGGTTGCCAAACTGCCGAATACGGAAGCTTAGCAAACCTATCGACTCCGTTACGATTCTACGACAAAAGGTGATGACTTTAGGTATATAGGTTATGGTTTTCAATACTTTCAATGTCAGATAATGATAGATTCATGATCTGCATGCAATTGCACATGTACAAAGTGTTGTCTGTTTTCCGTTTCGATTGAAGACGTAGAATATGGAATTTTACATATTCTAGGTATTCGTAGAAAATACCGTATACGTATATATTTTGGAAATGTGTTTGACATGATTATTTGTTGTATGAATATATGATATATGGATAAAATACTTGTTTGGCGAAAGGATTCGCCCTAATACATGTTTTGCTAATATACACTATGTATGTAGGAATAATGTATTGTAGAAAATACCGTATACGTATATATTTTGAAAATGTGTTTGCCATAATTATTTGCTGTATTAATATATCATATGTGCGTAAAATACTTGCTTGGCGAAAGGACTCGCCCTAATACATGTTTTGCTAACATACACTATGTATGTTGAAATATTGTATTCTAAGTGTTTGTGCAAATGCTTGTGAGAGTAAGTGTTTGGATGATGATGCCTTAGGTAGGTGTTGAGATGGAATTCTCAACTACCTTAGAGACATGTATGATTTCCTCCATGAGGTTGTTTACTTAAACCGCTTACTTGTGAAATATGTGTTTGTATTCTTATTTATATGGTGCTTTATGACATGCTTTATACATGCTTATGACACGTTTGTTAGCATGCTTGAATTACTTTGTCTATTATGCTTTACTCCACATGCTTTGAATATGGATTAATTGCGATTCAGACTATGTTTATAGTCCAGACAATCGGTACCAGACTTGAGTTCGTGGTTGAGATTTTTTTCGCCACGTAAGATGTGTTTGACGAACCCGAGTCGTACTTCAATTGGCGACAGTGGTTAGGCCACGCGAAGTGCTTATGCACTTCATGTCGTTCAGTTGATTATGCGCTCGAGCTAGTCAGGCTCGTCAAGTAACTCGATATCGTCTAATGTATGTTCATCATGTTTGGTCGTTATTGCTTGAACCTAGGGTACCAAACTTACCAGTGGAATCCCGTTAACCATGGTACCTCGATCCGCTAAGACTCATGAGCCGGGCATGGTGGTATGGGACACCGTGGTTGAGCTGTCGGCCTACGCTGGGGCCACGTGCCTCCCCGTAGTGACCAGTGAGCAACCAGACTCATGAGCCGATTATGGTGGTATGGGACACTATATTCGAGCTGTCGGCCTACACTACTTGATGGGTGATGGGGGAGTGGTGCAACGATTTCGTGTAACAGCCCTGGCAGCCCTGACCGTACCCGGTGTAGTGACCTCGAGCATACTCTAAATATGCGGTAAGGCGACGAGCCTTCCCATAGTAACATAGTATAAGCTAGGCCTGTATTGATAAGGTGATGGGGGAGTGATGCAATGATTCCGTGTAACAGCCCTGACAGCCCTTGCAGTAACCTAGAAACACACATCGTATGAGATTGTCTAGGATTGACGACCCTAGAATGGATCATGTTTGGAATGATACAAGGGAGGTACCTTAGTTTCCCAATCCTACTGTTTGAAATGGACTAATAACAACTCGGTAATCATGCTCATCATGCATTGCATGTGCCTGGAAGATGTGGAGCACTGAGGAATGCAAGCATGCCGCGAACGAAAAGGGTGTCGCATGAGAGAGTATGTCGGTGAGGGCATCCATCATGATTGCATTCATACTTGCATTAATAAGAGTAGTTAGGAGTGTTTGATTGTACTGCTTTATCATTACTGCTTGACTGAGTCGATAACATGTTAACCTATGCTTTATTGTTCCACTGAGTTAACTACTCACTCCCACGTTATGGGACGGTGTTCCGAACACTCACCAGACTTTGTCTGATTGCAGATGGCGACACTATTCCTGAGGCGGAGCCGGAATTTTGTGACGATGAGGGTGCTTTTTCGTATATGTTGTTTATGGCGGCTTCATTTGAGCCGTGTCTTGATCGATGGGATTACATAGATGTTGACTAGATGACACTACACCTTAGGTATATTTTGAAATGTACTTGTAATTTTTTAACCTGGTATTGTTATCACACTCTGGAGACTCACCATAATTTATATATTACATATAGCTATCACAGTCTTCCGCTTGCAATTTAACTGTCTCTGGAGTATGATATGCTGTTTTGGCTTAATCTTACTCATGTTCATTACTTAAATGCAGACAACATTCAATCATCATTCATTTTGTTGCATAAGTAATGCGTTGGAACTCGGGAGTTGAGTTTATGCTCGACCCCCAATTTTCAGGACGTTACAAACACATACATAACAGTGGGCTCCACCGTCCGCTAGACGGTGGTAATATAATACATACATTAATGTGGGCTCCACGTGGGCCCTACCATAATACTTATATGCCATCCATCCCATTGGAAAGGTCACTCGGGCCTGGATGAAGAGGATAAACAAATTTAATCTTGATCCAAAACTTTTATGGCCCATAAAAGGGTTTCAAGGGCAGACGTCCAATCCCACTATTTCCTGTGATATGGGCCAACTGAGCCCTAGATCAGGCTGATTTTTCGAGTGAATCCCCTTCAAGGAGTGGCCCACCTGATGAACGGTTTGAATATCAAATATACATCATGGTGGGGCCCACGGATGGGCCGTGGGTGGCCTGCCCGTTCGCCCAGCGCAAGACGCCTGACGTCCTACCTTTCTGACAGCAGCAGCAGCATGCTGTTGCAGTATATTTTATTTTATTTTATTTTATTTTTGAAGATCACATTGATTTTCGCGTGTGGACCCTGCGTATGATGGATCTACCATGCCCAATAGCCTCCATGGTTCAACACAAGCCAAATGAGCCCAATATTGAATATTTTTCGGTGTACAGAAATATTAGGGAAGATTTCAATGGTGAAAACCATCCTTTGCTATGTTATGGCCCGCCAGAACCCCGGATTGACTTCACTTTTCAGCTCAACACCTAAAATGACACGGGTAAAAGGATGGACGGCGTGGATTAAGTCCATGCATCAAGGTGGGGCCTATATGAGTGGCCCACCCCACGAGCTTGGAACCAAGCTTATATTTGTGTTTTTCCCAGTGGCTCAGACGCTGGACGGCTCAAGGTGGGACCTGCTCTCGTGGACCACCAATGGTGGATGGTGTGGGTACAACACATATGAAATTGGCCCCACTTAGAGATGGCTTGGATACAATACATGCCTCATGGTGGGGTCCATCCAAGTGGACCACATGGCCACATCATATCATTTGAAAGAAAATGAAAAAGAGAGTGAGAGAAAGAGAAAAGAGTGGGACACACATGTGATGGAGGGACCCCGACACTATGGGCCCTCCCTTGCATCCAATCATACATCAAATGATAATCAAGGTGGGCCATCGGCCACATCTTAGGGTCCCAAGTGAGATCCATACCATTGATCGGTAGGCCTCACTTGGTCCATCATAAAAACATGAAAAATCTAACCTAATAGGCACCCACCGTTCGATCTTCTCGGCCCGTTGGAACGCCGGTCTCCTTGTACTTCACTTTGATGGAGAGGATGAGAAATGGATGGCTAGGATGATGGATTTTTGGGAGAGGAAGTGGGCCACACAAACTCACTTTTCTCTCACTTGGAATGCATGGACGTGTGGTGCTTGGAGAGAAATGAGGGAGAGAGAGAGAGATGAGAGAGAGATTGTTGTAAGAGAGAGAGGGAGATGGGAGATATGAGTGATGGAGTGATGTGTACTTGACTAGGTATGGGTGTGTAAGAGAGAGGGTGAGAAATAGTTGACTTGGTGGTTGCTTGGAGATGGGATGAAAGGTGATGTGTACTTGACATGAAGTGATTGATTGATGGGACATGTTGTAGAGATTCTCTTAGGATTGCAAATGCGCGGCGTTTTCCTCAAAATAAACGTCGACTCACATCTCTTGGCCAGGGTATTGGATCAGTGCACGAGTCGCGGCGTTAGAACCGCGGCGACGGTGCAGTCGTAATGATACAGGTCTTGGATTAAACCGAGTCGAATCTACAGGATACGACTTAGGGTCGATCGCAAACGTCGGTTATCGGTCGCGGACTGCCAGACTTCGACGGAAAGGATCGCGGGATTCGTTGAAACAGTACGAACTAGGATACGGGTCTTACAGTAGATAAGCCTGATCTTTGGGACATTCCCTGTTTGACGGTGGGGAGACCCTGCTGGAAGGGTGCATGCACTTTACACAAAACAGTGGTCCCCACGTGCAGCTAGTTAACGAAATTCTCATCTACAATCAGTAGCATCTGAGACATCCTCATATGTGTGTATGTGTGTATGTGTGTATTATGTCTGGCCTCATTTTTTTAGCTATGGATTTTGGCAAAGTCAAAGAGTCTTTTTCCTTCGGTGACCAGCTCGAAAGTAATTAGCCATTTATTCCCCAAACAAGAGGCGGCTGTAGACAGCCTTGCCATTCTTCTCTGGGAGTCCTTGCGACGGTCCGATCATGGTGTAGGGGCGTCGGCTCACAAATATGGGGACTGAAACTCAGAGCTTCAGTGCTGCTGGCTATGACTTGGTGCGCTGCACTCCTGTACCTTCCATTGCTCAATATCTGCAAAATCCAATTAAACTTCACTACATGGGACTTGATTCTCATGAAATGGCTTCTGTTGCCTATATCATATTTCTAAAACTCACTTACTTGACTCCAAACTCAGCCAAGTCAACTTGGCTTGCTGAGATTTCGAGTTGAGTTGCTGAGAAACTCGATTGCAGCTACTAACCAGCAACCTATGCTGCGTATTGCTGTGAAGTTTCCTTCTCTTTTTTATTTCCTATACTAATTCTAACTGTTTTAAATATATACTCCCATTCCAAGTATTTTTAATCATATATTAAATATAGAGTTGAGGCAGACGGGTCAACTTGAGTTTTCAGGTTCTCAAACACTAGTCTTTATATCTGACAGGCCAGTATTACCACCAGTGTTCATAGCTCTATGAAATGCTCTTGCCATGTATTTCGCAAATGCAGTTAATGATTTAGATAATGGATCTGGTGGTCCATTTTGATGGACTCAAGGCAAATAGCCGCAGTGATTGAACAACCCCAACCGTCTGATCTTTGTGAGTGTTGATCATTGAATGCGCATTGTTGCTTGTTTTTTATTCAATTTCTTATTTAACCTTCCATTTGCAGTTCACTAATCTCATAGCAAACATGATCCAATCACATTTATTTGTGGGCCTATGTCCCACCAAATCAACAGTCTTGATTACCTTATGCAGTCACCACATGTTCCTCATGAAAAATTCATCTGACTTGTGTCATTGTAGCATTCCTCCCCAAAGGATTACAAATTTTTCCTAACCATCTAATCAAATGTCAAAATAACATTTTGGCTGGTGAACAGTAGTTACTAGCACCAGTTTACAAAACATGCACTGATCTAACAGTTAGGTTTATTTGAATGATAGGCAACAATCTCGTTGGACTTGCAACCAATTCAGACCATCTAATTATTGTGCCACAGCCAATCTACTGAAATCATTTGTGCATTGCGAATCGTATCTATAGCCAGCTTTCGAATGGTCAAGAATCGTTACTGCAGTGGTTACTAACCTCATCCAAAGATCAGCTGGTCTGAAATCATCTTTACCTATGATTGATGTATTGTTAACATGTCTTTAATCCGTAAAGTTCGACTAGCCCAGAGAAAGTTCGACTCAAAGTCTAGCAAGGAATTCCAAGGTCTTCGACCAGTCGAAGCTACCCTTCGACTAGTCAAAGCCCTGCTTCGACTAGTTGAAGGTTACGGACTGCATAAGTTTGAGGTAGTTTCTAGACTATTCCAAAGTCGGTGCGTAAATGGGGTTTCCTAAACTATAAATAGGAGTCTCTAGGGCCATTCTAAATTATTCTAAGACATTTTAAAGAGATTCCAAGGATTTCTAGAAGGGTTTCTAGGGTTTTAAAGGGTGTAGCAAGGGTGAGATTCGAAGTTGTTCAAATCGGGTAAGTCCTTTCTCTTTATAATTTATGCTTTCATAGTAGATTTGTGTCGCTTTGTGCCGTGGTTTTTTTTCGAAAGGGTTTTCCATGTTAAATCTCTGTGTTCTCTTGTGTTTGTTTGGTGTTATTGGATTGCTATCCTAGATCCATATCTGTGATTCCGCAGACCAAATCCCAACAAGTGATATCAGAGCTATCGTTGGGGCACAGATCTGAATTTGCAGAATTAGCAATAATGGGAAACACCAAGTTTGATATTGAGAAGTACTCAGGAAAAATAACTTTGAGTTATGGAAAATCAAAATGATCAATTCCTTGATTAAGCAAGGCAAAAATGGTGCTCTTGAGGAACGAAAATCTACTATGACTGATGATGATTGGAATACCCTTGATAAGAAGGCCTTATCCCTGATCCATTTATGTCTCACGGATGAGGTTCTCTACAATGTCATGGGGGAGAAAACTGCGGCTAAGTTATGGGCGAAGTTAGAGGATGTCTATGTGAAAAAATTCTCTTAAAATCGCCTACACTTGAAGTGTCAGTGGTATAACTTCAAGATGGTAGAGGGTGGAGATCTGGAGGCCCACATCGGCAACTTCAATAAATTAGTTTGCAAATTGCTCGATATGAAGGAAGTGATCAAGGATGAAGAACAAGCATGTATGTTGTTGAATTCTCTTCCGGCATCGTATGAGTCATTTAAGGACACAATGTGCATAGTAAATAAAACCCTAAGTGTCGACACTGTTATCTCAGCTCTTCAAGGGAAGGCCATGAAAAAGCGTAACAACGACATGGGGACATCTTCCAATGCACTGATTACGAAGGACATGAATTCTGAGCAAGGTACAGGATCTTCAAGGTCAAGATCTAGGTCCATAGGTAGAGGCAAAGGTAAGTTAAAGTGCTGGAATTGTGGGATGGGAGGACATGTGAAGAAGGATTGTACAAATCTTAAATCCAAGAGAAAAGACTCTGAGGCTTCATATAGGGAGGCCAATGTTGCCACGTCGGATAAATCGAGTGGATGTGATGGTGATGTTTTGTCCATGTCTACGATCAGACACTTTTATGATGATCATAAGGATGAGTGGATTCTAGACATATGCATCTTTTCACATGATTCCTCATCGGAGTTGGTCCACCAGTTACAGAAAGTGCAATGGTGGATAGGTGTTTATGGGCAATGACAGTGCCCATAATGTTGTGGCTGTTGGTACAGTGCGTACCAAGATATTTGATGAGACAAAGTGTATCCTAACTGTGGTGAGGCACGTTGCTGACATGAAAAAGAGCCTGATTTCTCTCAGTGCATTCGAAGTTATAGGGTGCAGGTTCATAGGTATTGATGGTGTTCTTAAAGTATCTAAGGGGGCACAAGTGATCATGAAAGCGCAACGACTCGATAATGTTTACAAGTTGATCAGGAGCACTTTAAAAAGTAGAGCTGTAGTGGATGTAACGGATTCCACCTCTACACGTGTGTGGCATGCTGGGCATGGCCATAAGAGAGGGTAGGGCAGGAAGGATGTGATGCGTGGACAGAGATACGGAGCAGGTGGAGCAACCACCTGTGAGAAGAATCACACAGCATAAGCACAGGATATCGGCGAGATACTTGGACGACTCCAATATCGCATATTCTTTCGTTATAGGCAAGGGGGATCCGTCTACTATTCAGGTGGCTCTAGGTGAGCCTAGTGCTAAGAAATGGAAGGTATCTATGGACGATGTGATGGACTCGTTATACCAGACTGACACCTGAGAGCTGATGGAGCTTTCAGTGGGTCGGAAAGTGGTTAGATGCAGGTGGATTTTCAAGGGTATACAGTAGATATATAGAGCAAGGTTGGTAGCGAATGGTCATGCTCAGAGAGAAAGGATCAGCTTCTCAGAGATATTCTGTAATGTCCCGAAAAAATCCGTACAAAGATCCGAGTACCACCTCAGGCAGAAATCACTCAGGACTAAATCCTTTAGAAATTAAATGAAATTAACTAAGTGCTAAACTAGATTACCTGTTAAATTAGCACTAATCACTTTAAATACGAACTGCAAGACCCAAAAATTATAGAACCATTAACGCTACATTGCCCTAAAATCTAGGATCAATCTCTAAACCCAGTTGCTCTCGGGAGCACATTGAAACTTCGTATCGGACTTGGACCGCGGGTCGAAAGTCCGATGACTACGAAACTATACGCTTATGACCATCTTACTGGGCTTGACAACCATCTCGGGAATCAAATCCAGATAGTATCCAGAAACGCACAACTTAAGCCCGGAGCGAAGTGTGTGAGAAACGCGAATATCTTTCGAAAATGAACTCAGATTTAAGTGAATTCATTCTTTCGCTTGCAAGCCAAATATAAGTATTCAGACCGTCAGAATCTGACCCAATTACACCCTCGGATCAGGAAAATTTTCCAGCATAGGTCAGTGTACTTGTGGCCCTGATCGAGCGACAATGACCGTTGAACTGAAACTAGTCCACCACGGTCGATCTGTAAATCCGATCGGACCGAAAACTTAACTCAACCTAGATCCAATGCCAGGGAGCTTAAGTCCGACCGCATGTAGAAAATGGTCCTCCAGAAGTGCTCCGTTGGATCGAAACAACCAATATTTGGCTATAACCTAAGTATACCATGGCCCTGGGGCCATTCCCATCACTTCTGGACCTATGTAAGGACCTTAAACCCTCGCTTTCTCATGTCATACGAATTTCTAAACCCTAGAGAGAGAAGAGAGAAGAAAGAGAAGGAAAGAGAGAAAGTGACGGAGAGAGTTGGAGTTTGTTTGTGGGATTCTATCCCACCACTCCACGTGCTTAACTATCACCTCTTGTAATGTCTCAAAAAAATTCGTACAAATACTCGAGTTTCACCTCAGGCAGAAATCACTAAGCACCAAATCCTTTAGAAATTAGGCGAGAATTAGCTAGTGTTAAACTAGAATACCTGTGAAATTAGCACTAATCACTTTACTATGATCTGCAAGACCCAAAACATGCAGAATCATTACCGCTACATTACCTAATCGTAATTGCTCTCAAGAGCATAAGAGCACACCGAAACTCCGTATCGGACCTAGACCGTGCGTTGAAAGTCCGATTACTATGAAACTATACGATTATGATCGCTTTACTGAGCTTGACAACCATCTCGAAAATCAAGTCCTAACAGTATCTAGAAACGCACAACTTAAGCCCGGAGCGAAGTGTGTGAGAAACGCGAATATCTTTAGAAAATGAACTGATACTTAAGTGAATTGAGTCGTCTCACTTGTGGGCCGAATCTAAGGATTTAGACCGTCAGAATCTGACCCAATTACACTCTCGGATCAGGAAAAATTTCCAACACATGTCAGTACACTTGTGGCCCTGATCGAGCACCGATGATCGTTGAACTGAAACTAGTCCGCTACGACCGATCTGTAAATTTGATTGGACCGAAAACTTAACTGGACCTGGATCTAATGTCAAGGATCTTAAGTCCGACCGCACGCAGAAAAGAGGTCTTCAGAAGTGCTCCATTGAGCTGAAATAGATGGGTTTTGGCTATAACAAGTATACCATGACCCTGGGGCCATTAAGCTCACGTTTGAGCCTATATAAGGGCCTTAAACCCTCTCTCTCTCTCTTCACATACGAATTTGCAAACCCTAGAGACAGAAGAGAGAGAAAAGAGAAGAAAAGAGAGAGAGAGAGAGTGTGTGTGGGAGATTGTTCTCGGGACTCAATCTCGTCGTTCCACGTGCTTAGCTACCACTACCGTATTGTTATTCCGGCGATTCTGATTCCATTTTCGAATAAGAAATCCTAACCCTAATCTGTTTTAGGGATTCAAATAGGGTATGTGATGAAATAGCTAACCTATTTCATACTATAGGTTGTCGTTGTACCGTAGACGAAGGCGGAGTATTCAAACTGAATCCGTTATGAGTTTACTGGCGAAAGGTGCGGACTATAAACGTATAGGTTATGGTTTTCAAGGCTTTCAATGTCGGTTAATGATCTATAACCGACTGGGTTGCCGTTTCACATGTTAGATACGTTGTTTTCCTTACTTTACGGTTATATATGAACTATGTTGAATATAAGCTATTCCATGTGTAGGTTGAAATGACAGGATATGTTAGGAATTTGGTTTTGTGTTTGCCATGATTACTCACCGTGAACATGTGATTGTTGAATACGTGACAACTCCTTATAAAAGGATTTGCCCTAATATAGCTTATAACTGAGTTGTACCGTATAGGTTGAAATGTGTAGTCTAAGTGTTTGTAGAAATGATTGAATGAGTATGAAATTTGAATCTCTGCTTGCCATGATTATCCGTCATAGATATATGCGTGTTGTATTCGTGACAACTCCTTAGTGAAAGGATTTGCCCTAATACATGTTGTGATCAACATACGTTATGTATGTTGATGTGTGTAGTCTAAGTGTTTGTGAAAATGTCTGGATGAGTACATATTTAGTAAGGTGTATGTTATATGGGTGTTGAGGTGAGATTCTCAACTACCTTAGCTATGTGTATATATCTCTTCATGTAACTTAGTTTAAATTGTGGGATTTAGCCTGAAATGCATTTGTGCAAATTATGTTTACCTTGTATTTTTTGAAATGTTCAATTAGTTACGTTACTTGAATTAATTGTTTAACTTCGATATGCCTACCACATGTGTTATCCTGTTATATTTACATGTGTTTGGGACTACTACGTAGTCCAGGCAATCGGTAACCGGTTCTGGTTTGGTGGCTGAGTTTGCTTTGCCGCACAAGACGTGTCCGATGAATCCGAGCCGTACTTTGGTTGTCAACAGTGGTTAGGCCACACGGAGTGTTTACACACTTCACGTCGATTAACTTGATGTGCGCTCGTACCAGTCGAGCTCGTCAAGTAACCCGATTAACCCGATGTATGTCCACCATGTATGGACGCTACTGCTTGAATCTAAGGTACCAAACTCACCAGTGAGAAGCCCCTACGGACCACCACCACCTACGGGCTACGACTACCCGCACGTCTCCACTGGACCACCACCACCCGATCTTGCCAAATGAACCAGGGCGGCCATGCCCAATCTCGACAAGGTGGGTGCCTAGATCTGTTTCTCTTCTTCTTAATCTTCTTCTTCTTCTTCTTATATGTTGAATGCATTGGAGATGTAGTCACCAGATGATGATTTGAATGGACAGATGTGATCATTTACTCTTTTTATGTGGGCGGATATTGATATAGGAGGATCGGGTTCCGTGATGGTCTGATGTGTTGGGCCAGGTGTTAGAGAATGGGGTCCACCTGATGAGTGGCTTGGATCTCGAATTAGGTTCCGTGATGGCCTGATGCACGTTTTTCATTTGTTTGGACAATGGGCCCACCTATATATGCGTTGTATCCATGCTGTCCATCTATTTATATAGTGGGCCCACCTAATGTATGGGTTATATCCACACTATCCATCTATTTGGACAGTGGCTCCCTGAATCCTGAATTTTTTTTTTTTAGAGAAAGCATCTGCTTGGTGGGATTCCCGTGATGAGTGGCATAGATCTTACAGATGTATGCTACGCTTGTATGCGTGAGAGTTGATAGACAAAAATTAGTGAACTACTAACTCTTGGCCCAATGAATGATAATTCTCATGTGATTCTTTAGTCGGAAAGGAATTAGGTTTGGTTAAATCTAATTGAGTATGCAGCAGGTGCCACCTCCACATGGTGTTGCATCATGCATGTAAACAATTTGATGTGTGTGTAATCTGAGCTTTCCATGAAGTAATCTTTACTATTTAGATCTTCTAGCCTAAAAACCCAGGTCATTTCACACCTAAGGTGGCCCACACGTTAACAAATAAACGGCTAGGAAAAAGTTTTAACTGTCAATTTTGTTTTTACGCCTTGGCCTACCTTGCGAGTGGAATTTTCTGTTTTCTTGGGTGCAGGATCTAAGCATTATTTCCAACCTTGCGGAAGGTTCAACTCTCACACATGTATTTCATATTTGCCCATGTGCATGTGCAAATGTGTACAACTTTATACTCGTTGGGGATTAGCAAACCTTCGAAAGAGGAAAGACTGATTTTCGTAATACAAAGAGATATATAGAGAGTGATCTTCGTGTGTCCATAGAAATGGAAACACCTCTCAAAAATAGGGGCTAAGCACTTCAGGGAAAAGAGTGATCTTCGTGAGTCCATGGAAACGGAAACACTTCTCGGAAATGGGGGCTAAGCACTTCAGGAAAAACCGAAAAAGTGGAAATCTTAAAAAAGTGTTTTCTTAAAATCAGTTACTTCGGTTGCTAATCAAACACACTTAGGGTTTGTTTGGCTTTGATAAAATAAGTGCTTCGAAGCATTTTTAATTGGTACAAGTTACTTATTATCAATTAAACAATTTTGGTTAGCACCTGGATTAATTGTTTATTGAGAAATGATGATATGAACAAGCTCGAGCTTGACTCGAGGTAAACTTAACACGAATAGAACCATTAGCTCGACTCGAACTTGACTTCATAGCTTTGGCAAACAAGCCAAGCTTCAATGTTGAGCTCGAGGCTGAGCTCGAGCTCGAGCTTGAGTACAATATGGACAAGCTGAGCCGAGCCAGGCTTGGACCACCTTGACTCGACTCGGCTATATGCCCACCCCTACTTCTCAATTTTCGTCATCTGGTAGTGGTCAAATCAATGTGTCTATTTCATGTTTAAATTTTCTTAATCTACCTATTTAAAGAGGAGAAATGATAAAATACAGTGGCCGTATCTGAAGTTCTGGTACAGCTATTTTTGGCCAGCATGTTATATATGTAAAAATCCAATCCACCATGAAGATAACCTGTTATGAAAGTCGGGTCGATCCACGTACACAAAATCAAAATCAGTTGAAACCCAATGTTACAATGCAGTGTGTTACTGTGGCCAACCCAATCAGTGGGTCCACCTGATTTTCATAACAGGTAATCAATGTATCGTATCCCAACTTTTGCACGGATTGGATGTTCTATAAATATGAAATGTTTGGCAAGAAAAAAAATGGCTGTATCATAACTCTGGTACAACATTTCTCAAGATTCCGATCCCCTTTGCTAATTCCGCACGCGGTTGGGATCCCTGCCCATCCACACGCATGTGCACGTGCCAACATGGAACACGTACAGGATCTGAGCTTTCCATCAAGTGGACTACACTTTCTGGATCTTCTGGCACAACAATCAGGCCTTTCATGCAGCAACAATATACAAAGTAAACTGATGGTTTCCTACCGTTCATTTTTATTCTCTATGCTGTGGCCTAACCGAGATATGAAGTAAATCGATTTTAAGGCCGGAAGATCTAAATAGTTTAGCCCATCTGATCGAAAGCTCAGATCTCACAGAGTTATTCCACCTACGCAGCACGTGTGACTGTGTACCTACACACGCGTGTGGGATTATACAACCTGATCAAGACCTTTTCTAAACCCTGGCTGTCGCGTACGTCCAACTTTTTATGATGGATGTGGACACATTACCGATTTGTTTGTAGCCATCTGATTTCTCTGCCCACTGAATAATTTAAGATGTTTTTATGGCCAACATTTTCCCGGCTATGGTCCACCACGTGGAAGTTCATCAAACACATGCTCTAGACCGTACCAACATGTCATGTGGATGGTGGGAACTGGGAATGACGATGTCTCGCTACCAAACTTCTAGGCTGGGTCGACCGAGTTGAGAAACCCGTTCTTGGATCTGGTTGGATCCTGACTCGGGATAACTCGGTTAGTCAGGGCTGGCCGTTGGGGGTGTCTATGGGCTTGGTTAGGGCCGGGTCAAGCTTGGTGTACATTGTTCAACACAAGCCCGACCCTGGCTCAACGTGACTTTTTATAGTTTCACTTGCTCTCCGCTGTGATCGAATGAGAATGAATGAGAGGCTCGTGCAATTGGCACGAGAGAGCAGGGATTACTATATATTGCTTGGAGGAATTTTCAAGTCGAGTCGCTCTGGTTGAACTTCGAGTTAAATGAAGTGGGTCCACTTTTTTGAGTCGAGCTCAGTCGGCTGAACATTGAGTTCAATCGAGTTTGGGATTTATGAAGTATGGTTTGTATTGCCACCCTTCTATTCTCTACACGGTGTGATTTCCGATTTTGCCACCTGAAAGTGAGTTTGTTTGACCTCCATCGGCACTCCTAAGCCATCTTTTGGGCTCCATATGATGGGTGGTCTATGTTTTGGATCCTTTCAATCGGGCCAAAAAAAAAAAAAACCATAGGCTGAATGGATGTTCACGATTGTTATTGTTAGCCAGAAGGTGATTTCAGAACAACATAAAGAATTTAATGGATCTCAATCAACTTTTAATTTTGACGGTTAAGATCATTTGAAGCTTTGAACACGGAATGATAGCTTATTTGACTTTGATTGCATAGTGTACAATACAACACTAAATTGGCATTGAGTTACGGTAGCAGAGTTTTGTAGGCCCCACCATGATGTGTGTTATATTCACCATATTCATTGATTTTTTTCAAGTCATATTAGTGATGAGTCAAAAACATAGGTCCATCAAAAGCTCAACTATACTACAGTACCATAGATAGCAAACACTAACTGTTGAAACCTTACAAGGTTTTACCATGATGTTTTTTTTGCCATTTAACCTATTCATAGGATGTCATGGAGACATTGAATGAGGGGAAAACACAAATATCATCTTGGTACAAAACTTTTCCAACTTCAATAAGTTCCAGATGATTAGGGGCTGTTTGAATTTTAATTTTTCTAGTAAATAGGTGTAAAAAGGTAATTATGACTAACTTCACCTCTTTAAAATATAGGCAAGGAATTTCATCTCCAAAATTGGTCCACAAAAATCATATTGTTGCCGATTTAAACTTGTGGGCCTCATTGTGATATATGTGACTTATCCACACCATCCAACCTTTTTAACGGCACATTTTAAGATATGAAGCCAAAAATGAGGCAAATCCCAAGATCGAGTGGACCACACCTTAAGAAACAGTGATTTTAAAGACGTCGACCATTAAAATCTATTTTCTCCCTAGGGCCCACATTGATCTTTATTTGTCATCCAACCTGTTCATAAGGTCACAGAGTCATATATAAAGGGAAAACAAAAATATCAGCTCGATCAAAAACTTATAGGGTCCTCAAAAAGCTTTCAATGGAAGGAGCTCGATTCCCATTGTTTCCTATGGTGTGGTGCACTTGAACTTTATATCTGCCTTATTTTGCAGATCATGTCCTAAAATGAACTGAATAAACGGACGAACGGTGTGGATAAGACATGTATATCATGGTGGAGCCCACAAATATAATGTTTTTTTTTCCATGGGATGACATGAGAGTGTTATAAAATTAAGTCAAATGCAGCTGAAAATTCTAAGGTAAATAATTATTACCCATTTATCTTGAATTACCACTGCAATTTAGAAAATCAAACAGCTCCTAAGTGATCAATGTTATTGTTTCCTGTGGTGTCATTTGCTTGATTTAGAAATCTTTTTAACATTTGAGCTTATATTTTAAAATGATCTGAAAAAGCTGAATAGACAACGTGGATATGATACATAAATTAGGGTGAAGCTATTGGCTTTGTCACGTAAACAAAGTACGGACCTGTGCTGTGTTCTACATTCCCCAATCCAATTCATAGCTTATTTGTGGTAGCAACGATGATGCATAAACTAGGGTGAAGCTATTGGCTTTGTCCCGTAAACAAAGTACGGACGTGTGCTGTGTTCTACATTCCCCAATCCAAGTCATAGCTTATTTGTGGTAGCAATGATGATGCGTAGAATAAATAAGCATAAACGCCCATGTGCAAGATCTAGATCATTCATTTGATGGACCCACTGTAAACATGTTATAACGTCTCAAAAAAATCCGTACAAAGACTTAAGTACCACTTCAGGTAGAAATCACTAAGGACCAAATTCTTTAGAAATTAAGCGAGAATTAACTAGTGCTAAACTAGATTACCTGTGAAATTAGCACTAATCACTTTAAATACGATCTGTAAGACCCAAAACGAGTAGAACCGTTAACGCTACATTACCTAAAAACTTAGGACCCATCTCTAAACCCAGTTGCACTCGGGAGCATCATGAAACTCCGTATCGGACCTGGACCACACGTCGAAAGTCTGATTACCATGAAACTATACAGTTATGACCGCTTTACTGGACTTGACAATCTTCTTGAAAATCAAGTCTTGATAGTATCCAGAAAGACACAACTTGAGCCCAGAGATAAGTATGTGAGAAACGCGAATATCTTTAGAAATTGAACTCATATTTGAATGATTCGTGTCGTTCGCTTGCAGGCCAAATATAAGGATTCAGACCATCAGAATCTGACCCAATTTCACCCTCGGATCAGGAAAAATTTTCAACATATATTAGCGTACTTGTGGTCCTGATCAAGTGACGATGACGTTGAACTGAAACTGGTCCTCCGCAGTCGATCTGTAAATTCGATCGGACCGAAAATTTAACTCGACCTAGATCCAATGCCAGAGAGCTTAAGTCCGACCGCATGTAGAAAAGGGGCCACCAGATGTGCTCCATTGGACTAAAACAACCATTATTTGGCTATAACCTAAGTATACCATGGCCCTGGGGCCATTCCCATCAGTTCTGGGCTTATATAAGGGTCTTAAACTCTCTCTCTCTCTCATTCCATACGAATTTGTAACCCTAAGAGAGAGAAAGAGAAGGAAAGAGAGAGAAAGTGTGAGAGAAAGCGGGAGATCATTCCTAGGATTCAATCCTGATGCTCCACGTGCTTAACCACCATTCCTGTATCGCTACACGGGCGATTTCGATTTCGTTTTTAGATAAGAAAACCTAACTCTAATCTGTTTTAAGGTTTCAAATAGTGTAAGTGATGAAATAGCTAACATATTTCATATAGATGACTGTCGTGCCGTAGACCAAGGCTTGAAATACAAACTGAGCTTGATACTTGTTTATCGGCGAAAGGTGTGGACTATAAATGTTTAGGTTCTAGTTTTCAAGGCTTTCAATGTCAGAAATGATTTTATGTCTGACTTGATTCCTATCTCACACGCTTAGATACGATGTTTTCCTTATATATACATAGACGTAACTATGTTAATTTTGAAATACATTCCATGTGTTTGTTGAAATACCTGAATGAATGTGGAATTTGGATTTGTGCATGCCATGCTTATTGAATGTAAATATATGATGGTTGTATGTGTGACAACTCCTTTGTGAAAGGGCTTGTCATAATATGTGTTTTAAACTAATTTATTACATGTATGTGATATGTGTAGTCTAAGTGTTTAATAAAATGCCTAAATGAGAAAATGCTTATTTGCATGTATGTAATGAGGGTGTCGAGATGAGATTCTCAATTCCCTTATCTATGGTTACAGTTCCTTTATGTAACCTATCCTATTACTATAATGATTTATGGATGAAATGCCTATGTGTGGTAACATATGTATTATGTGATTGTAGAAATACTTAAATAAGATTATGTTTAGATTTGGTTATCACATGCTGTCTTGGCTATTACATGTTAATGTTATTTGCTTGGAGTGTGATTGGGGCTACGATGTAGTCCAAATAATCGGTAACAGGTCCCTATTTGGTGGCTGAGGTTGTCTCGCCACACAGAATGTGTTTGATAAATTTGAGCCGTACTTTGGTTGTCGACAGTGGTTAGGCTACACGGAGTGCTTACGCACTTCATGTCGATCCACTCGATGTGTGCTCATACCAGTCGAGCTTGTCAAGTAACCTGATTGACCCGATGTATGTTCACCATGTATGAACGCTACTGCTTGAACATAAGGTACCAAACTTACCAGTCGAAATCCCGTTAACCTCGGTACCTCAATCCGCTAAGACTCATGAGCCGGACATGGTGGTATGGGACACCGTGGTCGAGCTGTCGGCCTACGACGAGGTGACGAGCCCACCTGTAGTGACCAGTGATCAACCTAAGCTCGTGAGCCGAATACGGTGGTATGAGACACTATATTTGACCTGTCGGTTTACAATTAGGTGACGAACCATTCGTAGTGACCTCGAGCATACTCTGAGACTGCACTGAGGCGACGAGTCTTTCCGTAACAACTAGATTATAAGCTAGGCCTGCATTGAGGTGACGAGCCCTTTGTAGTGACCTGGAATCGAAACATCGTATGAGACTAGCTAAGACTGACGACCCTAGAATGGATTATTGCTTGGGAAATTATATAAGGGAGGTACCTTAGCTTCCCAATCCTGCTGTATGAAAAGGTCTAATAAGAACTCGGTAATCACGCTCATGCACCGCATTGTATGTGCCTTTGGCGTTGGTGTTGAGCACAGAGGAAGGGGTGTATACCGTGACCATTAGAGAAAAATCGCAGAGGAAGTGCAGGCGAGGGCATGCATCATTAATACATATCATGTTTGTATTAACCAGAGTACTTAGAGATGTTTGATTGTAATGCTTTTATCATTACTACTTGATTGACTTGATAACATGTTAACCTTTGCCTTATAGCTCTACTGAGTTGATTACTCAATCTCACGTTCTAAACACCAACCAGATTCTGTCTTAGCTGTAGGTGATGACGATGTTCATGAGGCAGAGCCAGACTTTTATGATGACGAGGAGGAATTCTCCTACATGCAGTTATCAGGCAGGTCTATGTAGACCGTGTTCTGATCGACGGGGCTTACAGGGATCCTGACTAGATATCATTGCACTCGTTATGATTGTATTTTGGAGCACACGTGTATATTTATTTTGTACATTTTGGGAGTATACATGTATTTATTTAACCTGGTAACATGATCACACTTCGGAGACTTACTACAGTTTATATATCTTATACATCTATTACAATCTTCCGCTTGCGAAATTCACTTGTCTCTGGAGTATGATATGCTGATTTGGTATAATCCCATTTATGTTTAATTTACTAATACGGACAACATTTAATCATCATTATTTATGTTGCATAAGTGATGTGTTGGAACTCGAAAGTCGGGCCTATGCTCGACCCCCAATTTTCAGGGCGTTACACATGTCCCGGCCTAAAAGTCAAGCGAGTCCCTTATCAAGTGGACCCATATATATGTGTGTGTGTGTGTGCGCGCGCGCGCGTTTGAGAGAAATGAAAAGAAAAAGAAAGGTAATATGCAACATTCGCTTGGCAACCCCACCAAATGAATGTCTTGGATCTCCCACACGTGGCACGTGGCATGTGTGTGTCAGGCCCCGTATATGTTTTACTCACGTGTAGAGGTGGGCATTGAGTTGAGTCGGACCGAGTTAGGTCCAACTTGATTCGATCCGGTTTTGCCAACTCCCTTACCCAAACTTGATCCAACTCGGGATTGAGTCCAACAAGCTTGACTCGATTCAAACCGAATCTTGATTAAGCTGACCCGAACTGAGTTCGACTCGATCAGAGAAACCGAGTCGGTTCGAGTTGGGTACGATTTGGATCGGCCCACCAGCGAGGACGAGCCAGGTAGTCCACTAGCGAGGTCGAGTCAAGGCGGGCCACCAGCAAGGTCAAGCCAGGGCGGGCCACCATGCCCTAAAACGATGTCTCCAAATGGATGGATGGTGTGGATACAACACATACATCATAGTGGGGCCCAAAGAACATGATAACGTCACTTGAGTAGCTAATCCGCATCTGTCTAGAGCGAGGGCGGGCCATGACCGAAGTCTCGATCTTGGCGGGACCACCAGCTGCTTGCACCCGAGCTCCCAAGAAAGGCCAGACCACCAACGGCTTGCACTCGAGGTCTCGAGCCAGATCCCGAGCTTGAAAAAACGCAGAAAAAAAACTTTAAAAATAAACATACCTGATGAATGGACGAGGATGACCAGTAAAGATCGGGCATTGGGCTGCTGGCTGGCCTGCATTCCGATCGGGTTCGATGCGACACCAATACAGGTAGGGTTACGGTAGATGAAATGGTAAAGGTAAAAAAAATAGAAAGTTTAATTTATACCACCTGATTCCGGTTTAAGTTGGGTTTCGGATCGGATTGAATTTCGAATCGGGTTGGATCGGTTTACTATGATAACCCAAACTCTACTCGGTTGGGATTCCGATCAGGGTGGGTCTACTTAATCCGAATCCAACCTATCATTCAGTTCGGGTCGAGTCGGATCCTACCGCGTCGGACGAATTTGGTCCGCAGGATCGAGTCGGTCCTGCCCAGCTCGGGTCGCGGGCCTCAGTCCTCTTCAGCGTAAATGCATGACTCCTGCGACCACCTCCTTCAAAATGTAGCATCAGATGCGTCAGCTCATCAAGTGGCCAACATGTGTTCTTGGAATACAGAGAACACATGTTGGCAAATATTTTTGTACACGTGCAATGCACCTGATGAAGGGCGGTGATCTCTCACCCGAATGCCACGTTGGCATCTGTGAACCAAGTCCACTTTTTCCCGTGAAAGGGTAACGGATTGGCTACTCCCCCTGCCAAAGAGTTCATATATTCTGTCTTCTTCGCTGTCGGTCGAGGTGCCCACGTGGTAAGACGCCCGATTCCCACTGAATCATTAAGGGCAGTATCGTCATGTGGAAGTTGGAGGGAAAAAAACAAATCGTGACACTTTTTGTAATGGCGTTCAATTCACACTATTTCATGGCCATTTGAATGTCCTTCATTGGGAAAAGGATAATAAAATAGATGGACGGAGTGGATAAAATATATAGATCATGATGAACCCCAAAGAGTTTACTCAGTACGCTTAGCGTACTGAGTTACTCAGTACGCAATCCGCTTCCGGGAAAAGGAGAGGGAGGGGGGCCCACAATATTCCAAAGATACCTCACCTCAAAATCATAGGCGTTAGAAAGAGAATAGCCATTTCTACGTCTGTTGAAAGCTTTTGGATGGATTCCAATTCCGGAAAATAGGTTTTGTAGATGCCCTTCTTCTTCGTCCTCTCAAGATTTTCAACTCCACAGAGTACAGGTACATTTCTCTCGCTCTTGCATACATGTTGGAAGCTGTATGGGGGCCCACCCATGATGTTTTTGTGAAATCCGAACCGTGCATCTGGTGCGAAATCTTCATTTTTTTACTGTTGAGCAGGAAACATCTCAATGCGCAAAAATCAGTTGAGCCACACCACAGGAACCAATGCACGGTCCCGCCTAAAATGTGTCTATTCACGCGGTGCGGCCCACCTGGGTTTTGGTATGTCCCTTCATCCTGGTGGGTTGCGCTTGGTGAATGGCCTGGATGGGATGTTAACAACACGGTGGACCCCACATTCCATCTGGAAGCTTCTATGGTGGGCAACCCCCTCCCTTATGGGGGCCATTCTCTCCTTTGGTGGGGTCCGCATAAGTTACGGACTAGGATTATTTTTGGGCTCTGGGCGGAGCACGGTGGCTGCATCTAATGAACGGTTTGGTTGGCATTCTCCACATTTTGGCTAGTTCAATGGTGCATGCTGATAGTTGGGGTGTTGCGGGGATCTCAACGCATGTCTCGAAAATGGGATCCTGTAATTGAACTGATTTTCTGGATTCCGGCCACATTCGGTGATGGACTCAGTGCCTGTGTACACACCATACAATCTCTTCCAATTTTCTTGAGAGATGCAGTGGCTGCTCCTGATAGTAGGATTTGGAAAGAAGCTGTTGGTCCAGGTAGAGGGGCCTTATCAGGTTTTGCTGTCGTAGAGGAACTAGGCCAGTGTGGCCATTAGGTCGTAGAAATTGACGGTTAAAAAAAATGATCCAAGAGTCTGTAATTTGTCATACATGTGTGGTTTAACTGATGACTTGACCAGCCTGATTTTTTTTATTTTATTGCGGTGGCAGATACAGTGGGGTCCACTTGATGAACGGCCTGGATCTTGCAAGCATGTGCCATTAGGGTTGTCAATTGGTTGGGCCTGGGGTTGGCTTCAGCCCGGATTTTGAACTGTTCGGGCTGGCCCTGACAGGCCGGGCCTATTCAAAAATTTGATTTTGATAGGACCTAGCCCAGCCCCATTGACAGTCATGGCAAAGTAGCTGGTCTCCACCACCCACCACCTCTCTCCTCTCTTATTTAGAGATAGAGAGAGTGAGTGTTGGCATGCCGTTGGAGCAGAGGAGGGAGAAGAGAGAGAGAGAGAGGGAGGGGAGAGAGAAGAGAAGCGAGAGAAAGAGAGAGGGGAGAGAGAAGCAAGAGAAAGAGGGGAGAGAGATGCGAGAGCGAAGAAAGGAGGAGAGAAGAGAGCGTGTGGTGTGTGTGAGTGTGAGGAGGAAGATAAGAGGTGTGGTCCACTCGCACGCTTGATCAAAACTGCGTTTACTAGCTACCATCGCTGTCGTTGAATAAGGTAAGTGAATTGGCTCGTCTTCCCATTGTGCGATTGACTTAAGCGTGCCACCGATTTCTATGTTTTGGCTCCCTAGTTTGGTCGTCATGTAATCGTGTCACTCGATCTGCTATATGTTGTTTGCATGCGCTTGACTGTGGTATCTGAGTGGTGATTGACACAATTTCGATGAGAGGGAGTGGTAGAATGGATTTTGGTGTGACTTCTTATTGGTTGTACAAGTCACACCATATGGGAATATGTAGTGGGCAATGCATTTATAATCTCTACAACAAGTGTGTAGCATTTCACGACTCTGGTCCATAGTAGCATAACACTTGTATGTCATAAAACAAATAAATTTATCATGCACTACATGAACATTTGGATATGATCTATAATTTTAATAATTTATTGTGGGTACCAGTTGACTATTGCCATGGAGAGATCCTTTATTGTCCTTTCGGCTTTGATTGCTTTTGCTACGTCCAAACATGTACAACTTTTGACCTAGACTGACAACGACTTATTACCCTCATGTCAATTGGTTTGAGTGTTGTCAATTTAGACCATTAATGATGTTTGCGCATGAATAATTAAAATAAAGTGTCTCGGATGTGTTTCTCGATTGACTAATATAGGACCCTTTCTTACTTGATATAGTGACCACCAATGGCATCCAAATTAGTCATTGTCGATCTCTTGAAAAGAGAGAAAATTTGATGGGAACAATTTTGACGACTGTCGTAGGTCTATTAGAATTTTATTGGATAATGGAACGTGCTATACTTGCCAAAAACTGTTAGAAGAACAAAAATAGAAAACAAGGATGTTTCGACAAGTAATTTGAAGCTTGCACAAAAAAAAAAAAAAAACAAGAAATGGAAGAAAATTTACAGATTTGCTAGAAATATCATTCTTAGCTCTATGCATAAAGAGTTAACCATCACACGCAAAATACATGGGATTGTCAAGGAAATTCGGATGCCTTGATTGAGTCTTATGTTAAAATATTGGATGCCAAGATCAGAATGATACAGATGGAATTTGATGCATATAGAATGACAATTGGATGCTCCATTAAGGACAATACTAGGAAAATGGAATAGACGATGACAAATTTGTGAAATGTAGGTCGCGTCTTGACATAAAATCAGAAAATTATAGCAAGGTTTTGATATCTGCTAGGTTCTTGGGCTCACATTGAAGACATCCTGAATTACAATGAAGCAGTCAAGACCTATAAGGACTTAGCTCATCACCTAGAACATGAAGTTGAGTCACAAGTCATTCAGTGTAGTAGTAGTGTGCTTTTTTCTGTTGAAAGTTGGAAAAGTAGATATTCGGTCAAAGAAAAGGTTTAGGAGAATGTATAGATAGAATGCTCTTAATAATAAACCTAACCCATCTTATTGTTCACCCATTCCTCTACGTTTCCGTCCACAGTCAGCTTGTTCCCAACAACGACCACCCCGATACCAACCATATTCACCTCATAGTCGACTGCTCTACCTAGATATCAACCCATGAGACTTTTTAAATCACTACAACCCCATGACATGTATGTTGAACCTATGCAACCAAGGAAAGATAATAAGAAAAGTGCCAGAGGAGAATGTGATGGTTCCTGCTTTGTGTGCAGAAAATAAGGCCATAGGGCTAGAGCTTGCCTCTAAAATGGTAATTTTTAAAACCATTAGTTGCATTTGTACAAAGGTATTGATAGTTGCTTTAAACTTTAATCAATGGATTGTGGAATCAGGGGAAACAAGTCATGTGATAAAAGACAGAGAAAGTTTTGTGGACTTCCGGACTGTACCACTTGTAAGTCACAAGTTGTATATGGGAAACAATAGATTTAAGGACCTTATCGGAATTGGTACTTATTGTCTCGAATCAAAGATATGACACTCTTTTCTACTTAAATAAATTTTCTCCTAGGCCGAGAAGAAATCTAATATTAGTCACGTCTCTAGTTGGAGAGAATTTTGATGCCAGGCCGAGAAGAAATCTAATATTAATCCCTGGACGAAGTAAAAGAGGTTGTCTTCGCCACCCCAACCAACAAAGCGCCTGGCTCGGACGGCTTCGCGGGCCTTTTCTTCTCCTCCTGCTGGGATATTGTCCAGGGCGACATTTATCAAGCTGCCTTGGAATTCTTCCAGGGAGGCACCGTACCGAGATCCTTTCAATGCTTGTCTCTTTTCCTCATTCCCAAGAAGAAAGATGCGTCTTCCTTTCTAGATTATCGTCCTATTAGCCTGTGCAATTGCATTCACAAGATCCTTTCCAAAATTCTAGCAACCAAGCTGTCCAAAGTCCTCCCCTTCATCATATCCAAGAACAAAGCGCCTTTGTCAAGAACCGATCCATTGTTGAAGGCATTTCCTTAGCCTCGGAAATGGCTAGCGACATCGACTGCAGAGCGCATGGTGGCAACATCATCATGAAATTGGATATGGAAAAAGCCTATGATAGGATGGAATAACCCTTCATTTGCGCCGTCTTTCTTAAATTTGGCTTTCATCCGTCTTGGGTCTAGTTGGCTAGGCAATGTTGGGAAGGATGCTGGTTCTCCATCATCATCAATGGGAAACCGCATGGTTTCTTTCCATCATCGAGGGGCCTCCGCCAAGGAGACCCTCTTTCACCGACCATCTTTATTATTGCGGCCAAGGTCCTTAGTCGAGGCCTCAAATCCATCTTCCAGTCGGGGAGATGCCTCCCATATAATCTCCCAAGAAGTTCCATCATATCTCATATTCTTTTTGCTGATGACACCATTATCTTCTTGAATGGCAGGCTCTCTTCAATCCGCTCGTTGCTAGCTTTCATCGAGTCCTATGAAAATGCGTCGGGTCAGAAAGTTAACTCCTCTAAGAGCAGCTTCATTCTTCCCAAGAGAGCTCCTCTCAATAGAGCCAGGCAGATAGAAAGAATAACTGGATTTCAACGATCCTCTTTCCCCATCACATATCTTGGTGTTCCCTTGATCAAAGGGAGGATCCGATATCGCCACATGCTACCCCTCATTTAGAAAATCGAACATAGAATTGCCGGCTGGAAGGCTAAACTCCTCAATCAGGCTGCAAAGGTGGTTCTCATTCAGCACGTCCTTGCTAATATGCCCATGCATATCCTCTCCTCAGTCAATATTCCAATAAGAGCCATCTAGCACATCGAGAAATCCATGGCTTCTTTCTTCTAGGGATCATTAGAAGGGTCCAATCGGCACCACTAGGTCAGCTGGAAAGAGATTTGTTACCCAACCTCAGAGGGAGGCCTTGGGATTCGTCGAATGCGTGACGCCATGCAAGCATTCTGTTGCAAGATGGCTTGACACCTGATCCAGGGGAAATCCCAATGGGCCAAGCTTATTTCAGTGAAGTATCTTCGGTTGCCTTCGCCTTCTTTCCGCCCTGGTAGGAGCAGCGATTCTAGCCTCTGGAAAGACATTAACAACAATCTGCACTTTTGCATCCATAACTCCAGATGGCTAATTGGCTCCAGGAACGTCAAGTTTTGGCTCCAAAACTAGACAAGTAAGGGCCTTCTCTTAGGTGTGGCTACCTCTTCCCCTCAGCCCCCTCTCAGAGACAAATTTGTTTCCGAATTCTGGGACCCATCTGGTACCTGGAATCTCACCCAAGCAGCAAACCATCTGCCCCCTCAGGCTATTCAAGCTATCTCAGATTGCGGTATAGTGTTTATAGACAGAGAGGACAAGCTCAGCTGGAACCTCTCCAAGGACGGCAAATTCACTCTCAAATCAGCATGGGCCAACCTTCGCTCACCTCGGACTAAACAAAGATGGGCTATCTGGGCCTGGAACTCGTACATTCCTCCCAAGATAGCCGTTTTCTAATGGAAGGTAATGTGCATGGCTGTTCCTGTTGATGCGGTTGTCCAACGCGTTGGGATCAATCTTGCCTCTAAATGTTCCTGCTGTGATCATTGCTCCGCTATCAACGCCGACCCCTCCATCTGATCTCATCTCCGGTAGACTGCAATCACCAGGCCACAGTTAAACAGTCCAAACGCCCCATCATCTTCGTCAAATCCCCAGCAAAGCTGCCCTCTCCTCTCCCAGAATGTGGCATCAGTCCCCCCACCAAGCAACTTCCCTACTCACCACATACCTGCTTGCCTGCACCATCCATCCCCTCCCCCTTTTGGCATCTAGGGCCCAACTACCTCTCCCCTGCCATCAACATAACTAGCCTAGGTAGGCAATCTCGCTGGCCTCCCCTATTAAACGCGGCCAGCATCCCTGTCCCCAGCTTCAGCCACCCATCCAGTCCCACTCCTCCTCCCCTACCATCAGCCAATGCCCAGCAGGAACCTCACTCAGCCCCTCCTAATGGTCCAATCAACCATCGACCTTCAACACTCAACGCTATCTTTAGGCCCCAGCCCCATGTTGAAGATATTCATCACCTATTCTCCCTCAGTAAGATCGCATCTGCAGTCTGGACTCACTTTGCCACCCTTTTCCAAATGCCAATCAGCCAAAACCAGTCTATCCATGCCATAATTCACCAATGGTCCTCTGCCTCAATGTCCTCCTTGTGTCGATTTCTCATTGGCTTGGCCCCAACTATCATTGTTTGGGAAATCTGGATTGGTAGGAATGGAGCCAGATTTGACAACAAGACGTTTAAGGCAGATGCCACCATCTTCAGAATATCTAACCGGCTCATTGAGATAGGCTCGCTCCTCCCTGATATTGACCACTTAAGATGGCAAGACCTAGTCCTTAGAGGCTCCCAAGCGATTCTTTCTGCCCCCTCCCCCCCTCCTCCATGAGTGCCTCTGTTGTCAAGTGGGTTAAGCCTCCTGAGAATTGGATCAAGCTAAATGTTAATGGCTCTGCCAAGTGCAATCCTGGAGCAGGAGGTGGGGGAGGCGTGTGCCGTGGTCATCGGAGTAACATGATCTTCGCTTTCCACAACCAATTTGGTTAGGTATCCAACATGGTGGCAGAAGCCCGTGCCATGGCTGACGGCATCCATTTATGCAAAGTCATGGGGCTGTCCTCCATTATCGTTGAAACGGACTCCCGCACTCCATACGAAGCGGCCTCTTCCTCCTCCTCCTCTTGCGACTGGAACCTTTGGTACCTCCTTGGTTACATACACCAGCAATCCTAACCCCTGAACATCCGCTATTCCCATATGCTCCGTGAGGGAACTCTGTGGCTGATGGGCTTGCTAATCTGGCTAGTAGTGGTTCTTCTGATCATCTATATCTCAAGCCATTAGATCTTCCCTGTCTTATTAGAGGCAACCTCGTTCTGGACAAAGCTGGCTTGGGCTGTCTTAGACATCCAAAATCAAGAAAGGAGTTGGGTAAATCTCTCCTTCTAGCCCAACCAGCCACTCTCAGCCTCCTTCTCATCTGACCCCGTTGGCAAGACTGCAATCAACTAATATCTCTCTCCATGTCATGGCTTCTCTTCCCATTTCTAGCTTTTTCATTTATTTGGTATATGATAGTCGGGGCCCATCTGCGTTTTCCTGTCTTTCGTGGGCCTGTCCGAAAGGATGTACATTGTCTCATCAATACATATATGCAAAGTTTTCTTTTTTTTTTTTTAAAAAAGAGAGAATTTTGATGTAAGATTTGTAAAGACATGACTCACTGAGAAAAACAATGTAATAATTGACAGGAGTTGTTTAAGCTAGATGTTGTAGATAGTCTTTGATTAACATCAAGCAGCTCGACTTTTGTTGGTATGTCGATACTAGTGTTGTATCTGAATCTATAAAGTGACATAATAGATTGATGTATAGAAAGGATCGAATGAGGATGTTAGCATGAGATGGATTATTGGGAACATCGATTAGAATAGATATGCCTTTTTACAAATATTGTGTGTTAAGAAAGGAAACTTGAAAACCATTCCCTATGGAAGCTAGATCTAAAGAACCTTTACAAATTATATGTAGTGTATATGTGGACTACTGAATGTACGAGCTTGAAATGATTGTTGTTATTTGTCCTTTTCTATAGTTGCCATTGTTTTATGACTTTTATTGATGGGGGAGACTAGCAATTGGGCCTCCTTGTTTCTATCCTGCTCACCCCAAGGTGGCCGCTTCTGTATGGTTGGCGGGTAGAAAAAGGGTGCTCAGGTGGATAATCTTCAAATAAGGTCAATGGTGCTCTCTAATATGTATGCTTGAGGTGTATGAATAGTGCGATGGCATTCGATCACCTCTTCATACATTGTAAGTTTGATTAAAAAAAGTGTGGGATATCTTTCTTGAGGTTCTCATAAAAGTCATGGGTTATGCTGGGGTCAATAGAAGAACTCTTGTGGGCTTGGCATGGGGATGGGGTTCACGAGTAGGGGACGTTAGTGTGAAGTTTGATTCTTATGGCAATATTATGGGCTATTTGGGGGGAAAAGGAACAACCGGTGTTTCTGGAATTTAAGTGGATCAGTGAGAGAAGTGGTGAGAAGGGTTAAGTGGGATGTAGTGGATTGGGCTTGTTTAAGGTCCATCGATGTTTTTAATTTTTAAATTTTTTGGGTTATAGTTGTTTCCCTTCTTCTGAGGTTTCTTAGGCGGTGGTCCTTTAATAAAAGCTTCATTACCTTCAAAAAAAAAACTTTTGCTAATGACTAGTTTAGATATGGAACAACATATTTAATTTTTCAGAAGTTAGAAGCACTTGACTATTTTTAAAAGTATAGACCAAAAGTAGAGAATACGTTGGATAACAAAATCAAAATGTTGTGGACAGGTAGGGGTAAAGAGTACGCATTAGATATCTTCAAATTATATTGTGAAAATACTGGTATTGCTTGACAATAGACCATGCCTTACACTCCTTAGGGCCTATTTGATTGGACCGAAATACATGTAATAGATGTAAAATCATAATAATTATGATTTCCTTAACCTGTTTGCCACTGCCGCAATTAATTATATGGTCCTTGACTGAGGATCAACATAGTATACTACAACCAAGTCCCATGGTTTTCTAATCCGGACCGGTGATCGATTCAAACCAGTGTTTGAAGTATCGGTATCGCTATAAGTTTCGGTGGCCAGGGATACAGAAACAATATCGATATTGCCGATAATATCGCTGATAACCGGAAATGTGGGGAAACATGGGAAAAATGGTGGAATTTTAAGCAAAACTTCAGGAGATGTTAAAATGGACATATTTGCATATTTAGAAATAAAAAAATTGCAAAAGCATGCATACATAACAAGTTTGCATTTAATGGGGCCTTAAAAGCATGTGCTGTTGTAAGAAATCAGTCCAACCATCCCATCTAGACTATCTAACCATCCAACCTTTCATCTAAACATCCATTGATATTGTAAAATATCAACAACACATGATATTTCACCAAGAAATCATCAACAATTGGAAAGGAAACGAAAGATTGTGGTCTCAATATCGCGCATGTTGCGATATCGATAATATCGAGATATTATCAATATTATCAATGACAAATTGAACACTACATACAACTATGTGCCCATGAAAAAAAATTGAAATAAAATTTACTATCGAAATATCGTTGATACACTTATGATACAAGCATTACCTAGAATTTACATAGTCAAAAATATTGGCGATACACCATAGTTGAAAATATTGGCAATTACATTAGCGATATTGATACATTGGCGATACTTAGCGATACATTGCTAATACCTGGAATTTCTAATACTACTAGCTTTATCGGTATCGCTACCAGTGTTATTGATATCGCTGAGCTGGAGATAAAGATAATATTGAAGATATTTCGATAATATCGGAGATAATTCGAACACTGCATGTGTAGATCATTGTCTATATGTGAAGCAATCTAGAAAGCACTTCTTGATATTATCTTATATGTCGATGATATTGTATTAGTAAACAATGATTTGGGAATGCTTCTCTCAATCAAGGAATGACTATTATTGAATTTTGAAATGAAGTACATTGGTGATGTAGACTTTATACTAGGAGTGAAAATTACATGAGTTCGCTTGAAAAAGTTTTTGGGATTATCGTAGGCATCTTATATTAAGAAGATCTTTTGAATGATTCCCAATGCACAATTCCAAGCCAGTCGGAACTTCAATCGATAAATACTCTAAATTAAATAGAATTATGTGTTCCTAGTATGATATCAAGACATCTATGTCATCTGTCTCTTATGCTAGTGCGACATGCAACATTATGTATGCTGTGCTATGTACTACCCAAACATATATCATGTCGTAGGTCTTGTGAGTCAATATCAAAGTAATCTAGGACAAGCATATTAGCAAGCAGTCAAGAGAATTTTCCTCTATCTTTTAGGAACGAGGGATTACATGTTGTGTTATCAAGGTGCTGACCTAAGGGTGTAGGCTTATTCTGTTGCATCTTGGGCAGATGATTAAGATAAAGTGAGTCTACTTCAGATTATGTGTTGATACTGAATGGAGGTGCCATTTCATGGTGTAGTAGGAAACAATCTTCGACTACCCTGATGTATTGCATGTTGTGTAATGGCTAAGAGGGTGTGTGGATTATGAGATTTTTGAGAGCTTTAACTGTTGTTCCTACTGCTAAAGGTCTTCTCCTGATAAAAATGGATAACACATAGGCTGTAGATCTTATGAAGGATCCAAAACACCAAAGGAAAACCAAGTACATTGAGATTAAATATCACTACGTCAGAGATTAGGTGAAAGACGGGCAGGTAGTGCTCAAATATATTCCCAATTAAGAGATTTTAGTTGATCCCATGACAAAATCGATTGCTAGAGATATGTTTGAAATATGTGTCAGGCAGATGGGACTCACGAGAGCTTGATATCTTTCTTAAAAGTTGAAGTGTTGTAATTTTGTGTGAGATTTTTAGTTATACTCCCAACTGGTTATGATGGTAGAGATTCCATTCTATAGTATTTGAGATCTAGGACTTGTTCTATAAAATGAATTTTCTAAATACCCACACATTAATTAATTTTTCGCGTAGTCAATTTTTTAGGCATTGAGATCATTAGTGGTGGATCATGTCCTTCATTTATTTTTTCATTGGTAGGCTAGTTGTCCATTTTTTTTTTCCCCTGAACATTGGATAAATTTTATTAGTAGAGGTTGCAACCAAAATGTACATATATACAAAGAAACCTGAGAATAAATATTACAACTCAAACCAACACTTCAGAAACTAAACAATAGCCTTCGAAGCTACCGCCCAATCCTTCACATGCATCTTAGCCCTGTTGAAGACTTCTAAAACTCTACCCTCCTGATTCCTAAAGCAGCGGTTGTTCCTCTCTAACCATAGAAACCAAAATCCCACAAGGAGGCATAGGCGCCAAACTTTCAAACCCGACATACTTAAAACATTTCCATGCTACATCAGGCTAGTCTTCCCCACTTGCATGAGAATTGACCTCCTCTGATATCCGAGTGGGAGGTATGTTTAGGATGAGGAAGTACGTTGAGGTGGAATCGTCTTTGTAGTGATACATAAGATGAAGAAGCACAAGTTAAGGCGCGCCCATCTCCAGTCATAATTATGTATATGTATTATTGAATCCCTAATGTGCTGAGAATGTTCGGGTGAATTTTGCATGTGTTTGTGCTTATTGGCCTATGCTACCACATAGCAGATAGTTTTGAGTGACTGGGGATGAGAGTTTGGGAATCAAATGACATTCACAGTAGTAGAGTTAGGATTTGCTATGTTGAGTTTGCACTCATGTGCGTTAGGCAGGGCTTGTGTGTGTGTGTGTGGACTTCAATCATTGGGCCATGTGTTTGTGGGGACTTGGATGGTTTGGCTATGAGCAATGGATGCTAGTAACTACACCCGTTAAGAGTGGCTTAGGTGGTTTGGCCATGTGCAATGAAGGCCAAGAACTACATTGATTAGGAGTGAGTTTCAAGTTGAAAGCTCTAAAAGGGCAAGGGGAAGACCCGGAACGACGTGGGTGGAACTGTGGAGGTACTAAGAAATGACTTGAGGGGCTATGGTATTGTTGAGGACATGGCCCGTGATTGAGTGGAATGGTGGAATAGGATTGTAGCTGGCCCCAATTAATTGGGATAAGGCTTAGATGACTACGATACGATAATGATATAACTATAAATATAAATGTGCGTGTGTGCGTGTGTGCATATAGATATAAATATACATGCATTCATGACATAAATATACATACAGACATACACAGATGCATTATTGTTCAGAAAATTGTAGATGTTGACACTTTCTTTGCTTTATGTGCAGTTGTTAACCTGGTGCCTGGCACCTGAATCTGAAGAAATAACTGGGAGTTTCTTACCATGAAGGTCACACAACTAAGAGGCCCACTTCCTAATGGGTTGACAGCTACTCAGCATGAAGAGAAACCAATGAAAAAAATGATAAGGTCCTCTGCATCTGGATGTTCAGTTGAAATCCATAATCTCATGATAATGGACAATGAAGTTAGTGCCCCCAACATTTTGAAGCCTTCATATCTGGCTGGTGGCCGTAATAAACCGTTCTTTTCACCAGTGATGGTCTACAGAAAGCGCTTCTTTTCAGTGGTCAATAGCCAATCTTGCTCAGATTACAGCCCGGGTCCTTATGATGAGGGGAGTTTTACAGGAAAGAAAGGAGATCGTCTAGGCAGTTTTATGGAGGGAATTTTGTAAGCTTCGAGACCCACCACTATTCTCTACTGTTGTATAATGTTTTCAAGCATGCCTTCCTTTGCATTCAACCAATGTATGGGAGCTCTCATGATGGACCATTGGATGTTTATTTCAAAGGGTGCCACATTGGCAAGAACCTTGATTTTATATGGGGACACTCTCTTTCAGGGTGTTTTCTTGTTTCAGTCAGACACAACCCAGACAATAACATGGACAATATATTCAATATTACCAACTTTATAAAGGTTTACTTATTTAAGCTTTAAAAAACTGTAACTTTATCATATATTTCCTTTATTATATGCCATATTTCCAGTAAGCTCATTCTATATGAATTCATTATAGCGAATACTAGTGTATTGTATTGTGTAGTTAGTGGGCTCTTCTAGTGTAAGTGCATGTGCACACTTCCCTATTCTCCTGCAGTGTACTATATGCTTTATCATAATAAAATATTATGTGTTAGGGCAAGCAAGCCTAACACATCATCTCTCCCAAACTCTCCTCCTCCTTCTTCTTCTATCTCAATATTCTCATCTCTTCTTCACATTATTCTCATCAAACCATTTTCTACTTGGTATCAAAGCAAAGATCCAGGCATTCCGCATCCAACAGGTTGAGAGGCGACACGTCACCTGATGACGTATACCAACCAGGTGAGCGGCGTTATGCAACGAGAGCATGGACTTCGTTTGAGCTGAAAGTTTAGGGGTTTGATAAATCTTGATTTTAGAAGATTTGTCATGATCTTTTCAGAATTTATTGGACCTCATTTCATGGTATTTTGGGCGACATAGAGAAATTTAAAAATCGGTCCCTGATTTCGTTTTTCTTCGATCTACCTCAAATTGGTAAGCTTTTCTTTGGTTTCTTTGCTCAAGATGGACCGAAATCTTCATCCTAAGCTATCCATGGTGGATTTTTTTTTACTCAAGATCAATGTTTGAGAGGTTTTTAACCTCAAATAGGCGTGCGGCTGGGCCGTTTTTCACTCGGTCAGGCCCCCCTTTGATTGCGTTTCATTGTTTTTTTGATGATTGATATTTGTTTGAGGTTTATCTCTTGTCATCTTGAAGGATTGAGTGAGATAAGAGTTGTTTGAATCAGTCTTTCTTGGCATAGGGGGTCTCTTGGCATAAGTTTATTTCTCTTGGATTCTACTATGGCTGATAAAGGGCCCTCATCTCTTGACATAGGGTCTCTTGAATCCAACTCCTTGCAGATTACCTCCATTAAGTTGAATGATGACAACTATCTTCAATGAGCACAATCCGTAAAAGTATTTTTAGCAGCCCGTGACAAGTTGTCGTATATTTTGGATGATCCCCCTAGCTCTACAGATGTTACTTACAAGTCTTGGACAAAGGAGAATTATCAAGTTATTACATAGTTGTTGAATAACATGGATTCCTCGATTAGCCACTCAGTGATGTTTTTATCCTCGGCTAAAGGCATTTGAGATACGCTTCATGATATGTTCTTGGAATCTCAGAATTTTTCACGGGTATTCCAGCTTATTCAAGAAATTGGTCGGTTTCAACAAAACTCCAGATCCTTAAAAGACTACTATTCAACGCTTCGGGGTATGTGGGATGAGTTGGATATATATCAGCCTCTTCCTTCCAAATGTAAAGAGGATCATGAACATGCTCATAAGCAGCGGGATGAAACTCGTATCATGCAGTTCCTCGCTGGGTTGAGTTCTGATTATTTTCACGTTCGTGATCAGGTTATTATGTAGGATCCTCTTCCCCCATTGACGACAATCTATGCCATGTGTCAGCGTGCTATGACCTCTACTCTTCCTTCTCATTCATTTGTGCCACCCGAGCGTTCGGCACATCTTGCTGGCGATCAGTCCTCTCTTGGTCTTCGGGTACCATCCTTGAGCTCAGGGCGCATTTCTGGTTTTGCTGGTCGTGGTAGAGGCCGTGAGGGAGATCGCAGCCTTGACGGCCATAGTCTTCGTGGTCGTGGTGGACGTGGACAAGGACGTGATGGTTCCCGCATTTGTTCACATTGCGGTGGAACTAATCACACTGTTGATTATTGCTGGCTGCTGGCAGCTACATGGTCGTCCTACGTATGCCGCTGCTTCTGTTGCTTCCACTGTTGCTTCTGAGACACAGTCTTCCACCTCGACAGTTGAGCAGGCTACTTCAGGGGAGTCTCTTATCATTTCTCGGGCGACATATGATGCCCTTATGCGGCTTCACATTTGGGATATTCCTGAGCCTTCTCACGCATCTTTAGCCTAGTCAGGTACTACCCTTTTTGCGTCATCCTCTCCTACCTCCTGGGTCATCGACTCTGGAGCTTCCTTCCATATGACTGGTAAGTTGCAATTCTTTTCTTCTTATTCTCCTTCTTCTCCCACTCAATATGTCACAGTCGCAGATGGAACCCAATCTCTCATCTTCCTTGTCTTTGTCTTTGTCCTCCGTATTGCATGTGCCTCGTTTTCCATTAAACTTATTGTCTGTTAGCTCTCTTACTAAATCTCTCAATTGTTCCATCACCTTCTTTTCTTCTTATTATTTGTTTCAGGACCTACAGACGAAGAGTGATTGGTGGGGGGCATGAGCGAGGAGGCGTTTATCTTCTCGATGATACACCTGTTGCCGCTTATAGTACCCTTTCTCTAGATCGAGAGTCCATGACTCGGTGGCATTGTCGCTTAGGCCACCCATCCATTGCTAGATTGAGACTTTTGTTTCCCTCCTTATCTGTCACTAAACCATTATGCTGTGATATTTGTGAATTGTCTAAACATCATCGTGCTACGTTTCCTCCTAGCTCTTCTGGGAGGAAATCTCAACCTTTTCTTTTGGTTCACTTGGATGTCTGGGGACCAGCTCCAGTTACCTCGACTTTTGGATTTAGATATTTTGTTACCTTTATTGATGATTATTCCCGCATGACTTGGATTTATCTGTTGAAATCTAAAAATGAAGTGTTTGATGCTTTTAAAGTGTTTTATCATGAAGTGTGCACTCAATTTCATTGTTCCATCAAATCCCTCCATTCTGATAATGGGGGAGAATACATGTCTATTGCCTTTCTGTCCTTCTTGCAGGAACGTGGTATTTTGTCTAAGACTTCATGTGCTCGCACTCCTCAACAAAATGATATTGCAGAACGAAAGAATCGTCATCTTCTTGACGTTGCTCACACCCTTCTGCTTGGTATGCATCTACCCAAACATTTTTGGGGTGATGCTCTTTTAATTGCTACTTTTCTTATTAATCGTATACCCTCACGTATTCTGTCTTATAAATCTTCATTTACTATATTGTATCTTCATGATAATCCATTTCCTCTACCACCTAAAGTTTTTGGTTGTATATGTTTTGTTCAAATTTTGGATGGGAGTAATGATAAACTTAGCCCCAGGGCGATTAAATGTGTCTTTATAGGGTATACACGGAGTCAGAAAGGGTATAAATGTTTTGACCCATTGAGTTGCAAGAAATGTCTCTGCCGATGTCACCTTCTTTGAGGATCTTTCTTTTTTCTTCTCTCCAGGCCGTTCCCTTTGTGATCCTCTTGCGAGTCAGGGGGAGTATGACTCTTATCCTCTTTCCACTAGTAATCATGGGAAAACTCCTCTCCCCTCTATTCAGCATCCTGTTGGTGATATGGGTGAGCCCAAGCCTCTGCGGGTGTATCATTGTCGAGATAAATTTTCACAAACTCAGCCATCCACCCTTCCGCTCACTTTGAATGTTGGTTCAGGTGACTCTCCTAACTCGAGTTTAGATCTTCCCATTGCCTCGCGCAAAGGGTCACGATCTTGTACTCAACACCCCATTAGTAAATTCGTTTCATATGATCATCTTTCACCGTCTTTTTAATCGTTTGCAGCTTCTCTTTCACTACAGACTATTCCTAGATCTCTCTCACATGCTCTTTGAAGTCCTGATTGGACAAAGGCGATGATGGAAGAAATGTTTGCTCTTGAGAAGAATTATACTTGGGATCTTGTGCCACTTCCTGTAGGCCATAAACCTGTTGGCTGTCGATGGGTTTATACAATCAAGTTTCTTCCAGATGGCTCAATTGACCGCCATAAAGCCCGTCTTGTTGCTAAAGGTTACACACAGACTCATGGTGTGGATTACTTCGAGACATTCTCTCCGGTGGTTAAGCTTAATTCCGTTCGCGTTGTGCTTTCCTTGACAGTTAATTTATTATGGCCTTTGTTTTAGCTTGATGTTAAGAATGCATTTCTCCATGGGGATCTTGCAGAGGAAGTTTACATGCATCAACCTCCTGGCTTTGTTGCTTCTCACAATCCTACACTTGTATGTATGTTGAAGAAGGCTCTTTATAGACTCAAACAATCCCCACGTGCATGGTTCGAAAAATTTAGTCAGGCTTTCTTGGAGTTTGGCTTTGTTCGTAGTCATGCAGATCATTCTCTCTTTATATGTCGTCGATTGACGGACATCATGGTTCTCATTGTCTATGTGAATGATATTATTTTGTCTGGTTGTGATTCTACTGGAATGAGGGAGGTCAAGGATTTTTTGAAGACCAAGTTTAAAATCAAGGACCTTGGTCCTCTTCGCTACTTCCTCAGAATTGAAGTTGCTCGTTCATCATCCAAATTGGTCTTGTCACAACGAAAATATGCGCTTGATCTTCTCATGTAGACCGGCATGTTAGGGTGTAAGCCTGCTACCACTCCCATGGATACTTCACAGAAGCTTCGACCAGATGATGGTGCTCTCCATACTGATCCCGAGATGTATCGACGACTTGTAGGCCGGCTTATTTACCTGACTATTACTCGCTTAGATATCTCATTTGCGGTGGGGGTTGTTAGCCAATTCATATAAGCTCCCCGTACTTCTCATCTCACGGCTGTCTACCGTATACTTCGGTATTTAAAATCAGCCCCGGGTTTTGGCCTCTGCTTTCAGTTGCATGGTCATCTTCATCTTTCTGGCTATTCCGATGTTGATTGTGCAGGTAGTACTTTTGATCGCCGCTCTACATCCGGCTTTTGTACCTTCCTAGGTGGCAATCTTATAACCTGGAAGAGCAAAAAGCAACCAGTTGTTTCTCGGTCTTCGGCTGAAGCAGAATATCGTGCTATGACTCATGCGACGTGTGAACTCGTGTGGCTTCACAATCTTCTTGAAGAACTTGGCTATCCTCATTCAGATGCTATTTCTTTTCACTGTGACAATCAAGCGGCCATCCATATTGCTCGTAACCCAGTTTTCCACGAGCGAACCAATCATATTGAGGTCGACTGTCACTTTATTCGGGAGAAAGTCACTTCTAAGGAAATCGTCACTCCTTTTGTTCGATCTGGGGATCAACTTGCTGATGTTCTTACAAAGTCCTTGAGTCGAGATGCTCTTCATCGTGTTCGTGACAAGTTGGGCATGATCAACATCTATGCTCCAACTTGAGGGGGAGTATAGCGAATACTAGTGTATAGTATTGTGTAGTTAGTGGGCTCTTCTAGTGTAAGTGTATGTGCACACTTCCCTATTCTCTTGCAGTGTACTATATGCTTTATCATAATAAAATATTATGTGTTAGGGCAAGCAAGCCTAACACATCATCTCTCCCAAACTCTCCTCCTCCTTCTTCTTCTATCTTAATATTCTCATCTCTTCTTTACATTATCCTCATCAAACCATTTTCTACTTCTTCTATCTCAATATTCTCATCTCTTCTTCACATTATCTTCATCAAACCATTTTCTACTTTCATTACTCTAGTTAGATTGTTTACGATTATGCCAACATACAAGCTATAAGGAGAGTTACTGTTGCCTGATGGCTATACATAAATAAATCAAACAAAAGAGTTTGGGGATATCTTTGTTCAATATTTATTGCTTGCTCGGCCTCCAACTTATATGCTGTTATCAGTCACTTGTGTTTTTACGGAGACATGGCTTCTGCTCTAGCATAGAATACATGTCAAGATGATTATACCAACCAGCGAGCAACGAATTAACAAGAGAGCACTGCTGCTTGAAAGCAACACATTAGCAAAATTGCCAATGTAAGACCATTGTGGGTTTTTTTATTTTTTACTTTTTTTTTTTTTGAAATTTATAAACAACAAGAAAAAAAAGGAGGGCAAATTGCCTGGAGGCCAAAACGGAAAACAAGATACAAGAGTGATCTCTCATTGCTCCAACTTCAACCCAGACAATTTCCAAGAAAAGAAGAACAGAATACAAAAGATCAATGGAGACCAGTGCTACAAATGGAAAATGAAACACCTTGTAATGCACTAGGACATTGCTTCTTCACCACTTGACATGGATCTCCAGTCCTGAAGGTCCCCTCTCGACACACCTCGAAATTGAGGGCCCACCATAGCTCAAACACCCAGAAGCAACGATTCATCTCTTTTATGATTCCAAAGAGAGCTATAGCCAAGAGCTGTTGTTCTTTCTGCCAGAATAAGAAAACATGCACCTTCTGTGATGGAACTTGTCTCACTTGTGCTAAAGATACAAAACTCCTCAAGGTTCAATAAGTACATATCACGGAAATAAATTGACTTAACCCATTGGATAGATGTGAGATGAAAGTTGTCCCCCAAACTCTGTAATAAGCTCTCACCCTTGACCCTTGTTATTCACAAGTTTTCTTCAGGGGCAGGCATACTATGATCCATTAATCCTTCAAGCTGAAAACAATGTAATGCTTAATGTCATAGACTTTATTGCTATTTGGACCTTTGAGTTCCAGGGTTTTAAGCCTTTAGGTAGGTTCTTCACAAATACTCCTATGTGGTTGTAGAGATATCATATTTTCTTGTACCTTTTAAGAAACAAACAAACAAACATTTTTCTTGTAGTCATCTGTTCGATTGATTTTCTATGGCCTATAGTTTTGGTCATTGTGTAGTAGGACAGTCATAATTTATATGCCCTTAATGTTAACAATGTTCTAAGTATATTAAGAATTTAAGAGCATGTTTTGTTGGGAACGGTCTCTCTAGTTTTGAATATATCATATCGGGAGTATATTTTGTTCATCTTTAAGCTTCAAGAAGTTCCCAAAGGGCCAAAACATGCAATATGACACCTATAAATGAAATGGTTTTAGCTTCCTAACACCTATAAATGTAGCTAAAAGATATCTAAATGGTCCTTGTTCAATTGTTGAATGGATTTCAGCAAAATGTTGCCCCCACTCAGGTGATGGGAGAAACTTCTTCATTGACTCCATTCATACTCTTAAACTCATTGAGATCCCCATCTAGGTTCAGGTCCAACCTCTCATGAAAGAAAACCATTGGTGTTTGGCCTGCTGGCATGGTTTCGTATTGACAACCCCTTTTCTATCTTACCATCAACCTCAACAGCCCATCACTCCAATTGCTCTCCAACACCCTCTCTTCTTCAAGTACACTCCTCTCTAATGGTTGTAGCTTCATTCTCTTCTTTTCTCATCTTTCGAATTTTATGAACTTGCTACGAATATACACTTTCTATGGACTTCTCTCTGATACTCTGATATACACCACAGTTTCAGTTTGCTTCTTTTATCCCGGTCTTATTTCCCTCCTAATTTCTACTTGTCTATTCTTCATCTGGATTATGTGTCTTTGTCTACTAAATTCAGCCATAATTCCATCCCCATCCTTCTTCTCTCTTGGAAAAATAAGCTCTTATTCTACCGTCCTCGGAATCATCATCATTGTTATCAACGTAAACTCCCACAGACGCAATGAAATAGGCTATTTCATAGGTTGATTACAATCAGGTGCTATCTAATAGTCTATTACATAGGTTGATCACAATCAATGAGTTTGCACTCTTGCATTATTTATGATTCCCTCTAGTTCTCCTATCTCTATAAGGTTACTTTGGCAGGTCTACTGCGGAAGGTGACTTTGGCAGTATCTATCAGTCTACTTTGCCTGAAACAATCATGATATGTCCAACTCAATGGGCACTGACAATCTCTTTTCTAGGAAAGAAAAACATTCTTAATGATTGGGTTTCTTCTGAAGACCTCACTGAACAGTACACTTGTTTACCACTTGGAGTATGAACAGGTCAATGATCTTCTGTTTCTTAGTTTGCATTGGTGCGAGCATCGAGATTTGTAATCATATAAGAGTCCCAAAGTTTATAGTGTTGTTGGAATTTAACATTCCTTTAGTAGGTTTCTCTTGCCAGTATTTTTTATTCAATCATGTAAGTGTGTTGATTGTATCTGGATATAATAATTTATGGATGTCTTTTGTTTTCTTATTCTCATCCATCGGATCTTTGATGTCAATAAAGGAGAATATAACATACAAAAGATACTATATAAGCTTTGCTACCACCATTACTGTCATTCGCATGTATTGAAACTCCATGTAAATAAAATGAAAAAGGAAAAGTCAATTGAGTTGTGCGCGCATATTTGGTTCTTCATTTTTCTTCCAAGTTTTATATTATGCTTCTATGTTTTCCGTAAATTTTTGAATGACATTTAATTTTACACTTTATTGTTCTAGGTTTGTAATCCCTCTCAATTATTGCTTCCCATTTTGTTTTGTTCTCAGTGAGTTGATGGGAATTCCTACCAGCGGGTCACGTTCTAGAAGTGTTGATAATGAGCTTATAATTCTTGCTTTACCAGCAATTATAGGACAAGCAGTTGAACCCTTCTCTCAATTGATGGAGACAGCATTTATTGGTAGATTAGGTATTTTTTTCTATGCTGCTACATGTACTCCAATAAACATATCTAATCATCTTGGTCTTGTTAGAAAACACTTTATTTGATCTTTGGTCAGTACTTCATCAAATATGACATTCGTGTTTGTGCTATTCTGTCTATTATATCAAGGGTGATTGTTTTTTACATCTATCAGTTCTGCACCATGATGATTGATGTGTTCCAATCATATTTTGACTTCTTTGGTTTTATTGAATTGGACATTCAGTGGGCAATCTCCACACCCTCCATGTAATGGTCATATTAGATTTCCTTTGTATAAGACTATAGGAGATGAAAGATCATGGTGGATCTGGAGTCACGAGTCACTGCTTTATTAAGATCAAGATGTAGGGTCGAGAACATGGTTTGATGTTCGTCCAGAACCAGTACATATCACCCTATATCCACTGCTATTGCCCATGAACTATATGGTTATATTGGCCTGAAACAGCCTGATACAGGGGTGATATGACCCCATATAGGTGATGACTGATATAATACGTTGAGACTGATTTGCAGAAATTGGTCCTGAAGGAATTATGGGTCTGCTCATGAGGAAACGTAGTTTGCTGATGTGTATGTCTCTGTATGTGTGGAACCATGGCCCAGTGATCCAAATTGTTGATATGATGGGCCCCACTGTAGATAGGGGATGACTTGAAATCTTCCAGCCTGAAAGATCTTAACCATTTGGTCAATGGCCTGGAAGTAGACAGTTGAGCAAGAATGACCTGCATTCAACAAAAAAAAAAGTCTTGAAGTTCTGATTGTTGAAAGAAGCATATCATGAGATTGGAGGAGGAAAAGGGCATAGAGATTCTATAATCTCTCTTTTATTTTTCAAAGAAAATAGAGAAGCTAACATAGCCAATTGAGCAGTGAAGGTAAATCAGTGTCAAGAATAAGAGAATATAATATCTAGCAGCTATATGGGTAAGGAGCAAGAATATTTTCCCCCCCTCCTTGGGGTTTAAGTTTCAAATGTGATACAAGATGTGGCTCGATGTTCTCCTCCCCATGGAGCTTTAAACAAAGATACAAAATATCTGGACATTAAATAAAAATTTGCGTCACGTGGCCTTTTCATCTTCTTACAATTTGAATGCCTTGGAAAATCTTTGCCTTCATTATTTGTTTCGTATGGACTTAATACTTGCTCATTGTTGGAAAATTTTCATTTATGCCTTTTCTTGTTCCTTTAGGCATAATTTAATTGCCAAAAATCTTACTCTGTCTTGTAGATGTTTATTCTTTAAGGAAATATAAAATTCATTGTACATTTTTTGGGTTGACCAAAAAAAGAAAAACACCTTCCTATTCAAGCGTCCTATAAGACCTCTTGTTAGATACCTTTAGGCTTTTGCATAATGCATTAACTTTTATTTGCTTAGTAAAACAGGTGTGTAGTAGAAAAATAAGGGGCACATGCATAATATGAATATCAATCTTGACTGCATGAAGCATGCATGTTCATGTTATGTAAGTCATCGAGTTAAACTGTTGCCGCTACAGTGTAACTTTAGGCGCTGTTAGAAAAATGTACTTCAATTACTGTGAAAGTCGGCCCTGAAGAGTGGGCCTGCAGGATTTGACAGTTTACACGATATGGGACCGCAAAAGTTGATGATTAACGGTGTAGTCCAACGGTCTGCCTAACCACTACAGAAGTAGGGTCTTATCATCCCTCTGATTCTACGGTAGAGATGGCCCCGAATTTCGATGAATGATTTGGATCGTTTAAGGGACGGGCCAGATGGACATTTAAGGGATATGATAGTCTCTCTCTATTTTCTCTCTAGGCTCTCGTGGATTTTCATATGATTTTCATGAGAGAACTCCTTCCTTTTTATAGGGAAGCCTTAGAGAGTTTGGATGAGGTTGGAGGTTATCCAGTCTCATCGGATCTCCTTATCCAATTTACGTTCAAAGTTGAAGTTCAAATTCAACTTCAAACCACCGAGAGAAAACATGGATTAAAAAATTAGAGGGAAAGCCTCATGGGACCCATCCACTAGAGATTGCCCACAAGTGGGCCCCACAGGCCCATGTCCAACATCTCTCACTCAATCACGTTGTGGAATAGGCACAAAGAAGATTATTCATCTAGCTCGTCTCGTAACAAGCAAAACCAAACACCGCGATCAAAAGAATCAGAGGCGTGAGACTAGCTGGAACACTGTTATCTTCTCATAGGTGTTTGAGTAGTAAGTGACTACCTAACTAGCACTCAATAACTCAAGCTTTGCACTGCTTGTCCTAGTTCGCATAACCAAATCGGATGGAGTTAACTCCCGATCTGGAGTACTCGGCCAACATACGTACTTATCCAACTTATTGACTTATTCTGAAAATCTTGTTTTCGTAAACGTAGATTTAAATCCTTTTAAAATAATGTTTATATATATATATATATATAATTTAAATCCTTTTAAAATAATGATTATATATATATATATATACACACTTTTGAAAAAGAATATTGTTTGCAAAAACTCTATCAAAAACTCAATACTGCCAGCGGATAAGTCTTCAAGTGCGTATTTATAGTTCTATAAACTTGGTAGCTATCACGGGATCTTCCCCATGCAGATATGTAATTTGGAATCGATCAAGCCGTTTTCCTAATGTAATCGAGTTTGCCCAATCAAGGGCCTTTCGTCATCGTATAGTAAAGTAGTGACACTCAGTCTCATCCTCATATACACAAGAGGAAAGTAGCTAAGAACACACAGAGTCACCTACAGGACTGGCTACTCGCACGTTGCAATGATTAGATTGAATCAAAGGAATCAATAGGTAAAAGGTCCCTACACGTGGCTACAATCCACACCGTAAAGTAGACAATACTAGGCACGTCGGGTTTGCAGTACGCAGGTCGTCTCACATGGGGTATTACTCATCTCATATCCTTACAACTGGGCTTTTAATTCAGGCCATAACATTCATTGCATGAAGAGCAATGGTGCAATTATGTTATTCTACTTGATTAGTCTCATTTTTAATCCTTTTGGGACTGAAGGCGGATACGACTCACTCATATCCTTTTATTCATAATAAAGAGCAGTTCACACCTCAGCGTATGAACATCACCCCGAATGTACCTCTCTTGTACACTCAGGGTTGGTCAATCCGTGCGAGTGGGTGATCGCCCTGTCGATAAGTTTATAAATCATTTATTTTAAGGTAAATATTGGTGATCTACATACCTAGTTAATATTAGTGCTCAATACAAACAAAAGGAGAATGTATTATTCATTAATGAAAGATCAAAGGTACATGATATAAGCATAACACTCAAACTCTCCTCAATCCTATCTGCCTGATGTGAACCTAGAATAGATCTCTAGCTATAGGTTTTGTCATGGGATCAGCCATCATCTCCTTGGTGGGAATGTAGCTGAGGGCGACCTTTTTATGTCTCACTTGATCATGGACATAATGATACTTTATCTCAATGTGCTTGGATTGTTGGTGGTGTTTGAGGTCCTTTGCCAAGTCAATGGCAGAGATGTTGTCTATCCTCAATGATATAGGCTCACGAACGCCCTGTATGACACCCAGACCTAGTAAAGAATCTGCGAACCCATACGAATTCCTGAATTGCATCACAATATGCAATGTACTCGGTCTCCATAGATAAAAGGGCGGTGGACATTTGTTTCTTACTCGACCATGAGATAGCTCCCCCTCCGAGCAAGAAATCCTGAAGTAGACTTTCCCTCGTTGGCATCATTATCCCAGGCAACATCGGAATATCCTTTGAGCTCGAGACTCGAGCCTTCATATCAGGTCTTTTGTTCCTCTAAGATAATGGAATATGTGTTTGATGGCTTGCAATGAGACAGTCCCAGGTTACTCTGGTAATGACTGACTATGCCAACTGTACAACTAATAGCCGGTTTGGTGCAAGGCATAACATACATTAAGCTGCCTACTGCGCTTACATAAGCTACCGAGGACAACCAATTTTTCGGCTTCAGTCTGGGGACACGATTTCCTATCTAACTTGGTAGCTTTCTCCATAGGGATTTCAGCAGCTTTTGAATTTTCCATCTTGAACCGCTTTAAGATCTTTTGTATGTAGGTGGCTTAAGACAAGCCTAAGAATCTCCTAGGGCGGTCCCTGATGATTTTTTCCCCGAGAATAAAGTTGGCTTCACTAAAATCTTTCATCTCAAAGTTCGAGAAGAGCTAATCTTTAGTTAACATCAACAATTGCATGTCATTATTAGCTAGTAGGATATCGTCTACATATAGAGATAGTATCGGAAAAGATCTTTTAGACCGTTTCATGTATACGCAATGATCTTCTTGACTCATTGTGAAACCAAAAGTGGTGATGGGTAAGTGGAACCTCATGTGCTACTTTCTTGAAGATTGCTTCAGCCCATAGATAGATTTTAGCAGTTTGCAGACTTTCTTTAGGTACTTTTTGTCTACACAACCCATAAACTGTTGCATATATATCTCTTCATCCAAGTCACCATTTAAGAATGTGGTCTTTACATCCATTTGATTTAACTCTTAAGTCTAAACTTGTTACAATGGACAAGATCATGTGTATCAAGGAGAATTTTGCAATAGGTGAAAAAGTCTTCTCGTAATCAATACTTCTATGTGTGAAACCTTTCACAATCAACCGTGTTTTATACTTGTCCACCGTACCGTCTATCTTTTAAAAAATAAAAAAAAAATAAAATCTTGAGTACCCACTTGTTACCTATTGCTTTGCGATTGGAAGATAGATTTATAAATTCTTAGACTTTATTCTTTTCTAAGGAGGCAATCTCTTCGTCCATGGCAGTTACCCAATCAATTGAATTTGGAGACGACACGTCCTAATAAGAATCAGGTTTATCATCGTCAATCACAATGCAAGAGAATGACTGGCCCTCAATATCGAAGTATGTTTTGGGAATCAATCCTCTTTTGCTTCGACGCAACTCAGGGGCCTGCTGAGATGTACTCCTATTGTCCTGATGAACTATAACATCTCCATTTTGAGAAGCAGAACTCTTACTCTCCTGAGATACACGGGAATTTGAAAAGGTTTAATCGCAACCTTTTGCTTCTTTTGGCTGGGGTATCTGTCTTTGACGAAGGTAATGCCTCGAGATTCTATCTTAGTCCATCCTCCACGGTCCTCATAAACTAGAATGTATCCCTTTGAGTGCATGGGGTACTTAATGAATACTTACTCAATGGTTTTACTATCAACTTCTATGCAGAGCAGGCAACAAAACATATCCCAAAGATTCCTAAGGGCGTAGGTTGGTTAGAGAAGGAATCCTCCCAGTCCACATCTCATATGGGGTCTTAAGAATGGATTTAGATGGAACTTTATTAAGGACAGGCGACTATTAGTAGCGCGTCTCCCTAGAATGTGATTGAGAGATTAGCATGTGCCATCATCGATCTAACCATGCCCAATAGTGTTCTGTTCCTTCTCTTTGCAACTCCATTTTACTATGGAGTATAAGACATTGTGTATTGCTGGACGATGCTAATGTTTTCACTGTATGATTGAATGTTTCAGATATATACTCGCCACTTCTATTAACTCCAAGGATTTTAATTTTTTTCTCAAGCTGATTTTCTACTTCAGCTTTGTATTTGAGAAAACAATCACAAGCCTTAGATTTGTGTGAGATGAGATACGCATATCCATAACGTGAGTAATCGTCAATGAAAGTGACAAAGTATTGACATCCATTTCTAGCACGTTCATCCAAGAGTCCACATATATCAGAATGGATTATCTCTAGCAAACCCTTGGACCTAACCGCTTTAGGGAATGGTTTCTTGGAAGTCTTCCCAGATACAGTGTTCACAAAATGGCAAATCAACTTTGGATAATGAACCTGACAGACCAATATGAGTTAGTCTTGTCATACGGTCCCTTCCAATATGACCTAACATCGCGTGTCATTTTATGGATACAGATACTATAGATTCATTTGACATAGCAAATGAATCAAGAAATGCATCATTACTATTTATGTCTAAAATAAATAAATCTGAAATCAAATTTCCACATGCAAAGATGAGGTTATTGAGTCTTAAAGAAGCTCTTGTTTTGGAAAAATGAATATCAAAACCATCAACTAGCAACTTAGAAAAAAAATAAAAATTTCGATGCATGCCTGGTGCAAAAAGAGTATCATGGAGGGTTATTATCTGCCCTATGTGCGTACGGAGACGATAAACACCAATCCCTAGCATGTTTTCAGCATTGTTATTCCCCATGTGTACGTTGTAACTCCTCGTAGCTACAAGTCAGAATTCCTCGAGTCCTCGATGATCTCATGTCACATGCTTTGTTGTTCCTAAATCTAAAATCCACTCGTTAGAAAGAGTATCAACAGAAAGGATTTCAGAACAAACGCCTATAAACAAAGTATCTAGTGACTTAGGAATTACCGTCTTTTTATGGGCACACTGCCGGGCATAATGGTCTGAGTTTCCTCAGACATAGCAAACTAAGTTGGATTTTCTTGTCTTCTTCTTTCCTTTCCCCTTCTTTGGATTTGGAGGAGGCGTTGCGGACTTCTGTTCTTTTTCATTCCTCTTCACCTTCTCACGAGCTTTGGTCCGTCTCATGTTAGCTTTCCGCGTGTGGGTTTCTACTGGAAAGGCCTTGCCTGAACTTAGCTAAATTGCATTCATTTCAACCTCTCGTACTAGGTGACTACAAAAGTCTTTGAACGTAGTGATATAATCAATATAGTTTAGAATCCTTTAGATTGGGACCCAAGATTCGGGCAAGGAACAGTGCGTTGCGATTATCTTTTGATTTTTAGTTAATTTGCACCCTACGTTCCTTAGAGCGCCTATCATTTGCTCCATCTTGCGGATATGATCCTTGATGGGGTAGTCAACTGGCATCCTGTATTCCTGGAACTCTAGTTCCATTATTCGAACATTTGCATCTGACTTCTGAGCATAGGCATTTGCCAGTGCATACCAGATCCCTTTAACGGTCTCATGCATTTCATACGTCGGTATGATCTCTTTATGCATGGTATTAATTAAGATAGTACGGGCAGAACGATTTTATTTACACCACTTATTGTAGCAGTTCATTGTAGCCCTATGTTCTCCTATATTTCCGTCCTTAGCCATTATAGGTTCCTCTCGAACCTCATCAAGAGTGTGAAATGTCGTCCTCGTCCAGAAGGTTTCGAACTGCGCAAGACCAGTCTTCATAGTTGTTGCCGTCGAATTGTTAACTCTTGAGTTGTTCAATGATTAATACCTTGGTGGCTATCTCTACATTGCATCAAGTATCACTACTTAACTATGATATAAGGTATTTGTACTAATCATCAACATTTCTACGTATTATTCAAAAGTTCAAGTTATAAAAGTGATCAATCCATCTTAGATGAGATTTGAAAGTCTACATACCCAAATGGGTCGTGTGATCAATTAAGTTCTCTAATTTAAGATGAATATGACGCTTTTATAAGAATCTATTTGTATACCATGCAACCTTCCATTATAGGTTGCATGCATCATTTGGTGGAGGAGACTTAACTCTCACTCAAGTTATGTACAACCTGTATATATATAGGGATTATCCTAGCTAGGGGTGTACACGAACCGAGCTAGCTCGGTTAGCTCGCTCGACTCGACTTGAAAAAGCTCGATTCGACGCGGTCCGAAGCTGAGTTCGAGTTGATTTTTTGAGCTCGAAAATGAGTACTCGACTCGGATCCAACCCAGCTCGAATCGAACTCGGATCGAACCAGTTTGGTGACTCGGTTACTTTGATATTGATGTTGCTCACCAAGTGTTTGATGAAATGACTTAACGAAGTGTGGCTGGTGGCAAGGAAGGTATGTATATGAAACAAATACCTTTTTTTTTTTTTTGGATTTTTATGTTGCTTGGAAGATATTTGATAAAATACCTGAACAACCTTTGCTGCTGTTTTACAGACAATGGGATTTTGAAGGTGCGGTCCAGGTGTTTGTGGAAATGCCGCATAGAAAAACTTCGGCTCAAACTTCGGCTCGAATCGCCCGAGCCATGGCCGACCGAACAGAGCCGAGCTGGCCAGTCAGGCTCGAGGATCGAGCCGAGCCGAGTTCGAGCTGAGGTTAGCTAGTGGCCGAGCCGAGTCGAGCTATGGCTAGCTCGACTCGGTTTGGCTCAATGTACACCCCTAATCCTAGCATAAAATTTGTATTATCTTGATCTAAACACATCAAGCCTAATTAAAAGCACATGCTCTAACCTTATCGTAAGTTTTAATGGAAATAAGTGCCAAGATATTTAGAGAGTCCGAACATCGCCATTGATCTTCCTCCATTTGTGATGGATCCAATCATTACCTTTAATGATCACCATTGATGATGGATCATTTCATCAATGTTGATCATCACGGTAGATGATGGTTCCGATCACTAACGGACCCATGATCAATAGTGATTAGATGGAAACTGAGAGTGATCTACATTCACATGCACATGTGCGTTAATGCAGCACACACACATTTTATAATCAAGGGACACATGGGGTTACACATTTTGGTTATTGTGTTCCAAAATGTGTGGCCTACCTAACATGATTACTAATATGTACACAATCACAATATTAATATACCACAATCAAGATCATGAAAATCCAAAATTTTATCATTTTCTATCCTTTTATATGAACACATATATCGATCATAATCAATACAAGAGATTTTAACCATTAATACAAAAAATGGACCGCACCATCGGTTGGATCTTTCCGAAAAACCTCAAGTCAATTTCCAACATTTGGCCTAGATCAGCCCACAAATTGCCGAATGAAGGTTTAACAAGATACACTTAATCTTGAATTTGTGCATAAATATGGGGCAATATGGGCTGTCCAACCACTTGTGGATAGTATATAATGGTCCACAAAATTTTGCACAAATGATAGACATATTATATTATAAAAACTATTAGAAAAGCAAATGAAGGGTTAATGGGCCCGAGCCTTAATATTAGGCCCTCATTTTAAGAGAATGTGAACAACAATAATCGATGTCATGTTACTATCCATTTATTTCTAATGGTTATGAATATATTCGAATTTCGACCTCTAACATAATTTTAAAAAAAAGAGGACCCCCCCACCAAAAAAAAAAAAAAAGGCCCAAAAACCTTTCATCTAGGCCCATATAAAAAACAACCCAAATGTTCTTCTTTCTTAAAAGGGCCCATATAAAATTCTGGGTTATGCAATGGGTCCATAAAACCCACTCTTGCAGGCCCAACACAAGTCAGGCCCAACAAGCCCTTTACACAGGCCCAATTCTCATAGCTATCCTCTCTCTGTCTTCTCCATCAAGGGTTTATTGAACCATATTCTCAAAAAAATGATAGCCATTATTAGTTCTCCTCCCAAACCAAAGGGCAAAATGGCCATGGAGAAATAAAATTCTCCATTTCATTAGATACTGGCACTTTGCAGCTAGGGTGCCGTTCTTGTGATGGGGGTGGCGGTGGTGGTCATGGCTGTCGATTGCGGCTGGTGGCCATAGCTGCTGCGTGCGGCAAGCAGCCAGGGTTGCCATGGAGGGAAGAGGGAGGCGTGTCCCTTGGGGCTGCCGCTGCTGTTGCTGTTGGCGGTGGCGGCTGCCATTGCAGCTGCCGCTGCTTGCGTCTGCAGCATAAGGGTAGAGAGAGAGGCGGAGAGAGATGGGGAGAGAGAGGCAGAAATGGAGAGAAAAGGAAGAAAAAGGGGGTGGCCTATAGCATCCGTTTCTTGCTTGTGCCACTGTTAGCGGTGGCGGCTGCGGCTGCGGTTATGGTTAATATTGCTGCAATGGCAGCAATTTCGCATGCCTTCCACAAGAAGTGGCATTGATGCGCACTGCACACGAGCGAGGCCAACCTTGTTATCCCCAAACTCCTTTCCCTTTTTTTTTTCTTTCTAATTTCTCCGTTTCACCCATTCAAATCTTCCATTTATGTATGTAATTGGATTAATGGGGTAATGGAATAATATTCCTCTCTTATATTAATTTCTCATTCCTCATTCCTCAGATATTCAGGAATAAATGAGATATCTTTAATTCCGTTTAAGTATTTAAAAAGATAGAAAGATGGTGATCTATATATTTCAATAAAACAAAAGCACTAGTAGAAAAATGATAAAATCTTAGATTTAATGATAAAGGCCTACTTACCTCAATACAATCTTGTTTAGCTTAAATTGGAGATCCGTAGTTGAGTCACTCTAATACCATTGAAAGTCGACCCGGAAGAGTGGGCCTGCAGGATCCGATGGTCTACACTGTATGGGACTGCAAAAGTCAATGATTAATGGTGCAGGTCCAATGATTTGCCTAACCACTACAAGAGTAGATGGGTCTGATCACCTCTTTGATTCTATGATATAGATGGCCCCAGATTTCGATGAATAGTTTGGATCGTTTAAGGGACGGGCCACATGGACATTTAAGGGATACAATAGTTATCTCTCTATTCTCTCTAGGCTCTCGTGATTTTCAGATGATTTTCACGAGAGAACTCCTTCCCTTTTATAGGGAAGCCTCAGAGAGTTTGGATGAGGCTGGAGGTTCTCTGGTCTCATCTAATCTCCTTATCTAATCTACGTTCAAAATTGAAGTTCAAATTCAACTTCAAACCACCGAGAGAAAACATAGATTAAAAAATTAGAGGTAAAACCTCGTGGGAACCATGCACTAAAGATTGCCCACAAGTGGGCCCCATAGGCCCATGTCCCACATATTGATGGTACCATTAGGTTACTTATTTCTTAAGAAATATTTGGCCAACTCTAACATTCTTCAGGAAAGATAAAAACCAGGGAATGAATTCCCGAACAACGTGCTTGGTTTGTGTTAGAGTAAATTAGGGTATCCTTTTTAGATTATGATATTTTCTTATTAGTTAAGATGTGTATCTATTGAGATCTCTCCAAATCTCTACATGTCTCTCATTTCTTTTTATATATTCCAGTTATTTTTTGAGAAATAAAGAAGTTACAATTTTCATAATGTAGTCTCTTCTGGTCTAACATGGTATCAACGTTATAGTTATAATCTACAATGTCTCCACCACCATCTGTTCCCATCCACCATTTGTTCTCATTCGATGATCTTATAACTGCCACCGTAAATCTCGCAGTCTGTCACCATTTTCAACTCCACCATCATTTTCGGCATATGCTCGCACTAAACCCATCTATGCAGCCATTAAATTTGGTAGTTATTGGCTGCATCTTAGGCCATATTTGTTCTCTAGATCTATAGTAATTAGACCCATCTCACTGTTTTCAACACCAACAACCATCACCAACCATCACACCGTTTGCAACACCAACAACCATCACCAACCATCACACCATTTGCAACACCAACAACCATCACCAAGCATCACAACTTCCATCTCGATTGGAACTTCAACCAATTCTACATCTTTGTCCACCACCGCCATCTCTGTTGCAATTTATCGGAACCCTTGTTGCGATTGCCCTTGTTGCTAGTCAGCTCGTCACCTTATCGGATCTTCCGCCCATCACCATCGCCTTCTAGATCCGGCCTTGTTGTACCCCCATTCATTTCGGCACATAGCCCATCTCTTGTGGCCAAGCCGATTGTCGGAATCTCCTACTGTCACTTCCACCATTATTGCTGCGATCTGTGGGAACCGATTGTTTTCGGTTCTATCAATCTATTCTCGGAGTCTATCGTTGCCATCTCCATTTCCAGCGACCCATCTCCATTATCTTCGATAGCCATCACTCGTCTCCAAACCCGCCCGAGCATCTTTGTCCTCTCTTATTTCTTCTTTCCTCCCGACGACAATGCTCAAACCACATCACTGCTGTCGTAGGTTGTAGCTCTACAAGTGCACCATCTCAGCATGAATCATTGATCGCTACAAACCCCGATCCGCTGCTACCACCTCACACCACGTTTGTTGCCACAACCTTTCTCCATATCCAACGCCGTGAAAAACTCTTGCCATTGTCACCACTTTTCAGCTACTAAGACTCGTGATTCTTCGTTGTTGCCGAAATCCCCTACTTTTAACCCGCTGTCAACAAAACCCACTACCACAAAACCATCTTTCTCCACTCCTACTAATCGCCGCCACTGGTCCATATTCCTATGCCCTTGGCACCATCAACTTCTCCGCTGTCGGCCATTATCACCACCACCACCACATATCTAATACGTTTGTTTTACATCCGAACCACCACCGATCTGCCGTAGCAAAAACCCACCTTCTCTGGCAAACCACCATTGCTGCCATCATTTCCAAGTTTCCAACGAGCCCCTGTTGTCAATCTCTAGACTTACCACCACATGCATCATCTTCTCCGATGGCTCCTATTGCACCCGATCCTTGGCATCACCAGTTCTCTTGTAATAGATCTTGAGATCCGCCCTGTCTATCACTATTCGAGACCTAGAACCCACCATATCTCTATCAACTTGCTATCTCGGTGGAAACACATCACCGTCCATTGTTTTTCAAAATGCATTGGGAATCAAAAGGCAGGGTGTTTTCCATTATTTCCATTTTTTAGGTGGGTTTTGTTGTATGGGATTTGGGGTGTTGGATTTTGTCGTGAATAAGAAGGATTGGTTTTTTGGAAGTGGGTTTTGTTTTAGAGATTGGAGGTGTGGGATTTCATCGTCAATTGGAAGAAAGATCAGTTTTCGGGTGTTAGTTTTAATTTTGAATGTTGCAATTCGGGAAATTTATTCCAATTTTTGAAGTGGTTTTGTTGGGAGATCGGAAGCGGGGGATTCTGTAATGAATTTGATTGTAGCTGTCATTCTAACTCGGTGCTGGCACCTAAACACTAGCATTAGTCGACTATCTCCAACATTGTTGCATTATTTTGACACTTTGTTGCTGCCCTTCTTTGTAGTGATCTTGTATGCTGTATCAATAGTGCACCTGTCCTCATCTCCTTAACGTCATGGGCCTCAAACAATCACCACCTTGCACACCTTCGATGATGTATCTTTCCTTTCTGGGCATTTTGACAAGATGTGTTTTTTTGTTTATGTCGGGCATATGGACCAGACTTGTTATTGTGTTGGGTGTATGGATTGATCTATTTTTCTTTATTGTTGGAACATCTAGAGCTACCAGAAGAGCAACGGTTGAACTCCAAGCCATTGGAAATGTGTATCGATCAAAAGAGCAATGATTGAAATCTCGACAACTGGGAAATGCTACTAGATTATTTGCTAGTTGTTGAAGTGCCAATTGTTCGGATGCAGGACATGAAAATTAAATATGATATGCGAGATTTCAGGCTTAAGATCACATTAGTTCAGAAACAATTACACAAATTCCATATCCCACATGAAAGTCCAAACATTCAATTAAGGGGAATCTATGCATGTCCAGGCCTACACATGATAGGGCTGGATCAATAAAAATTATGAACCAAACAATACTCAAAAATAAGAAATAATCATCCACACATGCATAGTAATCAGTCCCTAATTCAAGGGACTCAGAAATTCCAATTCGGGGAACCCTAGGGTAAGAAAAGGGGCATAAAATTGGAGATTTGAGTAATTTAGGGTTAGGTTTAGGTGAAAGCAGAGTGAAAGAGAGGAGAGACGAATCAGAGAAGTACCGCACGCGTGGACAACAATAATGACCCGGATGCACGTGCGTGTGATCCCGACCGCATGTGTGTGGGACCCACTATTCAGAAAAATGCCACCTTTGCCCTGGTCGGCCAGGGATGGACTCCAAAACCCTCAAATCTTAGCTCGATGTGATGTACAGTTTGTGGGTGGTGCTCCGCCGAAGTTTCAACCCTTCTGCAGGGCCAGATTATGGAAATCTGTTGTGGAGAGAAAAACGGTTGTAATAGAAGATGGACTTGAAGCATAGATGATTGTAGGAGAATAGAAATATGGATGGAAGAAGGTGGGAAGTATGGATCATAGAAGATAAGGGCGGATCGGGATAGATGTGGCTTCGCACCACGGTAGTTAGCCCTTCGATAAAGGGAGGACTTCACACCCAATTAGGCTTCACAACTCAGAGAGTAGGAAAACGCGGAATTTTTATTAATCTTCCATTAATCAAAAGAACTAAACCCTATACCCCAAAACTTGTGCCATGTGCTCAACCTATTACTTGGCGATGAAGTAAACTAAAATAAAAACCAATCAAAGAAATCTAAAGCGTTCACGATGTTTTAAATAACATAAATAAGCAAAACTTAAAATATGAAATCAATTCGACTAGTGGGCCATGATCATGAGATTCCATGATGGGCTTTTCTTGGCTATCGGGCCCACTCTCTTGAACCAAAACTCCGTCTTCTAACTAGGAGGCTCTCCCTGTACGTCGTCATTAATCCAGATCGATGGCAGGGCCATCCTTCTAGCATACGTGCGTAGGGGGGGGGAGTGAGTGCGCGTGATGTCCCCATCAATTCTCCCCAGCTGTGAAGATTTCGTCACTGGAGAAATAAAACTCCTGAACCGCTTCAGGATGTCAGGATCAAGTCTCTGAAGCTCCTCCTCAGTGAGCCACGTGCTATCTGAAGCTGGGCGTGACTTCCATTTAACTAGGTACTTTTGAAACCCGCCATTCGAAGCGGAAACTATTTGCTAGTCCAGGATATCATCTATTTCCTTTTTGGGTGTGTGAATGTTAGGTATGGGAGGTAGAGGTTGGGAAAATGGGTTGAGAAGGGTAGGTATGAGAGGTAGAGGTTGGGAAGAAAGGTCAGGAAGAGTAGGTATGGGAGGTAGATGTTGGAAAAATGGGTCGGGACGGGTAAGTATGGGACGTAGAGGCTGAGAAAATGGGTCGGGAATGGTAGGTATAGGAGGTAGAGGCTGGAAAGAAAGGTCCGGAAGAGTAGGTATGAGAGGTAGAGGTTAGGAAAATGGGTTGGGAAGGGGACATGGTTTAAGGGATAAATATAAGGAATCAGGATGGGTGGGCGAAGGGCCGGATAAGTATCAGTAGTCCCCTGAAAAGTAACTAAATCCTCCACATCAAATGTAAAACTAATTCTCATGGAAGGTGGAAGATCTACCTCATACACATTGAGACCATTTCATTTTATAATTTTAAAGGGTCCAGCGCTACGCGCGTGTAACTTATGAATGGTACTCGGAGAATACCACTCGGGGCTGATGCAGATCATCACGGAGTCCCCAATATTGAATCATTTGAAATGTTTATGCTGGTCTGCAGAAAATGTGCAATGTTCATTACTAGTCATGATTTTTTACCTGATTTCTTGATGCCATGAATGAATGTGATGCGCGAAAGACTCTGCAGACTCTGACAGCCTATGGGACAGTGACATAGGGACAAGATCAATAGGTTTCCTAGGTTTATAACTAGTAAAGACTTCACGAGGACTTAGACTTGTGGACCTATCGATAGAACTATTCAACGTAAACTCGGCTGTAGGTATTACAGTGTCCCATGTTCTGGTGTACTCTATATCCCTCATAGGGGGAGACTCATCTGGTAGATTGTCAGGATAAACATCACGAAACTCATCCACTACCAGAATGACCTCAATGGGTAACTCTACACTAGCCTTTGGTGCACTCTCTCCAGCCACAAGGCCGCACATGTTGTACCCCTCAAAATAGTGGTCTTGATGTCCCTCATGGGGTGGGTGCATGGATGCACGCCTACAACTGATTTCTTGGCCAACTCCATTCATTGGTCTATCCTCCTGGCCACCTGCCTAAGATTGGTCATCCTTCCCAATGGTGGGGTTTGTCCTAGCGGAGGTCCCAAGTTGGGTAATGCGCACATCAAGTTGTTCAAAGCATTGGTCCATATCCAAGCGCTTAATCAAAGATTCCAACTTTTGAGACAACTTATTTAGTGACTCTTGCAATTGTTCCATGTTTAGTGTAGGGTGTCAACCATAATTCGGCAATATAGTTGAGAAAGTTTATATATATATATATATATATATATATATATATATATATATATATATATATATATATATATATATATATATATATAAAGAAACAACCTAGTTTCTAAAAATGAAAAAGGAAAGTTTTAAAATAAGTTAGGAAAGTTTCTAAAAAAAAAAAAAAAAATGAGGTGGGTGCAAATTAGGAAAATTTCTTTAAAAAAAAAAAGTCAACCTAGTTTCTAAAAATGAAAAAGGAAAGTTTCTAAGAAAAACAAATTAGGAAAGTTTCTAAAAAAAAACGAATTAAGAAAGTTTCTAAAAAAAGCAAATTAAGAAAGTTTCTAAAGAAAAACAACCTAGTTTCTAAAAACGAAAAAGGAAAGTTTCTAAAAACAAATTAAGAAAGTTTCTAAGAAACAAATTAGAAAGTTAAAAAAAAAACAACCTCGTTTCTAAAAAAAGAAAAAGGAAAGTTTCTAAAAATAGAAAGTAAGTTAGTTTCTAAAAAAGAAAAAGGAAAGGAAATTAGTTTCTAAAAACAGATTAAGAAAGTTTCTAAAAAAAACTAAACCCTAAACATGTAATGCATTCCCCTATAAGAACCCTAGGCTTTGATACCAAATTTGATGCAGGACATGAAAATTAAATATGATATGCGAGATTTCAGGCTTAAGATCACGTTAGTTCAGAAACAATTACATAAATTCCATATCCCACATGAAAGTCCAAACATTCAATTAAGGGGAGTTTATGCGGGTCTAGGCTTACACATGATAGGGCTGGATCAATAAAAATTATGAACTAAACGATACTAAAAAATAAAAAATAATCATCCATACATGCATAGTAATCAGTCCATAATCCAAGAGATTTAGAAATTCCAATTCGGGGAACCCTAGGGTAAGAAAAGGGGCATAAAATTGGAGATTTGAGTAATTTAGGGTTAGGTTTAGGGATTTTGGGTGAAAGCAGAGTGAAAGAGAGGAGAGAGAACCAGAGAAGTACCGCACGCATGAACAACAACAATGGCCCAGATGCACGTGCATGTGATCTCGGCCGCACGTGTGTGGGACCCACTATTCAGAAAAAGGCCATCTTGGCTTTGGTCGGCCCGGGATGGACTCCAAAACCCCCAAATCTTAGTTCGATCCGATGTACGGTTTGTGCGTGGTGCTCCGCCGAAGTTTCAACCCTTCTGCAGGGCCAGATTCTGGAAATCTGTTGTAAAGAGAAAAATGGCTGCAATAGAAGATGGATTTGAAGCGTAGATGATTGTAGGAGAATAAAAATATGGATAAAAGATGGTGGGAAGTATGGATCATAGAAGATAGGGACGGATCGGGATAGATGTGGCTTCGCACCACGGTAGTTAGCCCTTCGATGAAGGGAGGGCTTCGCACCTAATTAGGCTTCATAACTCAGAGAGTAGGAAAACGCAGAATTTTTATTAATCTTCCATTAATCAAAAGAACTACAAGGGGTGCCTATTTATAGGGAAAACCTTATACCCTAAAACTCGCGCCATGTGCACAACCTATTACTTGGTGATGAAGTAAACTAAAATAAAAACCAATCAAAGAAATCTAAAGCGTTCACGATGTTCTAAATAACATAAATAAGTAAAACCTAAAATATAAAATCAATCTGACTAGTGGGCCATGATCATGAGATCTCATGATGGGCTTTTCTTGGCTATCGGACACACTCTTTTGAACCAAAATTCTGTCTTCTAACTAGGAGGCCCTCCCTGGACGTCGTCATCGATCCAGATCGACGGTGGGGCCCTCCTTCTGGCGTACATGCGAAGGGTGGCGGCGTGAGTGCGCTTGTGCGTGTGATGTCCCCATCAGGTTCTCATCCCAGAAGTCATCAAAAGTGCTTGCTCGCTTCATGTCACTTGTCGTTTTGTTGCCACATTACTGTTAAAATTTTCTTCTGTTGAATAAATGTCCATCGTACATTTCAAACTCAATTTACTCCTTTTGGTGCACTTTGAGTCTTTTTTTTTTTGGGTGATGTTAGAGTAGATTAATCTTATTAGGTTAGGATATTTCCTTATTGGTTAAGATGTGTATCTGTTGGGATCTCTCCAAATCCCTACCGGTCCCCCATCTCTTCTATATATTCTATTCATTTTGTGAGAAAGAAAGAACTTGCAATTTCCAGTGCATTCTCTTGTGGTTTAACAGTTTGCTTGGTTAATGTGCAATTCTCTTTGCCCTCCAGTCTGAAGAAATTCTAACAGTTTTTGAAAACGATATTTATTACATATGTAACGGGCTTCGACAATGGATATTAGATGATGTTCTCTTGGTGTATGGCACGGTGGAAACTTTAGATATCTAGAACTATATTTGAGGAGGACCGTTGCTTTTGTCCTAAATCATTTTTTGCAGGAACATAATATTATGGAATGATATCTTGATTGTCAGGCTGTTTGGTTTTTTGAAATTACTGTTTAAGTTGTTTGTATGCGACATGGTGGCTTTTCAAATTGGATTTTTCCTCCTAGTCACGGCTATTTCCAAAACAATACCCACTAAAAGAAGGGAACAGATTTATCATAGTCATAGAAATTCCTGAGATTTTTTTCAGCTCATCATTTAATATTTTAAATAGCCCATTTAACCCATGTTAGGCATCAGATGTCTATTTATACGTAAGTTGACATGGAACACTGATTTTGTCTGTCGAGCCAATCTGGTCTTTGAATTTTGCAAAAGCAGGTCAATTTCATACTGTTATAGATTAGACGAGCAATCCGTTTTGAGTGCCTCTTCTCATCAGTTCTCTACGAATGTAGTTCGTGCTACACAGCCTATTTTTGTAGTGCTTCTTTATCGAGAAACTCAATGCCTGTTCGCAAGTGTAGAGTTCCGTTCATACTCTACCAACAGGTGCCAATGTATCATGTGTGGGAGTTCATCAAGTGAAGCTGCTGTATATATGTGGTGGCCAGAAAGGTGAGTCACATGTGACAGGAAAAAGGATGGTTAATGGAAATACAGTCCACACCTGTCAATCGTCAAACACATCTAGCCCAGCTGATGACTGGACCAGCCTCATTTTCAGGCCACAGTACACATGCTGTGGGGCCCACCTGATTAATGTCCTGGATCACACAAGTGTAGAAAGAGTAGGCCTGTAGGAGTTGATATCTGACTCCTGCGAGTAGCTATTGGAGTGTTTTTCTTGATTTGTTATACTGTAACTTGTTTTTGAGCATAAGATCTCCTGAAAATCCTATTTGTTGTCCATTACTTAGAGATATCTCAATTATCTGTTTTGGTTGTTTCCAAAAGGTCCCCTGGAGTTGGCTTCGGCTGGTGTTTCAGTTTCAATCTTTAATATCATATCAAAGCTATTTAATATTCCTCTCCTTAGCGTCACAACGTCATTTGTGGCTGAAGACATTGCAAAGAATGCCCACAGGGACTCTGTCTTAGGTAAGTCTGGATAGACATCTAATGTGTTCCTGCCAATAAGAATTTTATATGGAATTTACTGCATTTACAGGGAGAACAATTCAGCACAGGGGGTTATGTTTATCCATCTGAACTTGGTCCGGATTTTCTACAGATAGGGATTCTCAAGAAGAGAATGGTGTAGATAAACTTTTTTCTGAAGCTTCACCGGAAAGAATGCAGCTACCCTCAGTCTCTACTGCCTTGTTTTTAGCATCTGGGATTGGAATCCTTGAAGCTGCAGGTTTGTACTTGGGCGCTGGAATGTTTCTCAACATGATGGGCTTACCATTAGTAAGTTATGCATCTTTTGAGTTTGTATCCATATGGTTTGCTATTCTACACATGTTTTAGCTCTGTGCCTCTACACCCAGCTGCATATGCCTATGTTACATGTGGGAGATCCAAGCCATTCATCAGGTGGGCCCATTATATGTCCTAGGCCATAAATCAGTCTGATCAGGTGGGCAAGTCAAAATAGTCAGGCTATGGTCACCTATTTAATGTGCGGACCATTCTGATTCATGGGCCAGGGAACTTACACGATGTGCCCACTTGATAGATGGCTTGGATCTTGCACACATGCACCATGCTGGCCATGTGGCCATGTGTTGAGGAGCTGTGGTCTACATGCATATTAGAATCAGTAAGCCTCTATCAATTCTTCTTTTATACCAACAAGCTTGTTCCCTTTTCTCTATATTTTCGTGTTGCTACCTGATAGAGGTGCCTGATTGTTTTCTGGTACTGCATTCTTTCATCCAGCATGTTGTTCTTTCCTCACCTTTCTGTTTTACGCTATTTTCATTTCTTTCATATACTTGACTTTTCATTTACAGGGATGGACTGTTTCCTAAAACTCATTTTCTGAACAGGCTTCACCCATGCGCATTCCGGCACAAAGATTTCTCTCACTAAGGGCTCTTGGTGCTCCCGCAGTTGTACTTTCTCTGGCTATTCAAGGAATCTTCCGTGGTTTTAAGGATACAAGAACACCTTTGTTATGTCTGGGCAAGTGTCAGTCTACATTTGAAGTTATTATGGAGTTTACTGCTTCCTAGTCCTAATAAAAAACTCCTCTGAGTTTATTCATTTAAGCTGATCATAATTGAAACTTCTTTTCTCTTCTCCTCACAAATTTTGATAGTTCCATTGCTTGTTTATGGAATATGTTAGCGTGCATAGTTCTGTGTGTATGTGCAGTACACCATCTTGTTAGTGTATATGGAGTCCACCATTCCAGAGAATATCTTCTGTATATGATTTGATTGGATTGTGATTGTATTGTATTTGATTTGGGATTATCTCTTTGCATCCTGAGTGATTATAAATAAAGGTTGTGAGAGGAGAGAATAATCAAGCTCTCTGAAAAAATAAAAAAATAAAAAAGAACCATATAGATGAAGGGAACAACAAAGGAGAGAAAATGATTGGATTATGATTGTATTATATTTAATTTGGGATTACCTCTTTGTATCCTGAATGATTATAAATAAAGGTTGTGAGAGAGAATAATCAAGCTCTCTAAAAAAATAAAAATAAAAAGAACCATATAGATGAAGGGAATAACGAATGGAGAGAACAAATCAAATACAGAAGATATTCTCTGGTATGGTGGGTTGCATGCACACAGTACTGTGTACACTTACAATGTCGTGTACTGCACATACACACAGAACTATGTACACTAACAGTCCAATTAGTGTACATTTATTGAATATGTACATATACAGAGTTTACAATAGAATAATAGAAAAAAACATTGCATGAGATAATATCATTTAAATGCTACAAGGAATGCACTTTTGGGGAGCCAAGCTACTTGGTGTCCCCCCTCATATCAGCTGGGCTACTGCATCATGGGCTCTGCTTATGCAGAATGGGCACATCTGGGCACTATTCATGCTGTGATGTACGAACCGATAATCACCTGTTAGAGATATAATACATCCCAGTGTTTGTAGTGTCGATATCACTACATGTATCTCTGACCAGGGGTACAGAAACATGCATCGATATCGCCGATAATGTCACTGCTACCAAGAAATATATTGCTGACTGAGGGAAACATGGAGATAGGTGGAATTATCCAATGAAACTTCAAGAGATGCTAAAAGACACATGTTTACGTAATTAGGAATAAAATAAATTGCGAAAAAAGAACCACACATGGTAAGTTAAATAGGGGCCTAAACCATGTGCCGTTGTAAAAGGCCTGTGCAATAGTAAGCAAAATAAGTTCATATCATACAAATGTAGGTAGTAAACAATAATTAAGAGATCCAAAGACTAAAGAGAATGGAAAGCATACCTATCCAGCTATCCCTCAAACCTATCCATCCATCCATCCATCCATCCATGCATACATACATATGTTTATGCATGATCCATCCATCCATCCATCCATCCATCCATCCATGCATGCATATATACATAATTACATAGATTTATAATGCATAATTACATAGATTTATAATACCTGATTCATCATCCACCCATCGACCCATCAACCCATCCACCCATCCATCAATTCATCCATGTAGACAAACATACGTGCATTATACATACATTACATACGTACATACATGCATGCATGCATTCCTCAAAATCAGTGTATTAAATAGCGTGGTAGCGTAGCGTGTAGCGTACGCTACGTAGCGTAGCATACAAAAAACGCTACGTAGCGTATAAAATAGCGTAAAAAAAAGAAAAAAAAATTGGTAAAAAAAAAAGAAAAAAAACATACTTTTTGTTCTTTTCTTTTCTTTTCTTTTCTTTTCTTTTCTTTTCTTTTCTTTCTTCTTTTTCTTTTTCTTCTTCTCCTTCTTCTTCTCGCCTGGCTGTCATTTCTTGAGGCCTGATTCTTGACTTAGGGCCTCCTCCTCCTCCTCCTCCTCCTCCTTCTTCTTCTTCTCTCTCTCTCTCTCTCTCTCTCTCTCTCTCTCTCTCTCTCTCTCTCTCTCTTTTCCCTCTTCTTTCCCTCCTTTTCTTTTCGGTTTCCCTCTCGGTTTTTTCTCTTTCAAATCGGAGCGGTTTGACTGGTGTAGTATAGTCTGCTTTAGGGACGTGTCATGCTAAGACGAGCGCCGACACTCCTCGAGCTCCGAGTTGTACGAACGGAGTTCAAAGGAGATTAAAGTTACATGGGCTCCACAACGATGTATTTATTATATCTACACATGTTCATCTATTTTTAAATATCATTTTAGAGCATTAGCCAAAAAATGAATTGTATCCAAAGATCGTCTGGACCACACCAAAATAGCAAGCGGCGAGATGATGATTTTTCACCGTTAAAAAAATTCGTAGGCCCACCATAACGTTTATTTTCCATCCAATTGCTCAAAAGGTCAAAAAGACTCGAATGAAGAGTCAAAACAAATTTCATATTGATCTAGAAGTTTTGTGATCCCAAAAAGGGTTTCAATGGTAGACGTTCAATCCCCCACTGCTTTTTGCAGTGTGGTTCACTTGATAATTAGATCTGTATTATTTTTCGTGTCAAGCCTTAAGACGAGCTCTTCAAATGAATAGACAGTTTAGATATAACACATACCTCATGATCAGACCCACAGGACTTGCTTGCGTCAAATGAATGACTGGTACGTGTTATGCAACATGTTGCACAATTTAATAAAATGTACATGTGCCACATGGGCCCCACCATACTGTATGTATTTTATCCGTGCCGTCCATCCATTTTGCCACATCATTTTATATTATGATTCAAAAAATTAGTAAGATCCAAATCTCAGGTGGACCACAACATAGGAAATAGTGGTTATAAAATGCTCACCATTAAAAATTTCTTAGGGTCCACTGTAATGTTTATTTTCCATCTAACCTGTTAATAGGGTCACACTAACGTGGATGAAGGGAAAACACACATGTTAGCTTGATCTAAAACTTTTGTAGCCCCGATAAATTTTTAATGATAGTTGTTTAATTATCATTGTTTCTTATGGTGCAGTCCACATGAGCTTTGAATCTGCCTCATTTTTGGGCTCATGCCCTAAAATTATTTGGCAAAATGGATGGACGGTGTGGATATAACACATTCATCACGAGTGGGGTCCGAAAAACTTTGACACTCTTGTACACTTCACAATCTGAGTCCTACCTAATTCGGGCCCTTAAAAAATTGTACACGAGACATGTATTAACTTAAAATTTACCAATTAAATTATGGACTGTAATTGCTAACTCAAAATGCCAAAATATTTTATTTTTTCATACTATTTAATATTTATTATATATATAATATTTTTTTAAATTAAAAAATAGAAGTATTGTGTAGCTTACGCTACACGCTACGCTATTTCGCTACACACTACAGAGGGTTGAATGCTACGCAACATGCTACCGCTATTTAAAACACTGCTCAAAATATGCATCCATCCACACATGAACAATGTTGTCAAATCGCATATGCGATCCCGTGCGATTGCATATGCGCACACGCATATGCGATCGCATTAATCAAGATATGCGGTCGATGATATTTTTTTTTTTTTTTTTTTTTTGCATTTTCAAAAAAATTCAAAAATCGAAAAAATTCGAAAAAATCAGAAAAATCATAATAAATTAATTATTATACATGAAATGCATTTATTTAATTTAAGTAAAAAGAAAAAATAAAACCAACCAATTACATTCATATGAAGTTATGACTTATGAGTTATGACTTATGAGTTATGAACAATGATAATTTGATAAATTTACAAATTATAATATAGTTAACTTGATAACTTCTTAAATCTTAACAAATAACAATTAAACATTTTACATTTAAATTTAACTAACATTTTGTTGATAACTTGATATCAAGTTATCAAGTATCAAGTATCAATATCAAGTATCAACAATCAACAACATCAACATCAAGTCATCAACAGTTCAACACTTAGACTTATGAGTTATGACTTATGAGACAAGCATTAAACAAAATTAAGAAGTTATGTATGTATTTAATTATTTTTAATTTTATTTATCTAATCAATAATCATTATTCATTAATCATATACATTGATCTATCATCCATTGTGGCACATCATCACCAGGTCTGCCACCACCACTATCATCATCATCATCAGTCGAGTCATCTCCTTCTTCCACATACACTTCTTCTTCTTCCGCTTTCTTCATCATCATGCACGTCTTAATACTTCATCAACATCCAATGGTGGATGATCTTCTTCACTTGATCATCATTATCACCTTCTCCTTCTTCAATCTCCTCAATCTCATCAACGTTTTTGACGGCTACTACTCGCCCCAGCTCCCCCCCGTCCTTCGCCTTGAGTGGTACTACTACTACCTTCACCAGGCATCGATCCATATGCGGCATCTTCAACTTGTGCCCATGTCGTCCTCTCTCCGAAAAATACTGGTCCTCCATCTCTACGAGCCACTCGTTATCTGATCCAACTCATCTAAGCAGATAGGGTCAAAGAAACCGGGCTTTTCTTTCCTACTTTGGAATCGTTCTCGCAATTTTTGGTTGTATTGAACGAAAACCAAGTCGTTGAGCTTTTTTTTGCTCAAGGCGATTCCTTTTCTTGGAATGAATCAGAAGAAAGAAAACGCATTTGGCATTAGCTATTTAGGTAATGAATTTAGCTTACAAAACAAACAATTAGTAAACAAGAACACTAAATCATTTCTAAAGACTCTAAACTTACCGCCTCGAACGTGCTCCAATTACGCATGAACCACTAGCGTAACACGTGAGTCCAAGAATCTTCATAGCCACTTTTTAGAGTGGATCCTTCCTGTTCGGGTCCACTCCATAGGCGGCCACCAAGTGACCGAGAAAACAGATTTAAGTATAGGTTAGACTAGTTTTAGTCTCTTAGATACACAACTTGACATACCACATACACTAACATTCATTCATATAAGTACTTACCTGGGTAATTTCATTGTCCGATGTCTTATTACGATATCCTTGAGAATATCCCTTCACTTTTTGTGTAGAAGTCCAAAAACTTGAGATCTTGTCCCATTTCTCCTCTATCCGGAATCATTCTTTCCAAGACATCAATAAATCCAACCATATGCACAGTTAGTGCTTCTTCACTTGATCAATGACGAATAAACAAAAGGTTAAGGATGTAAGCACCGAATACAATGGGGATGACATTTGGTTGCCCCATCTTCTATCTATAATTTCTAAAATTGGCTGTAATCACGGTCTCTATAGTTAAAATGGTCCATGATCTTATTTTTCGCTTTCTCCATCGCATCATATATGTAGCCCATTGCGGGCTTCTCATCCCCGTCCACCAATCGCAACACAGTGACTAAGGGCTCGGATGATTTTAACGCCTTTACCACTTGAGTCCAAAAACTTTGAGAAAGAATTGTTTGTTGAACCCGTTTCCCATCAGCCTTCCTTGACCAAGGCCCACTTGTAAAATCGGCCGACACTACAAAGCTTCTAAGTTCTGATTTCTTTGCATGTAGCCTTTGTAGTGTTAAAAATGTCTTGTGGCTTGGTGATCCGCTTGGACGTAGCAAGTTACCCCCAATGTGTTTTTCTCATTCGATTTGAGAAGAAGAGCATGTTTGTACATAAAAACCGTGATTCTTCTAGCCTTTAATCACATTTAGAAATAATCTACCTATATCTTCTAACATGAGATCAATACAATGGGCCGCACAAGGGTCCAAAATAAACGTCGCCTCTTCTCCATAAAAAGACGACCGGCCATTACATACGAGGTCATGGTTATTCAGTAATTACTTGTACAACGTAGTCCTCACCTATTTCTTCAACTACACTATCTAAAGTTAAACAAATATTCTCCCTGTGTGAATGACTGACGCATCCACGACTTCAAGAACATCGTCCCAAATGGACAATTTACCAAGAAGTTAATGAGAGGTCGACCGGATCTATCGGTCCATCCATCGGCCATTAGTGTACAACCATATATTTTCCATGATTCCCTATATTCAAATATGATGGAGGATTGTGTATATTCAACTTCGGGCTTCTAAGGCATATCTCCCTCATTCTACACATGTTTCATGATATGAAGGAGGTTTAAGCCCAGTCCAAATTGACCTATAGCCTCAATCATTACTTTGAAGCTTTTCGATTTAACTACGTTGAAAGCAACGCCGGTTTGGTAAAACCACTTAGCAATATATTGAATTGTGGTTTTCCTATCTTTTGTTTATACCGGTTCTCTAAAGTTGTTTGAGCCGGCCCTTTCCCTCTACCCCTTTGGTCGACTACATCCTCGGGTGTGTGGTCTACACCATTTATCCATGGGTCCATGCCCTCGGGCTCTTTTCGATGGTTGTACTTGTGGTCTAGACCGGCTGTCAAGAAGGGGGAGTGGGACTAGCTTGAGCTTCATCGACATCTACTATATTTATATCTTCATATGCATCTTGTTCCATATATTCCTCTTGACGTAGGGCACTATCGTATTTCTTTCTTGATTGTTTGTCCATATACTCCATGATCTCCTTCTGATTTACTGGAGTAATCTTGTCACATGCTTTTGCATTTGACCGGGTAAATGTGCAAGGTGTTGCTTGTGCCTTGCAATGTCACCTGAACTCACAAATCCACATAAATCACATACTATGTGAGTCTTTTCGGTAGCACTACTAAGGTAGGTGCCCATACTTCCAACCCTGGTCATTCGACTTGGGCCTCAAAGAGGAAGATTGGGAAGAAGACATTATGAATTTATGATGGTGGTGGATAGTAGTGTGTGTATTATATTAGCACTAAAAAGTAACTAGCTAGTAGCTAGCTATTAAGTATTAACTAGAAACTATAAAGTAAACTACAAATAAAAAGAAAACTAGAACTTGGAGTTGGGAGTTGGGAGTTGGGAACTTGGGACTTAGGGTTAGGGCCTTAGGGGAGAGAGAGAGAGAGAGAGAGAGAGAGAGAGAGAGAGAGAGAGAGAGAGAGAGAGAGAGAGAGTTACACACACTTACACTTACACAAGCTTACACTTACACTTACACACACACACACTTACACTTGTAGAAACTAGAAAGGGAGAAGGAGAGAGAGAGAGAGAGAGAGAGAGAGAGAGAGAGAGAGAGAGAGAGAGAGAGAGAGAGTTTGAGTTACACCTTAGACCTTACACTTGAAGAAAGGGAGAAGAAGAGGAGAGAGAGGGAGAGAGTTTGAGTTACACACTTACACTTGAAGAAAGGGAGAAGAAGAGAGTTGTTTACACACTTACTTACACTTGTAGAAAGAGAAGGAGAGAGAGAGAGACTGAGAGAGAGAGAGAGAGAGAGATTTACACAAATAAAATTAAAATAACAACTTTCAACTTCCAAAATTCCAAATTCTTGTCTAAGTTGTCTACTTGTCTTCTCTTGAATCTCTTCACCTTTGCCTCTTCACTTGAGTATTGTATTTGTTCTTGATTCTTGAATTCTTGTTGTGACTTGTGAGTTGTGACTTGTCTTGTACTTGTAAGTTGTAACTTACTAACTTGTAACTTCAAACTTCGAAGTTCAAAGTCAAACTTTTAAGTTGCTATTTGCTAACAACTAACAAAGTAAAATGAATCAATTAACATTTAACAAACAAAATAATTTTTAAAAAAAATGATAGAAAGAAATCAAAGAAGTTGTTACTTGTTAGAAACTTAGAAATTACTAATTCAATTAGAATTTAGAAACTTAGAAATTAGAATAGAAGTAAGAAGTTAGAAGTTAGAACTTAGAAGAAGTGAAGAACTTGTGGAATGTGGATGGAGATTGGAGACTAGAGTGAGGAGTCTCTTGATTCTTGTCTTGAATCTTGAATCCTTGATTCTTGAACAGTTGAACAATGAATATGGATTGGTGGATTCTTGATTCTTGATTCTTGTAAGTTGTAAGTTGTAACCCTTCCTTGATTCTTGAATGTTGATTGTTGAAAGAAAAGAAAAGAAATATGGAAACTTGGAAATGGAATTGGATGGAGAGGAGTGGATGTATGTAACTTGTAAGTTGTAAGACTCTTAGAAATTAGAATGTATGTAAGATTATAAGAATAAGAGATAGAGAATAGAGAGAGAATGCTTAGAATGCATTTTTATAGAGAAAAATCCAGATTTAAAAAAAAAAAAAAAAAAAAAAGCCAAAAACGGTCGATTCCATCCGCATAGGATATGCGATCGATATGCATGATATCGATCCATCCATCGCATGCGATCGCATATGCCATCGCATATGGAATATGCGATCGATATGTCATGGTCATCATATGCCATCCACATATATCGATCCTTGCATATATATTATGCATATGCGTATCGATATTCGCATATGCGCATTCATCAAAATATGACAACACCATCCACACATGAATATATCATACAACCATACATCCATGTAAAAATTAATTTTGGAAATGAAAAATAATTTTAAATAAACAGTTATATTTATCATACTTTTAAAATCTTTGAAAATATAATATATTTCTAAAAAAATGAACCTCATCAATCGTCAACATCTAACCATGAATAAAAAAGAAATAAAATAAAACAGATAGTTAACTTTCCAAGTAAAACAAATTTTAATTATTTAAATTTTTTTTAAATAATTTAAAAATATCAGAAATATCGGACAATTTATATGAATGGATTCATCAACATACTAAAATTTGGGCCCTCAATGAGTAATTTTAGGGGAGAAATGGGGAAACATAAGTTATCCACAAAATTTCCCAATTTTGACCCTCAAATGTTGAGATTTTCAACTCAAATTCCTGCCAACTCAAATTCCTGCCAATGCATGAAAATCATGCATAGCTATGGATTTGGGTTGAAACCGAATCTCAAATCTTAAGAAAAATAAGTATTTTCGCAAAAAAAAAAAAAAAACCTCACCTTTGAAGATCTGACCCATCATCGCTCTTGTTGCTCGAATCTCCCTCAAATTGAAGCTTCATGCTAAAAAAAAGAAATCAGATAGGTAGGTCAAAATCCACCACCCAACTGATCCCCCTAAAAAAAATTCTCTCAAATGAATGCTCTCTCTCTCTCTCTCTCTGTTTTTTGTTTTTTTGTTTTTTTGTTTTTTTTGTTTTTCGTTTTGTTTTTTTTTTTTTTCTTTTCGAATTTCTAGTATTATCACATGAACAACTGTATTTCTGAGAGAATTGCTGTCGGCAACAATATTGCCAGTATTGCCAATACCAGCTATTTAAACAACTGAGCATGTGGTGATATTTTCATTGTATTGACACTGTTGTGATATATCGGCCCTTTCAGCGATATTCTCAACGATACGGGGAAATATCAATGTTTCCAGGGGTTTCAGTATTGCCAGGCTGGCAGTACCGATAATATCGATGGTATTATCGATAATATCACTAATATTTGGAACACTGATACATCCTATTACTGACATCATCATGTTGGTGGGTGATTGGAGAATTCAGAGAGCTAAAATTTAACATAACCAAGTTCGCAGTATTTTATACATTTTCTAAGGTGATTCACTTCTTATGGATAAATTCCAATTATACACTTCCATGTTTTGGGGCATGGGATGTAAAGCCATGAAGGATTACTAGCAAACCAGATGGTGATGTAATGTAAATTGAATGACACCTCATTTGTTTGACTTTGTCTATTTATAAAAAAATTTGATTCCGTTCGTAATTCTCTGGTTGTTGCTTTGCTTTGCCTTTGTAGATTTAATCAAATGTTCATGTCATATGCATGATACTAAGGATTTACTTGAAACAACTTGAAATCAGCATGCAATCCATGGGCATCAAAAGGAATCAGCATAATTGTCCAAGGACCAGAATACCCTCAAGGGTGCTCAAGAGTACAAATTTACAATTTTCGTATTAATTTTATTTTTGACTATGTCTATAATAAAGGACTTCATGACGTGTTTACATCCAAATACCAAAAAACATGTTGACTTCTTCCATGTCAGTGAGTGCCACCGAAAATGTCCCTTTAGATGCTAAGTAGCAAGCATCTGGTTGTGGTCCAGATATTAATTATTTGGATCATCAAGATGCTTTGTTTTGATAATGGCACAAGCTCCTCCATGTGTAATGGTGAGGTTTCCATTCCCTAATAATTTGATGATTTTGTACAATCGTCGTCACATCTTTGCCATATGCTTTATTACTTATCAAATGGTTAGTTGTCATCATCCCTAACCAACTCAAAGTTTCTGTTATTTTAGCATGCTTCTGTTTCGTACTTACTCGTACGAGTGGTCTTATGCAGGAGTGGGTAATATTTCAGCTGTGTTTTTACTTCCATTATTCATGTATTCTTTTCGCCTCGGTATAACTGGTGCTGCCATTGCTACCATTACATCTCAGTACGTCCTCTACAGTCTATTATATCGCTCTTTTTTTTTTTTTTTCTTTTTCTTTTCTATTCTTTTCTTTTTTCGAGTTACCTATAAAGGTCAATAATTTCAGCTTGCCTTTCAATGTCTGGATTTGTAAAATTGAGCCCCAACAGTTTAATAGTGTGCTACATATCGTAGAGGCTTCCACTGCAATCCAACATTAGAACATCCTATATTCCTCCCTTATCAGGCAAATAGGAATATATTCCATACTGAATCTTGAAATAATGAGTGTGATGTTAACTTTTCTTTTTTAGAATATAGGTTTAACTTAATTGGGGGGGGGGGGGGGAGGTTCTTAGTTGGTCACCACAGCAGAGGAAAATCTATTCATGTAGATATTGGGAAAAGAGGAGTGAATGCGTGCTTTCTCCTCTAGAATCCTTTATTTATTATCTACCGATTACAAAGTTAATCTTCTATTTAGAAAGAGATTATTTACTGAAACAAATTAAATAGCCAAAAGATATCTAAAAGACAACTAAAGGATAATAAATAAGATATATAAATCAATATGGCGTCCATTAGGAACACATGACTATGTAAACCATCAGTATGATGCTCTGGAAGTACACTGAGCATAGTTTATAATTGGGTTCGCAATGTGTCAGCTCAGGTTGAATCAGGGTTAGTCCAGACCCCTTCTGTTTGCTAAATGGGCCAAGAATTTAAACCCGAGCTGGACCCACAACCCCACCTGTAAGGCATGCTCAACACGTTTACTAAATGGGTATAGAATTAAAGCCTTTGGTCCAGCTTATAAACAAATTTTTAGGCCAAGCCTCATTGGACTTGACTCATTTACTTAACAAATCTCATTTAGGCCCATCAGTACTATTTCGGAGGTTTAGGGATTAAACCATAATATTTCTATTTATAAGGTGCTTATAAGTAGCTTGGGTTAGGGCCAGTCTGTCACGCCCCAAACTCGGTGAACGGGATCACAAAATTCCTGAGCTCCGAATCCGGCGGTGACAACCTCTGTAGTACCCCATTCTCGACTCCTATCTCCCAAACGCCAGGTTCTGATCCTGGGATCCCACAAGGAGGATTTTCAGGGTTATTTATTTATTTTATTATTATTATTATTATTTTTTGTACATGAGCATAAGCATAAGTGTACCAAAACAAAAAACATCATCGCATTTCCACTATAATATAGTTTGAGTACAATGCTGGAAGGGAAATACATGATATAACAAAAGTCCAAAAGATCAAGCAGATGCTCCTGCCTCAATGCTGCTGCGGTCTAGCATAACATGCACGTAAACAACGTGCGTAAACTTACTACGAAGCTTAGGGCGTGTTTGGATTCACGTATAGTATTGTACAGGAAAGTAAAACTGTCCCATCAACATATTAGTGGTCCTACAACAGTAATGCGTCTGCAAATTACAAACCACTCACAATGTTTGGATAAGAGTGCACTTGTAATTTGAGGAAACCATCTTTCCGAAGTCAGTGTTTGGGAATGGAGTGTTCATCTCTTGGGAATGCATCAGTTCACATGTTGCTTTGTCACATTTACACCGAATGTGGTGTATGGGATGAAGCAGCGAAAATGAGAACAAAAATGAAGAACTTGGGCATCAAGAAAGATCCAGGTTGCAGTTGGATTGAAGTAGGCAACACAGTTCATACGTTTGTAGCAGATATAATTTTCATCCACAGATCGAGGAAATAAATCTCGCATTGAAGAAACTGATCGAACAAATCCAAGAAGCTGGCTATGTAAACCATTTGAATCTGACATTTAGTTGTGATGGAATAGAGGAAGGGAGGTAGTCATACCATAGTGAGAAGTTAGTGCTTGCCTTTGGGCTTATCAGCACCCCTTTCGAGAAGGCAATCAGATCATGAAAAACCTACAAGTTTGCAAAGTGATTGCCATTTTACCATGAAGTATGTTTCTCGATTTCGTGTCAGTGAGATCATTGTACGAGATGTTTGTCGCCCATCATTTTACAGATGGGAAATGCTCGTGGAGATTACTGGTAAGAAGATGATTATTACTTGTCCCCATGTATCTTTTAATGTCAAATACATGCACCTTATCGGTAGGGTCATCGACTGGCCAGGCCTGGACTGAACAAAATCAAATTTCTGAATGGGGTTAAACCAACTGGTCATGTCCAACGATGTAGAAGCACAAGCTTCTGGTTCGATAGATGGTGTAGTGATGTTGAGCTCTGAACATCCTTCCCTCTTGTCTTCTTGTTGGCGGTTGCTGAGGAAGCAAATGTGTGGACTGCTATGAGTTAGCGGCCAGCCACATTGTTTGGAATCTGCTTGAAGAAGAAATCCGAATGAGGCAGATGTACCGCAGTTTTGGAGATGATGGGCCTGCTTTCTTTTGCTATGGCGGTGCAGTGCAATGAAAGCACTGCACTGCGGCCTGCACTGTACGTCGAGAAATGAGATGCGTGGTTTCGATAAAGTGGGTCGGCGTGGTACTCGGCCTGCCAGCGTACCACGTGCCAATGTTTGGATAGAGTAGCTGCGAATTGTATATTTTATTAAATTTTACAATACTATATGATATGGGCCTGACATCCAAACACACCCTTAGCGTGTAAATAATGCATGTACCAAGCATACAAATATCAGAGTAAGCGGAAATGATGGAGGGCTAAACTGGTAAGTCCGTAAATGCTATCAACCATACCTAGGCCATGTGATGTAAGAGCTTACATGACCAAATGTCATATGCTAATGATGCAATGCAACATGCCAATCCTTCACTAGTCTACATATTAGAATAGTTCTCAATTGGATCATCACCAAGGTCCAATACACTTCTGACCTTGGTTGCCGCCCTTCGTGTGCAAGACCAAGCGAGTGCAAAAGACCTCACTATCGGCCTTGTCAGTGGTACACAGAAAACCGCCCTGCTCGTCGATAGTGAACCCATTTCATGAGCTGGTCAAACTCAACCTAGCATATAGCCTTCTGCACCCGGGCGGGTAAGTTCAAACCCCCTTCCAACCGACCCTGACATAGTGGGAGACGCGACTTACTGGTATCCAGCTATTGTGCGCTCATGAATCCACTCGGTCTAGACGTTGGAGCATCCTACTGGTACCACAGGGTTTAGAGACTTCCACCCAGGGACGCCTGTGACGCCTTATAACTTCAATAGTTTCCGGTGTCCATCAAATTGTCTGCCAACCATAACAGGGCTGTGGGACTACATCCCTGGTGTCACTGGGGAGTAGATACTGTGTGTCATACATGATGCACAATGCATAAATCACACTATTCAAAACATGCATCAATCCTGAGCATACCGCGGGATCATGTGGGACGACCCTATCATGTCCGGGTCCCCTAAGTATCTCAAGCCAAAAAGGCATATGATATGATCAATCATCATTCATAACAGGCATACAGATGATGCTTATGGGCATATGAATGGGCATTATATCCATTACATTAAGCATCTTATCAACATCGACCTATTAGGCGAAGTACACTATCATGTTATCAAGCATATCATGTGATGTTCAGCTTTGAGTGGCCCGAAATACAGAGAGTGGGACCCGTTTGGTGGGCCCCACTAACAATGTAAATGTCTAGGTGGCATGGTCCACTAGAGACGCATCGGCCACACACTTGGGCCATTAACAATGTAAAACGGCTAATCGGTGAGGATACATTATATACATCAAGGTGGAACCTACTTAGAATGGATTAAACAACTCATGCACCATGGTGGGGTCCACCGTAGGACCCACAGACAAGTTGGGTGGCAATAAACATTACAAGGGGCTTGTGAAAGTTTTCAATGGTAGGCACTCAATTCCCATTATTTCCTTTGGTGCGGCCCGCTTGAGGGCCTTAATTGGCCTCATCTATAGGTTCAAGACCTAAACTGATATGGAAAAACATATGGATGGTATGGATGAAATAGATACATCATGGCGGGTCCTGTAGCCAGATGGGTAGTGTGGATAAAGTACAAACATTAAGGTGGGCATCCCTATGACCTCAACCGTTCGGGACCAAGCTGATATCTGGGTCTTCCCTTATACAGGTTTGTGTGACCTAATGAACAGGTTAGATGGAAAATAAATATTATGGATAGGCCATGGGAAGGTTTCAATGGTGGACACCATTGCCCCACTATTTCCTGAGGTATGACCCACTTGAGATCTGGATCGCCCTCATTTTTGGGTCCCAACCCTAAAATGAGTTGCAGAAATAGATGGATGGCATGAATGGATAAGATACATCCGGGTGGGCCCCACAAGGTGGGCCCTGCTGGACAGCGTGCGCAGGCACGCTGCCTATAGTGAGTCCCCTTTGTGTGGCCCCCAAATGCTTTGGATTAAGCTGATAGTTGTGTTTTCCCTTCATCCTTGCCACACCTAGCCAGGGAATAGGTCACATGTGACTTGTGCCACCGTTACACGGCATACAACAACAATGGTGGGCCACAGAAAGGTTGCATTGATAGGTATCATTGTCCCCACAGCTTAGTGGTGTGGCCCACCTAAGATTTGGATCTATCTCATTTTTGGGCTGTAACACCCCAGATTTTTGCCAACCTGGAGTTAGATGTCCTTAGGCAAGGGGTTGATCCTAACCCCTAATTAACCTCTCAAACCTCAAATCCTTTAGAAATTAGACAAGTTTAACTAAGTGCTAAACTAGATTAGCTGTGAAATCCGCTTGAATCACTTTAAATACGATCTGCAAGACTCAAAACTTGTAGAATCATCGACGCTAGGTTACCCTAAAATCTAGGATCAATCTCATTACCCAGTTGCTCTCGGGAGCACATCGAAACTCCGTATGGGATTTGGACCGTACGTCGAAAGTTCGATTACTATGAAATTATATAATCAAGACTGCTTTGCTGGGCTTGACAACAACCTCGGAAATCAAGTCCAAATAGTGTCCCGAAGTAATTTGCTTGAGCCCGGACTGAAGTGTGTGAGAAAACGTGGTTTCCTTTAGAAATTAATTCAAATTTGAGACTTGTCATTTGCGGGCCGAATATAAGCAATCAGACCGTCAAAATCTGACCCAAATACACCCTCGGATCAGGAGAAATTTCATACACAGGTCAGTGTACTTGTGGCCCTGATCGAGTTTCGGTGACCGTTGAACTGAAACTGGTCCGCCACGTGTGATCTGAGAACCCGACTGGAACGAAACCTAAACTCGACCTAGATCCAAGGTCAATGAGCTTAAGTCCGACCTTTGGCTCAAGGGGGGGCTCCGGAAATGCTCCGTTGAGTCGAAACAGACTGGTTTTGGACATAACCTAAGTATACCTTGGCCCTGGGGCCATTCCCATCAGTTTTGGGCCTATATAAGGGCCTTAAGCCCTAACTCTCTCATCCCATACGAATTTGGGAAACCGTAGGAGGGAGAAGAAAGAAAAGAGAGAGAAAGAGAGAGAGGGAAGTGGGGATTCTTCCCTGCTAATCCACCTGCTGAAACACCACTCTTATGTAGTTCCTCCAGTGTTTCCAACACCGTATTTGGGTAAGAAATCCTAACCCTAACCTGTTTTAGAGATTCAAGAGATTCAAATATAATAGTTGATAGAATAGCTAACCTATTCTCTGTTATAGGTTGTTCTAGTGCCGTAGACAAAGGCTCAGTGTTTAAACTGATTTCGTTATGCTTCTACGGCGTAAGGTGCGGACTATAGACGCTTAGGTTATGGTTTTTAATGCTTTCAATATTAGATAATAATAGATTCATGATCTGAGTGCTATTGTGCATGTACAAAGTGCTGTCCGTTTCGTTTTTCAGTTATACGTTAATTATGTTGAATATACTGTATTCCATGTATTTATAGAAAATACCGTATACGTATAAAATTTGCAATTGTGTTGTCCATGATTAACTGCTGTATATGTATGCTAGACTTACTAGTATTAACTTCTGAGTGAACGGATTTGCCCTAAGGCATGTTATATCAACATACGTTGTGTATGTTATATTGTGTAGCCTGTGTTTATGAAAATGACTGAATAAGTATAGAATTCGCATTCGTGCTCGCTATGACCAACAATCATGGATATATGATGGTTGTATAGGCGATAACTCTTAGCGAAAGGATTTGCCCTAAATCACGCCACGGCTAATGCACGTATATATGTCTAAGTGTGTAGCCCACGTGTTTGTGGAAATGATTGAATGAGTATGGAACCCGGATTCATGCATGCCATGATTATCCGTCGTGGGTATATGCGTGTGGTATACGGGGCAACTCCCTAGTGAAAGGATTTGGCCTACTACCTGTGTGATCAACATACGTCATGTATATTGATGTATGTGTAGTGTTTGTTAAAATGATTGAATGAGTAAGTGGTTAGTAAATTAAAATTTATATGGGTGTTGAGCTATGATTCCCAACTCCCTTAACTATGTGTATGATTTTCTCCATGTACCGTATAGTATAGCGTCTGTTTTATCTATGGAATGCATACGTGTGGATTTATGTTTAAGTTGTAGTCCATAAAATGTAGAAACAAATCCGTGACGGGTGATGGGGAGCAAAGTAACGATTCCGTGCAATGGCAGCGATTCTAAAGCGGACATTATTGACCTTTGATTATATGATTTGCAATCTTGATTCATAATCGCCAGAATTATCTTCTAGATATTTTGTTGTAATTGAATGTGATTGGGGCTATTGTATAGTCCAGGCAATCAGAATGTGCCTTGATGTTGTGGCTGAGGTCATTTCGCCACAAAGGACACGTTCAATGAATCCGAGTCGTATGATGGTTGTCGACAGTGGTACCTTGTCGGTTACTTCAGCGTACGCTCGTACCAGTCGAACTTGTCTAATAAACCGATGGGCCTATTGTGTGTTCACCATATTTGGACGCTACTGCTTGAACCTAAGGTACCAAACTTACCAGTGAAACCCCGTTAACCTTGGTACCTCGATTTGCTTAGACTCATGAGCTGGACATGGTGGTATGGGACACTGTGGTCGAGCTGTCGGCCTACGCTGGGGCGACGAGCCTCCCCGTAGTGACCAGTGAGCAACCAAACTCGTGAGCCGAATACGGTGGTATGGGACACTGTATTCGAGCTGTTGGCATATACTGATCAAAAGACGCGTTGTGCGTGAGCCTCGTGTGGGCCATTGCCAAGCAAAACTACCGCTGCGCACTCTGATACCTGTTGGTTGGACAATATCTGAAGGGGTGTTGCGATTGCATCAGCCTCGAATGACGCGTTGGTGTAGTGACCTCGAGCATTCTCTGAACTTGCGTTGAGGCGACGAGCCTCTCCGTAGTAACTACAGTATAACTAGGCCCGCATTGATAAGGCGACGAGCCCTTTGCAGCGACCTAGAACCGTATCATCGTATGAGATTTACTAGGACTGACGACCTTAGAATGGATCCTTATTTGGGAAGTGATATAAGGGAGGTACCTTAGTTTCTCAATCCTGCTGTATGAAAATGACTAATAAAGAACTTGGTAATCACGTTCATGCACCCCATACGTGTGCATTTGGCGTTGATGGTCAAGCACTGTGGGAGTGTGGCATGCCGCGAATGTAAGGAGTCGCTGAGGGAGCGCAGGCGAGGGCATACATCATACATACATACCATTCTTGCATTAACAAGAGTACTTAGGGATGTGTGATTTCCTACTTTATCATTACTACTTGATTAAATTGATAGCATGTTAACCTGTGCTTTATTGTTCCACTGAGTTAGCTACTCACTCCTACGTTACGGGACGGTGTTGTATACACCAACCAGACCCTGTTGTAGTTTCAGATGATGGCGATGCTCGTGAAGCGGAGCCTGACTTTTATGATGGTGAGGAGGAGTTCTCCTACATGCAATGATCTGGCGGCTATATGTGGACCTGAAGTTGCGTACTGGGGCCACAGGGATATGGATAGTTCAACATTACACTTTATCATTTGGTAAATTTTGAAATGTTACATGTGATTATTGACCTGGAAACGCATACATGCTTTGGGGACTTGTACTGGTTTAGAAGGTTTTATATACTCATCTTGCGTATTAAAACTGTCCCTGAATTATGTTTGCGGTTTTGGCTTAATCTCATTAATGTTTCATGCACTAATACAGACAACATACAAACATCACTTCATTTGTTGCATAAGTGATGCGTTGGAACTCGGGAGTTAAGTTTCTACTCGACCTCCGATTTTCAGGGCGTTACATGGGCCCAGGCCCTGTGATAAGCTGGAGAAATTGATGAGCGGTGGGATCCTATCCTCCCCCAAGGAGGCCTTCCACCCTCATGTCACTGGGCAGTAATACGCAACATGTAAATATATATATATATATATATATATATATATGTATGTATATATTGTTTTTGTTTTCTCTTCTCTCTCTCTCTCTCTCTCTCTCTCTCTCTCTCTCTCTCTTTTTTTTTTTTTTTTTTTTTTGGGATTTCCTACCCATGTGAGGTCCATTTGTAACATCCGAATTGTCCATTGGGTTGGCCAACTCTCCATGGGAGCCCTTGCCTTTGGCGGGTTCCACTACACACATACATCACAATGGGCCTTAGAAAGTTTCAACAGTAGGTGCCATCACTATCACTGTTTTCTTTGGTGTGGCTCACCCGAGACCTAGATCTAGCTCAAATTTGGGCCCTAGGCCTAAAATAATATGGCAAAATGAATGGGCGGCGTGGATGTCACATATACATCAAGGTAGGCCCTGCGGGTGGGACTTCCTCTCCTTGCCCAAGAGGTCTTCCACCACTCTCATGTAACTACCCATGCACGGGAAAAAAACTTTTTCTTGTTTTTCTTCTCCTTTTTTTTTTTTTTTTTGTTTTGTTTTGTTTTGTTTTTTGATGGATGGGGTCCACATTGGGATGATCTGCTCCATCCATTGAATCGGCTAGCTCGCTGTGGACCTAGAGAGTCTATACATGGTCACCTTTCATGGCATACACACATCATAGTGGCCCTTGGAAAGTTTCAACAGTGGGTGCCACTATCACCACTGTTTTCTATGGTGTGGCCCACCCGAGATTTAGATCTAGCTGATATTTGGGCCCTAGCCCTAAAATGATATGGCAAAATAGATGGAAGGCATGGATGACACACATACATCATGGTGGGCCCCACGAGTTGGGCCATCCTGCCACCCACCAAGTCCAGTGTCCTTGGACGTTGGTAACTTCTAGCATTCCAGATGCTGGACGTCTAAATTCTTTTGTTTTTGTTTGTTTTTTTTTTTTTTTTTAAAAATCTAGCATAGGCGGGGTCCACTTTGGACAATCTAGTCTGTCCATCATTTTTACCATCACATTGTGGGCCCAAAGAGTCTTGGATCAAGTTGATCTTTGCATTTTTCCTTCATTTAGATCTAAGTGATCTAATTAACATGTTGAATGGCAAATAAAAATCATAGCGGGCCACACAAGGTGGTCCACGCGTGACAACATGTGGGACACGCTGTCCTAGCCCCACAATGGTCCACAACATTAAAGGAAAGAGAGAAAAAGGAAAGTAGGAAAGGGGTGATCGGGCCATTGGATGGGCCCCTTGCCACTATGGGGCCCTCCATACACATCTATCACACAAACAAGGTGGGTCCCACCCTTGTGGGCCCATGGAAATGAAAGAAAGCAAAGAAAAATGGAGACTTTTGTTGTTGATATCTTAAATTTGCAAACAACAGGTTCTGTCGATGCCATCGGAAAAATTCGGAAAAGCCATGTTTTGTCACTGAAAGGTTTTGGTGTTTTTCTCGATGTCATTGAAGGTGTTCGATGCCATCGAAGTCCCATCGAAGGTGACATCGAGCGCACACATAATTGCTTAAGTGCGGGATTTGTTTCCTATTCCGATTGTGATATTATGTTATGCTATATATAGCGGGTGTAATCGAAATTTAGGATATAAGAGAGGTGTTCTAGGTTTTTAAAATTCGTTCCTAAGGGTTTCAAGGGCATAGCTTGGGCTTGAGGAGTCGATTCGAGGCTTGTTTAGATCGGTAATCTCTCTCTTGTAATTTCTGCTTTCATAGTGCATTATCGTCACTTTGTGCCGTGGTTTTTTTTTTTTTTTGAAAGGGTTTTTCCACGTAAAATTCGGATTGTTTTTGTTTGGACTTGGTTATGCAGTTGGTAGTACTTTGCTTGATTAATCTCTGTGTGCTTCCACGGTTCCCCAACAAGTTTGTCCTCCCTTACACTCATCGTGACGATGGATGGTCGGATCGTCGATCAGACGGCTTGGATGGAGATGCTCCTTCCCTAACTCTCAAACTAACCCTCAAGCTCCCTCTTTAATCTCTTTTTTAAACACTCCTCTCAAGTACTCTTTCCCAAAAACTCTCTCTTAAACACTCACTCACTCTTCTCTCTCTAATCTTTTTCTCTAATCTCTCTTCTCACTCTCTCTTGCTAGGAAAAATTGGGGGGGGGGGGGGTGGGCGGGTGGGGGTGTATAGAAAGGGGAATTGGAAAAATTGAGGGGTAGGATGGGAAGAGGGAAAGAGAGGGGAGTGACTTAGTATGGGTGAGTGATGGGAGGCATGGGCTTGTTTGACTAATGGGGAGAGAGAGAGGTGCGTGATTGCTGGGTTGATTGATTGATTCGACTGCCTCAAGATTTGTGTAAGTGGGCCCCATGCCTCGCGTGCGTTGTGCAGCCCACCTCAGATTGCGCCAAAAAATTATAACTTCTAATCTAGGTGTCAAAATGGGGCGTGCTGTACGGTGTTGGAATCGTAACGCCTGCGTGGTCGCCAAGGTACAAGTCTCATGTCATTGCCGTACTCAAATACGGTTACGATTGAAGCTCGCCGATCTGGTCTGCCTGGAACGTGCTAGCACTGGAAACGAAGCGTACGGTCGGTCTCACATGGTTATGGGTCTTACACAATCCAAGCACGATTTGTTTATTTAATGGGCCTCATTTGCTAGCCTAAACACAACCTGCAATCCATTAAGCCCAAAATTGACTCAGAAAAGGCTTGGGCCAGCTAGGCCATCAGCCAACTAGATCCATTCCCAGGCCCATTGGAATGGATAGTCACATGATTGTATGATTTGTTTGAGAAGGGGTCTTTATTTATGACCCATTCCTTCCTTGTCTGACTAAGAGAAAGCTCAAGCCAGCTGGCCTGTCGGCCAACCGGATCCATTCCCAGGCCTATTGGAATGGATAGTTGCATGCTTGTATGATTTGTTTGAGAAGGTAGCTTTACTTAGGTTTCAGAGTAAAAACAAAAAGCTACAAAAGGATAGTCCATGGATATGTGGTTCACAAAATAAATCAAATATGATATCGATATGACTAAAAACTAGTCAGTGTATGAATTTTAATTTTGTAAAAATAAAATAAAATTGAACAAGATAGGGAAGGGCATTTGAAGATTATCTTCACATTTTTAACTCAAAACTTTTCGAAGCCGGATTGTTGAAGTCGCATGTTGAAAAATGTGATTTGAAGGGTTTTTCTATAACATGGGTTCAAATAGGTAATTATTTATATATTTTTTAAAAAGTTGCTTTGTATATATTAGAAAGGGGGCAGAATGTCTCAAGGCTTTTCCCTAAACTTCCTCTTTTCTCCTTTTTCTTTTCTTTTTTTCTCTCTTCTTCTCCTTCATCTCTTTTTCTAGGGTTTTATCCTTTATTTCTTCTTCGTATCAGAGTAGGGAAAAACACTTGCTTTTTCTCACCTGTGAGTTTTGGTGCTAATTGTGACATCATAGGGCCGTATAGTAGATACGACCTCAATTTTTGGGCTCGACGAGTACTGGATTTGAATAGCCCTATTTTTGTGATTTTTTGGGCAAAGTTGTAGCGGATTTGATGGAAGATATGAAGGTTGTGTGATAATTTCTTTTGAAAATTCTGAAAAAATACAGTTTTTGAGTTATTTGATTTGTACCTCGAGGCAGGGATCTTTTGACAACCTAGGATATGAAGGATTAAAATCCCTAAAGATTGTCTCTTGCTGCTGTTTCTAGTCTCACTTTATTCTGTGGAGTTTTTCGAGTGAGGTGTGAAGATCTTTGTGAAGGTATGTTACCACACCCTACCATGCCTCTGATGGGGACACCACGCTCACATGCACACTCAGGCCCCCCCTACGCACGTACGCTAGAAGGAGGGCTCCACCGTCGATCTGGATTAATGACGACATCCAGGGAGGGCCTCCTAGTTAGAAGACGGAGTTTTGGTTCAAGAGAGTAGACCCGATAGCGAAGAAAATCCCATCGTGAGATCTCATGATCGTGGCCCACTAGTTGGATTGATTTCATATTTTAGGTTTTACTTATTTATGTTATTTAGAACATAGTGAATGCTTTAGATTTCGTTGATTGGTTTTTATTTTAGTTTACTTCATCGCCAATTAATAGGTTGTGCACATAGCGCGAGTTTTGGGGTATAGGGTTTTCCTTATAAATAAGCACCCCTTGTAGTTCTTTTGATTCAATGAAGATTAATAAAAATTCTGCATTTTCCTACTCGTTGAGTTGTGAAGCCTGATTGGGTGCGAAGCCCTTCCTTCATCGAAGGGTTAACTATTGTGGTGCGAAGCCACATCTATTCCGATTTGCCCCCATCCATCGCTATCTCTATTACCCATCTTCTACCATCCCTTTTTCTCATCTCACCCCATCATCTACACTTCAACTCAATCACCTATTGCAGCAATTTTCCTCCCCACAGCAGAATTTCAGAATCTGGCCCTACAGGAGGGTTGAAACTTCGACGGAGCATCATGCATAAAGCGTACATTGGATCGAGTTGAGATTTGGGTGTTTTGGAGTCCATCCCTGGCCGACCAAGGCCAATGTGCCCTTTTTCTGAATAGTGGGCCCTACACACGTGCGGTCGGGATCACACGCACTTGCGTCTGGGCCATCGTTGTTGTCCACGCGTGCGGTACTTCTCTGGTTCATCTCTCTCCTCTCTTTCACTCCGCTTTCACCCAAAATTTCTAAACCTAACCCTAAATTACTCAAATCTCCAATTTGATGCCCCTTTTCTTACCTCTAGGGTTCCCTGAATTGGAATTTCTGAATCCCTTGGATTGGGGACTGATTACTATGCATGTGTGGATGATTATTTCTTATCTTTGAATATCGTTTGGCTCATAATTTTTATTGATCCAGCCCTATCATGTGCAGGCCTGGACCCGCATAGATTCCCCTTAATTGAATGTTTGGACTTTTATGTGGGATATGGAATTTGTGTAATTGTTTCTGAACTAACGTGATCTTAAGCTTGAAATCTCGCATATCATATTTAATTTTCATGTCCTGCATCAAATTTGGTATCAAAGCTTAGGGTTCTTATAAGAGAATGCATTACATGTTTAGGGTTTAGTTGCTTATGTCCATTACGCATCAATTCCCATCATATATGACTGTTTAGAGGTCCATAAACCCTGACATAAGCTGCTGAAATTTTCTGTTATACCCTTATTTGAATTATTTTAGGAATTAACTTAGCTTTCTATATCTAGGTTTAGAAACTTTTCTTTTCTGTTTTTTAGAAACTAATTTTTTAGAAACTTTCTTAATCTGTTTTTAGAAACTAATTTCCTTTCCTTTTTCTTTTTTTAGAAACTAGTTTACTTACTTTTTCCTTTTTTAGAAACTAACTTACTTTCTATTTTTAGAAACTTTCCTTTTTCTTTTTTTTTCTTTTTTTAGAAACTAGGTTGGTTTTTTTTTTTTTTTTTTTTTTTTTTTTTTTAAATTTTTAAATTTTTAGAAACTTTCCTAATTTGTTTTTAGAAACTTTTCTTTTTTTTTTTTTTTGTTTTTAGAAAATAGGTTGCTTTTTTAGAAACTTTCCTAATTTGTTTTCAGAAACTTGCCTTTTTCGTTTTTAGAAACTAGGTTGTTTCTTTAAAAAAAAAAAAAAAAAAACTTTCTTATATTTTGACAACTGTATTGCTGAATTTTGGCTTGCACCCTACACTAAACATGGAACAATTGCAAGAGTCACTAAACAAGCTATCCCAGAAGTTGGAGTCTTTGATTAAGTGCTTGGATATGGACCAATGCTTTGAACAACTTGATGTGTGCATTGCCCAACTCGGGACCTCCTGTAACGCCCTGAAAATTGGGGCTCGAGCATAAGCTCAAACTCCCGAGTTCCAAAACATCATTTATGCAACATAGATAATGATGATTGAATGCTGTCCGTATTAGTGCGTTAAACATGAATGAGATTATACCAAAACAACATATCATACTCCAGAGATAGTTGAATTTCGCAAGCGGAAGACTGTGATAAGTATATATAAAGCATATAAGTGATTGTAGGTCTCCTACTTATGATCATGATACCAGGTCAATTAGTTACATGTAAAATTTCAAAATATACAAAATGTGTAATGTCATCTAATCAGCAACCCTGTAAGCCCCGTTGATCGGAACATGGTCTACATAGACCCACCTGATAGCTACATGTAGGAGAACTCCTCCTCGTCATCATAAAAGTCCAGCCCTGCTTTGTAAGCATCGCCATCATCTGCAACTACAACAGGGTCTGGTTGGTGTTTAAAGCACCGTCCCAGAACGTGAGAGTGAGTGATCAACTCAGTGGTGCTATAAAGCAAAGGTTAACATGTTGTCAATTCAGTCAAGCAGTAATGATAAAGCAATACAGCAATCATATCCTAAGTACTCTAGTTAATGCAAGAATGGTATGTTGTAATGATGCATGCCCTCGCCTGCACTCCCTCTTGCAACAACATCTTACAATCGCGGCATGCACCCCCTCCTCTGTGCTCAACACCAACGCCAAAGGTACATGCAAATGTGGTGCATGTACGTGATTAGCTGAGTTCTTAATTAGACTTATTCATACAGCAGATTGGGAAGCTAAGGTACCTCCCTTTTTATCATTGACCCAAACAATGATCCATCTAGGGTCGTCAATCCTAGTTAGTCACATATGATCAATGTTTGAAATATCGATACTATCGGCCGATATTATCGTTATCGCACCCATGCAAGACGATACACCTCCGATAACCCGCGGAAGATACCAAAAAATCTCAAATTCAGATGTCGGCTGATATATCGTCGATATCGCGCGATTTCCTTGAAAAAATCGAAAAAAAAAATCGAAACTACAATTATCCAAAAAAACAAAAAAGAAACGGATTTCTGCATTTTGTCAAGAGATCGTCATCATCGAAAGCTTCCATTTGGTGGGCCATTCCAATCGAACCTTCTTTCGTAGGTTAGTGCAAGCAAAATCTTCGATTTGGGAGAGAAATCCGTTAAAATTTGAAGAAATCCGGATATTTGGGCGACATCGGGGGAAATTCTCGTCGAAATCTAGAGAATCTTCGCCGGAATCCGAAGATTTGGGAGATTTGGGGGCCGGAATCCGAAGATTTGGGAGATTTTGGGGTCGGAACTCTCTTTGCTTAGAAAAAAAGGAGCGTCCGGCCCTGGTTTTTGAATAGGGTGGCGTACTGCACGAAATCGGATTACGCATCGAGTTACTCAAGACACTTTATCGCATCTTGAGTAAACTCGATTGGGCCCTACCTGAATGTATGTGGTCTATCCACGCCGTCCATATGTTTTTTCGGATCATTTTAGGGGTTGAGCCCAAAACCGAAGTATATCAAAAGCTTAAGTAGAACATACTAAAGGAGACAGTGGAAGTATTGATTTCCACCGTTGAAACATTTCTAAGGCCCCCGGTGATGTTTTTTTTCATCCAAACTGTTCATAAGATCACATAGCTTGATCTAAAACTTCTGTGGGCCCCTAAGAACTTTTCAACGGTAGACTTCAATTCACACCATTTCAAGTGGTGTGGTCCACTTAAACTTTGCATATGATTAAATTTTGGTTTAAAGCCCTAAAATTATATAATAAAGCAGATGTACGGAGTTGATACAATGCATGAATGACGGTGGGCCCCACAGAGTTTACTTAGTGTGCTTAGTGTACAGAGTTACTCAGTACGCAATCCGCTTCTGTACCGCACCCCACCGACTGGTGTGTTGACATCGTCACCCAGTTCTGTGGGTCCCATCATGAGGTATGCGTTATATTCAAACCGTTCGTCCATTTGGCGAGCTCGTCGTAAGGCTTGAGCCAAAAAATAATACAGATCCAAAGATCAAGTGGACCACACTGAAAAAAGCAGTGGAAGATTAAAGGTCTACCATTGAAACCCTTTTGGGGTCACAAAATTTTTGGATCGATATGATATTTGTTTTTCCTCCTCATCAATATTTGTGTGACCTAATGAATGGATTGGATGAAAAATAAACGTTATGGTGGGCCCTACAAATGTTTTAACGGTGAGAATCAGTCCCCACAACTATTTGTGGTGTGGTCCACTTGAGCTTTGGATATTACTCATTTGATCTAAAATGATCTCTCCAGATGCATGAACGGTATAGATATAATAAATACATTACTGTGGGGCCCATTTCCGTTCAGACAATTTGAGCGGGAGGAGTGCCTGCGACGGAGGCGAATTTCCTTCGAAAGACTTTCGCATTCAGTTCCTGCGCTGGGAACTCAGGTGGGGCCCATTGTGATGTTTGTGAGAAGTCCTATCCATTCATCCATTTTGTGAGTTTATTTTAGGACACGATGCTAAAAATGAACCGTTTCCAAAGCTCAACTGCGCTGAAAACATGATAATTAAATGTCCGTAGTTGGAATATTCATGGGCCATGAAAGTTTTGAATCATGCTAATATTTGTGATTTCATTTCATCCCTGTGGGAATGAAGTTATTAATGGTATGGATGGCACGTAAACATCACTGTCGAACTCAGGTAGGTTTCAACGGTAGGAACTTCCCTAACCACATTTTCCTTTAGCACGGCCCACTTGAGCTTTATATACGGTTCATTTTTGGCATATTGTCCTGAAATGAACTCACAAAACTGATGAAAGGGGAGGATTTCTCACAAACATCATGGGCCCCATCTGGGTTCCCAGCGCAGGAACTCCCAGCGAAAGGCTTTCGCAGGAAATCTGCGTGCGTCTGGGGTGGGAATGACGTGGTGAGTAAACTCTGTGGGGCCACTATAATTCATATATTTTGTCCGCTCCATCCATCCATTTTACCATATAATTTTATGATTTTAGCCCAAAAAGTGAAGCAAATCCAAAGTTCAAGTGGCCCACTAATTGTCAATCACCATTGTTTCCTATGTATGGTCTACCTGATTATTGGATCTGCTTAATTTTTTTCATAATGTCCTAAAATGATATATAAAAACAGATAGACGGGGTGGATACTGGTATAGTTGTCTTAGTTCAATCGGACAGCGCAGAGCTTTGGACCCTCTACAAAGGAAACCTATTATGTGCCATTCTTTTTTGAGATTTTATGATTTAAAAGTGTGTATGTAGGTCTTTTTTAACAATCCCCAAAGTTTCATTAAAAAATTCAACCATTTTCCCAATGTTTCCCCATGTTTCCCAAAAAGTGCGATAAACTATGCGATACAAACGATATATCCCGTGCGATAACCGATACGTATCTGTATCCCAAGGGCGCGATACATTGTGCAATACCGATATTTCGAACACTGCATACGATAGGCAAGTTTGCGAGTTTATACAAGCGGTTGCTACGAGAGGCTCGTCACCGTCAACATAGACTTAATTCACACTCAAGGTCATCCCACCAACGCCCTACCAACTAGTAGTCTATTTTCGAAGGCTCGTCACCAACCCGACTGGGGACCATAGCCAGGCTGCGCCGGGGTAGGCCTATTTCATACTCGGGGTCACTCCACCAACGCCCTACCAACTGGCAGTCTATTTTCGAAGGCTCGTCACCAACCCAATTGGGGACCACAGCGAGGCTGCGCCAGTGTAGGCCGACAGCTCGAATACAGCGTCCCATACCACCGTATTCGGCTCATGAGTTTGGGTTACTTACTGACATTACGGGGAGGCTCGTCGCCCTAGCGTAGGCTGACAGCTCGACCATGGTGTCCCATACCATCATGTCCGACTCATGAGTCTTAGCGAATCGAGGTACCAAGGTTAAACGGGCTTTTCACTGGTGAGTTTGGTACCTTAGATTCAAGTAGTAGCGTCCATACATGGTGAACATACATTAGATCAATCGGGTTAGTTGACAAGCTCGACTGGTACAAGCGTACGTCGAGCTGATCGACATGGAGTGCATAAGCACTCCGCGTGGCCTAACCACTGTCGACTAGTAGCGTACGACTCGGATTCCTCGAACCTATTTGGTGCGGCGAAATGACCTCGGCCACGAACTCAGAAATCATCACCGATCGCCTGGACTACGTCATAGCCCCAAACACACTCCAAGCAATTGTATATTCATGTAGTAGCCGAAGATAGCATGTGACAACTAAAATCAAATATAAATCTCATTTGAGCATTTCAACGAACACATAGTGTACATGTTAGCATTCATAGGCATTTCAACAGTAAATCACATAGTATTAAGATAGGTTACATAAAGGAAACTCTAACTATGTATAAGAGGATTGAGAATCTTATCTCAACACCCTCATTAGGTACATCACATCAAGCATTTTCTCATTCAGGCAATTTACCAAACACTTAGACTACACATATTACATACGTGTAATAAATTAGTTAAAACGCATATCGTAGTAAATCCTTCCACATAGGAGTTGCCACACATACAACCATCATGTATCCTCGAACATAAATCATGGCAAGCACAAATCATAATTCCATACCCATACAAATAAATCATTGTTGACATTGAAAGCCTTGAAAACCATAACCTAAACGTTTATAGTCCGTACCTTTCGCCGATAAATAAGTATCGAACTCAGTTTGTACGCCAAGTCTTTGTCTACGGTACGACGACCACCCATAGCATGAAATAGGTTAGCTATTTCATCCTTACACTATTTGAAACCATAGAACAGATTAGGGTTAGGTTTTCTTACCTAAGAACGGAATCGGAATCGCCTGTATAGCGATACAGGAATAGTGGTTAAGCACATGGAGCGGCGGGATTAAATCCCAAGAACAAACGCCAACTCACTCTCTCACTTTCTCTCTCTTTCCTTCTCTTTTCTCTTAGGGTTTTCCAAATTCGTATGGAATGAGAGAGAGGGTTTAAGGGGCTTATATAGGCCCAAAATTGATGGGAATGGCCTTAGGGCCATGGCATACTTAGGTTATAGCCAAAGACTGGCCGTTTCGGTCCAACGGAGTTGATCTGGAGACTCCTTTTCTGCATGCCGTCGGACTTAAGCTTCCTGACATTGGATCTGGGTCAGGTTAAGGTTTCGGTCCGATCGGATTTGTGGATCGACCGTGGCGGACTAGTTTCAGTTCAACGGTCATCGTCGCTCGATCAAGGCCACGAGTACATGGGCCCGTGTAGGGAATTTTCCCTGATTCGAGGGTGTAATTGGGTCAGATTTTGACGGTCTGAAACCCTAGATCTGGCCTGCAAGCGAACAACCCAGTTTACTTAAATCTGAGTACATTTTCAAAGGGTATTCGCGTTTCTCACGCACTTCACTCCGGGCTTAAGTTGTGCGTCTGTGGATACTATCTGGATTTGATTTCCGAGATGGTTGTCAAGCCCAGTAAGGTGGTCCTAACCATATGGTTTTGCAGCAATCGGACTTTCGACACGCGGTCCAGGTCCGATACGAAGTTTCAATGTGCTCCCGAGAGTAACTGGGTTTATAGATTGATCCTAGATTTTAGGGTAATGTAGCGTTAATGATTCCACAAGTTTCGAGTCTTGCAGTTCGTATTTAAAGTGATTCAAGCTAATTTCACAACTAATCTAGTTTAGCAGTTAATTTCGTCTAATTTCTAAAGGATTTGGTCCTGAGTGATTTCTGCTTAAGGTGGTACTCGGGTCTTTGTACGGATTTTTCCGAGACGTTACACCTCCGCTGAAACAAACCCCACCATTGGGGTGGATGTCCAATCTCAGGCAGGTGGCTAAGAGGATAGACCAATGAATGAAGTTGGCCGAGGAATCAGTTATGGGAGTGCACCCGCGCACCCACCCCATGAGGGACATCAAAACCACTATTTTGAGGGGTACAACATGTGCGGCCTTGTGGCTGGAGAGAGTGCACCAGAGGCTAGTGTAGAGTTACCCACTAAGGTCATTTCGGTAGTGAATGAGTTTCGTGATGTTTGTCCTGATGATCTACCTGATGAGTCTCCCCCTAGGAGGGATATAGAGCACACCAGAACATGGGACATCGTAATACCTACAGCCGAGTTTACGTTGAGTAGTTCTGCCGATAGGTCCACAGGTTTTAAGTCCTCGTGAAGTCGTTACTGGTTATAAACCTAGGAAACCTATTGATCTTGTCCCTATGTCACTGTCCCATAGGCTGTCAGAGTCTGCAGAGTCTTTTGTGCATCACATTCATTCATGATATCAAGAAATCAGGCAGAAGATCATGACTAGTAATGAACATTACACATTTTCTGCAGACCAGCATAAACGTTTCAAAGGATTCAATATTGGGAACTCCATGATGGTCCGCATCATCCCCGAGCGGTACCCTCTGAGGGTCGTTCGTAAGTTACACGCTCGTAGCGCTGGACCCTTCAAAATTATAAAACGAAACGTTCTCAATGTGTATGAGGTATATCTTCCATCTTCCATGGGAATTAGTTTTACATCTGATCTGGAGGATCTAGTTACTTTTTAGGGGACCACTGATACTTTGTCTGGCCCTTCGCCCACCTATCCTGATTCCCCATATTTATCCCTTAAACCATGGCCCTTTCCCGACCCATTTTTCCAGCCTCTACCTTTCATACCTACTCTTCCTGACCTTTTTTCCCAGCCTCTACCTCCTATACCTATCCTTCCCGACCCATTTTTCTAGCCTCTACGTCTCATACTTACCTGTCTCGACCCATTTTCTCAGCCTCTACCTTCCATACCTATCCGTCTCGACCCATCTTCCCAGCCTCTATCTCCCATACCTATCCTTCCCGACCCATTTTTCCAGCCTCTACCTCCCATACCCAACCTTCACACACCCAAAGAGAAAATAGAGGATATCCTGGACCATCAGATACTTTCAACATCGGACGGAGGGTTTCAGAAGTACCTGGTTAAATGGAAGTCACGCTCAGCTTCAGATAGCACGTGGCTCACTGAGGAGGAGCTTTAGAGACTTGATCCTAACATCATGGAGCGGTTCAGGAGTTTTATTTCGCCAGTGGTGAAATCTTCATAGTTGGGGAGAATTGATGGGGACATCACGCTCACATGCGCACTCACGCCGCCCCCTACGCACGTACGCCAGAAGGAGGCCCTACTGTCAATCTGGATCGATGACAACGTCCAAGGAGGGCCTCCTAGTTAGAAGACGGAGTTTTGGCTCAAGAGAGTGGACCCGATAGCGAAGAAAAGCCCATCGTGGGATCTCATGATCGTGGCCCACTAGTCGGATTGATTTCATATTTTAGGTTTTGCTTGTTTATGTTATTTAGAACATCGTGAATGCTTTAGATTTCTTTAATTGATTTTTATTTTAGTTTACTTTATCGCCAAGTAATAGATTGTGCACATGGCGCGAGTTTTGGGGTATATGGTTTTCCCTGTAAATAGGCACCCCTTGTCGTTCTTTTGATTCATTGAAGATTAATAAAAATTCTGCGTTTTCCTACTCTCTGAGTTGTGAAGCCTAATTGGGTGAGAAGCCTTCCCTTCATCGAAGGGTTAAATACCGTGGTGCGAAGCTACATCTATTCCGATTCGCCCCCATCCATTGCCATCTCTACTACCCATCTTCTACCATCCTTTTTTCTCATCTCACCCCATCATCTACACTTCGACTCAATCATCTATTGCAGCAATTCTCCTCCCCACAACAGAATTTCATAATCTGGCTCTACAGGAGGGTTGAAACTTCGGCGTAGCACCACGCACAAAGCGTACGTCGGATTGAGCTGAGATTTGGGTGTTTTGGAGTTCATCTCTGGTCGATCAGGGCCAAGGTGGTCTTTTTCTGAATAGTGGGCCCCACACACGTGCGGCTGGGATCACAAGCATGTGCGTCTGGGCCATTGTTGTTGTCCATGCGTGCGGTACTTCTCTGGTTCATCTCTCTCATCTCTTTCACTCCGCTTTCACCCAAAATCCCTAAACCTAACCCTAAATTACTCAAATGTCCAATTTGATGCCCCTTTTCTTACCCTAGGTTTCCCCGAATTGGAATTTCTGAATCCCTTGGATTAGGGACTGATTACTATGCATGTGTGGATGATTATTTCTTATCTTTGAGTATCATTTGGTTCATAATTTTTATTGATCTAGCCCTATCATGTGCAGGCTTGTACCTGCATAGATTCCCCTTAATTGAATGTTTGGACTTTCATGTGGGATATGAAATTTGCGTAATTGTTTCTGAACTAACGTGATCTTAAGCCTGAAATTTCTTATATCATATTTAATTTTCATGTCCCGCATCAGCCTCACTCACATTTCCCCCCGTTTTCCTGATTTTCCCCGGATCTCTATGGAGGCAAAATCAGAATTTCATATAGTATTTTTTGCTATACATAAAAAATATAAGGGACTGTTCTTGTGGGAAGATGTCGACTATAATAGTTCAGAGGCTACTTCTGATGTTTCTGGGGTCTTATGTTCCATGTAAACCATTTGTAGTTATGGGGAGCACCCTAGTGTGCAGATCACAACTGTGAAGTTGGACAACACTAATTTTCTTGAATGGTCTCAATCTCCTAAGATGTATATTGGCAAGTGAGGAAAACTTGGGTATGTGAATGGTCTGGTAAAAGTACCAGCTACTGATAAATCTTCGTATGATAAGGGGGAGCAAGAGAACTTGATGTTTATGTCTTGGCTACTTCATGCAATCAACAGAGGATTCTTGTTCTTGCGAATAACCCAGGAAATATGGAATAAGGTTACCAGAACTAGTGTTCGTATTGTCGGCGAAAAATCGATATTATCGCCGATAATTTCGATATCGCCGGACTTGCGATACCGAAAACCCAAAAAATCGTTTCTCTTCCAAATATCGGTGATATATTGGCGATATATCATCGATAACGTTGATGACAACGAAAATATCGACAATTCGACGATTATATCTCTGTATATAGCCTTAAATTCAAAAAAGAAGAAGAAGTAGAAGAAAAGCGACAGATATTAGATTAGATAGAGCATGTAATTGAATAAAACCATACCTGTGGAAGGAGAATCCAATGGAGCTACCCGCGTTGCGGCAGCGGCTGCTACGAAGGGAAAGAGGGGTTTTAGGTTTTCGAAAGAGGGGTCGAAGCTATCTCTGCTTTTCACTTTACCTTTTTAACTTTTTCTAAAGAATGCTTTTTCCACCATTTAAAAGCATATGTCACCACCATTTTGAATGAAAATAAAACTCATAGTTTAAGTAACTTTTAAGTTACTTTAAGAGTGTGAGTTTCATATCATGTAATAAAAGTGGTTCACCACCACTTTAAGAAAAAAAAATGCAGTTAAAAAAAACTAAAAAGTTAAATCGAGTGGGATATTTATGGCAGGTGAGGCCCTTAGCATGGGCCCCACCATGATATAGATATTCTATATCCACGCTGTCCATCCATTTTGCTAAAACATTTTATGGCATGAGCCTAAAAATGAAAATCCAATTCTAGTGGACTATACAACAACGGTGATTGAATGCCATACCATTAAAAACTTCCTAGGCCCACCTTAATCTTTCCATAATGTTTATTTGCCATCTAACCAGATGCTAACGTCACATGAACATGGATAAAGGGAATTGGGTCACCATCCAAAACTTGTGGCCCATTTATGGTCAATCACCATCATTTCCTATGATAGGGTCCACTTGAAAATTGGATCCACTCATTTTTAGGTTCATGCCCTAAAAGGATCTTGTAAAATAGATGGATATAGAATACATAATTCAAGGTGAGGGCCACCGTCTTAAGTGAGGCCGAGGCCACACGTCATCCACTCCTGATGGTTAGATGGTTGGATGGATTTTTGGATTGATAGATGGGATGGATGGATGAATGTTTGGATGATTGGATGGGATGGATGGATGAGTGTTTGGATGATTGGATGGGATGGATGGGTCGGTTGGATGAATTTTTGGATTGATAGATGGGATGGATGGATGGATGAATGTTTGGATGATTGGATGGGATGGATGGGTCGGTTGGATGGATGTTTAGATGGATAGATGGGATGGATGTTTGGATGACCTGGATGGTTGGATGGTGGGATGGATGAATGGATGATTGGATGGGATGATTTGATGCGATGGATAGATGGATGGGTCGGTTGGATGAATGTTTAGATGGATAGATGGGAAGGATGTTTGGATGATTGAATGGATAGATAATTGGATGGGATGATTTGATGTGATGGATGGGATGGATAAATGGATGTTTGGATGGAGAGATGGGATGGATGTGTGGATGTTTGGATGATTCGATGGCATGGATGGATGGTTGAATTATTTGATAGACGAGATGGATAAGGATGGATGGATGGATAAATGTTTAGATGATTGGATGATTTGATGGGATGGATGGATGATTTGATGGGATGGTTGGGTGGTTGGATGGTTGGATGGATGGATGGATGATTGGATGCAATGGATGGATGGATGGATGGGATTGATGGATGTTTGGATGATTGGATGGGATGGTTGGATGGATAGATGGGATGGATGTGTGGATGTTTGGATGATTTAATGGCATGGATGGATGGGATGGTTGGATTATTAGATAGATGAGATGAATGGGTAAATGTTTGGATGATTTGATGGGATGGATGGATGGTTAGATGGATAGATGGGATGGTTGGGTGGTTGGATGGATGGATGATTGGATGAGATGATTTGATGTGATGGATGAATGGATGGATGGGATGGATGTTTGGATGATTCGTTGATGGATAGATGGGATGGATGTGTGGATTTTCGGATGATTTGATGGCATGGATGGATGGTTGGATTATTAGATAGATGGGATGGATGGATAAATGTTTAGATGATTGGATGGATGGATGGATGGTTAGATGGATAGATGGGATGGTTGGGTGGATCGATGGATGATTGGATGAGATGATTTGATGTGATGGATGGATGGATGGATGTTTGGATGATTGGTTGGATGGATAGATGGTATGGATGTGTGGATTTTTGGATGATTTGATGGCATAGATGGATGGGATGGTTGGATGGTTGGATTATTGGATAGATGAGATGGATAAATGTTTGGATGATTGGATGATTTGATGGGATGGATGGATGGTTAGATGGGATAGATGGATGGGATGGTTGGGGTGGTTGAATGGTTGGATGGATGGGATGGATGGTTGGGTGGTTGGATGGATGGGATGGATGGTTGGATCATTGTGCATATTATTTTGTTTAATTTATATGCTTATTTATGCATGATTATAAAATGTATGAATGCATTATACTTGTTAATTAGTTTAGTGAGATTTAAGTGATTGTTATGCTACTATTGGACTGTTTCTTATGATAGCACATGCTTTTAAGCCCTAATTAAATAGAAACTTATTATGTATGCATTCTTTTACAATTTTTTTTTTTTTTTTTTTTTTTTTATTTAATTTCTAAACATGTAAATATGTGTATTTAAGCCCCCACTAAAGTTTCATTGAAAAGTTACATCGTTTTACCATGTTTTCCTCACATTTCCGGTTATCGGCGATAACGATATTATATCTTTATCTCCAGCCGGCGAAACTTATAGCGATACCGACAACTCGAACACTGACCAGAACTTATTCCCAGTAGTAGAATCTTGCTTGTGTCTATCAGTGCTGGGAAATTGTTACTCTTTGTCAGGGAGGAGAAGAGTTTGGCTACTTATTATTCCACTCTGTAGGGTCTATGGGAAGAGTTGGATCATTACTAGTTATTACAGTGGGATTACTAATGTTGATAGGGAGAGACATTGAAAACAGTTTGGACAGAATAAAATCTTTGATTTCTTAGCGGGTTTGAATTCTGAGTATGAGTTAACGCATGTGCAGAATTTGGGGAGAGATACAGTTCCTACATTGGACCAAGTTTATTCCCAATTTAAGAGTAAGGAAAGTAGGAAGAAAGTCATACAACCAGTTCCTTCCAGCAGCAATCATTCTGCTCTTGCCATCTCTTTTGGTTCCTCAAAGGATCCAATTGGAAGACTAGAATGCTTGATGAGAATGGTAAGTTGAGATGCGATCATTGTGGGAAAACCTGCCACACACGGGAGACTTGTTGGGATCTCCATGGTAAACTAGTGAAATTCAATCATCCTAGACAACCTTCTTCCTCCAATGGCCTTGTAGCTGCCTCTACATCTCCTTCCTCAGGTGCTACCTCTACCTTCACATCAGCCCCTTCTACTGGCAGTCCTTGTCGGCTTAGACATGTTACCTATCACAGAATTGGAATGCCTTCGTCATCTACTTTCTTAATTGGAAGGTCCATCTGCTTCTAATTCTTTTGCTTAGTTAGGTACACGTGTCTGCTAACCTTATCCGTCATTCCTCATCTAGCCTAGCCTAGATTTTTGATTCAGGTGTGTCTGATCATATGACAATTGGTAGGTTTGTCATCCGTTTTTTACTCATATAGTATGTCTTCTAGAAGAGATAAAGAGTGTATTGCTGATGGATCCTTATCCACTATTTCTGGAAAGGGTGATATCAAACTTAGTGATCACTTATCTGTCCTATGTTTTTCATGTACCAAATTTATCAACAAAATTATTGTTTGTTAGTAGTCTCACAAAAAAATTGAACTGTGTAACTTTACTTATTACACAGTGTCTTCCTGGACTTGGTGACGAGGAAAATGATTGGGAGTGGTTGTGACTCGTGAAGAGGATTGTCTCTACCTTCTGGATATTGTTGGTTCTCCTTTTGTCTTGCAGTCAAGTAGTAGTCTTAGTAGGAATGATAATAATGCCCAGGTTAGGTTGTGGCATAATTGTTTAGGAAGTTTGTCTTTTCAATCATTAAAGTTGTAATTTCTAAACTTTTTTAAGTCGGTTTCGAGTCATAATCTAAAGTGTGAAGTTCGTAAGTTGTCCAAACATTGTAGATCAACTTTTCCTCTTAAGTTTGAATAAAAGTGTGTTTCCGTTTCATATTGTTCATTCTGATGTGTGGGGACCTGCTTCCATTGTTTCCATGGATGCCTATTGCTATTTTCTTTCTTTGGTGGAAGATTTCTTCCGCTACACCTAGTTGTTTCTCATGAAGACTCGTGATGAAGTACCATATTATTGTAATATTTCATACGATGGTACTCACTCAGTTTGATAAGAGAAGAAAATATTTCAGTTAGGCAATGACTGAGAATACTTTGAAGGTGAATTGCAGGGTTATTTAGACATTAACATATACAAGAATTGTATATTAAATGATAACTGATAATTTCATTGAGTTTTGAACATTAGCAGTTCTTTTAGTATTCTTCAGAATACAAGTAAACTGGTAAGTCATTAAATCAACCTCTTAATTTATGTCCGATTGATGTTCCATTGGTGAGTCATTCTACAAAGGATTGATTCCCACCTGATGCACTATTTTCATCTGATTTATTTGACTTCTATTCAAAGTCAAATATGCCCTTAAAAAAAAGGAAGTCCAATATTACATGGTTATATACGGCATTACAGTACAAATATGTATATGATATGCCCACTGCACGTCATTACCATCGGGTTAAAATATCATTCTTTGCATCATATTGGCACCTCGGGCAATCTGATGCACTATTGATATGATACGGTACATTTAATGCTTCTCAATAGTTTCATCTGGGTTTCTTATATTCAAAATAATCAATATTAATAAGAAGAGCTAAAAGAGGCAGGATAATTAAAATTTTAATATAGTCTGCATGTTAGAATTGTCTGATAAAATTTACAGTTTAGTGTAACAAAATTTTTATGGCTATAAAATAGCAATAAAATGCTGAAAATGAACCTTGGCATTGTGGGCTGGAATTCTTTATAACTATGTTTAATTTGGTAGAAAGAAACTTCGAGTGGTTCTTGACTGTGGTCTATACCCTGAATGTTGTGGTGATGAGAAGAAGACCCTGCGAGGAATTGGACACCATCTTTGAGAATGGTTTTCTCAATGCAGTTCAATTCCACCATGAAAAGCATCGTGGGTGGGTTATGGCCACTTTTGATCACCCTCAAGCTGACTTCAATGGAGTAATTACCATCTGATCATGTCCCACTGGGAGCTTTTCATCATTTATGCCAATTGAGAGGAGCATTGTTCAAGTAGCACGTGGATCCACTGTTCACAACCCCCAACCATTGAATGGGAGGAAGAAGTCTAGTGAGAAGGCTTGTTAACGACCCTTCTTACTTGCATCAAGCTAACATTAGAAGACAGCCTAGTTAGGCTCTGGTCCAAGCGACCAATCGAGAAGATTAGTCAGTTGGATATTTCATTGATTTTGGAGCTATTGATGTTTATTTTAAAAAGTTTTGAAATGGTTTTTGTTAAGGATAAATTTTATAATTAAAGGGGAAGTTGTTTTGGTTTTTGTTCTAATTTCGTATTAGAGAATTTGGAATGGAGAAGTTGGTCTCTATTGGTCAAGTAAATTATAGAAGACATACAAACACCTATGCTTCTCCATTTGAAATTCCCTAATGCTGTTTAAAGAAAGGCACTAGGGAATTTGAAATGGACATAAGTAGGTGTCTATAGGTCTTCGTTAGAAGTCAAAATATAGAAGTTGAGTTGAGTTTAGGAAAGACGATGAATAGACGCCTCTGCATGTGGCATTTTTATGCTTTACGTTATCTATTGGGATAGTATTGCTTAGAGAAGAAAAATCATGTAGGCTATTTTTCTTGTTGGTTTTGATACAAAATTTCTTCCAGTCTTGAAAACTTAGCACAACATATTGAGTTCATGTGGTGTGGCATATATAAGTGAATTGGCATTTATTGTTAAATAGAGTTGTCTATCTTACCTGGATATTTGAAATATTCATGAGCTATTCACAAAATATTTATGTTTGCATGATTGTAAGGAATATTTTTGTCATATTAAGGATATTTATGAGATACGAACTTGGAACTTTTATGTTAAATGCATATTCAATATGTTAGTTGTGAAATAGAGATTCATATCACCTATTCAAACAATTTCGTAAATTTTCTGATGATCACTGCGCTTACATGTTATAGGTATATTGTTACCCTTTTGCTTATTTGGTTTCTCAATAAGCGAGCTGTATTATTACCTCCCAAGATTGAAGATTTGCAGTTTGATGGATATATGAAATCTGGTGAGTATGATTGTCAGGATAATTTCAAAAGTCCAAGTCTTGCACCTCTGTTTATCATAATATTCTATAAGATTGTATGTCATGATTGTAACTTCTCAAATCGTTTTATGGGACAATAAACATTGGTGGATAGGCCCCAGTACTTTATGTTGCATAATGAGCAGGTGAACAATGCATTGATTTTATGTGGCATTTCAGTTTCCTTCTTTTATTAGCCCTTATATAGATAGTTATTTGGTTTATGTAATGTTCTTTCTGGTTTATTTTAGTGAAACATTCACATTGTAAACCTTCAATGGAACCTTATGCCTTAGTGTTTAATTTACTTTCACTTTTTTTTTTTTTTTTTTTGGAGTTGCATAAGCTCTCTAGAGCAAACATGAATATCTTCTTGTATAAAAGCTTAATCATTATCATCATCATACGCTTGTCCCAACTATTTGGGTTCAGCTTTATGTATCATATTTCTCCAATCATATTCAAGAAAGTTATTCTTATGATTGCTTGGCAAAGTTCTAGGACGAGCTGCCCAATTGACGTCAACCCTTCTCTTTTATCCAGGCTTTTACCAGCTCTTGCATCACTTCTAGGTGGTGTTTCTAAGCCATCCTTCACAATTTTTATCTTTTGATACCTAAAAACTTTATTAGAGCAATGTACTCATGAGATAGATTATTAGATAGCGCTTGATTGTAATCAACCTATGTAGTAGTATATTAAATTGTGCTCATGGGAGTTTTGTGCTCTCATTGTTGGTCCTAAGCCCAGATAAAGGAGGGTTGCAATTAGCAGTTGGTGTCAGATTTACGCCATAACTTCCAACGTGTATCCGAACAATATGACATTCCAAATAGTGGAATGGCGGAACATGATTCATATAGCTGACCCCAATTAATTGGTTTAGATGATGATGATGCTGGTGGTGGTGATAATGAATAACAAAATTCACAGCATGTAATGAATGTCTATTCAAGCCATCCTCTCTCTGCAAATATTCGACCCCAATTATAGGTTTTTCATTTTTTAATTTTTCTGATTTTCATAGGAATTCGCTGTTATGGTCAATACAAGTGATGATATTGCATTCATCAACAATACAATGCATTTAGACTGGAGGTGACTTGCTGATATCTCATGATATTTTCATGCATCGGCGAATATCCTTGATAATATCCTCGATATTTTGCAAACTCTTTTTTTTCCCCTTCTATGTTTTGTATCAGTAGGGCATGATGCTAATAATATCAGCTGATATGATCTGTTGTATCGTCAATATGTAGAATGTTGGTACAACAATCAGTTAATGAGTTCAACAATAGTGAGGAGTTTACAACTAGTGTTCGAATTATCTCTGATATTATCGAAATAATTCAGATATTATCTTTATCTCTAGCTCAGCGATATTGATAACACTGGTAGCGATACCGATAATGTTAGTAGTATCAGAAATTCCAGGTATTAGCAATGTATCACTAAGTATCGCCAATGTATCAATATTGTTAATATAATTGCCAATATTTTCAACTATGTAAATTCTAGGTGTCGCTAGTATTGCCAATGTTTTTGACTATGTAAAGTCTAGGTAATTCTTGTATTATAAGTGTATCGGCGATATTTCAATAATATTGCCAACGTATTGATATAATCAAAATTTTGTTTATTAAAAATGTTTTTATTTTAGTTTTTTTTTTTTTCATGGGTACATGGTTGTATGTAGTGTTCAATTTGTCATTGATAATATTGATAATATCTCTGTCTTATCGATATCGCAACATGTTCGATATTAAGATTACAATCTTTCGTTTCCTTTCTAATCGTTGATGATTTCTTAGTGAAATATCATGTGTTGTTGATATTTTGCAATATCGATGGATGTTTGGATGGAATGTTGGATGGTTAAATAAGCCGGATGGGATGGTTGGACTGATTTCTTACAACAGAACATGCTTTTAAGGCCCCATTAAATGGAAACTTGTTATGTATGCATTCCTTTTGTATTTTTTTTTTTTTTTTACTAAATATACAAATATGTACATTTTAATGTCTCCTAAAGTTTCGTTAAAAATTCCATCGTTTTTCCCATGTTTCCCTGCATTTCCGGTTATCAGTGATATTATCAGCGATATCGATATTGTTTTCGTATCCCTGGCCAATGAAACTTGTAGCGATAAAGATACTTCGAACACTATTTACAACAATAGTGAGGAGTTACAACAACTATTGATGGTGAGGCCCACTTGTTTGACCCTGTTTATCTTTGTAATACCCACCCACATTTGTCTGCCGCAAAATTTTTTGGAGGTGGAGTCCCTGCTGTGCTCACATGCCGCCTTCATTCCCACATAAAACCATAGCATCTTAATTTCCAATAATATCTCCCGCCAAGGTACCATTAACCTATTTAAAAGGCAGGGTCCACCGCACAACAGGTCCTTTGATTTTAGTGAAGACTCGTTCTAGTATGTGAATGAGACATTGGAAGATTTTTATTTTCATGTCCTTCCAAATGCCTCACAAAATAGAAAATGGGGGCATCTTCCATTACTGTCACCCTTTGAATTACATAGACCTTCATCCCAACTCTTGAAGAGCTCGGCCACCTGACCATGAAGAATCCATGAAACATTGAAAATTTTGAAGAACACACCAAAAAAAAAAGTTTTTGCATTAACGTTTACAAAAAGCTGGTTGACAAGCTCTTCTGATTCCCTTCAAATGAAAGGGAAGTGGCATTGACAACTCTTCAGATGATCAAGAGTGAGGATCTTTGAAAAAATTTCTCACAAGAGAAAACGTTGTTAGGTGGCCATGTCCAAATCCTTTCTTCCACCTCTCTACACATGTAAACCTCTAGATAGGAGAAGGTTTCTTATTCTCAACTTCTCACTCCTTGAGGTTTCTTCTGAAAGGAATATACCAAATAAGCTTCCTATTGAGGACATACCAGTCTCCCCCCCTCCCCGGGGATTTGCCAACCTCCTTCCTTCCATGTTTACAATGGATAACATGCCATCATAATGCATCTTGTTCACTCCCAAAGCACCATACCATTTAGGTACCGATTGCTTATTTGATACTTCCTTAATAGTTGGTTGCATGGACATGAATACAAGTGTTGGAATCCAATACCAACACCATGTGTAGAGCTGGGCATCGAGTCGAGTCGGACCGAGTTAGGGCTGACTCGATTCGATCCGGTTTTGAAATAAGCTTGACCCGAACTCGATCCGACTCAAGACCGAGTCCAACATGCCTGACTCGATCCGAGTTCGGTCTCACCTGGACTGATCCGGACCAAGTTCGATCCGGTTAGAAGTACCGAGTCGGGTCGAGTTGGCATCAAGTCGGATTGAGAGATGAGAGAGGGAGGGAGTGGAGAGGAGAGAGAGGAGGAGGAGGAGGAGGATGAGGGTGATGGTGGTGGGTGGTTGCCGTGCTTGAAAGAGGAGGAAGATGAGGGAGGGAGGGAGTGGAGAGGAGAGAGAGGAGGAGGAGGAGGGTGATGGTGGTGGGTGGTTGTTGGGCTTGGAAGAGGAGGAGGATGAGGGAGGGAGGGAGGGAGGGAGAGAGTTGGGATCGGGTTGGGGTAGGGTGCGGCGGGTAGGGTTAGAGAGTTGTGTCGAGTCGGGTTTCAGATCGAGTTGGGTCGAGTTATTGGGTAACTCATGTAAGACCTGATACCTCAGAAATCTGGGTTGTACACTGGATAGCCGTTGGTTGTAGGTCCATTGGCCCCGAGAATATTTTGACTTGATCATAATGTTGTTCTATTATCGAGCCGCAAGCCGTATGTCAACCCGATGTCCGAATGTTAAGATACGGACTTAAAATTAAACAATCTGAGAAGTGACCATTATGTCCTTATTTTAGGTGGGGTTTCGCTAACATCGAGTTTTCAAATCCGTTAGGTCGGAGAGCCTAACTGTTGTGGTCGTAGTCAAGTTACGGGGTTACTGGCGAAAACGGCATGTCAATAGGACACCCGGATTGTAAGTTACGCATCGATATGTACATGTATAGTTTAATAAAATAACTCAAATGACCTCGGTTTTTTTTTTTAAAATCCTTGGAATACTTTTTGTCAAATCACTTACATAACAATTTGTTTATTGCTACCATACGTTTAAACTTCTCAAAATTTTTCTAAACCATCCCATAAACTTTTTTTAGCTAAAAGCCACTTTAGACCCTTTTTAAGCCCATAAATAGACAAATCCCACTTTCACACATTTCATTTCCAGCACTCTAGCTCTAGTTGGGGAAAAGAAGAAGAAGAAGAGGAAAAGAAGAAGAAGAAGAAAAAGAAAGAGAAGCTAAGGTTGAGAGCCAAACCTCTGATACTTTCAGGTGAGTGCATAGATTAGGAGCACGCATGTGTACGTTGGGGTTTCCTTCAAAACTCTTTTTGCTGGAGTTTCATGTAAGGTTAGAAACTTGCTGATTTTACTGTGTGAGAATTAGGGATTGTATTGCTGGAAATAGGTATTGCTGTATTAGGGTTAGGTAGTGCTGGAATTGTCAGTATGAAGGTTAGAATATTGCTGGAATTAGGGTTTGTTGGAATTAGGTATTTCTAAATTAGGGATTGTATTGGAATTGTCAGTATTAGTGTTAGGTATGGCTGGAATTCTTTGTCTTTTAGGGTTAGGTTATAGCTGAATTTCATTTAGGTCGATTCTTCATCGGATTGATTGCTTTGGAATTGCTGAATTTAGGTTCGAATACTGCTGGATTTTCATTTGGGTTATGTTCTCATTGGATTTAGGTTCGCATATTGCTGGATGTTCGTTTGGGTTATGTTCTCGTTGGATTTTTCTGAAGGTTATTGCTGGATTTTCCTGATTTAATTAGTGAGATTATTAATGGAAGGTTGGATGATAGAGATGAGTTAGTTTTGTTTAGCTGTCCCTTACAAAGTCCTACAAAGTCCGCCCACTACCTGTTTGACAAAATATTTCAAAGAAAGATCCTTCATCCTTGTAATGTAGTTACTTCCTGCGAAAAAGCATGCTTGTGGCATGACGTCTTATAGCAGAATGAATTTTTAGATTGGAGTTAGATTGGCTAAGTTATGTGCATATCAAATGCATGGTTCATAGTTGATGTATCATTATATGATTGAGCATGAATGATTCATACCATGGTATGGTGATCTTAGTGGGTTGTGTTGCGACAGACGATGTGTAGTCTGTAAACTGTCTGTGAACCGTTTAGATATAGGATGCATTACAGGAGACCCCTATGGGGAACTTAAAGATATGAGGGGACCTCATGAGGAAGGTTGTCCTCTGTTTGCCTTTAAAACAAAAATGAAATGATCTGTTATGCTTGTGTGTAGGCTCATGCATACATACATACGGTGATTGTAAATGCGATGAAACATACTTTGTTACAACTTGAGTTGGACACCACACCGGAAATGTGTAATTCAACAGGACATGATTAGAGGGTCCGTGGGTGAAAGTCCCTAAACCCCGATTGGTACCATTGAGAGCGACCAATGCTTAGACCGGGTGGAAGAATAAAGCGCTGAAATGCCGAAATACCCAAGTAGGCAGTGACTCCCATTGATGCGTGTCGATTGGTTGAGACGTTTGACTTGACCTGCTTATGGGCAAGCAAAGATAGGTTGTGTGTGACGAGCTCGTAAATTGTCCGCTATCGTTTTGCCAGGCGACTTATGACTTCTCGCTGCTAGGCAGATAGTGAGGTTCAACACAAGTGGGTTAGACTAGTTCGGCCCGTGAATTATGTAGTTCCACCTCTGTAGTTGACCACGGTGGAAAAGTCTATACAAGTGGGTAGAAGTCCCACCTCTGTTTTAGACTTAGGTGATCCAATTGGGAAATATGGAAAGTTGTGGAAATGTTGAAAGCGTGTGTATGTTACAAGTGGGTAGAAGTCCCACCTTTGTATATAAAAATGATTTGGAAGCCTGTGCATTCATGTGCATTAAATGAGCATGACATGAAACATGCATTTTCATGGCCCGCACGCACTCACTGGGCTTAGTAGCTCAAGCTTTCCTTTTTATTTTTTCAGGTGAGAGTAAGGAGCTGCAGGAGTATAGGCTACAGACTCCAGTTGTCATTTTTGCTTTGTACATATCAGTGTGTATATTTTTTTTGTAATACCCTGCATATGTACATCAGGTATAGTAAATATGACGTGGTTTATGTTTTGGTTTTGCCCTGATGTGCTCAGTTGTACACAGTAAGATATGTTGAATATGATGAAATTTTGAGAAATGCAACGTGTTTGTTGGTTTTACTTTTCGAAATCCTCCTTGTGGAGCCCCGCTTATGGGACTTAGTATGTGCTACATGAAAGTCCCAAAACGCGGAGTTCTACGGAGGCTGTCAACCAAAAATGTGGTGTTTAATAATCATGGATTACCAACACTAGATTTAGGGTCGTGACAACTCAAACTCAACTCGGTTTGAGTTCGGATTGGGCGAAGCCTACTTGGTTTGGACCGATTCACTCATTCGGTTTGGGTCGAGTCGGATCTGAACGAGTCGGACGAGTCAAGTTTGCCAGATCGATTCGGATCATGCCCACCTCTGAACATGTCAAATTTACTGAACTCCAAAAGATAGGATTTGTTGATTCAACATAAAATTTTAATTAAATTAAGAAATAAAACAAAATGTCCCTCCAATGCAGCATGGTATAATCTTTCATTAACAATTTTGCTTTTTCTGGCAAGGAATTATGCAATATTTGTGTTATTCCTTATGTGTAGTTGTTTCTTAATGATTGAGATATTCTACATGTACTGTAGGTGGGTACGTGCTTACAATCCTTTTGCTTGCAAGAGTATCATGTTGTTCCTTTCTTTAGCTTCTTGGATAGAGATACAATACAACATTTGAAATCTTTTTATGGTTTCCTCTTGAAACATGGTAGTGTTATTAATTTTAAAATCAACTCACCATTGCCACCATCACCTTAGCCTTCTCCCCATCAATTTCAAATTGTCTTTAAAGGGTAGATTGTCAAAAGTTTTATGATCAGCCACCCACCAAACATTAGCCTTCCTCTTTTGCCCAGGCTCTGAAACTGGCCATGATGAAGGTACAAATTAACCACTCTTAGCACACCAACACCAGTCCCACCTCGTACTAATCCCACACCAATATTGTACTCCCACCCTAGAGGGTGAGTCCTCCAAAGATGGTCATGGAGTGGTGGTTGTCAGATATACCACCAAGCACAAAAGGCGTGTACACACGAAGGGTCACACTTGAGTAATTGAATGCACAGAATAGCTGGGAGCTGATTGATACATGTTTAACACATACCAATTGCATGCAAATGCTGCCATGCCCCACACTACCCACAGAGGGGAATTCACAAAAGGTTAATGTGTAGGTTATGAGTACCAACACATGCATCACCATCAAAGCAAAAATGGGAAGAAGTATGTGCTCAAGTAGTTGACTACAGAAAATAATGAGGATCCCATCAATATGTATTAAACACCACTCGCATGGCAATGCAGTCACACCCAATGCCACACTGTTGCATAACTATTGTACCCTATTGGCAAGGAGAACATACAAACCATTAAGGTCTAATGCATGCGACATCCCCTGCTATCCACACACACAGTGTTCATATTATCGGTGAAAAATCGATAATATCGCCGATATTATTGGTGTCGCCGGAGTTGCGATACCGAAACCCACTTTTTTCGTTTCTCTTCCAAATATTGGCGAATATTCACCGATTTTATCGATTTTTAATGTAAAATACAGTTGTCGACCAAAAATCGCGGCCCTGTCAAGGGATAACTGTAGCCGACAACTCCGATTCGACGATAAAAGGGACGATAAAATCGGGAGCTGCGTAAATACCAAAAAAAAAAAAAAAAAATCAAGAAAAAAAGGGGAAGAAAGAAACTTTTGGAAGTATGAACCTGTAGAATGAGATCGTTGATCGGAATTAATGGGCAAATCTCGACGAAGAGCGAAATCAGAGATTTTTCGAGATTTTAGGTTCCCTTCTGGAACCTCTTCTATCCACGGCTTTTTCTGCGATTTTTTTTTTGGGGTTTCGGGTTTTGAAACCCTTTTACTAATCGGATTGCGTACTGTGTAGCTTTTAACGTGCTGAGTAAACTCAGTTGGGCTACTGTGAATGTGTGTGGGTTATCCACACCGTCCATACGTGTTTTCAGCTCATTTCAGTAGTTGAGCCAAAAATTGAAGAATTCCCAAAACTCAAGTGGACCACACCACAGGAAATAGTGGGAATAATGACTTCCACCGTTGAAACCTTGTTAGGGCCCACAGTGATGTTTATTTGTCATCCAAACCTGTTCATAAGATCACACAGACATGGATGAAGGGAAAACACAAATAAAAGATTCATCCAAAAGTTATGTGGCCCCAAGAAATTTTGGACGGTAGAATTTCAATTCACACTGTTTCCTGTGGTGAGGTCCACTTGAGATTTGGATGCACTTGGTTTTTCGTTTGGAGCCCTAAAATTATTTTTTAAAAATGATGGACGGAGTGGATAAAATATGTAAATCATGGTAGACCCCACAGACTTTACTCAGTACGCTTAGCGTGCTGAGTTACTCAGTACGCAATCCGTGTCCCCCTTGCGTCCTACCCCCGCTCAAAAGGTAATCCGTTCGAGCAGGGCTCTGTGGGGCCCACCGTGATGTAAGTATTTTATCCACACCATTCATCGCTTTTCTTAGATTGTTTTAAGATATAATTACAAAAATGAAGCAGGTCCACAGCTCCAGTGGATCACACCAAAGGAAGATACAGTGATAATGACACCCACCGTTGAAACCTTCCTAAGGGCCACCGTGATGCTTTTTTACCATCCAACCTATTCATAAGGTCATGTAGACGTTGATGAAGTGAAAAAACAAATATCAACTTAATCCAAAACTTCTCCAGCTTCCAAGAAGGTTTTAATGGTGGACGTTCAATCCCCAGTTTATGGTCCACTTAAGCCTTATCCATTCTCATTTTTTGGCTCATATGTTAAAATGATCTTAGAAAAATGATGAACGGAATGGATAAAACACTTACATCATGGTGGGCCCCTGATCCTGCCTGGACGGTAATCCGTCTGGCCAGGGGTAGGACGCAATCAACGCCCCTGGTAAAGAGTGACAGCGGGTGGGCGTGCCGACCTTGGTGGCTTGGATGTCACCAAGTTCCGTAGACCCCACCATGATGTATGTGTTATATCCACACCTTTCATCCATTTGGCGAGATCAATTTAGGTCATGAACCCAAAAATTAGACAGATCCAAAGCTTGGGTGGACCACACCATAGAAAGCAATGGGGACAATGATTCCTATTGTTGAAAACTTCCTAGGGCCCACAATGATGTTTATTTGTCATCCAAGTTGTTCATAAGATCACATAGTCATCGATGAAGGTAAAAACAAAAATTACACGGATCCAAAACTTCTATGGCCCCTAAGAAATTTTCAATGATAGACATTCAAATTCACACTATTTATTGTGGTGTGGTCCACTTGATCATTGGATATGCTTCGTCTTTAGAATCAACCCCTATAATTATATGGTAAAGTGGATGGACGGAGTGGATAAAAGTAATCAGTGAGCCCCATAGAGTTGACTCAGTCCGCATAAAGTATTATATGAACCCATTTTGATTACAATTGGAGCCATTTTGATTACATGGGCCCCATAAAGTATTATATGAACTCATTTTGATACAATTGGAGCGATTTTGATTATAGTGGGCCCCATAAAGTATTATATGAACTCATTTTGATTATGATTAGAGCGATTTCTTATGGCAGCGTATGCTTTTTGGGCACCATTAAATGAAAACTTATTATTTAGTGTATTGTTTTGTAATTTTTTTTAATTTCTAAATATGCAAATATGTGTATTTAGGCATACCACAGTTTTACAAAAATTCCATCATTTTCTCCATTATTCGCCATTTTTCTTCGCATTTTCAGTTATCGCCGATATTATCGGCGATAACGATATTATATCTTTATCTCCAGTCAGCGAAACTTGTAGCGATACCGACAACTTGAACACTGCACACACATATACCAAACATGCATGCTTGTGTACTACGATCAGACCAAAAATGAAAAGTGCATGCTTGAGTAGTTGGCTGCATAAAATAACAGGAAGCCTACCGATACATTTCTACAAAGCAATGCTCACATACCAATGCAGTCACACCCCATGTTGCAGCTTTGAGGAACAATTAGGGGCTACTCACAAAAGGGAATTAGCAAATAGTCAAGATCTAAGATGATGTTTCCAATGAGCCCACCATACATTTACTATTTTAAGGTTTGCTAGAATTGGGAGGGAAAGAAACAATAGCATACATCTTTGAAAAAAAGAAAGAAAAAGAAAGGAAATAACAGGAAACTGAATTGCTTTATCTTTTGTACAAGTGGCTTTTCTTTTTTACCAGGAACGCTATAAAAAATAAAGTTTGTTTTATGTTACTTTTTATGAGTGTCAATAAAAATAGAGTTGTTTTATGTTCCAAAGTTGTTTTAATTCTCTTCTTTTAGGGCCTGTTTGGATTGGGTTTTACCATGGTAATGTAATGTAAAAACATAATTATTGTGAATTACAAGACTTGTTTCCTAAAAACATCTGCATTTGAACTCCATAACTCACGTTATTTTTATCAATGTAATTATGAGTCTGCAACCCTGACTGCTTATTTCCGTCGATTGGATTGACAATAGAAACCACCTATCACTCTTTCAAAAATGATATGGTGGTCCGCAGTGCTAACGTACTAAGGATTACTTCTGCCGTCTGGATGATGCAATCAATACGTTGATTTACACTAACATTGATTACATGCCCAACAAACACATTCTGACCAGTTGCACAATTCACTCATAGGCTTCTTCCAAGTAACGAGGGATACACCCAAACACTACATGGGGTTAGGCGGAGTACCAACTATTAACATTTGGGGACCTACATTGCAAAACAAATTCGCAATGTCCAACTATGTCTGTTTACGCACATCGAGCCCAAGAGTGGACATCATTCTTCAGGCTGATCTGTGAACTTGTAATGCCCTGAAAATCGGTGGTCGAGCATAGACTCAACTCCCGAGTTCCAACGCATCACTTATGCAACATAGATAATGATGATTTAATGTTATCCGTGTTAGTGCATTAAAGATGAATGGGATTAAGCCATAACAACATATCATACTTCAGAGACAGTTAAATTACGCAAGCAGAAGACTGTGATAGATATATAAAATATATAAACTGTTGAAGTCTCCAAAGTGTGAACATGTTACTAGGTTAAATATATCAATGTATACTCCAAAAATGGACAAAATGAATATATAAGGGTGTTCCAAAAGAGCAAACTAAAGTGTAATGACATCTAATCAACAACCCTGTAACCCCGTCGATCATAAGATGGTCTACATAGACCCGCCTGATAGCTGCATAAAGCAGGAACCCTCCTCATCATCATAAAAGTCCGGCTCCGCTTCGCAAGCATCACCATCATCTGAAACTCAAACAGGGTCTGGTTGGTGTGTACAACACCGTCCCGTAACGTGGGAGTGAGTGATCAACTCAGTGGAACAATAAAGCAGAGGTTAACATGTTATCAATTCAGTCAAGCAGTAATGATAAAGCAGTAAATCACACATTCCTAAGTACTATTGTTAATGCAAGAATGGTATGGATGTATGATGCATGCCCTCGCCTACGCTCCCTCAGCGACTTTATTTCACGTTCGCGCATGACAACACTACCTCAGTGCTTGACCTGCAACCCTTGAACGCACGCGTAATGTGGTGCATGCATATGATTACCAAGTTCTTATTAGTCATTTTCATACAGCAGGGTTGAGAAACTAAGGTACCTCACTTATATCAATACCCAAACAATAATCCATTCTAGGGTCGTCAATCCTAGCAAATCTCATACGAAGTTGCGGTTCTAGGTCACTATCACCAACGCCCTACCAACTGGCAGTCTATTTTCGAAGGCACGTTACTGACCCGACTGGGGACCACAGCCAGGCTGCGATGGGGTAGGCCTAGCTTATACTCGTTCTTTTCGGAAGGCTCGTCGCCTCAATGTAGTCTCAGAGTATGCTCGAGGTCACTACAAAGGGCACGTTTAGGGCTGCCAGGGCTGTTGCACGGAATCGTTACTCCCCCATCACCCATCACAGCTTTATTATCAAAACATTGTAGGCCGACAGCTCGAATACAGTGTCCCATACCACCGTATTCGGCTCACGAGTTTGGGTTACTCACTGGTCACTACGGGGAGGCTCGTCGCCCCAGCGTAGGCCGACAGCTCGACCACGGTATCCCATACCACCATGTCCGGCTCATGAGTCTTAGCGGATCGAGGTACCAAGGTTAACGGGGTTTCCACTGGTGAGTTTGGTACCTTAGGTTCAAATAGTAGCGTCCAAACATGGTGAACATATATAGGGCCAATCGGGTTACTTGACGGGCTCGACTAGCACAAGCCCACATTGCATTGATCGACATAAAGTGCAAAAGCACTTCGTGTGGCCTAACCACTGCCGATGACCAACACACGACTCGGGTTTGTCAAACATGTCCTACGTGGCGAAGGAATCTCAGCCATAACTTCAAGCCTGTTACTGATTGCCTGGACTATAACATAGCCCCAATCACACTCAATCTGTAACCAGAAAGCATGTGGAGTAGTCAAGCAGAATTAACAAGTAATTCAAACATGTTAACAAGCATGTTATAAAGCACACTATAAGCAGGAAGCACAAACACATACATTTCATAATTAAGCAATTCAATGAAACAACTTGCATGGAGGAAATCATACACATCTCTAAGGTAGTTGAGAATCCTATCTCAACACCTACCTTAAGCACTATCATCTAAGTACTTACTCTTACAAGCATTTTCACAAACACTTAGAACACACTTATTAACATACGTAACGCATATTAGCCAAAACATGTATTAGGGCGAATTCTTTCGCCTAGTAAGCATTACACATATATATAGCATATATACATAGTAATTTATCATGGCAAACACACTTTCATATTTTGTACGTATACGGTATTTTCTACAAATATACAGAATACACTAAACGCCATAATTTGCATACATAACTGAATCGCAAAACGAACATTGCATTTTGCATGTGAAATAACATCCAGATCATGAATCTATCATTATCTGACATTGAAAGCTTTGAAAACCATAACCTATACGTCTATAGTCCGCACCTTATCCCGTAGAAATGAGTAACGGACTCAGTTTAAACACCAAGTCGTTATCAACGGTAGAACGGCAACCTATGTCATGAAATGGGTTAGCTATTCCATCACTTCCGCTAATTGAATCTCTAGAACTGATTAGGGTTAGGTTTTCTTACCCGAAAACGGAATCAGAATCGCCGGAAAAACGATACGGTAGTGATGATCAGGCATGTGGAATGGTAGGATAGGACAACTAGAATCTCCTCCCACTTCTTTCATACTTTCTCTCTCTTTACTCTCTTCTCTCTCCTAGGGTTTTCTCAAATTCGTATGGAGTGAATGAGAGAGGGTTTAAGGTCCTTATATAGGCCTAAAATTGCCGGAAATAGGCCCAGGGCCAAGGTATACTTAGGTTATATCCAAAGGGCATCTGGTCCATCTCAACGGAGCTCTTCCGAAGCCCCCCTTGAGCCAAAGGTCGGACTTAAGCTCACAGACCTTGGATCTAGGTCGAGTTACGTTTTCGTTCCAATCGGGTTTCTAGATCGCATTTGGCGGACCAGTTTCAGTTCAACGGTCACCGAAACTCGATCAGGGCCACAAGTACACTGACCTGTGTATGAAATTTCTCCTGATCCAAGGGTGTATTTGGGTCAGATTCTGACGGTCTGATTGCTTATATTAGGCCCGCAAGCGACAAGTCTCAGATTACTTAAGTTAGATTTAATTTCTAAAGAAAACCACATTTTCTCACACTCTTCGCTCCGGGCTCAAACGAATAACCCCGGGACACTATCTGGAGTTGATTTCCAAGATGGTTGTCAAGCCCAGCAAGGCGGTCTTAATTATATAACTTCGTATTATTCGGACTTTTGATGTGCGGTCCAGATCCGATACAGAGTTTCAATGTACTCCCGAGAGCAATTGGGTAATGAGATTGATCCTAGATTTCAGGGTAACCTAGCGTTGATGATTCTACAAGTTTTGGGTCTTGCAGATCATATTGAAAGTGATTCAAGCGGATTTCGCAGCTAATCCAGTTTAACACTCAGTTAACTTTGTCTAATTCCTAAAGGATTTGAGGTTTGAGAGGTTCAAAAGGGGTTAGGATCTACCCCTTGCCTAAGGACATCTAACTCCAGGTTGGCAAAAATCTGGGGCGTTACAGAACTAGATCTGGGGAAAATCTCAGCAGGGAGAACTTACATCTTGAGAAGAACACACACTGAAATGAATTAGAACTGTCTTCAAATAGCTGACTTACATCCAACACTTACATCTTGAGAAGAACACACACTGAAATGAATTAGAACTGTCTTCAAATAGCTGCAGCAATTACTAAAAAATCTTACATTTTTAACATCAACATCATATCAGAACATGAAATGATTTAGCTACTGTTATTTTAAATTAGCAGTAAGTTTTAGTCAAAGGCAAAGAGGTATCAGGTTACCAAAAATCTCAAGATTTGGGGCTGATGACATTTTCTTCACAAAAGGTTCTGCAGAATTCATACCTAAAGACTTTGCATCAACAAAACACTTGCTAACATGTGCAGAAAGAAACGTAACAAAGCTAATACCAATGTTAGAAATATCGGTATCACATTACGTATCACATCCTCGGGATACAGATACATATCGGTTCTCGCATGGGATTTTTTGTTTGTACTGGGTAATTTATTTCACTTTTTGGGAAACATTGGGGAAATGGTTGAATTTTTCAATGAAACTTCAGGGATTGTTAAAAAAGACCTTAATACACACTTTTAAATCATAACATCTCAAAAAAGGTGCACATAATAGGTTTCCTTTGTATAGGGTCCTAAGCTATGTATTGTCTAAATGAACTAATGCAACTATATTCAAATTGAATGCATACCATTTAGAGTGTATGTGATGATCATTTCATCAAACACTCCTAAATACTTTGAATTAGTCTCAATTGATAGTTGGTTGAAGGGAACTATTGAAAAAAAAATTAATATTTGAATAATTAGTTTATTAATTTTTAATTAAAAATGATTTTTATTTTCCAAAAATTGACAAGGCCTTAACAAGACAGTAAATCAGCCCTCATACATGCTTGATTTCATATTTGGTGTGCAACATTGCAAGCAATTTAGGAGAAATTGGGAAATTTTTTATTTTTCTCCATTTTTTCCCAAATCGGACCATCGATATTCAAATTTCAAAATTAGAGTATATGTGATGATCATTTAAATACTCCTAAATACTTTAAAATTAGTCTCAATTGATAGTTGGTTGAAGGATTTTTTTGAGAAAAACATGAAGAACCAATGGATATCGAAATCGAAGCTCCAACTCCATGATTTTTCATGCAAAACATGAAATACCATTGGATTTGTAACCATTTGGCACTGATTTAACATATTTAAACAAAAAAAAAAGGATCAAAAATTGAAAATGCTCCTTGGATCAAACATATGGGATATATCGGCACTACATGCGCGTTTCGTATCGCATAGGTGGGATACAAGATATATCGTGGGATATATTGGCCGATATCGTCGATATTTAAAACACTGGCTAATACAATCACGAAGGTCTTGCTACACCTTCAACTATTAACTATAAAGTACATAGACAAGACCAAAACAAAGACAACAACTAGAATGCCAATTAGAGCGTACACATCTCTTGCGTAGACCTCCGTGGGGGTTGGGAATGGACCCTCGAAACACTAGAAGTTTGCTATGTAAAGTCTTGCACCATGACATGGTTGTCGGGGGAGTCTTCGTGCATGCCATAAGTACTTATGGATCCTTCTCATTGAGTTGATATATATATATATATATATATATATATATATATATATATATATATATATTTCACATCTTTCTTTTCTTTGCTGCCTATCTTCTTGATTACCACATGCAACACCTAAGAGGGGCAAAGCCATATGCAATTGTTCCATTTTGACACTTTATTCTTAAAATTGGGAGTAAAAATTCATTCAACTACACTTTTTCCCCCAAATTTAGACTAGATTATTATTTCCATGTTTCTTTCTTGCTTAATTCGTGCAGCAAGCAAGAAAGAAGAGCTTGAAAATGAAAGGGCCAAAATTTTGGAAAAGGGTATCTGAATGATGGAAATCATTTTATGGTCATTTGGATTTCAATAGGTAGAATGGTAGTCATCATAATAAGTAAAAGTCGGTTAAGTCACACACAAACATCCCATACCATATAGGCCCTTTAATGTATCATATTTAAAATTAGTAAACAATCGAAAATCTTGAGGTTTATCATGTTAGTCATCTGTTGAAATATTTCAACAACAGTACTTTCAGGTGGAGTTTTATTGATAGAGTGCCTTTAATCCTATGCAGTGTTGCTCGGTCAACTAAGACATTTTGGGGTCGATTGACACACTTTGTGATGTTCTTAGTCGATTGAGATCTCTTCCTGTCGACCGAGAATCTTCGTGGTGATTCTGGTTGACTGAATGAGATGCGCTAGTTTTAGAAAGTGTGGGTTTTGTTTCTAATTTCTTACAAAAGTCTATAAAAGCCTTTGTAATATGGAATTAGGGTTAATCCAAGTATTGTAGTGAGGGCCTACTCAATTTCTAGGGTTTTGCAAAGGGAGAAAGCTTTGGCTTTTGAATCTATTAGTTGTCCATCTCTTATAACTTTCTAATTATAGTAGATCATTTGTCGCTTGGCGTCGTGGTTTTTCCCTGTAAGGGTTTTTCCACGTAAAATCTCTGTGTTTCTCTGTGATTGCTTGATTTTCGTTTCTCTATTGATGTGTTTGATTTGTTCTAAGGTTGCTTCCACCCCTAACATGTGGCGGCTATGTGCAACAAGTGTTATCAGAGCGTAGGCTTTAAGTTGGGGTTTTATATTGAATCTGAGACATGGGTTCGAAGGGATCGAATGTGAAGTTCAAGACGGAGAAGTTTACAAGTAAAAAAACTTCGAATTATCGAGGTTGAAGATGAAAGCCCTCCTAAGTCAGTAAGGGGTGTGACAGGCACTCCTTGACAAAGCGAGACATCCTGAAACTATGAAGGAAGAGGATTGGGACAACCTAGATCAAAGGGCGATTAGAGCAATTCAATTGTGCTTGGCCGATGATGTCCTTTATAATGTTATTTTTGAGATGACTACAAGCTTATGGGCGAGGTTGGAGAGCCTCTACATGATGAGGTTCCTCTCCAATTGCCTAATCTGAAGAGACAGTTGTACACTCCGAAGATGGCGGAAGGGTCGGATCTCTCTGAACACATTAACACCTTCAACAAACTCGTTTGCGAACTGACGAGTGTGGAGGTGAAGATCGATGAAGAAGACAAAGCTCTAATGTTGTTGACGTCTCTTCTGGATTCCTACGAGAATCTAGTGGATACTTTATGAGAATCTGGTCGATACTTTGTGCCATGGTAGGCACACCTTAGACCTCGATACCGTTATCTCCGCCCTTCAGTCGAAGCAGCTAAGAAGGAATAACGATGGGAAAGGTACTTTTACGGGGGAACTGGTTGTAAGGGAAGATCGTCTGAACGAGAGAAGGGTAAGTCGCAATTGAGGTCCAAGTCGAAGGGCAAATGGAAGTTAAAGTGCTAGAATTGTGGCAGGATAGGACATGAAGAGGGACTGCACAAGTCCCCAAACCCAGAAAGATGAGAATTCAAATAATTCGTCAAAGGAGGCCAATTCAGCGAAATCAAGTGAAGGCATGAGTGGTGTGGTGTATTGTCTGTGTCTAAGGTTGGACACTTGTATAACAAGTGAATTTTGGACACGGGGGCATCGTATAACATGTGTCCTCATCAGAGTTAGTTCGCCACATACAAAGAGTACGATGGTGGCCTAGTTTTTATGAGCAAATGAAAATTCTTGTAAGATGATTGGAATTGGTTTGGAGCGCATTAGAATGTTTGATGGGTTGGAGCGTACTCTGATTGATGTGAGGCACGTTCTAGACCTAAAGAAGATTCTGATATCTTTGGAAGCTCTTGATACACTCAGGTGCAAGTTCTTTGACTATGATGGTGCCTTGAAAGTTATAAAGGGTGGTACTCACTGTAATAAAGGCACAGAGAAGCAGAAACCTTTATAGGATGATTGGGATTTGGGTGCACTGTATTGGGTGGAGTTGAAGCATCTGTAGTGAAATCCACTTCAAAACATGTGTGGCACGTGCAATTAGGCCACATGAGCGAGTGCGATATGAAGGTACTACTCGATCGTGGTTTAATTCATGTTTTAAATTTTTTTGATTTGGATGTATGTGAGCATTGCATATAAGGTAAACAATTAAGATTGTCATTTAAAACCAAAAAACATATTAGTAAAGGATAGCTTGACTACGTGCATTCTAATGTGTGGGGGTTGTCGCCCGTTGTTTCTAGAGGAGGGTTGTCATTCTTCATAACATTCACTGACGACTTCTTTAGAAAGGAATGTGTTTATTTCATGAAAAATAAATCCGATGTGTTCGTCACTTTCAAGTCATGAAAGGTTATGCTTGAAAAACAGTTAGTGTGGAAACTGAAAGTTCTTAGGACCAATAACGACGAAGAGTTTACTTCAAAGGAATTTAATTTATTTTGTAAGAACGAGGGTATCATGAGGCATAACACAGTTAAGGATACAGCAAAGTGGAATGGTGTGGCAGACTGTATGAATAAGACTCCTTTGGAAAGAGCCCGAAGTATGCTGAGTAATGTCGAGTTAGGCAAGGAACTATGGGATGAGGTTGTTAACATGACTTACTATTTAGTGAATCATTCCCCATCTACGCCGATTGATTAAAAAATTCTTCAAGAGGTATAGAGTGGTTAGGAAGTCGACTAAGTGTACCTTTGTCGACTATGGTAATGGAGTGAAATGGTACAGGCTGGTACGACCGGGTTTCACGGAAAATCATATTTAGCCGTGACGTCAAATTTGATGAGGGTTCTTTGTATCGGAAGGATGAGCATAAGAAAACCAAAAAATCGGTTGTTGATGTGGAAATAGACAGAGGTGAAAAACTTGAAGAAGTTGAGCTGCCGGAAGAGGTAGAGGAAGAGGTGGTGGCGCCACCTGTTAGGAGGAAACCACTGAGAAATCATAGAGTACTGTTGAGATATAGAGATGACTCTAATGTTGCATTTGCTCTCATTACGGATGAGGAGGATCCGTCTACCTTATAAGAAGCATTAGATGATGTAGATGGTGAGAAGTGATGTAGATGGTGAGAAGTGGATGGTGGAAATGCATGATGAGATGGATTCTCTGTACAAGAACAAAATGTGGGAACTGGTAGAGCTTCCCGTTGGAAGGAAAGCGAATGAATGCAAGTGGATTTTCCAGAAGAAATTGAATATGTACAAGGTGAGATTGGTTGCGAAGGGCTATGATCAGAAAGAAGGTGTTGACTTAGGTGAGATATTCACAATTGTGGTCAAGTATCTATCAGATTTGTATTGGCGTTGGTTGCCCAATACAAAATGAAACTTGAATAGTTGGATGTGAAGACAACTTTTATACACGGGGAACTAGAAGAGAATATTTACATGAAACAACCTGAAGGGTACGAGGTGAAGGTAGCAAAGAATAATGTTTGTAGGTTGAAAAGGTCGTTGTATGACCTGAAACAGTCACCTAGGCACTAGTAAAAAGTTTGATTCTTTAATGATGGGTGAGCGGTTTACCATAATCGAATTCGATCATTATGTCTATTTCAGATCACCGAGTGATGGAGAATTCATTATATTGGTATTTTATACTGATGATATGCTTATTACCAGCCATAACATGTCTGAAATCACCATACTGAAGGCTTAGTTATCCAGGACATTTGAGATAAAAAATCTACGGGCTGCAAAAAGGATTATCGGCATTAATATACACAGGGGTAGGGACATGGAAAGGAGTAGGCTATGGTTGTCGCAGGAGGAGTATCTTGAGAAGGCGCTGGTCAAGTTCAGACTTGATAATGCCAAATCAATTAGCACACCCCACGTTGCTCACTTTCGGCTTTCTTTGGAACAATGCCTTACTACAGATGAAGAAAAGCGATACATGTCTCGTGTGCCCTACTCGAGCACGGTTGGTTGTCTTATGTACGACCAGTGTTTGAAATATCAGTATCATGTTACATATCACACCCTTGGGATATGGATACATATTAGTTTTCGCATGGGATATATCGATTGTATTTGTATCGCGTAATGTATCGTTGTCGTTGGAAACATGGCGAAACATTGGAAATCGGTCGAATTTTTCAATGAAATTTTAGTGATTGTTAAAAAAGACATTAATACACACTTACGAATTAAAACATTACAAAACACAAGTGCACATAATAGGTTTTCTTTGTATGGGTCCTAATCTATGCGTTGTCTAACTGAATTGATGCAAGTATATTCAAGGTTTATTCATATAATTTATAAATGTAAGAAGATGTGTAGAAACACAAGCAATACATTCAAAAGCAAAAGAAGAATCACTAAATTAGGTTACATACATGTTTGATTTTATGTTTGGACATAAAGATTGCAACTGATTTGCGAGAAATTGGGAAAATTTGAACTTTTAATTCAATTTTCCGCAACTCGGTCCTTCTCTTCCAAATCTCAAAATCGAGCTCCCAATCCATGATTTTTTATACAAAACATGAAAAAACATGGATTTGTAACAATTCGACACTGATTTAACATGATTTACAAAAAAAAAAAAAAAAGTATTGAAAATAAAAAATGCTCACCGAATCGAACATGTGGGATATATCGCACTACTTGTGCGTTTCGTATCGCATAGGTGGGATACAAGAAATGTCGTGGGATATATCGGCCAATATCGTCGATATTTAAAACACTGTGTATGACATAGTATGTACTAAACCTAATATTTCACATGCAGTGGGTGTTGTGAGCAATAACATGTCAAACCCCGACAAGCAATAATGGGAGGCAATGAAATGGTTACTTCGTTATATACGAGGTACGACTGACTACGTCTTGTCAGTTGGTAAATCCGAGGAGAAATTGGTAGGCTATGTGGACACCGATTATGCTGGTAACGTGGACAACAAAAGGTCGACTTCTATTTACTTTTTTGTGTTAGCGGGTGGATCGATTAGTTGGTCGCGAAGTTTCAATCTATGGTTGCTCTTTCCACAACTGAAGCTGAGTATATGGCAGTGACAGAAGCATTCAAGGAAGTGGTTTGGTTGAGAGGAATATGAATGAGTTGGGACTTCAGCAGGAAGCCGTGTCTGTGCATTGTGACGACAAAAGTGTGATTAATTTGGCAAAGAACTCGGTGTACTATGTCTGGACTAAATACATTGATGTGTATCATAATTTTATCCGACAGATGCTAGCGGAAGGCGACGTTACTCTTGAGAAGATTCACACCAGTGAAAATCCAGCTAACATGCTTACAAAAGTGGTTTTCGCAGAGAAGTTCAGGTTTTGCTCGACTTCTCGGGGCTTGGCAAAGATGGAATGAAGATGGAGTGTGCACACGAAGCGATGGTGAAGCTACGTTGAAGATTAGAGATGAGGATAACAACTTGGAGCAATGGAGCTGAAGGATTAAAGTCACAGTGGTGATTGTTTATAGAGTGTCTTTAATCCTATGCAGAGTTGCTCGGTTGATCGAGACACGCTGTGATGTTCCTAGCCAACCGAGAGTCTTTGTGGTGATTCCGGTTGATCGAAAATCAAGTGGGGTCGACCGAACGGGATGAGCTAGTTTTAGAAAGTGCGGGTTTTGTTTCTAATTCCGTACAAAAGTCTATATAAGCCTTGTAATACCAAATTAGGTTAATCCGAGTATTGTAGAGAGAGCCTACACGATTTCTAGGGTTTTGCAAGGGGAGAAAGCATGGGCTTTCGAATTTGTAAGTTGTCCATCTCTTGTAACTTTCTGATTATAGTGGATCGTTTGTCGCTTAGTGCTGTGGTTTTTTCCCGCAAGCATTTTTCCCTGTAAAATTAGTGATTCTCTGTGATTGCTCAATTTTTGTTTTTCTATCCGCGTATTTGATTCGTTCTAAGGTTGCTTCCGCGCCGAATGTGTGGTGGCTGCGCGCAACAAGTTTATGTAAGACACGCATGGCATGTGGTTGGCTTGTCAAAGACATTAATCTGGCATATCCATCATACAGGGATTAAGGCAGCTTATAAATCAATCGAATTGGACAGTACTCAGCCATCAAATCGTTGTCCTTTCCTCTCTGAATGGGTCTTCTTTGTGACTATATCTCACGCATGTATTTGCAATCCATTAATAGAAAGGAATCTTTCCACTAATTGCTAAGTTTTTTGGCCACGGTTATTTCATAATGGGGCCATAAGATCAATGGACTGGATGAAGCCGGCAAAGGGTGAAACCATAACATTAGGGAAGTTGATGCAGTGTGGGGAAACCTATAATACAGAGATTGTGTTACTGACCTTGCTGCTCTCCGGACATCTTACGGGAGGATTCACTTCACCCGAACTGTGCACCGGTCTAATTTCTGTCTCCAATGAGCTGCTTATATTAATGGGAAGAAGAAACAGTCGATCGGCAGGTAGACGAGGGTTCTTCCGGAGAAGAACCCCTCGAAAGGGGAGATGGATAGGGATGCTGCAGCAGAGGAGTTCGGATCTCTTTCTTAAATTGTGTGGAGGTGTATCTTGAGTGGTAAACCACAATAATACTGGTCAGTTGAACAGTCATCTTGGTTGCTGGCGAATGACTAGCAAATTGAAGAGATGGATTCGGTCCGAAAACACAGATCTCATATGACTCATTGTTAGAGGAAATTTGGTGCTGGAATCCATTAAAAAACAGTTTTTTTCGCAATCAATAGGAAATCACTATAATGGCGCTTTTACTTGCTCTTTCCGATTTAATGCTCAATCCAAACAGGCCCTTAGATGTCTAAATGGTTGGATTTGATGGGATTCAGCTGGGAGAGAATTCTGGTGTGCCACCCAAAAAATCCATACGTGTCAATCACTCGATCTAGACAGGTGATACATGTCCTACTTGGAAAGGTCAATTTAACATAGCTAGACATAAAGTAACATGAACCCTTGCATGATTTAATAATAGATCATAATTTGAAAGCCAGTTGACACTATGCAACAAACAATATTTCAAGTATCAGAAATTACATGAATAAGCTTGACACACAACACTAATGCTTTAATTGAACCTTCTATGCAATATTCCATAACAGTTCAATGTCTCATGCCATCCAAAGCATATGCCATTAAGTCTTAGGAAGGAGGATCTCTTATCATTATCCTTATCCAAGCACCCAAGTGCAAGTACATTTTTGAAGGATTGAAGCATCATAGGTTTTCCATTTTTCAAGTTGGTTGTTTGTGTTTGTAGCTTTGATGACCAGTTTGGGATCTCCTTCTAGCCAAACTCTATTGTATGCCTCTCATTGACTGCTATAATGCTTTCCTTTTACTTTTAATTTCCCTTTTTTCAACTTCATGAGAACTTTTGAGAAAACAGGATGCCTTTATCAATAATTTTTGCTCATACCTGCATTTTTTGTAATGTGTGCTTCTTGTTTAGGTGGCTTGCTACTTGGCAGAACTCTAGCAGTGCTGATGACAATGGCTCTAGGCACATCAATGGCTGCTCGTCTAGGGCCAATAGCTATGGCCGGTCATCAGATATGCTTGCAAGTATGGTTGGCTGTATCTCTCCTTTCAGATGCGTTAGGTGCGGCTGGCCAGGTATGTAGTTTTTTACTTTTGAATCTTGCTTTAAGTTTAATGTTTGAACCATGATATCTATTTTTATCCTTCTTTGTCGCTTCCTGTCCTTTCTGATTTTTTATTCTCAAAATGCGCGTCGCCATAAGGACACAAAATTTTCAAGCATGTGGATGCACTCATAATATGTTATTAATCTTCAGTTCTCTTGTAAAACCAATGTTTGGCTTTTAGTCATTTGTTGGTGCAGTTTCTTTACTTTTCCAAGTATCCAATGGAAACTATGAAAGCAACTTTCAATTATTAAATGATATTATGATTCTACATTTTCCTTCATGACTGTATGTAGTTCATTTTTAGGATGTGGGGCAACTGAGGATTATTTTTTGTTGTGGACTTATTGAGTCCAGGTGCACCATGATGCGAACAATGTCATAATGTGCCCACTTCAGAGAGATGGGATCCATTATTTTTCTGTTCCATAATCGGTCTCAATGTAAGTGGAAATGCTCTAAAAATCTACCAGATTGGAAGAGTTCATCCCTTGGATCAGTGGATTAAAAATATATGATTAAGAAAAATACAACAATGTTCTAGAAAGAAAAAAAGAAGGGAAAAAAAAAAAAAAACACCAAAACTTAGATGGCTAGAATCTTTATTTTTGCAAGATCTGTAGGTCATTGCCATTCCAAAATGGGGCCATTAGATCAGTGGTTTGGATTAATGAACCACGTACCCATGGCTACGGGTTGGGTGCATGAGGATGCTATTAATTTCTTGATGCATCAAGACCCAACAAATCCTCTCTTTTATTTTATTTTATTTTTGCTTTTTTGATTCTTTTTTTTTTTTTTTTAATGCTGAATACTTTTATTGAATGGAAATTCAAAATTACAGTAGATATACAAAAAAAGAAAAAAAGAAGGAAAAAAAAAAAGGTGAAGTTGCAAACTGTGATTTGATCACAAACCCATTTAACATAGTTCTCCCTCTATGAGACCTTTCTCTATTTCTCCCTCTTACAACCCTTACCAAGGTTAACTCCCAATGTCCAAATCATGATTCCCCTTACTCTATGAAACACCAACTCAACCCTTTCCACTCTATTGTTAAGAGTTCTGTCAGTGTGTTATTTCAATAGCAACTGCAGAGTTGGAAGGGGACTCTTGTAATGGGATGTCATTGTGTTATTTCCACAGCAGTATATTGTTAAAATGTCGTAGTTACTTATTATGGTTCCTCTAAATGCAATGGGATGGGACCATTGCATCAGTTCCTCAGTGTACCAAAATCTTGAACCACAGTATCATGCGGCTGCTACCATGTGGCGCTACTGTTTCATTTATATGCACGGAGAATGTAGGTCTATTTTACTTCAATTAAGGATGTCCAAATTCATCTTAAAATGGAATTTTTGAACCCACATAACTAATCCTGATAATCTGGGCATGCCGAGATGCTGCTGTTCTGGATTAAGTGTAAGATGGATGTATCACTTCTTTTAGAAAGGAATGACCATATGAAAAAGTCAATCTTGGATTTATTTAGAGCTCTAACAGTGTTAAAGCCCAATGACCCTAAACATCATGGCTTTTACAACAATTTACTCAAGTAGTGTGCAGAGCATTCTAAGAAAATAAAGGAAACCATTTTTCTCTTTTATTTAATATGTGAATTCCAGGGTCACCTTCTACATCATTATACTCAGTTACATCTCTCTCTCTCTCTCTCTCTCTCTCTCTCTCTCTCTCTCTCTCTCTCTCTCTCTCTATTTTGCTTTGCCTTTGACATTTGTTTGTGCTCATTGGCATATATTTGGGCACATTTGTTTGTGCTCTCTCTCTCTCTCTCTCTTTCTCTCTCTCTCTCTCTCTCTCTCTCTCTCTCTCTCTCTCTCTCTCTCTCTCTCTCTCTCTCTCTCTCTCTCTCTCCCCCTCCCTATTTTGCTTTGCCTATAACATTTGTTTGTGCTCATTGGCATGTTATTATGATTGTGCATATTTTCATTTATTTCTTGATCATGTCTTTAATGGATTGTGGTTTTTATTCTTAGGCTCTAATTGCAAGTTCTTTCTCAAAGAGTGACTACAAAAAAGTGAGAGAAATTACTTATTCCGTTCTAAAGGTGATTATTCTCCTACGCTTGTCATCTTATTTTTTCCTGCAACTCGAGTAAGAATGTAATGACATTTACTCAAACAATAATCTTGAGTTGTCTTTCATGTGATTTCTGTTAGAGGATTGGATGCATATATATACAACTTACATACTAAGGTAGATAGGTAGTTTCATCTATCTGTTAAGATATGCTGAGGTTGTTGGATGATATGAGATGTATGTACGCAGTTGTGCATACATATACTATCCTCTAATACTTTCAAGGGTCTGGATTCATTTTATTAAGGTTGTTCCAAAACTGCTCTGAACTTCCATGTTTCTCCTTTTTTCCTCAGACAGGAGCATTTACTGGTGTTTTCTTAGCTATCATACTGGGTACATGGTACGGTTCTATTGCTGAATTATTCACTAAGGACGTTGAAGTACTAGGAATTGTTAGGTCTGGGTTTCTGGTATGTATGCATGTTTAGCTTGAACTTGATTATTTAAGCCCTTGGTTGCATCTTGCTTGATGGATTCCCTTGTTATATATTGCAGTTTGTCTGTGCCACGCAACCCATCAATGCTCTAGCTTTTGTTTTTGATGGTCTCCATTATGGTGTTTCAGACTTCTCGTATGCGGCTTTTTCTTCGGTGAGCTTCATCCTCAAGATATTAAATTCGCATAATTTTGAGATGTATTCATTCATGATGTTTGCTTGTGTCTATAAAATCCTTTAATATTGCTATTTTGATTGAGCAGATGGTGGTTGGGGTCATGTCATCTGCATTTTTAGTGTATGCTCCTCCTGTTTTTGGTCTTCCGGGAGTATGGTTTGGTTTGACTCTTTTCATGCTCTTGCGTATGGTAGCAGGGCTTGTGAGGTAAGATTATGCATATTTCTTTCAAAGACTGGCAGTAGGTTCCATTGCTTGATATTATTTGTGTTCACCAATCTGATGCCGCACTAAACCACTATGTTACTCGTCATTTTAATTCTTGAAATGAAATCATACGTTGAAATTCTATTCCATAAGTCATGATAACTGAAAATATGGCTAGTCAAGTTTTGTTGGCATTCCTAATTTTAACATTACAAACATGCATATTGCACTTTCTTTGATTAATTTAATTCACAGTTTCATATGATGGGCTAGAAAATTGGATTGAATCTACATAAATAGTGTGGAGAGATCTATAGTTATTCTTGTACCATATGTTCTTATTTTTTATCTGTTTATGTAGCCATATGGAATACCATACTAGTCTCCATTGATTAATATCACAATTCTTAGTTAAAGAACTAACACAACTCTCTTACCCTATTCTCTTCTTGTTTTTTTCTCTAACCACATCCCTTTAGTTTAATAATCTCACTATTACGTCAACAACTAGTGGCTTAGTTTCAGGGCATCTCTTTTGGGAGATCTGGACCGTCTATGATATCCAGCACATCGAACTCTTCAAATACGTGAGGTCGTTCATCCAGGTTGAGGCATGGATCGTGACAAAATTGGATCTTAAATTGGTCGTTCCTTTAGTGGGCCACATCTCCTTAACCGTTAATCAGTTTTGAATGAAATTTGGTCTGAGTGGGTTTGTTGATGTGCTCTTCAAGATGGTCTGGTTGGATTGGATGTTACTTGTCTAGATTTAGCCGGATTTGATCATGGCCATTTGATCATGGTTTTTATGGATCTGATTCATCTCATATTAGTTTGGGTTGAAAGTTGCTTCCTAGCGCAATTAACACCCATAAAAATATATAATGGTTTGGAATGACTAGAGGGCAGCTCGATCAAGGAGATCTGAGCCAAAATTGTCCTAGGAGGTCTCATGGAGAGATTCGAGCCGCATGATTATTCCTTTTATGTTTGGACACGTTTATAATATTGTTTATTGCCTTTTATTGGTGATGTATTATCTATGATGATTGACTTTGATTTGACATCCACATGTGTAGGATGTGTGGGGCCCACCCACTCTTAGTGGTTGGCGGTGCCGAAAATGTCATAAACTCAATCCCGAGTTCCGAACATGTGCAACAAAATGAATGATTCTCACCATGTGAAGCATATATATATATATTCATATATATATATATATATATAATATAAAAACATTATTTCTAGAGTGTTAGATTCCCTTTGATCATGTAATGCTTACAATTACGCGTTCTAAATTATACTAATAATATAATGTTGGAAGTGTAATGTCTGGATCTTTGAATTGTTTTATTTGCCCCGTTTTATAGTTAGGATGGTGACAGTGCATTGGACATTGATTGGACCAAATCATGTTTGTTATAGGCAATGTTCGTAATATCGATTCTATCGGCCGATATTATTGTTATCGTAGGCCAGCGATACGAAACCCCTCGAAAGTCTCTCGGAAATTAAAAAAAAAAATCTTGAAATCCCGTGTATCGTGCGATATATTGCAAGATATTGCAAAATATCCTGAGATATCGCCAATATTGACTATATATTGCACGATAATGCTTGATATTCTAGATTTTTTGCTTGATTTTATACGCGATATCATAGGCGACATCTCTTCTCATCCAAAAAGTAATTTAAAAAAAAAAAAAAAACTCTCTCATGATGAGCAATTTCAATATATATATATATATATATATATATATATATATATATATGATCCATTCTAGAGAGAGAGAGAATCTCATAGAGAGAGAGAGAGTCAGAGAGAGAAATATATATACGAAATTTTTTATCTTCACCTTTGTGATCTGGGGAGGTGGCTTTTGGATTTGGTGGGGCTCTATCGACATCCCAAGATCATGTAAGAAAAAATGCTAAGACTTTTTTTTTGTTCGAAGATAACTATTACGGAAGGAAATTGCACCACTCTCCCATCACTCATCAAGTAGGATTATGGGATTTGGGTTGGTTTGCCAAATAAAAATACTTTCAAGAGATTTTTGGAAATTTTGGTCAATTTTTGACGGAGTAGGGTTGCACTGTGGCCGTCCAACGATGATGGAGAAGAGAGTCTTTCCCATACTCTCTGCCCGGGTCTTTAAGTTGAAATGGGATAGGTTAAAAGGGATTTCTTCACGAGTTACCCTAGTTCAAAGCACGCGTCTATCGTGAACATACATTGAGTAAACTCGGGTTACTTGACAAGCTCCCTGGCTCGCGCACAACAAGGAATGTATGCATGGACTGGCCATCCACATCGCCGTCCTTCCGACTTTTCCATCTAATTTAACGGACGAATGAATCCCAAAATGACGCAAATTATCCAAAGATCAAGTGGATCATACCACCAAAATAGTTATAATGATTTCCACCGTTGATCAACCTTCAAATCATACAATCAAAGTCTGGTATTATCCGTTTATTTGTCATCTAACTTTATTCATGAGATCATAATCACCCTTCATGATTTCATGGAATACAAATAAACTTGATCCAAAACTTCTATGGCCCCTAGGAAATTTTCAAATAGACATTCAAATCAATTGTTTCTTGTGGTGTGGCCCATTTGAACATTTTATATGATTTTTTATAAACACAAGTTTTTTTTTTTTTTTTTTTTTTTTGGGATAAACTACTAAAATTATCTTGGAAATGGATGGACGGAGTAATTAAATAAATAAATCATACCTGGTGGACCTCTCAAAATATATACCTAAGATCATCATCCAAGTGTACTAAGTTTTCACACACTATGCATCCACTTTTCAACATTTAATGTTAACAGTGGATTAGGTGCCAGTCCTTTCCCATCAAATATTTTTCGCATCATTTAAGGGTGTTATAATATTAATAATTATGGCATATCCAAAATATATATGATGGACCACACCATTGGAAATAGTTGTGAATCACCATTAAAAGCATTTTTTTAGGCCAAATAAATTTTTATTCAATCTAATCTTTGATTTTCCAAATTCATTAAGTTCTTTATGTTGATCTTATTAACGGGTTGATGACAAATTCCACATTACATCTTCTACTTGCAATGGGCCTTGGGAAGCTTTTAATGCCGAGCGTTCAATCATCACTATTTCATGTGGTGTGGTCCACCTAATATTTGGATGTGGTTCAACATTAAGATTGTCCTAAATCGGCTGGAAAAACGAATGGATGGAGTGGATATACAACATGTAATTAAGATGTGGATGTAATACACATACATCAAAGTGGGCCCCACGGTTATGGATCTACCGACCTTGGTGGATGTGGGGATCCACCGAAACCGCGCCTGGACACGGATTGCCTCCCAACTTGAGGTGGCTACTAACGGTGCTTTGTGGGCCCTACTATGATGCATGTGTTCTATCCATGCCACTCTCTATTTTTCAAATTATTTGGCTGCAATGAGATTTAAAATCCTTATATAGCAAAAAGTCTCCAAATTAAACTCCAGGACCACATGTACAATAAAATGGTTGTGATTGAACGAGCCATTAAAAACTTCTTAGCTCACCCATTGTAATGTTTATTTGCCATCCAACCTATTGATCAATCACAAAGACTTGAATGAATTGAAAACATCGAATATCAACTTCATCCAAAACTTTTATGGCCCCGAGAAGTGTGTGTAATTTGGGTCGTTCAATTACCATTTGCTTTCTTGTGATGTGGTCCAGTCATGAGATATTCAAGATATTTAATTTTTAAAGAATTGTATTATAAAATTATCTAGGAAAATGGATGAACAAAGTGGATGAAAAACATACATTATGAGATGGGGCCCCGGAGGCGGTCCTAGACCACCATCCGAATTATTTGACTCACGATGACGTCATCATTTCGCAATACTCACATCCGCTAGGACCTAGGCGTGAGATTGATCGTATGGTATGTCAATGATTCTCATAGTTTTGGGTCCACCATGATGTTTGTGAAAATTCAAACTCCGCTAATCCATTTTTTTCACTTATTGCTTAAGGCATCATTTCCAAAAATCAAGAAGATCCAAAGCTTTACGTGAGGTGGTACGTAGGCACATGAAACAATGTAGGATTAAATGTCCATCATGCTCATTTAAGTTTCTTGTGGTATGGTCCACCTAAAATTGGATTTGCTGGGATTTGTTTGTGGAAAGGGTTTTGTGACCCATGCCCTAAAATGAGTTGGCAAGAAGGTTGAGTATAATTGCATTAATTTAGTTAGATCGACCCATTGCTTAAGACTCTAATACAAAGTTGGGAAAAATCTTATTATTGTGCCACATTTTTTTGAGATGTTATGGTTTAAAATGTGTGTATTAAGGTCTTTTTTAACATTCATCTTCAAGTTTCATTGAAAAATTAACCATTTCCTCAATGTTTCCCCATGTTTCCCAAAAAGTGTGATAAATTATAATATAATGTTGGACACTGCATGGGGTGGATGCTGAATTGTTTTATTTGCTTACATTTTATAGTTAGGATGGTGACAGTGCATTGGACCTTGATTGATATTTCGAACACTAGTTATAGGTCTAATCAATCTAAGATTTTATAGGAAAGTGTTATTCCACGTGATATAAAAATTGGTGGAAAAGATCTGACCAAAGGTCATCCAATCTGTCCAAGAATGAATCTGGGCCATTGGATCTATTTAAGATGGATCTCACTTATTTGAGATTGGATTGGGCTTAAAATTGGCACACAACCCTATGGTGATGTGTTAATCACACCTATCGGTCCAGATTTTGTAATAGGAGGCCCGATCAAGAGTTTTTGTTAGATCAGCCCCTATCGTGCACATAGAAGCGTTCGCAGGGTCATCTTGATCCAAGTATAATAATCACAGGAATGTACTTTGAGTCCCACTCTAAGGCCTTACAAATGCTGGCAAGTGTCCTAGTTACATTCCTTGGATGTGAGGCTCATGCATGAAGTCAGACAAGACAAGACAATCAACAGGGCATTTGGTAGAGCAGTTGATTTTGATACATGCTGTTCTGTGATATCTTGTGGTGGGTGTAGTATTAGCAAGACAGTCCTGGTGCATGCCCACGATGAGGACAATATTTATGGATAGAAAACACACTATGAGGCTTGTTATGTTCCCATTGGTCATTACTACATAGTGCAATGGGATTCATCAGTTGTGCTGGGGAAATGATATGATGGACTCTGCGTCTGTGTGCCTAAAATACAATCCCTGGCATGAGGGACACTTGTGAACCTAAGGTTTGGTGGTCATACAGAGAATAATGTCAAAACTAAATGCTATGCCCAAGATCATCACGTTGGAGAAATTGATTGGGAAAATTTTCATTAGTTTGTTCTAAAAGATTGATCTAGTACTCACCTTAGAGTGAGTGCTCTATGTTATTCATGAGCCCCCTCGTCCCTAACCCTATTAATAATGAGGAACCCTTGGTCATCTCTACCAAGTATGCCAAAGGGGAAAGAGATAACGAGGTGGCCAAAGTATACATATCGGCCTCGAGGTATTGATGTGCTCCACAATCGGATGCAGAATATGTTATACATGCCAGGGATATCCACTTTCGCCTGAAAGGGATGTTTGAAGCTCATGTCGCTATCCAAATCCAATCCCTTGAGAGAAAACTATACAATATGAAACTTTAGGAGGGCGCCTCTGTGAGTGAGCATGTCTTGAAGATATAGCTTATTGTAAAAAGAAAATTGAAAAAAAAAAAAAGTATAACATTTTTCTCAATGTCAGACAGTGGGGTTTCATTTAGAACAACATTTTGAAAAGCAATATTGGTGAAAAGAGGAAGAGAGTTTCAGGTAATAAAAGGGCTTTAAATGAACATTTTCTTAATAAACAAAGAAGAATGTGAGTATGTAACATTCTTTATGTTAATGTGGGAATTGATAGATTTTGTAAAAAATACAAAGAAGAAATATGATTCAATATCATAATATCATACATAAAGTCAAGTAGCTACCATCAGTAACCCACTTGCCACTTGGGCTGGTTAGTGTGCCACTACTAAAGGAGAGATTTGGGATCAAGTCCTGTCTCGCTAATGCTCTGCTTTTGGTCGTGCCTGAACAGAATATGATGTAAACAAGACAAAAGAAAAGCTGCTACTATCATAGTTGCCAAAAGGCAAACTTAAAAAACTGGGCTGCACGAGCATAGATTGCCTTGCTTTAGATAATATCTGCTCAATCTGTTACTTGATTTAAAATGCTGAGATTGTCACAGTTGTTTCTTTGATTATACAGTTGTTGTTGTCTTTATATATTGTGTTTCCGTCTATGTCCAATTTGAAGCCTTCTTGTTTTGTTTCTTCAGATTAGGAGTGAAAACTGGTCCATGGTGGTTCTTGCATAACTTGCCGGAAACCGAGGTTGGTGAATAAAACAACATATCAGCTTTATGATCATTCATAACTCAGTAGCCAGTTGACTAGTGCTAATTGCGGATGACTTGTTGCACGTGAGTTCCCATGGATACACATGGCAAGCATGTACAAGATCTGGACCGCTCTTCTGGCTGGCCCACAAAGTATCTGCCATGGCCCAAAAATCAGTCAGGTCAGACGATCCTAACCTCTCAATTTGAGGTGAAAATGGCTGCGCCCCATCTATGGGCCTTCTTCTGGGCACCTTATTGACTCAATGATGGATATCTTTTTATTGCTAAAGAAATTAATATCAATGCTAGGACTATCAAAGATTTTGACCTGGGCTGAGAGGGATCAAATTTGAATATGCCTGGCCTAACCAGTTCAAAATCCGGCCCAGACCGACCGAGGTCCGGCTCAATGACTACCCTAATAAATAACAAGGAAAGTTCAATAAACCCCAACTACGAGGAATGTTTAGACATTTGCAGTCTATGAGTAGGATGGTGCTTTAAGTGCCTGTTTGCATTCTGGCAATTTAACCAGATAGGATTAGCTCAGTCAATTTGTTTCGAGTGGTAGAAAAAAATGAAACAATTGATATTCTGAAGTGTTACTACTTCAGGAGGGGATGTTTTGGGCAAACCAAATATCCAACTTTCTTTTTATTCGGGTCTTTTATATACAAAATCCGAATTTGGATTCACCACATCCAAACAGTATATATAGATAGGTGTGCATCAATTATTTTAATAATGTGAAGTATCTATTTGATACAAATGGATAGTTGTTTACATACAGAGTTTGGATCCAATAAAAAAGTTTGTATTATTGCATCTACGTGCATTGAACTGCATTTAAATGAGCGCAAGTATATTGAGATATAGTTCATGGGTGTGTGCATGTTCATATAAGTGCAATATACTTAGATGCAGTTAGATGCACTTAAACACACTTGGACTCACATTGTACACGTAAAGAGCTTCGTATTGGATCCGGGCTCTTACATTAATAAGTAAGAAAGTTCTTTAATATTATTGCTAGAGCTTTGCTAAACCCACATGCACGTACAAGGAATGCCATCAACACTCCACATGTGCCTGCGTAGGCTGTAGCCGACATGTGCAGTGTCCAAGATGCCCATCTGGTGGGTCTGACCATGTCAATGTCTTTCCCAAAATGTTGTTAGAAACAGTTGGATGGGCGAGAAACCTTAGTTGAGTTTTTTTCAGTTGTACCTTTTTCAGAAACTGTGTCCCACCTGACAAATGGACTGGTCTGATACTTGGGCAAGAGCACAGACAGTGGTATCTGCCTAATGAACGGATTGGATCTTTTGCCAATGTGCCATGCTGGTAGATGTGTGGCTTGAACATGAGCTTCCTTCTACATGCGTTTGGGCTTAGCGAAGTTCTAGTCATCCTACTATCAAGGGCAAATTTGCTCTATGATGTTGTGAGAATTTTCTATTTATGAGTAGGAAAATTCCTCTTATAGGAAAAAAACCAGCATAGGACCTACGTTCCTATCATTAAAAGGGCTGGGCTCCAGTCCACAGTGCACTCTCAGAGTTGGTGCACACCTATCTTGCATCATCCAAAGACAGTGGACAGAAATCCAAAATGGGATTTTCAAGCCACACTTTTGAACTAGTTGGGATTCTGCTTACAATCTTTGGGCGGTTGTGGATGGTGGGCACGCACTTTTGGTACATGGCCATATGCATACAATCTTTCATGGAAGGCATCACCAATATAGTTACACTTGATCAATGTTAGACTTTGATTGTTTTTTCCTCTTATAAATCTAAACTTACTAATGCTTTCTTTCCTTGTGTTGTTGCAATTCACTTCCAATCCCATGCTACTGGTTGAACTGGCACAAGGTGGCTACAGTCGATTGAAGCTCCAGTTGGATGAGATTACAGGCTTAAACCTCAATCCCATGATTCTATCCCTGCGATGCAAGAATTTTACTTGTAATTTACCATTTTCCATGATTAAATGCTTTGATTTTGTTGTGTCTGGGGAAAAAAAAACTGCTTCCATTGTAGATTGTCATAAACTTTGCATTTGCAATTTTGTCAATGCAATAATATGATCCTGTAATAATGGTTTAGTCACTTGTCTCTCAGTATCTTTGCGAAATATTTCTTGTAGTACTGATTTTATCATAAATAGGCAAGCTTGTACAATCATGTTGTTATGGTTCTGCTTTCTCATCCAATATGAGTTTCATGACGGTCTTTGATTTTTCTTCAATATACGTTTGCTCTATCTCAGAAGAGCAGTTTTTATTCACAAAGAAATTCAGCGATGCAATGCTATTCTTAATAATGGGATAATCTCACTATGTTTTTCGAGCATATATGGGAGGGTGTTATAAAGCTAAAACCGAAACTGCTCTTCGCTTTATCAAATGTAATGTAGATGTATTAGCCAATCAGCATGACATACAATTCATTCTATTATTTATATCATGCATGTATATGTCTATAGAGGTTTGCTCGCATGCATTTGACATACTACAATAAAATAGGTCGAGACTCTAGCCATTGGATTTGGGTCTTTTTATCTGCTTGGATGGGGTATGCCCCAAAGGACTCTCAATTGAATATTTCAACCCTTCTATCGTACAAAGCATCTGGTGACAGTTCATATTTGAAATAATCCAATTGAAAGCTTTTATTTGTTGACTATCCACCATGCAAAATGAGACTTGGCATATAAATGGCTTGGATCATTGGTAGATGACCCAGATTCAAAGGCTTAAGTCCTTATGCACAGCTAGTTGTAGATGATAATTTCGTGCAACTAGCTGCATGCGGGAACCACAGTCGTGTCTATCAAGGTTTAAAGTATCATCAGAAACTGGTACATATTGCCCGGTACATACCAGTATCGTCCATGAATGGTGTGGGTGTATTGGTGCCCCATATTGGCTTGAAACAGCCCGATATGGAGCGATGTATAACATTATTGGTGGTGAATGATATGTTATGTAACACACCCATTTCCAGCCTTGGTATTTATGCCATACAACTTGTAGGGTTGCCCCATCATGAAAATGGGGTGCCCAGAAATCAGGTGGAGCCATTTATAAGGTGGGCCACTCCACAAGAAAAAAATGGGCTATCACTCATAAACCTCCAGATTCATGTAGCAGTCCACCTGATGGGGTAGATAGGCCTTATCTTTGGGACATTCCCTGTTTGACAGTGGGGAGACCCTGCTGGAAGGTTGCATGCACTTACACAAAGCAGTGGTCCCTACGTGCAGATAGTTGCACGAAATTCTCATCTACAATCAGTATCATCTGAGATGTCCTCGTGTGTGTATGTATTATGTCTACTCTCTCTCTCTCTCTCTCTCTCTCTCTCTCTCTCTCTCTGGATTTTGGCAAAGGCAGGAGTCTTTTTCCCTTGGTGACCAGCTCAAAAGTAATTAGCCATTTATTCCCCAAACAAGAGGTGTCTGTAGACAGCCTTGCCATTCTCCTCTAGGAGTCCTTGCAACGGTGCGCCGGCTCACAACTACGGGGACTGAAACTCGAACTTTAGTGCTGCTGGCTATGACTCGGTGCTCTGCACTCTTGTACCTTCCATTGCTCAATATCTGCAAAATTTAATTAAACTTCATTACATAGGAGCTTGATTCTCATGACATGGCTTCTGTTGCCTATATCATAGTTCTAAAACTCATTGACTCCACTCCAAACTCAGCCAAGTCAACTCTGGAAAACTCAATTGCAGCTACTAATCTTCATCCTATGGTGTGTATTGCTGTCTAGTTTACTTCTCTCTTTTTATTTTTATTTCCCATACTAATTCTAACTATTTTAAATATATACTCCCATTCCAAGTATTTTTTAACTTATAATTATTAAATATTGATTTGAGACAGACCGGTCTAGTCTTGGAATCGGCCCAACCCAGCTTAATATATCTGAGTTGAGTCAAGTTTTCGGGTTCTCAAATTTGTCTTTATATCTCACTAGCCAGTATTACCACCGCGGTGGTCATATTTCTATAAAATGGATCTGGCGGTCCATTTTGATCCAATGCCCTCTTCCCTATGGCCCCCCAAATCTCCGATCTTGATCACCTTATACAGGCACTACATGTTCCCCATGAAAAATTCATCAATGCGTTGTAGCATTCCTCCCCAAAAGATTACAAATCGTTCCTAGCCATCTGATCAAATAGTCAAAATAGCATTTTTGGATGGCGAACGGTAGTTACTAGCACCAGTTTACAAATAGAGCTGTACATGAAGATTTGTGAAGGAGTCAAACTAATTCTAAGTTGGCAAAAATCCGAGCTGTTACACCACTCCACAAGAAAAAATGGGCTACCACTCATAAACCTCCAGATTCATGTAAGTCGAGCTTGGCACAGCTCAGCTTGGCCTTTACACTTCCCAGTAATAGAAGGATTGAACGCAGGCGATGATGGGTGGGATTTATGGATGGAATAGCTGAAGTGGGTTCAACAGCAGTTTTAGACTTTGGGATTGAGTCCTGACAGGTTAATAGGGTGTTAGGGGCGACCCATTGCCTAAGGACGTCTAATTCTAAGTTGGCAAAAAATCCGAGCTGTTACACCACTCCACAAGAAAAAAATGGGCTACCACTCATAAACCTCCAGATTCATGTAGCAGTCCACCTGAACATTCCCTGTTTGACAGTGGGGAGACCCTGCTGGAAGGTTGCATGCACTTACACAAAGCAGTGGTCCCTACGTGCAGATAGTTGCACGAAATTCTCATCTACGATCAGTATCATCTGAGATATCCTCGTGTGTGTGTATGTATTATGTCTGGACAAAGGCAGGAGTCTTTTTCCCTTGGTGACCAGCTCAAAAGTAATTAGCCATTTATTCCCCAAACAAGAGGTGTCTGTAGACAGCCTTGCCATTCTCCTCTAGGAGTCCTTGCAACGGTGCGCCGCATTTTGAAACTCAAAGTGCTGCTGGCTATGACTCGGTGCTCTGCACTCTTGTACCTTCCATCTTCTGCAAATTTAATTAAACTTCATTACATGCAAAACATGGCTTCTGTTGCCTATATCTAGTTCTAAACATTGACTCCACTCCAAACTCATTTCTGGATCAAATCTTCATCCTATGGTGTGTATTGCTGTCTAGTTTACAATTTTTTATCTCCTATACTAAAACTATCATGATTTTTAACTTATAATTATTAAATATTGATTTGAGGGGGTCAGTCTTGGAATCAATGCCCAACCCAGTTTTATAGTGTTTTCGAAATTTTTTTGTATCTCACTAGCCAGTATTACCACCGTGATTTTCTATAAAATGGATCTGTTTTTGATAATTTCCTCCCTATGTTCTCCGATCCTGATCCTTATACAGGCACTACATGTTCCCCATGAAAAATTCATCAACGCGTTGTAGCATTCCTCCCCAAAAGATTACAAATCGTTCCTAGCCATCAATAGTCAAAATAGCATTTTTGGATGGCGAACAGTAGTTACTAGCACCAACAACACTGTACACGAGTCAAACCAAGTCATTTTTGCTTGAGTCATTTCATCTCAGCTCGGTCTTCGAAACACTTGGCAAGCATTTTCTCAAACATCATATATCAAAATAACCGAGACACCATCAAACAGTCGATCAAAATCATGATTTGAGGGCAGTTTTATAGTGTGAAGATTTTTTTTTCTTTTTAGTGATTTGTTTCATATTTGTTCCTTCCTCGCTACTAGCTAATCCTCGGATGAGTCGAGCCTCGGCAAGCTCAAACTCAAAATAACCGAGACACCGCGATTTTGAAATTTTTCGAGCTCAAAAAGCTCAAAAATCAGCTCAACTCGGCTCAAACTCAGTTTCCAATTGAGCTTTTTTGAGTCAAGCGAGCTAACTGAGCTAACTCGGTTCGTGTACAAAACATGCACTGATCTGACAGTTAGGATTTTTGAAAGATCGACGAGCATCTCGATGGACTTGCAATCAATCTGGACCATCTAATTATTGGGCCATAGCTGCAGTTATTTGTGCATATTGTGAATCCTATCAACAGCCAGCTTTTGGATGGTCAAGAATGGTTACTGCAGCGATTGCTAAATCCATCCAAAGTTGAGCTGGTCTGAAACCATCTTTATCTACAATTGGTGTGCTTGCCTATAAATTCCGACCGTCTATTTGATCGTCCATGGACATAATTTTGAGCTGATCTAATATTCCTGGCCATCCATTTGATAGCTTCCATTTGGATGCCGAAGCCTTCATGGAACCGACGCATAAAAATGTGTACCGATCTAGCAGATAGGATCATTTAATCAGATAGAAAGATTGGTAGACTGATCCACCAAACTGTACCATCCAATCATAGCCTATGGTCTGCTAAGATGTATATTCACCTAACGGTTAGGAACATTTGCTTGGACCATTTACTGGCTTGTGGCCCACCAATTGAACAATCTGGATCCCTTGGCATGTGCAATAATTGGATGGTAAGGAAGAGTTCACATACTGAACTCATGGTGAATATGGCTCCAATCCAATGGCGTTTACCAGATTTGGACGATGTCATACAATATTTAATTAACAATTCTACCTCATCTCCACCGCAACTACCTTCGGGTGGTTAGCATTTTACTCATAGGGCTGCACATGAACCAAGCTAGCTCTAAAAGCTCACTTGGCTTGGATAGATTTAGCTCGGCTTGAACGACGACTCGAGGCGATCCAAGCTTCATATGACTCAACTCGTTTTGAAAACGAGCCGAGTTTGATCATAGTGGATCTTGACTTGACTCGGCTCGACTTGAAGCTCGAACTTGGCTTGACTCAAATATATTATTTTTTAAAAAAAGTTAAAACTTAGATCCTACCCTACCCATCTGTCAATTTCTTACCTTTTCCATTCCTTACTTAACCCGCCACGCCGAGCTCCTCTCTCTGCCTCTCTTGTGCCCTAAGCTCCTCTCTCTCTCTCTCTCTCTCTCTCTCTCTCTCTTTCTCTTTCTCTCTCTCTCTCTCTCTCTCTCTCTCTCTCTTTCTCTTTCTCTCTCTCTCAACACCAATAACAAGGTACTTCTATGGTTATATCTAATATTATATATATATATATATATATATATTTTATTATTAATTAAATATTTGATTTGGGAGTTTGGTTGGGTGCCGATTGGGTTGGGTTGCTTGGTTGAGTTGGGCGCGGGTTGGGTGCTGGGTCGGGTCGGGTCGGGTTGGGAGCAGGCTCAACTCGACTCGACTCAAGGTAAGCTCACCTCGACTCGATTCACTAGCTCGACTCGAAGGGTTTGGCAAACAAGCCAAGATCCAATGGTAATCTCGAGGCCGAGCTCGAGCTTGAGGAGAGCACAAGCGAGTTAAGCCAAGCTTGGCCCACTTTGACCACTTTGACTCGACTCGGCTCGATGTACAACCCTATCTATCCATGAAGGCTTCAAATTTCAGTTTTCAATTCAAATTATAGTCTATCCAAACAAATTGGTGTACTCTATAACTCTATAAATACAAAGGATCTATGTGATCCAATTCAAGGTGGGTTTACTTCTAACAACCTATTTCTTTATGGTATCAGAGCCTATAGATAGATTATTCTCTCTCAATTTTCTAATCCTAACCAGCCTTTTGGTCCTGGCCATTTCCATTTCTTGATCGTTGGACTATTTGTTGTGTCTTCATCTCTTGGATGTTGTCGTCTCCTTATGACACACTAATATGCCAGATCTTGCTTTTAGTAGTTGCTGGTTTCCATAACATCATGTCAAATAAATAAATAAATAAATGATGGTCACTTTTCACATGACTATTTTCATTTGGTTTCCTTCACAGTGTTGAACTTGTGGGGTCCAGCACATATTATTATTGAGTCGTTCATCTGTCCACTGCCACAATAGGACATGTCAACAATTAAAAGGAGCTTCTACCGCTCCACTGATTGGCTTACTTTCAGGGGCTCGCCAATCCAGCTGATTACATTCTTTTCTTTACCGTCACTCAATCCAAGACTAGGTTTACTTACTTTTGCTTACTTGATTATTACACATGGCATCATCTACTACGATTTCTGTTTTAAATGTTACAAATTTGGTGTCAATTAAGCTGGATCAGGAAAATTATTTACTCTAAAAGAGTCAATTTCTTCCCATTATGCGTACCAATAAGTTATCGCAGTTTGTGGATGGATCCTCTATTTGCCCGAATCAATTTCTTCTAAATGACAATAGTGACCGTACATCGACTATCAATCCTACCTATAAGGAGTGGTGTAAGGCCCATATCCTAGACCGTACCGTTCCATAGGCTTCTGCGGTCCTCCCGGTCGAATTTTAACAACCAGCGACCTATAATTTGTATTTGTGCGCAACCCTGAGTCGTATCCCGTATTTCAGAGTTGGCTCGACCCGAGACTTGTACCCTAACGACCGCGCCGTCACCGAGGTTCTGACGTCGCGTCTCAGGCGCCGATGCGACACCTAGACTAGGAGATGTGGGCCCGCATTTATTTCGAGGAAAACGCTGCGCGTTGCGAATTCTGAGAGAATCTCTACCAAACGTCACATCAATCCATCAATTAATCAATCAATCAAGTACAAGCAACCCAACCCATCCCTCTCTTACACCACCTTACCTAAAGTCAACTCTCCCTCTCTCTCTCATTTCTCTCTCATTCCAAGCAACTCCCAAGGGAGCAACTGTCCAAGCTTCTCATGAGAGAGCGAAGAGTGTGGCCCACCTTGCTATCCCAAAATCTCCCATCTCCATCCTTCAAACTTCATCATCCTCCATTAAAATCGAAACTTAGGAGCCAAGGAGTCCATGGAGCTATAGAAGAAAGCCAATAGGTGAGTGATCCATTGTTGATTTTCATTTAAGGGCCCACTTATGTTGGGACCCATTTTGATGTATGCGTGTGATCAAAGAGGGGCCTATAGTGGCGGGATCCCTCCACTACTCCGTCTCTCTCTCTCTCTCTCTCTCTCTCTCTCTCTCTCTCTCCGTCTCCCTCTCCCTCTCTCCCTCTCTTGTGATGGGCAAGGCCCACCTTGATGTCTTTGTGGCCCATCCTTGTGGGCCCACCTGATGTATGCCTTTCTTCCATGCCATCCAACTGTCCAAATGCTTTGGACAGTTGGGCCCGACCTGTGTTCTACCTTTCCGCCCATCTTGGATGCTGGGTGAAGGGAAAACACAAATATCAGCATAATCCAAAGCTGAGGTAGGCCACACATGTGGACCCACCTTGATGTTGTGCTAGTTCCGCACTGTCCAGATCCTTAGATGATGGGATCCTCTATGATGCATGCGTTTTGAGTCCAACACCATCCGTCCCTTTGGACGTTAGTTCCTTTCAAAAGAATATATATATATATATATATATATATATATATATATATAGAGAGAGAGAGATAGAGAGAGAGAGAGAGAGAGAGAGAGAAGCGCTCACTGCCGAACCGGTTAAAGTACGTACGAACTTTTTTGACAACCCATCATACGTGATGAATCTCGCAAATCTGAACCGTTCATGTGAAGCAGCACCTAGTGAAACGCCCAGACCAAGTTTCACTTTTATCTAAAACTTTTATCCATACCGTCCATAGCAAAGAGAAATTCAAATCAAGGAAAGAAACTGTTTACATTTTCACGGTCCACCAAAGTTTCAGATCAAAGTAAAATTTTTATACTATGAGGTTTCATGAGGTTCGCTTCATGTGGACGGTTGGATTGCGAGATTCATCATGTATGATGGGTTGTCAAAAAGTTCATCGTGCTTACGGTGCGGTTCGCAGTGAGCGTTTTCCTATATATATATATATATATATATATATATATAAAACATATGTATATATGGTGGGCTCCACATGGGACCCACCCTCTTGGGATCAGATTGCCTGGTGCATGTGTTTCACACCAGCAACGTGCTGCTGCATTCCTTCAGCATGTGTGGGGCCCACATGAGATGTGTTAGATCTCAACCGTACATCTGTGCCCCCCTCATGTTATTTATGTTTTATCCCTACCGTCCAGATGGGCTAGACGGTGGAGCCTACCCACTTGATGTATGCGTTTATATCTATACTGTCCATCCACAGTTGGTGGGTCCCACACGTGTGGACCCACCTGGGAGTTGATTGGCTGGAGAACCCACACCAACTATATGAGCTGATGTGGTGATGTCAGCTAGTGCCGTGGGCCCCTACCTTATGCATGTATACTGTATCTGCACCGTCCAGATCTGGACGGTGTTGTGTGGAGCCCACCTTGATGTATTATCCCAAACCATCCATCTCAGGGACGTGGGACCCACCGTGTATGGCAGTAGGTTGGCTGGTGTCCACTAGCTATATAGCTGCCATAGTTACGTCAGCAAGTTCAGTGGGACCCACCATAGATGTATATGTTACATCCAACCGTCTATCCAAATGGTGAGTATATGTTACATCCAAATCGTCCATCCAAATGAAGAGCTTGACTTAAGGCTTGAGACTGAAAATGAGGCAGATCTATCAGGTGGACCACACTGCAGTAAACAGTGGGGGATTGAACGACTACCCTTGAAACCCTCTTGGGTGCACAGAAACTTTGGGTCAATATGGTATTTGTTTTTTCCACTTAATTCAGGTCTTTGTTACCTTATGAACAGATTAGATGGAAAATAAATGTTACGATAACCTTGTGTGGGTTAAACAGTGGAAAACATTATCTCTACTGTTATTTGTGGCGTTGTTCAGATGATTTTTCGGTATGATTCATTTTTCTTGGAATGTGTGGGGCCCATAGGTGCGGTCCATTGATGTGGCCCAATGTGAAGTATTAGTGGCCCGTGTATGGGGCCCATTATGGTATATTTGAGGCCCAGATATGAGGCCCACTGTAATATATATGCAGCTCATGTATGAGGCCCGTTGTGATGCATATTCGGTTTGTATATGAGGCCTGACTTGATGTATATAAGGCCCATTGTAATATATATGCAGCCCGTGTATGAGGCCTGTTGTGATGCATATTCGGTCCGTATATGAGGCCCGACTTGATGTATATTAGGCCCATGTGAGTGGCCCATTGCGATGTATATTAGACCCGTGTGATGTGGCCCATTGTGATATATTTTCGGCCCATATGGTGAGGCCCGACTTGATGTATATGAGGCCCGATGTGATATATTGATGGCCCATGTGCCGAGGCCCATTGTGATGTATGTGAGGCCCATGAGTGAGGCCCGATGTGATGTATTTATGACCCATGTGCTGAGGCCCACTATGATTCATTTGAGGCCCATTGTTGTGACCCATTGTGATGTATATGAGGCCCTAAGATGTGGCCCATTGTGATGTATATGCGGTCCATGAGTGAGGCCCATAGTGATGTGTATTAGGCCCTTGTGTGAGGCCATAGGCCCACGATACGTTTGGCTCTATGTGGGCGACTCTTTTGGAGCAATGTTGGCTAAATGTCTACATTGATGGGCAATGATGGTTAAATGTCCTCATTGTGACATTTCCTTAGGCCTTGTTAGGCCTATTCTCATAATTTTCTAAGTAGGTTGACCCTAATTATTGAGCCCCATCGGAAGTTTAGTTTATTGCGTGATAAAGAGGGTAAGGAAGCCCACTTATTGTACTTAGACTCGGATCTGCCCTCGGTGGGGGATATTGTGACGCTCTATCACTGTGATCACATGTGGGCGGGTGCACGTGGGCAGACATTGAGTGGGCGAGGCATGAGGACCTGAGCGAGCTACCAGTGTTTGGCAGGCTACTATGCACATAATGAAGGCAGAACTTTGTCTCACATCGGGAGCATCGTCCGATGTTGTGGTGGCTATAAGTTGGATTCTTTCTTTAACTATCGTGACGCGTTTTAAATCAGTGAGCTTATCTTGATATTTGGACTAGATCCGCCGTCTTTCTGTGTACCCCATCATTTGTATGCATGTTGTGATGGAAGATTGATTAAAACAGATGTTATTGGGCTAAGATATTTATGGGACTCCTTGTGCGATGAAGTTATCCCCACATGATCGTGTGATACGCGCAGGTTTGATGTATGGCCTAGATGAGGTCGATGGTATTCGTGGCTCTTCCGGATTTACATATTATATTGCATCATTGACATCTGATATTTAGCTCTCTATGATTTCGCATTTGCATATTCTGATATTAAATAATTTATAGACTTGCAGTATTTTTGCTTACTCTGATATTGTGTAAGACCCGTATCCTATCCTGTACTGTTCTGTAGGCTTTCGCGGTCTTCCCGATTGAATTCTGGCAACCCTTGACTTGTATTCGACGTTTGCGTGCTATCCTAAGCCGAGTCCTGCATACCGAAGTTGGCTTGACCCGAAACTTATATCTTAGCGACCGCGTTATCGCCGTGGTTCCGATGCCACATCTCGCGCACCGAGGCGATACCCGGGCCAGGAGATGTGGGCCCGTGTTCATTTCAAGAAAAACGCCACATGTTGCAAACACCGAAGGAATCTCTATGACACATCACATCACTCCATCAATCAATGTTAAGTACAACCACTCTTTCCCTTAAGTCAACTCTCTCTTACAACTAAATACATCCACTCATCACTCACCATTCCTCTCCCCGTCACTCTATCACTCACATTACCTCTCTCTCTCTCTCATCTCTCTCTCATTCTTTTTTTTTCCAAGCTCTAGGAGAGCAACTCCAACGTCCCAACCTCTATGAGAGAAGCATTGTGTGGCCCACTCCCTACCACTCAATCCAACCCTTCAAAGCCGATCTCGACCGTTGAATCACACCCCTTGGAGCTCTAGATCGCATCGGTGGAAGGAAGAGTTCATGATCAAAGGTGGGTGTTTCTAGAGTAGATCTTGATCTTTGGGACAAGTGGGATCCATTTGATGTATGTGTTCTAAGGGTTGGAGAGGAGCTCATAGTGGCGGAGCTCCTCCCTCACAAACGTCTCTCTCTTTCTCTCTCTCCCATATTTCGTGGCCCACCTGATATAGGTGAGAGGGATCTGGACCGTCCAGCAGCAAGGACGTCCTTGCTGTCTAAGTGCTGAACGTCCAGTGGCCGCACAGGCCTATTTTGTATGAGAAACCCAAGATTTGCTGGGTCCCGGGAACTGTGTGGCCTACCCACGTGGACTCCACTGTGATGTATGAAATTTATCCTCACCATCCATTCCCTGATCGCCCAGGCAGTGGGAATGGCGGGCCACATTTTGCTGGACTAGCTGCTGTCCAGTGGCAGGTCCTGATGCAGGTGGGCGATTGGAAAAAAAATGAATATCAGCTTGATTCAGCAGCAGGTGGGCCACTCCCGTGGACCCACCTTGCTGTACGTGATCTACACCCACACCGTCCATCCCTAGATCATCAGGGACATGATCCAGCAGGCTGGATGCACCTACTGCTGTCCAGCAGCAGGCGTTGATGAAAGGAAAAACGAATATCAGCTTGATTCAGAAGATCTGGTGGGCTACACTCACGTGGACCCCACCCTATATGTATGTACGTGTGTAGTATATCCACATCGTCAAGATCCAGCCATCTGATGGACTGCAGCGTAGCAGCAGCAGGGCCATCCACCTGCTGACCGTCTGATGCAGGAAAAACACAACAGCAGCTTGATCCAAAGGAGTGGCCCACCGGACGTGGGACCACAACGATTTATGCATTTTATCTGCACCGCCCAGCAGACTGGATGGCGAGACCCACCATGGTATGTATTCCATCCCAATGGAGCAGAATCAAAGCTCAGAAGGAGCAGGTAAGATAATATATATATATATATATATATATATATATATATATATATATATATATATATATATATATATATATATATATATATAAACGGATTGGCTGTATACGTTTACAGCAGTTATATAGCTGTTGTACTAACGTGTAACTCCATATAATATAATAATATAATATTATATTGTAGTGGGACTCACGTGGGACCTACCACGTGTACGTGGTATCCCAGCAGGATGTATGGCTTTATTCACGACGTCCATCTATGTAGACCACGCAGCAACATAGCTGCTGTAGTTAACATCAGCAAGCTCTGTGGGCCGGTCATGAGGTTTGTGTTACACTCAAACCGTCCAACCATCTGGTGAGATCACCTGAGGTTTGAGACTAAAAATAAGACAGATCTAGTTATCAAGTGGGCCACACTGCCAAGAACAATAGAGATTGAATGTTCACCGTTAAAATTCTTTTGAGAGTGCACAAGTTTTGGATCATTATGGTATTTGTTTCCCTCTAGATGCAAGTCTCAGTGACGACGAACATGTTGGATAGAAAATAACGTTACAGTGGGCCCTACCTTGAAGATGTGTTGTATCCACATCGTCCATCCATTTTGGCGTAGGCCACACCTTAACGTTGTGGTCCATCCGTTAAGGCCCATTTGATGTATTAGGCCCATAGGTTGTGGCCCTTGGTGATGTATATTCAGCCCGTGTATGCGGCCCGCCGTGTCGTATGCATTGTATATCCATGCCGTCCATTTGTGGGTCCCACATGATGTATACTCTACGCCATTCATGTTCCGAGCCTACCTTGATGATCATCATCCACACCGTCGGTCCACCTTTGATGAATATGTTGTATATCCACGTCGTCTATCATGTGGACCACACTACAAAAATCTGTGGGGATTGGATGACTACCATTGAAACCCTTTTTGGGTCACAAAAGTTTTGGATCTATATGAAATTTGTTTCCCTCTTAATCCAGGTCTTTGTGACCTTATGATCAGATTGGATGGGGAATAAACTTTATGGTGGGCCCTGTGATTTGCTTAACAGTGAGAATCATTATCTTCACTGCTATTTGTGGTATGGTCTAAATGATTTTCTAATCATCATCTCCACCACTATTTAAGGTGTGGTTCAGTTGATCTTTCGATATGATTCATTTTTGGAATGTATGAGGCCCATTGGTGCGGCCTGTGGTTGGGGCCACTTAATGTATATGAGGCCTACCTTGATGTAATGATTTATATCCACATCGTCCATTGTTTTGCCAGCATGGGACCACCGTAATGTATGTTTTGATCCACACCGCCCATCTGTGTGGGCCTGGCCATGATGTACGTGTATTGTACACACTGTCCAGCAGATGGATAGGTGCTGACGGTGCTGGACAATGTTTGGACAGTGCTGATTTACATGGGCAATGTTTGGGCAGTGCTGATCATCATTAAAGTGTCATAAAGCCCACCCGTTGTGTATTTGAGGCCCGTATGATGAGGCGCATGTGATGTACTTGAGGCCCTTTTTAGTGTATATGAGGCCCATCGACTTGACCCATTTGATTCGGCCCATTCACTCGGCCCATTTGATCGACCCAATTGACTTGGCCCATTTGATTCGGGCCCATTGACTCGACCCAATTGATTTGGCCCATTTGATTCGGCTCGTTTGATTCGACCCGTTGATATGGCCCGATGTTATATATACATTGGCCCAGGAGTGAGGCCCAATGTGATGTGTATATGCCCCATAAGTGAGGCCCATGATGATGTGTATTAGACCCTTGTATGAGACCGTGAACCCATTATATGATTGACCCTATGAGCGTCATTCCTTGGGAGCAATGTTCGTTAAAGGTCCATGTTGATGGGCAATGATGGTTGGATGTCTACAATTGTGACCTTCCCTTAGGCCTGGTTAGGCCCATTCTCATCATTCTCTAGTGGGTTACCCCAAATGATTGGGCCCCATTGATATTACTTGGTCCATCATCTGTCGTCCATCTATAGACCTCGCCTTCCGTCGAGATCGATTACCGATTCTGATTGACGTGACCGATTTGCCTATTCTAATTATCAAGGCCGATTATCGATTGATTTCAATTGACGTGGCCGATTATCGTGATCGATTTTCGATTCCGATTGACGTGGCCGATTTGCCGATTTCGATTGTCGATACCGATTCTGATTATCGAGGCCGATTATCGATCGATTTCGATTGTCGTGACCGATTGCTGAGGCCCATTGTGATGTATATGCGTCCCGTATTTGAGGCCCATTCTGATGAGCATTCGGCCTCGGCTTGATGCATTTGAGGCCTATCTAATGTATGTGAGGCCCACGTGATGAGCATTGTGGTGCATTTCAAGGCCAGCGATGGATGCTTGTATTGTATATTAGGCCCATGCGAGTGGCCCATCGTGATGTATATTAAACTCTCGAGTGAGGCCCATAGTGTTGTATATTAGGCCCTTATGTGAGGCCATGGGTCTACTATATGTTAGGTTCTATGCAGGCCATTCCTTGGAGGCAATGTTGGTTAAATGTCCACATTGTCGAGGCCGATTGTCGATGCCGGTTATTGATACCGATTATGAGTATGTGACAGCATAACATCATGATACATGCCCATACGCATCATCTGCATGTTTGTTATGAAATGTGGTTGACCATTGCTGTAACATCCTGAATTTTCACTGTTTCGGATTCCCAAAAATCCTTGAGATTATTTTTTATTAATTAACTTATAATATCACTTAATGACCATTAGCACTCAATGTTAGTTTATATTGGGGTGGACCAATCGAGTTATAATGGGACAAAGTACAGGCTATCAAGCCAGATAGTCCGTTTATGCCTAGCAATAGCCCGTGTGGGCCACCCAGCGACGAGGAGGGTCAGAAAAATCTAAAAATTTAGGACCCAGTGGACACCCGGAATTGGAATCTGACATTTGCCAAATGCACCCCACCAGTGCTAGATTAGAATCTGTCACTTGCAAATAAAACCGAGATACCAGGAATTTCAGCCGTCGGATTTCTTTCAAATTTACAGTGAAGGTTTAATGTATTTTTCTATGCCCATCCACCAAATTTGGGACCCAATCGTGGCACGGTGACCGTTGATCGTAAATCGAGCCCGTACGATCAAACCCCATATCCAATCATTCCCAAATTTTGCATGGCCCTTCATTGGGCCATGGAGCACCTATCCTACAAGTTTCATGGCCAGAGGGCCACTAGAACCACTCCAATCACCAGAATGGACCCCACAGGGCCATTTAAAGAATTGAAATTGTATGCTCAAACCCATATCCGTTCATTTGTTTGTTCTCAAACTTTGCATGACCCCTCATAGGGCCATGAGTCACCCACATACAAAATTTGGTGGCAAGAGGGGTGTTAGGGCCGCCCCAACACCAATAGGGAGTTCTAGTAGTCTATTTTGGAAAATTGTGGAAGCTTGGGGCCAAAGGGCCCAAGTCTAGGAAATAAACCCTAGGTCTCTCATAACTCTCCCATTCACCACAACCACCAAGGAGCAAAGGGAGATCAAGAGAGTAAAGGAGAAGAAAGAGAGAGGGATGGAGGGCATGGTGGACCCTAGATCGAAGTGGGGCCCAAGGAGATCAAACCTCATAACTGCATATCCCTTCTCTAAAGGGAAACCCAACACCTCAACCACGAGAAACTTCCATTAATCGTATAGGTAAATCTCTCATTTCTTTTTCTTGAAACCCTTGTGATGAGAAGGGTTTTGCATAAAGTTCTAACATGCAAATGGTTATTTTAGGGATTCCGGCCGTCCGACCCAAAAAACCCTCATTCGTAGGTCGTTTTTCAAGTCTCCAACGATCCATAGGTGCGGACTATTAATCTTAGGTGGCCTAACACCAATTATATAATGAGTTTAATAAATTTTTTTTTTTACTTCAGTGAAGCATATGTAGAATCTAGAGAGACCTTAGGATTTAGGTGCTTATTCGAGATGTATGAAATTGTATGTTGTTTACCCTTTCTTATGATGTTGTTTGTTTCTCACTTATTTGAGATATTGTGGATGACTATATGCTCATGCGTTGCATGATTTTTTCATATGTTGTTGCCTATGATGTGCATGATGTTTGTCCATGTGCATTTGATTCCTTGAAATGTTGGAAGTGTTCAACTTCCTCGCCAACCCACACACTCACATGCACCTTGCTCCTGATAACGTAGTATGCTTGCTAGGAATATTTGACTCGTAGGTTGTGATGTATGTGAACATGACATTTTTATGCTAGTTGAAAATCTTGATGGTTGGCATACTATGAATCAACATTGAACCCTTAGGTTGGTTGGAAACATGAGGAGAGACGGTAGTTCCATCAGTAGGACTATGTTAGGGCTAAATCCATGAGTTTGGGCGGGTGTGTACGGGTGGCAATAATTCGACTATATGGGTCCCTTATACCGGATGTCATTCGTCACACGCTCACCCGACTCGTGTGGTCTAGCCTACTATCTGACCAACCTTGTTTGTTAACCATGTTTGCTCACATATGTATGGAATCTGGAACACCCTACCACCGTCGTAATCCATTGATAATGAATTGAATATCGATCCACAATCTCGTGAGCCAGGCATGGTGGAATGAGATACTGTGTCCAAGATGTCGGCCTATGCTGGGGTGACGCGCCTCCCCGTAGTGATCCCGAGTGATCCCTTTCTCTCGGCACTCCCTATGTGCTTGAAGTCGAGGATGGGGAACCCGACGGCATCACGGATTACGGGGTCTTGGCCTTACACGTTGGGGAGTCTTGGCCTAGTAACTAATTCAGGGCATTTGATATGTGGGGTGTATCAGATTCTCCAATCTGTTGGATGAACAGACTTAACTAAGAACTCGGTTAACATTATCACTACATTGCATTAACTAGGTTGGCGACTCGGCAGTCGAGGTCGCTTTGAGGGAGCGTTAACATACGCGATTGTTAGACGAAGTCGCTTGAGGGAGAGTTGTGGCGAGGGCATGCATCATATCATCTATCATGCATATGCATTAATAAGATTAGATAGGTGTTTATGAATGATTGCTTTTCATTAAATTTATAGTATAATTGATGCCTGTTGTAACTTACGACTAATAGCACCCATTGAGTTGATCACTCACTCCTACTCTGGGACGGTGTTTTAAAACACCAACCAAACTCGCTCGTAGATACAGGTGATGCCGAGTATGAGGAGCCCGGCGACGCGAGCCTAAAGGGGGAGGGTGAGTTCTCCTACTTCTAGATGAGGAGCGGGTCTCTGTCGGCTCGGTAGATGGGACATTAGATCGCTGAGTAGCAGACTCAGCCCTATTCTTTTGGAGATGATATTTTTGTGATTTTTGTTGGGCAACGCCTTGGGCGACCCTCTTATATTCTTTTGGACCCGTGTGTGTATATATATATATATATATATCTTCCATTCCAGTAGATTAGTTGTGGTTGTGCTTCATGTTCCAAGTAATTCCAGGTTGCGCATTTAAACCTGATTAATCGCATATTAATGAAAGAAAAACCGGTCATAAGTGACCCCGGGATCTCGGGAGTCGAGTGTATACCCGACCCCCGATTTCCAGGGTGTTATAATTGCATATGTCATTGGGCAGGTTGTTATGAGACTCCCTAATAGGCGGAGATTGTCTCACATGAGCACACGGTATGCGCAGGATTAATGCATGACTGGATTGTATGACTGATGCATCTGGCATTGTGTGTTGTGATTACTGTAAGCCCTAGCGACATCAGGGCCGTAGCCTCCGCAGGCATATCGTGGATGGCCAGATGGGACACTGGAAATCTATTCTAGCATTGGGTTGCCATAAATGGCCTTGGGTGAAAATTTCTAAACCTCCGAGGCTAGGAGATGCCCCAACGTTGAGACCGAGTGGATATATGAGCGCCCGAGTGCCGAATACTACAAGGCCGCGTCTCCCACTGTGTCATGGTCGGTCGGGAGGGGGTGTGACCTTACCCGCCTGAGGGAGTAGGCATAGCTAGGCTGAGTCTGACCAGCTCATAAATGGGTCCGCTATCGACGAGCTGGGTAGGCATTGGTATACTGCTGGCAAGCGAGTAGTGTGGTTTTTTCTACTCGCTGGGATATGCGACTTGTAGGGGTGGTAGCTAGTTTGGAATGTACTAGACCTTGGTGATGATCCCAGAGAGGAATCGTATTGATATGTGGACTTATTGAGTAGAAGTTGCATACTCATTCATTCATTCACTATCCACTCGGGCTAGCGGTGTGCAACTATTTGTTACATGTACCTTCGCAATAGCCAGAATTTCGATTGGGGCGTGCGACTAACCTGAGATCAAAAGTTTACCACATTGAGTCTGACTATCTAAATTTAGGTATAGGACTGGTTTGGATAGAATTCCCTTGTGATGGACCCCATAGCCTGCGATACTACGTACTATCATCCCGACTTCACTCCACCTTGGTTATTTCATTTGCACTGCATATTACATTACATCCTTGAAATCTGATACTCGACTCTTTATGACATTATATTGAATACTTGGCTTACTATGTCTCCGCATTACATAACTGATCTACATTACTTCCTCAGTATTTGTCTCATTATGATCTGTATTGTGTACTCTAATATTGTATGATTTATAGACTTGCAGTATTTCCGCTTACTCTGATATTAGATGATTCATGATCTTACCAATAATTCCGATATTTTATGATTAAGGCATTGTATTGAATACTTGACACTTATCTTGTGTATACACTTACACCACCCTCTAAGCTTTCTATAAGCTTATGTATGATAGATGTGTGTAGGTGGTATTAGGTTGCAGCAGTGTCGAGCTTAGAGCATATAGCTGACTTCTGGAGCTAGATTTTCGATATATGTATTTCCCTTTCAGCATTATATTCAAATGTTTATAGTAGTGGATATGTGATGATGATGTTGCCTTTGTGATTTGGGTAAACTTGTTGTTCTGCTTCTTATAAGACAAATGTACGTTGGAAAATCCTCCTTGTAGGATCCCAGGATCGGAATCTAGCGTATGCGGGTCAGGAGTCGAGAATGAGGTACTATGGAGGCTGTCAACACTGAATTTGGCGATTAGGATTCCTGTGAATCCGATTTTCCAATTTAGGGCGTGACATATTGCATACTTGGCACTTATCTTGTGCACACACTTTTACCACCCTCTAAGCTTTCTATAAGCTTATGCACGATAGATGCGTGCAGTTGGAGTCAGGTTGTAACAACTTTGAGCTTGGAGCATGCAACGATCTTCTGGAGCTTTGATTTTTGATATATGTATTTCCCTTTTAGCATTGTATTCAACTGTTTATATTAGTGGATATGTAATGATGATGTTGCCTTTATGATTTGGGTAAACTTTGGTTATACTTTTTATGAGATAAATGTACATTGAAAAATCCTCCTTGTATGATCCCAGGACCAAAATCTGGCGTATGGGCGCTGAAAGCCGAGAATGGGGTACTACGGAGGCTATCGGCAGTGGATTCGGCGATCAGGAATTTTATGAGTCCAGTTTCCGAGTTTGGGGCGTGACAAGTGGATAGAACATGATTCTCTTGTGTTGTTATGGATCAGTGCCACCCTCACTCCTCAAATTCTTCAATGGTTAGTTGGGATTCAAACTGCTCGAGAAGTGTGGCTACGATTGGAGAACCTTTATCTCATTCAGTCACATTCACGTGTTCTGCAGTTAAAACATTAATTTCAGAATCTAAAAAAGGGGGGCTCTTCAATTTCTGACTATCTTGATAAGATGAAGAGTTTAGCAGATGAGCTTGAGGTGATTTGTCAGCCAGTCACTGAATTTGATTTGTGCAATTAAGTTTTAAATGGCCTTGGTCAAGAACATGACCCTGTACAAACCTCTATTGCTAATATGGTTCACCCGATTTGCTTTGAAGAATTATTTGGCCAACTTCTCACTTTTGAAAATCATCTACAATCCCGCCATTCCATCCAACCTAATGGCCAATTTCCAGTTGCACTTTCTATTACTTGTGGTTCTACATCTCGTGATGGACGACGTGGTAAACCTATGTTTCATGGATGTGGCCATGGTCACAATTTTGGTGTAAGGGGTAGCTCTACTGTGCCGCGCAGTGGACATTCATCCCTTCTGTCGCATCGTGCCAAATCTATAATCGAGTGGGGCACTCTGCTCTTGACTGCTTCCATCAGTTAGATCTTTTGTTTCAAGGCCGCCAGCCCCCTCAAAAGCTTCAAGCTATGGCTACTGTCAATTACAATGACTTTGGGACAAATTCTACCTAGTTTACAGACTCTGCTGCTACAACTCATGTTACCTCTGACTTGAACAACCTATCCATTCATTCTGATTATGTAGGCGATGATGCTCTTACAGTTGGAAATGGTACAACTTTGCCTATTGCTTGCATTGGTTCCTCCACGTACCGTTCCTCTGACTTTACCTTTCATTTATGTAACATTCTTCATGTTCTCTTGATTTCTTGAAATCTTTTATCAGTTTGTCAATTTACCAAGGATAATGATTGTTCTTTTGTATTTAATTCTTCAGGTTTTTGTGTTAAGGACAACAAGTTGGGGAGGATCCTTTTCCATCTTGCCAACTTGGCAACTTATATTTGCTCATCTCACCAACTTGGTAAGAGTTATAGACTCCCCTTTTCTTTCTCTACTTTTATTTCTACTTTTCTGTTGGAACTTATACACTCAAACATTTAGGGTCCTACCTCGGCTCCCTCTTTGCATGATGCTCAGTATTATGTTACTTTCATTGATGATTTTAGCCATTATTGTTGGTTCTTTGCTATCAAATTTCAGCTTTAGGTTTATGATATTTTTCTAAACTTTAAACCTTTGGTTGAGAATTTGTTAGGCATGAAGATTAAGTCTATTCAAACTGATAGCGGTGGTGAATATATGAGTCATCGGTTTCAATCCTATCTCTCAACCCACGACATCAATCATCGTATTTCTTATCCATACATGCTTGAACAAAATGGACTGACAGAACACAAACATCATCATATCGTTGAGTCTGGCTTGGCTTTGCTTGCTCACTCAAATCTTCCCACCTATTTTTGAGATGATTGTTTTGCCACTACCACATTTCTCATAATCCAAATCTTCCCACTGTCAACATTCTGATGGGCACACTCTTCCACACAAATTTTCATTGGTATCAGAGCGGCTCAACAACGGATCTCCGATTTACTGTTTTAATCAGCTAAGGTCAATGGCCATTTCATTATATTCTGTATTTTATCAATTTATAGTACACTATTATTTTTTGGGCTTAATCAAATCTCTAATGTTTGGATTTTACCAATATTCAGGATTGATCTCTTTAACTCTCTTGGGCCAATATGATATAAATCTAGATATCGTACATTTGATATTATTCTGATTATTATTATCATTATTTAATCCACATATATAAGTAAGAAAATAGATAATAATAATAATAGATAAGCAAATATGTAATTGATTGATGTATAATTAAAATAAAATACATAATATAATGAAAAGGCCACTGACCTTTCGTGATTAAAACACTAAATCGGTGATCTATTGTTGAGCATGCCTGATACCATTGAAAGTCTGTGCGGAAGAGTGTGCCCTCAGGATCTAACGGTCTACATGATATGGGACATCTACAAAATTGAGGATTAATTGTCTAGGTCCAGTGGTCCACCAAACTATTACTGGAGTAGATGACTCTAATCACCTCTTTGATTCTACGGTATAGATGGCCTCATATTACAATCTAAAGTTTAGATCGGTCAAGGGATAAGGTAGATGAACAATATTATTCTCTCAATTTTCTCTATGTACTCTCCTTGTTTCTTAAGATGATTTTCACGAGAGTACCTTTTTCCATTTATAGGTAAGGAATGGGAGTTTGGATGAGACAAAGATTATCCAGTCTTATCATTATCTCCCCATCTAAATTCTCATTTAACGTTGAATTTATAACTTTCAGACGAAAGAAATAAAATAGAATAATGTAAAGAAAGAGGCTAAATCTCATGCACCCATCTACCAGTGATTGACCACAAGTGGGCCCTATTAGCTTGTCCAACATTTATTGGGGTGTAACACGAGGACTTCCCGGGAATTCACCCATCCTAGTACTACTCTCACCCAAGCACGCTTAATTGCAGAATTCTGTTGGGATCTAATGCATTAATGCTAGTATGATTGCACCTTTATAAATGTTAGACATAGGCCTGTGAGGCCCACTTGTGGGCAATCACTAGTAGATGGGTCCCACGAGGTTTAGCTGTTCACAACCCCAAGTGTAGGGTCGCGATATAATAATGATCTCGGTAAGACTGAGGTCGAATCCACAGGGACTGAACCTTGTACGTTATCTGAAAGTAACTAGAACTAGAACTAGGCGAACATGAAATCTAAATCTGGAATAATTGAGGAAATAACTGTGATTAAAGTGAGTAAAACTAATGAAATTAAAGGTGGGAACTAGGGTTTTCAAGGATCCACCTGTAGAGATTAGGGAGATCTATGCTTGATTCATACACATAACTAGATTTAGAGTCTCATCTTCATCCAGATGGAGGATATAACATTAAAAATCAAATCTGAACTTCCTTTGATCCAATTTTCAAGAGAAGATATGTATGAGAATTAGAATTGATTCCATCACAAAACCATGCCCATGAGACAAAGCAAATAATAGAATTTAAACAATCCACAACCAATCAGAGAGAGTTATGAATGTTAGGAAGGGTTTTGTCATCCAACCATGCCCGTGAGACGATGGTAAACAACAGGGCTCCTACGACCATAACCTCTATACATGCACATGATATACTCAAAGCTATCGCAGATCCATTATAATTTCAGTCATAACAAACCATTAAAAACTATGAATATTCCTTTTAATCAAATCGAAATCAAAGAGAGTTCAATGTAACATGAATCAAAGCCGTAGAAAACACCCCATCATGCTACAAGCTTCACCTCTTAGCCCTAGCTAAGAGGTTTAGCTCATTATAGACATGATGGCGCTAAAAGCTCTTAAAAATATAAAGAAGAGAAGAAAAAAACTAAAGAGGACAAGGATAGAAGAACTCCAGTCATCTCCATGTTCTCTTCTCTCTCTCTCTCTCTCTTTCTTCCTTTGCTCTTCTCCACATCTAAACATCTCACGTCCCAAAGATCTGCCTCCATGCCTGCCCACTACCTGGCTGATGAATCCACCCTGTCCATTGGATTCCTGGCGAAAAACCAGTCGGGAATGGGTATTTTTGTTTAAGTTTGGAGTGGCCCAAAGAATCGAATCTTCCCGCCATTCATCTTGCGTTTGACAGCGATATGCCTGTGTGTGTGTGCATGGGACCAAAAGGTCTCCATGGCTAGAATCGTGGGCCCCCCTGGACCGAATGGACGGTTTCGATCATCGAGATGGTCCACTATGGTGGGCCACTACACATCACATCGTTCGGTCTGTGCGGACGCTGTGCGTAAGAGAGATTGGAGTCAGGTTAAAGTCGGTTTAACCTAACTTCACTTCCAGTGCACATCGAGTGCGCATGTGCTGTGCACATGCACGATTGAATGTGGGGTCCATTGTGATGTTCATGAGAAATCTACTCTTACCACTTGCTTCCTCATCTAATTTAAGGGGTTGAGACCAAAATTGAAGCATATCCAGATATCAGGTGGGCCCCAATTCGATGATTTATGGGCTGATCTGTCCGTTGGGCCACTTACACAGGGATCCAAGGGCTGAAATTCGATGTGTATGGTTAATTTAGGGTATTCAGGCTAGATATAAAGTTTCGAGCCGAACGGATGGTGGGAACCCTGTGATCTTGCATTATGGACGATTTTCAAGCCTCTTTAGCATGAATTGCTTGATTTTCTCGGATCTCTGGCATGTAAATTCTTCGATCTCGGTCCCCTGGGCTCCGTCCCTTGCCTTGGTGATTTTTAAGCAGTAAATGTAGGCTTTTAACACTCTTTTAAGTCCAAGCTCCTAATTCACCTTGCAACAAAAAAAAAACATGATTAAAATACGACGTTAAGCATTATCATGTTCGTAAAACCATGTGATAACTGGGGTCTAATATGCAATATTTGATCCTCAACACAATCCCCAACCAGCATTTTGCTAGTCCCAGGAAAAGTATGTGAAAAATAAGTTGAGAACTATAGGATAATTTCTATAAACTCGAGTGATTTTTGAAAAATAGTAAAATTCCAGGATACATCAATGTTGGGCATTACCTTCTCTTAAACTCAAGTGCACAGTAAATTTCATAGTCAAGTTCAAAGTATTAATCCATTGATTAGAACAATTCTAAACATTGAGTTCCATGAGTGTAAAGTGTAATCTCAGCTTTTCATCATTAAGAGTCCAATCATTAATTTTCATGATAAGATTGATAATCAAAAAAGTATTCAGGACAACTAAAACCTAAACCAAAACTTGTCTTATAGTTCATCTTTTCATTCATCCAGCTTTTGATTTTTCCATCGATGGCTTTCACATTATGTCAATCTTTTCAAAGATCTTTAATAGGTAGCAGTTTTCAACGATAACTGTTTTTTAGCTGGCCATTTATTTATTTTTCTTTCTTTTCACTTCTTCTTATCGAACATGATGGACAAATTCCCCAGGCTAGTTCCTTCTATGCTTAGTAATTACCACGTTAATAAAACCTTAATGTGTAAGCTAGATGTGACATGTGAAATCATGATTCAATCAATGTTTAAAACTTCTAATCATGGATTAACAATTTGAACATAACTGTGAAAGCTGAATCCAAGAGTCATAAATTACCAACATTACGTATCTTATACTTCTAAAATCAAGATGGCCCTCAAAATCACATTTCCAGAAAAAATTTTAAAAAATTTTCACAATATTTTTGCTCAAGACCAAGAAAATACTAATTAGGTCACCTAATCTCCCATCCCCAACCTAAAATCTATATTGTTCCCAATGTAAAAGATATACGCATGCAATGCACGTGAGACAATGAAATTGAAGGAGAAGTGATGGAAAGATAGTACCTGATGGAGGAGGTAGGAGGCTTTTTCCAAAGAGATCTCAATGTGAAAGTGGGTCAACACAAGAGTGAAACAAACAAAAACAAATTATCTTAGAGCAACTAGAAAGCAAACTATCCTAACGGTATAAAGCCGACTATCCTAGAACGACAAAAAGCAAACTACCCTAGCAGCATAAAGCCGACATCCTATTAAAATAGGGGAAAAGCTACTCAGGCATACTGCAAGGTTTCTCCTTAGGCCAATATCTTGATAATTTTTTCAGCAGGTTTCTCAACAAGATCATTCAAAAGCCGTTTTTACAATAGGCTTGGATGCCATGGAGCATGAATTTCCAGAGAGATTTATGGACCTCATCAAAAAATTGTTGTGGAATCGCCTGAGGTATCCAAAGTATATATGATTCACCTGTGACAGAGAAAGTTTTAGAGTTAGTATTCCATAATGAATCAGAGACTACACGTAAATAAAATTCAGAAAAATTCGTAGAAAGTGATGTAGTCTTGACACATTCTGCAATTTCAGAATCTGGTTTAATTTTCAGATCCTCTTTTAATGGTAAGCATTCAAGATCTATGGAGGGAAGAATTTCAGAGTACGAGTTCCCTCGATCTGTGACAACCATTGAGGTATTGTCTTGCAAGGCATCCACTATTTCTTTTATTATAAGATTGTTTGTGTCATGCTCCAAACTCGAAAACTGGGCTCACAAAATTTTCGATCGCCGAATCCGGCGCCGATAGCCTCCGTAGTACCCCATTCTCGACTCCCGGCACCCATATACTAGGTTCCAATCCTACAAGGAGGATTTTTTCAGCTTGAATTTATTTCATAACAAGCATAACCATAAGCATAACCCATGAACAATAACCAAGACACCATCACAAAATCCACTATGATAAAAAAAAACTTTAAGGTACATAAAAGGAAATACAATGATAATAATAATGAAAATTCCTGAAGCTCGACTGCACGCTCTTGCTTCTACGCTACGACTACATCTTGGCGTCACCTGTACACATCAATCGTGCATAATCTTATAGAAAGCTTAGAGGGTGGTGAGAGTGTGTGCGCAATACAAGCATGCTTAGAATGTAATATCAGAATAATACAGAATACGCTGGTGAATCCATGAAAACTATCAGCCGTACCAAGGTTATGCGATGTAAAGCATGAATGTTATCGGCCATTTCAAGGCTATGCGATGCAAGGTGTGAATGATGTTAGCTATACCAAGGCCATGCAATGCAAGATGCAGCTCAAGCATAATAGTCCTTATCCAGACCCACATATTAATGCATGTCATCACTAGAGCATCAAATATCAGTATAGTTCTCACTCCAAATAATTGTTGGGGTCTAGTACACTCTACGCCAGCTTGCCGCCCCTTTCCGAGAGCACAATTGAGTAAGTGGAAGAGACCTCACTATCCGCCTACCAATATCGGGCCCGACTTGTCGATAGCGGACCCATTCCTCAAGATTGTCAAACTCAACCTAGATAATTGTAACGACTCAAAAAATTTCGTACAAAGACCCGAGTACCACCTCAGGCAGAAATCACTCAGGATCAAATCCTTTAGAAATTAGACAAAGTTAACTAAGTGTTAAACTAGATTAGCTACGAAATCTGTTTGATTCACTTTAAATCCGATCTGCAAGACCTAAAACTTGTAGAATCAGTGACGCTAGATTACCCTGAAATCTAAGATCAATCTCATTACCCAGTTGCTCTCGGGAGCACATTGAAACTCCGTATCAGATCTGGACCACACGTCGAAAGTCCGATGACTATGAAATTATATAATTAGGACCGCCTTACTGGGCTTGATGAACCCAAGTCGTACTTTGGTTGGCGACAGTGGTTAGGCCACGTGAAGTGCTTATGCACTTCATATCGTTTAGCTGGTTGTGCGCTCGTGCTAGTCGAGCTCGTCAAGTAACCCGATCTGTCCAATGTATGTTCCCCATGTATGGACGCTACTGCTTGAACCTAAGGTACCAAACTTACCAGTGTAACCCTGTTAACCTTGGTACCTCGATCTGCTAAGACTCATGAGCTGGGCATGGTGGTATGGGACACCGTGGTCAAGCTGTCGGCCTACGCTGGGGCCACGAGCCTCCCCGTAGTGACCAGTGAGCAACCCAGACTCATGAGCCGAATACGGTGGTATGGAACACTGTACTCAAGCTGTTGGCCTACATTGATAAGATGATGGGGGAGTGGTGTAAAGATTGGGTGTAACAGCCCTGACAGCCCTTTGTAGTGACCTCGAGCATACTTTGAATCTGCGGTGAGGCGACGAGCCTTTCCGTAGTACACAGAGTATAAACTAGGCCTGTATTGATAAGGTGATGGAGGAGCGGTGCAACGAATGCATGTAATAGCCCTGGCAGCCCTTTACAGCAACCTAAAATCGTATCATCGTATGAGATTATCTAGGACTGACGACCCTAGAATGGATCATTGTTTGGGAATGATATAAGAAAGGTACCTTAGTTTCCCAATACTGCTGTATGAAAAGGACTAATAATAATAACTCGGTAATCATGCTCATAACATAGCACTGCATGTGCCTGGAAGATGTGGAGTATTGAGGGATGAACGCATGCCGCGGACGTAAGATGTTGTCGCACGAGGGAGCATTGGCAAGGGCATGCATCATGACTGCATTCCATACTTGTATTAATAAGAGTATTTAGGAGTGTTTGATTGTACTGCTTTATCATTACTGCTATACTGAATTGATAACATGTTAACCTGTGCTTTATTGTTCCACTGAGTTAGCTACTCACTCCCACGTTACGGGACGGTGTTCTGAACACCCACCAGACTCTGTCTTAGATGTAGGTGTCGACAAGACGCAGGAGGCTGAACCTGATTACTATGATGATCAGGATGAGTTCTCCTACATGCAGTTCTCTGGAGGCTTCGCTTAGGCCATTCAAATGACGGGGCTATAGGGTGTACTATTATAGTTGTACCATTTTGGCATTTTGATTTTTGAAACTAATACATGTATATGGTGACTCAGTAAGGTGTTCATACTTAGGAGCCCGATTGTGACATTTTTGGCTTTATATACATTTATATACATCTTTCAGTCTTATGCTTATGTTTTATAACTTGATCTAGAGTATGAATTACTATTTTGGTATAATCTCACTCATGATTATTGCACTAACACAGACAACATTCAATCATAAGCATTTATGTTACATATGTGATGTTTTGGAATTCGGGTGTTGAGTGCTACTCGACCCCTGATTTTCAGGGCGTTACAAGTTGGTATTAGAGCATAATTTAGATTAAACTGGACTTGGGTTATGGTCACACGACGTACGCTGTCGCCTTTCGACTTAGGTGGGTGAGAGAAAAATGTAGAAACAGTCATAGGTATCCCGATTTCGCCAATTGGTGAAGTTCACTAAGATCGGTCGTTTTGTTTGAGTCTGTCCTCAACCGCGAATACGCGAGTTGACCCCAAAATACTTCTAGACTATCAAACGATGGGTTTAGATCACAACTCACCCATCCCAGCTGTTATAAATTGATAAATACAGATATGTATCAGAAACTTCCCGAAAGGACCCGAAACGGCTCAAAACGTGGTCGGGGGCTTACCCACGTAAATTCAGAGGGACCCAGGGTGGACCCCACATCATTTTGGGACCTAGGGGGCACGAGGAACTTGCCCAAATGGCGAGGCATCGCCGAACACTCCAGAGAGTGGCGAGGCCCTCGCCGATTAACGGGCTAGCCCGGAAGGGCCGGTCAGGCCGACGGTGTTTGGGGCCTAGGGTGACCCCCTAATGTATGGGCCGTAGCTTAAAACCACCCCAAACATCTACCTCCTTCATAAAACCCACCTCTAAGCTCTCCCTTTCCTTCAAAATTTTGGTTTTCCCTCTCAAACCTCCCCTCCAATCGCCCATTTCGCCATTTCCTATTAAAACCCACACCCCTCCATCGTTTACAACAACACTTACTCCCCTACCTCTCCATTTTCTTTCGTTTGAGCTCCTACACCCCCAATTGAAGCTCAAATTCATGTAAGCTCTCAACCCATCCCATTTCTTCATTTTTTTCTTTAAATTCCTGTCATTTGGGCCTTTACAACCTCTGTTGAGACTCAAATCTATGGAGAACCAAAACTCCAGCCCTCATTTCCCCTTATCCTCATTTTCCATGGCCTTCTTTGAGTTCGTTTCAGCCATTTTCTCGATTTTCACGGTCCTTTCTCTCATGAGAAAGAGAAATGGGGCTGTGGATGAAGCTGGTCCTAGCCGCCCTACGTGTTCAAGGAGGCCAAGAGGCGCCCCCGCGAGCATAAGCACCGCTCAGGAGTTTCGGACGAAGCGAGATCTTGATCCCCGGATTCTTGCTGAAAGGGCTCTGTTGGTGGAGTTATCCCATGGAGTTTATGAGGTCCGTAGGGTCCTTTTTGAAGCTTAAGTGGATGGACGGCTTTTTGGAGAATATCTGTTGTTCGAGTTCCTAGAAGAAGCCCATTGGGGTCCACTATTTGATGGTAAGTATCGCGCCAATGCGAGTTCTGTTCGAGCTTTTTATGCCAACATTCATGAGCCTATGCTTGAACTATTGCAGTTCCAGATCCCATGTGGAAGGGATCGGTTGGCCACTGTTGATGTTAGGTCGATATCTCGGCTTCTGAATGTGCCCCTTGACGTGGTGCATGCTAGCGAGCTGAATTTGAGGACTGTACGTGAAAGGGATCGTCGCACACATTTCCTTTGTGGTGGCCGACTGGTCGAGTGGCAGCCGAACAAAAGTCTTCTAGCGACCGAGATGTCTAACGACTTCCGTTTACTCCATCACATCTTCACATTCAATGTCTACCCCAGGTAGAGCAATCAAAGTGAGTGTACACGTCTCATGGTAGATTTCCTGTATCAAGTGGGGCAGAGAACGAACCTGTGCATGCCTACGTTCGTGTTGCGACAGATAATTAATACTGCACACTCCACTAGAAGGACTGATTCGCTCCCCTTCGGCCAACTCATATGCATGATTGAACATGAGTTTAGCTAGTCTTGGGGCGGAGATGCCGGTGCCGGTCCATTACATCAATGAGGCTATCCTCAACTAGATGAATATCGGGCCACGACAAGGCCAAGCTCGACTTGAGGAGAGCGATGATGAGATGGAGAGCGAGGAAGAAGAGAGTGAGGAAGAGGATGGAGCTGAGATAGAAGAGGAGGAACAGGAAGAAGAGGAAGAGGAGGCCCAAGATACAGAGGAGAGCTCCTCTCTTACGGCACCGGTGCAGGACACTGGTCGGGCTGCTTGGGATGCTCGTATAGCTCGATTGGAGGAGGATCATGCTGAGCTACGACAAGGTCAGGCTATCCTGCGACAGGATGTCATGAATCTTCAGGACCTTGTGAAGCACAAGTTCAAGAAAGTAACTCGCATGTTGAAAACTATCATGTGCTGCTTGAAGGATAAGGGTGCCCCTTCTCCATTGCTAGACTCAGATGCCTAGTCATCCATACTGTTGTCTTGTAGTTTGCTTTGGTTACTGTCTTAGGATGCTTATATTTTCATGTTGATGGGTGTAGTAGTTGGTAGAATGTTTTAGATGTTTGAGGCTTTGGTTGTATTAGCTCCCATGCATCTTCTGTCATGATTCATGTAACTCTGTATTCCATGTATTGTGACAATTTTGGTAAATGAAATGCATGCAGCCTCTTTTGCTATGAAGTGTGTGGAATGCTTAAGTGATTGTGTATTGTGTTGCTATGCTTCATCTTACATGCGTTGCACCCTATGTTGTATAGGGCATGCCACGAAAATATACGCAGAGCACGACACACCTCGCACTCACTGATATGATGGATTAGGCTCCTTCCCACAGAGATGGTCGTATGGACCCTAGTTTGGACCCGGATCGTGAGACTATACCTGCGTCTCAGCCTTCCATTGGTCCTATAGCTGGACTACCACCTTATACACCACCGGTTCACGAGCAGAACCGTGTGTCTTCCTCGACGCAGTACGTGCCTCAGCCTACCCCACCTATACTGATAGGTTTGAGCAGATGATGATGTTGATGCAGCAGCAGTACTAGCAGCTCTTGACCACTATTGCAGGGGCCTTATCTCAGGGTGAGAGTGTGACTCCACCTTCACCGTCTACATGTCCTACTGAGACTGCAGAGCCTTCTGCTCAGGCTGAGGATGTGCCTCCGCCTGCACCTGCTGTATACCCTGTGGGAAATTTGGGTACCAGTGGCCTTCTCAAGCGATTTCAGCGCTTGAGGCCTCCTACTTTTACGGGTTCTCACAGACCCGAGGAGGCTGAATATTGGCTAGACCACATCTCCAAGATGTTACCGATGCTGCATTGTACCGAGTCAGAGTAGGTTGATTTGGCCACATTTATGTTTGAGAAGGAGGCCAATATGTGGTGGGATAGTGTCCTTCAGACAGTCATAGTTGGCCACATATGGACTTGGGCAGCTTTCGAGTTTCATTTTCACGAAAAATACTACCCTCAGACCTATTAACATGAGAGGAAGAATGAGTTCTTACGCCTCAGGCAGGAAGGCATGACAGTTACCAAGTACGAGCATCAATTTACTAAGTTGGGCAGATACGTCCCTACGATACTTGTTGACGAGCAGATGCGGATATAACATTTTTCTGAGGGCTTGCGACCTAATATTCAATCGAAGATGTGCTGTTTCAGCATACCCTCCTATGCCGAGCTGGTACATATGTCTATGCGGGCAGAGCAGGACGTAGAGTGATTGACACGCTCTTGTGGCCCTATGGTTCCTAGGCCACGACCAGATATCAAGAGCAGGCCATTCCTCGACAAGAGGCCTCGTGTTGACTCTCCTCCTAGGATTGCGGCGCCAGTAGTTCCGATAAGGCATCCAGGTGTGACCTGTTCTTACTGCAGGAAATCGAGTCATCTTGTGGAGAGTTGCTTCACACGGATGAGAGACAACGGGTTTGCACCACCGCAGCAGATTGATCGTCCTCGCCCTTAGGCTTTATTGGCTCCACCACTACGGACAACACCTGCACATCCATCCTTCAGACCACCTGCACTTCGTTTTAGGTTGCCACAGCGACCTATAGTGCTTCAACCTAACCGACCTCAGCAGGCACGCAATCATGCACTTACGGGGGAGGAGCCAGAGACAACACCTTCAACACCTATGGCCTTCGAGGTCACTGCACACGTCCAAGGTATTCCTGTCTTCTTACTGGTGGGCATAGGGTCTACTACCTCTATGATCTCATGCATGGCAGTCAAGCGACTGGGGTTGATCACTGCTCCTATGAGGGGAGTGAGGGTCATCACTACCATAGGGACTTTCTATAACAACCAGAATCTTCAGGACCCGAGTACACGACCCGTTTCCCAAAAACCCGAGTGTTAACCTAAAAGGATGGTCAAATATATTTTTTTTCCTTCTTTTATCAGAGTAAGCAAATGAGCGTAGTGTGGACAAATCGACATAAAGTAAAATTTCATTATTATTCAAATATACAAGAAGCTGCCCATAATGAATTATACAAACCAATGTCTCTGAATTTAACAAGTAAAAGATTTACAAGAATTTAATACATGAAGAATAGCAGAAAGCATATAAATATAAGTCGCCAGATCACGCAACTCCTCCAAGAAAATATGGTCATATATCCTTGGTGATCGTACCCTGCTCCTGATCAAATCTGAGCATGTATATCACTAAAGCCACATGTACTACCTGTACGGTTGTATATTTGATGGATGAGTGGCCAACTCAGTGTGAATTCCCCTCAAGATTACACACCGCCGCATTAGGTAAGCATAGTTATAAAACATCCAAATGATCAAAACAGAGTAAATGCAGTCTTATTAGATGCATGGATGTGTGAATGCAATCATTACCCCGGGGATGCTCATCCATGCGGACAATGGGCCGTTACCCATGCAATCATCGAACCTGGGAAATATCAACCAGTCGGAATCATCGAACCTAAGAAACATCATCCAGTCGGAAAAATACGTGCCATGTATGCATGATTAGCCAAGTCATTATTAGTCCATTTACAACTAGCCAATTTAGATAAGCTTAAAGGTCACTACCGGGAGCACATGGCCCAGCGTAGGCCGACAGCTCGGGCATAGTATCTCATGATTACCATCCCCGACTCATGAGATTACCACCTTAGGATGTTTAATGGAAACCTGTCGACTAGTGGCCAATCATATTACAGTATATAGGGCTTACCATCACATGGTTGCACAGTATAAAACCATCAAACCCATATAGGGAAAATACCAGAACAAAGCCACATAGGGCGATATCAAACAAGCCGCATAGGGTAATTATCAAAATAGGCCTCATAGGGCGAGTATCAAAACCATGCGATAAAAGACCATCCTTGAAAACCATTAGACACAACAACCCTAGATGGTAGGCCCACATCAATGACCCATTTAGACCACCACTCAATAACCACTAAGTCGAAGGTCCATTTTAATCACAATCAGTCGGGTTACATCCTAAGTATGGGTGTACAAATATAGGTGGGTGTTTTCCACTAATGTACCAGTTTAAAGTCCATAAGCAATACACGAGCATGAACAAATATACAGGATGAGCATTAAGCAGGCAATGTAGCAATTCAATTTCCATCGGCTAACACATGTGATTATAAGAGAGAGATATCAATTATAATTTTTAATAAAAACTATAACTTAAGCTAATGAGAAGATAGAAAGCTCAAGGGGAAGAATCATCACCTCATGTGTCGAATCTGCCAACTGACGTTGCTAGGAAGCACGTGCATTCTTAGAATTGAACCTTACCATGAATTGTGACATTGCATGTGAGATCAATGTCCTACCAAGCATCAATGGTTAAGACCAATACAACCTAGGTTTAGATTGCTCGTTTTTAGGGTTTTGATGCAGAACTTAGGGTTTCATCCTAAGGTTTTGTCCTAGGAGTGGAACCATAATATATGTATAGCCTAAATGTAATATAATAATAATATGGTTAGTTACAATTTTAATGTTAATGATATAACTAACATTTGTAACCATGGTAATAATTAGTATTATAATCATAATAAAATAGTATAATCTATTATTAAAGATAGTATTTTCAAGTGATGGATATGATGGTAATATTATTAATGGGAGTTTTATTTATAGTTACTATCGTTAGCGTACATGTTTATAGTAGTTATTATGATGATAATTAATATTACAATTTATTATTTATGATAATATTTGAGAGTGACAAAACAACATACTAGTGTTTAGTAATGATATTATTTTATACGTAGTCGCTAAGATCGGTAAATGAGTTACTAACGGCTATTCATTCCAGATCGTAAAAATCCTAATAATGATAGGAATTGTAACCATGTAGATAGTATTAATAATTGTAAAATCGTCATTAATACTAGCGATATAATTTTTATTATCTAACATGACAACCTCAACCCTTGTGATGGTAATAGTTATTACGATATACTTTTAATGATAATTTTTAGGAGTGGTAAGTAAAATACAACTACTCACTAATTGTAGTTTCATTTATAGTAAGTAGTTCTAGCACAAATCAGGGGCTAATCTCATATAATGTTAGCAACCTAAATAATAAGGGTGCAACCATGATATTAACATAATGAGGCACATCTAATCTAGAAAGAAAGCATTGACTCATTGAGTTGACTCAGTTGAGTTGGAAAGGTTACCTGATGATGATGCCTAATACTAGGATCGGGACTGGGAGCCCCAACATCGACGATCTGCTGACTGAGTACGGTCCCAGAATAGCATGAGATTCAGGTCGGCCTTGACCCAGTGAGTTGACTTGGTTTGAAACTGAGTTGACCCGATTTCCTTCTCTATTTTCCTCTTCTTCTCCTCTCTCATTCCTCTCTCCATTTTCCTACTTCTCTCCTTCCTTTCTTCCATCTCTCCCTTCCTCTCTGTGTGTGTGGGCTGGAACTCCAGAAATGAACAGCCCCGACCAACTCAGGTGAGTCGAGTTGACTCGACAGCCATCACTCCCCCTCTCTTTTCTTCTTCTCCTCTCATTTCTCCTCTCTATCTTCCCATCCTTTCTTTCTTTCCTTCTTTCCTTTCTCTCATTTCTGATTTAGCTAGAAGACTCTAGCGGTACTCAGACCAAATCAGGGCTGACTCAGATCGTATTTTGATCGAGTCGACCTGACGCGCACAGTAGCAACAACGGCCGCATCTTCTTCCTCCGTTTTCCTTTTTTCTTTTCTTTCTCTTTCCTTTCCTTCTCCACCCACGCCCGTACACCAGCAGGGTTGCGGGACCGAGCCCGACCAGCGATGAGCACCAGAGAGGCTATTGGCATGGTGCAACAGCCGCAGCCTCATCTCTCTCCCTCATTCTTTTTCTTTCTTTCTTTCTTTTTCTATTCCCTTTTCTCTACTCTCTGGATCTCCCTCTCATTTCTATTTCTTTCTTCCTAACGTACTGGAGACACAACATTGCACGAACCGGCCCAACTCGGACCGCGACTCGGTGCCATTGGCAGAGGAAAATAGTCTGTCGTTAATGGAAGATATCTGATCGGCATCTGTTTCTTTGAAACGAGAGCATGGGATGACTTAGAAGGATGTCATGAAACTTGAGGAAGAAGGAAAATGAAGCTTCAATGGGGTTTTGGTGATGGGCTTGGAAGTGGAAGAAAATGGCCGATTCTCAAGCCACTGTAAGAGTGGAGGACGATCTGTTGTGGCTGCTCGATCCTCTTTCATTTTAAGTCACCCTAGATTCTCCCAGAACTGTTAGATCGAGATCAGACGGCCCGAATTTGTCCCATGGCAGACAGGCAGATGAAAAACTGCTGGCGCAAACCAAAACCAACATCGATTTTCTACTGAGAGCCCTAATCCGTGTGAATGGGAACGGGTGGTTGAGATTGTACCCCTTAAAGGCTTGCAAACACACCTATAGACGGCCAGGATGGGGAGAAATGAAAGCACGCGGATGGCTAGTACAGTAAGTCACAGGTTTCCATTTTTGGAATGGGAGGAAACACAAACAGTCCATTTTCACTTGCGTTTGTGCTCGCGCGTGTGCAAGATGATGGGTGAAACTGGGTAGGGCTTGCACGGGTTTGGGTCCTCTACAACATGGACGGTTCAGATCATTCATCAAGTCTTGATCGTGGGCCATGATTCGAACAAATGGATAGCAGTCCGTCCGTTCAAAAATGCCAGGGTGCGGGAGATGAGAAAGAAGGATTTCCTTCTTAGGAAATTTTCGGTCAGAGCTACTCTGACCAGTCTCCTAGGTTCAGTGCACAGCGGTTGCACGTGTAGGTGGTGCACATGCATCACCAGTGGGGCCCGTAGCGAGGCTCCTGCCCAATCCACACCGTTCATCAGTTTTGTCAGCCCGACTTGGGGTCCAATCCAGAGTAGGGGGCATATCCAAATCTTAGGTGGGCCATACTAATAGAATTTAGGTCATTTATTGTCGATTGCGTCAATCCAGCGGTCAGATTAGTTCCATCTCAACCATCAATGGTTAACACGCCCTAAGGAATCATTTGTGCGTCTAAGGACTCCATCACATCTTACTATTTGAATAGTATATTAATTTTAATTTTTGTTATAATCACCTGTAAAAATATATATATATATATATGTGTGTGTATATATGTATTTTTCTTTTACATATATATAAACATTAATTATTCTAAGTAGTGTATATTTTATACATATAATATAATACACAAATATGTAGTTTAAACTTAAAAATGTAAATATTAGTCAATATACATAAATTTTATGACAATGTGTTGACATACAATTTATTTTATATACAGTTTAAATAATGTGAAATAATTAGTATACCTAATTTGAATAATTTAAGTAACATATGTATTATTACAAATGATTTAAGTAACATATATATATTACTACAAATAATTGTAAAATTATTTTGTATTATAATATATACATACAATTATATCCCATTTAAAATGAATTATTTGGTCTTCCAGGTAACACCTAAGTACGCGAAAATGTGTGGTGTTACACTTTCTCTAATGTTATTAGTATGTGTGAGGGCTACCCGATAGATTTGGGCGGTAGAATTATATTAGTCGACCTGATCGTCGGCCTCCTATTCCATTACGACGTCATTTCGGTATGGACTAGATTACTGAGATGCGAGCAGAGATTGATTGCGAGACTAGGATGGTTACAGCCCATGGACCATAGGGCACGGCTTTTACATTCTCTGTTCAGGTCAGTCACGCTTCTCGATTGGGGTGTTTCGCTTCTTCATTGGAGGATATTGATGTTCTGACGCTTGTGGATACGCCTGTAGTTCAGACTTTTGCGGACGTGTTTGAGCCGATTCCTGGTTTGCCTCCTTGGCGCAAGATCGATTTTACTATTGATCTTGTGCCTAATGCGACACCCATTTCATTACCAATATATCGCATGCCTCCATGTGAGATGGAGGAATTGAGGAAATAGATTGATGGACTAGTAGAGAAGGGCTTTATACGACCCAGTGTGTCTCCTTAGGGAGCACCTGTGTTGTTTGTCAAGAACAAAGACGGGTCGTTACCGTTATATATTGATTACCGTAGGTTGAACCAGTTAATCGTGAAGAACAAATATCCTTTGCCCAGGATAGATGACCTGTTTGATCAGTTGAGAGGGGCAAAGTATTTTTCGAAGATCGATTTACAGTCAGGGTATCATCAGTTGCGCGTCAGGGATGAAGACGTGCAGAAGACAGCTTTTAGGACCTATTTTGGACATTACGAGTTCCTTGTGATGTCGTTCGGTCTTACGAACACACCGGCCGTGTTCATGGACTTGATGAATCGGGTATTTCGGCCATTCCTATACCGATTCGTTATCGTGTTTATCGACGACATCCTGGTATACTCTACGAGTCAGGAAGAATACGAGGAACACTTATAGGCAGTCCTAGATACTCTGAGGAAGAACCAGTTGTTCGCACAGTATAAGAAGTGCAACTTCTGGCAGGAGGAAGTCAAGTTCCTAGGACATGTGATTTCTAAGGAAGGGATAGCAGTGGACCTGGCTAACGTAGCCGCCTTTCAGGACTGGAAGTAGCCTGGTTCGGTTACTGAGGTGAGGAGTTTTCTGGGCCTGGCAGGATATTACCGGTGATTCATTCGAGACTTCTCGAAGATAGCCAGACCGTTGTCTCAGTTGACACGGAAGGATCTGAAGTTCGCTTGTAATGAGAAGGCAGAGGCAGGGACAGACTGACGTCTGCCCTGTGCTAGTATTGCTAGAGTAAGGGGTTAAGTATACTATACACACTGACGCGTCTCGCGTTGGTTTGGGTTGTGTCCTTATGCAGAAGGACAGGGTGATTGCGTATGCCTCGAGACAATTAAGGAAGCACGAGGAGAATTATCCTACGCATGACCTTGAGTTAGCAGCGGTCATATTTGCATTGAAGCTCTGGAGACATTACCTCTACGGAGAGGAGTTCGAGCTTTTCTGCGACCATAAGAGCCTTAAGTATATATTCACTCAGTGGGACTTAAATATGAGGCAGCGCCGATGGATGGAGACCTTGAAAGACTTCAAGTTCGAGGTTTCCTACCATCCTGGCAAGGCCAACCTTGTGGCAGACGCGTTGAGTCGCAAGAAGGCTATAGCATTTGCTGCTCCGCTGATGATAGCAGAGTGGGATATGTTGGAGTTCGTGTGGGACTTCGAGCAAAAGCTCACAGTGGAGTGTGTCTCACACATTCGGGTGCGGCCACTTATTGATGACCCGATATCGAGGCTTAGAAGGGCGACGAGCCGTTGTTTGAGCTTCGAGAGCAAGCTAGCGATGTCGTGGACTCCGAGTGGAGAGTTGACACAGATGGGGGCCTACGATACCGTGGCCGCCTATGCGTCCCAGATATTCAGGACTTGAGATAGGAGCTTCTCGAGACTGCCCATAGATCGAAGCTTGCGATGCATCCGGGTAGCACGAAGATATATCAGGATATGAAGCGGTCGTATTGGTGGGACAATATGAAGGTTCATATAGCAGAGTATGTTTCACATTGTCTCATGTGTCAGCAGGTCAAGGCTGAGCATCGCTAATCTCCTGGATTCCTTCAACCCATGCCCATAGCTGAATAGAAGTGGGACTTCATCTTTATGGACTTCATCTCGGGGCTACTAAAGACGAGAAAGGGTTATGACTCTATTTGGGTGATCGTGGATCGATTGACCAAATCGGCTCATTTTCTCCCTATCAGAGTGATGAACTTTGCAGATGACTTGGCTAAGTTGTACATCAAAGAAATAGTGCGTCTGCATGGAGTTCCCTTGGAAATCGTGTTGGACCGTGACACGCAATTCACATCTATCTTCTGAACTCATATCCAGGAAGCGATGGGTGTGAAGTTGAAGTTCAGTATCGCGTTTCACCCTCAGACCGAAGGGTAGACAGAGTGGGTGAATCAGATTTTAGGAGATATGTTGTGGGCTTATATTTTGGACTTCAAGGACAGTTGGGATGACTGCCTCCCGTACCCAGAGTTCTCCTACAACAATAGCTTTCAGGCGAGTATTGGCATGGCTCCTTACGAGACCTTGTATGGGCGCCCTTGCAGAGCACCACATTCCTAGGCGGAGGTTGGCGAAGGCAGTTTGATTGGCCCGAAGTTAGTACAGGCAACCTCGGAGAAGATAGACATTATCAGGTGTCGACTCTTGACGCCACAGAGCAGACAGAAGAGTTTTGCCGATACGAGGCGACGACCACTTGAGTTTGAAGTTGGAGATCATGTATTCCTCAAAGTTTCCCCTATGAAGGGAGTCCTTCAGTTTGGGAAGAAGGGGAAGCTTACGCCGCAGTTCATTAGCTCATTTCAGATATTTGATCGAATAGGTGCGGTGGCATATTGTCTTGCTTTGCCTAATCCACTCGCGGGCGTGCGTAACGTATTTCATGTATCTATGCTGAAGAAATACGTCCTTGATCCTTCACACATCATCCATTGGAAGCAGGTGCAGTTGAGTGAGGATGCTACATATGTACTGTGTCCGACGTGTATCCTAGACAGGAAGGACCAGGTGTTGTGCAGTAAGGTGATTCCACTCGTGAAGGTACTGTGGACGCATCATACAGAGGAGGAAGCTACCTGGGAGACTGAAGCCAAGGTCCAAAAGAACCACCCTCAGCTTCTCGAAGAGTACAAAAAGGTACTAATTTCGAGAAGAAATTTTTCATTAAGGGGGGTAGATTGTAACGACTCGAAAAATCCCGTACAAAGACCCGAGTACCACCTTAGGCAGAAATCATTCAGGATCAAATCCTTTAGAAATTAGACAAAGTTAACTAAGTGCTAAACTAGATTAGCTACGAAATCCATTTGATCTACTTTAAATCTGATCTGTAAGACCCAAAACTTGTAGAATCAGTGACGCTAGGTTACGCTGAAATCTAGGATCAATCTCATTACCCAGTTGCTCTCGGGAGCACATTGAAACTCCGTATCAGATCTGGACCGCACGTCAAAAGTCCGATGACTATGAAATTATATAATTAGGACCACCTTGCTGGGCTTGACAACCATCTCGGAAGTCAAAACCAGATAGTGTCCCATGGCTATTCGCTTGAGCCCGGAGTGAAGAGTGTGAGAAAACGTGATTTTCTTTAGAAATCAAATCTAATTTGAGTAATCTGAGACTTGTCATTTGCGGCCCAAATATAAGCAATTAGACCGTCAGAATCTGACCCAAATACACCCTCGGATCAGGGAAAATTTCATACACAGGTCAGTATACTTGTAACCCTGATCGAGTTTCGGTGACCATTGAACTGAAACTGTTCCGCCACGTGTGATCTGGGAACCCAATTGGAATGAAAACTTAACTCGACCTAGATCCATAGTCAGTGAGCTTAAGTCCGACCTTTGGCTCAAGGGGGGCTGCGGAAATGCTCCGTTGAGCTAGAACAGGTGCCCTTTGGACATAACCTAGGTATACCATGATCCTGAGTCTAGTTTAGTGAGTTTTAGGCCTATATAAGGACCTTAAACCCTCTCTCATTCTCACCATACAAATTTGAGAAAACCCTAGGAGAGAGAAGAGAAGAAAGAGAGAGAAAGTGTGTGAGAAGTGAGAGATTCTTCCTTATACTCTACCTTGCTATCTTACGTGCTTAACCATCATGATCTAATTACTTTTTCAGCGATTCCGACTTCATTTCTAGGTGGGAAAACCCTAACCCTAACCTGTTTTAGGATTTTTATTGGTACAAGTAGTGAAGTAGCTGACTTACCTTGTGTTATAGGTCGTCGTATCGATATTGACGAAAGCTTAGAGTTTCTGTTAAGTTCGTTATGTTCCTACGGCATAAGGTGCGGACTTTAGACGTATAGGTTAAGGTTTTCAAATCTTTCAATGTCAGATAATGATAGATTCATGATCTGGGTGCTATTGTATATGCACAATGAGATGTTCATTTTACGTTTCAGTTGCGTATGCAAATTATGGCATATTGTGTATTCTGTATATTTGTAGAAAATACCATATACGTATAAATTTTGAAAGTGTGTTTACCATGATTAATTACTGTATGAACATGCTATATGTATGTGTAATACTTACTCAGCGAAAGGATTCGCCCTAATACATGTCTTTGCTAGTATACGCTATATATGTTAAAAGAGTGTATTCTAAGTGTTTGAGATAATGCTTGTAAGAGTAAGTATTTAGATGATAGTGCTTTAGATAGGTGTTGAGATATGACTCTCAACTAACTTAGAGATGTGTATGATTTCCTCCATGTTGGTTGTTTAATTTAACTGCTTACTTATGAAATGTATGTGTCTGTATTTCCTGTTTATATTGTGCTTTATAACATGCTTGTTAACATGCTTGAATTACTTTGTTTATTCTGCTTACTCTACATGCTTCTGGTTAAGGATTGAATATGATTGGGGCTATGTTATAGTCCATGCGATCGGTAACAGACTTGAGTTCGTAGTTGAGATTCCTTCACCACGTAGGATATGTTTGACGAACCCGAGTCGTACTTCGGTTGGTAACAGTAGTTAGGCCACGCGAAGTGCTTATACACTTCATGTCGTTCAGCTGGTTGTGCGCTTGTGCTAGTCGAGCTCGTCAAGTAACCCGATCTGTCCAATGTATGTTCCCCATGTATGGACGTTACTGCTTGAACCTAAGGTACCAAACTTACCAGTGTAACCCCGTTAACCTTGGTACCTTGATCCACCAAGACTCATGAGCCGGGCATGGTGGTATGGGACACCATGGTCGAGCTATTGGCCTACACTGGAGCCACGAGCCTCCTCGTAGTGACCAGTTAGCAACCTAGACTCGTGAACCGAATACGGTGGTATGAGATACTGTATTCGAGCTGTCGGCCTACATTGATAAGGTGATGGGGGAGTGGTGTAACAATTGCGTGTAACAGCCCTGACAGTCCTTTGTAGTGACCTTGAGCATACTTTGAATCTGCGGTGAGGTGACGAGCCTTCCGGTAGTACACAGAGTATAAACTAGGCTTGTATTGATAAGGTGATGGGGGAGCGGTGAAATGAGTGCGTGTAACAGCCCTGACAGCCCTTTACAGCGACTTAGAACCGTATCATCATATGAGATTATCTAAGACTGATGACCCTAGAATGGATCATTGTTTGAGAATGATATAAGGAAGGTACCTTAGTTTCCCAATACTGCTGTATGAAAAGGACTAATAATAACTCGATAATCACGCTCATAATATAGCACTGCATGTGCCTGGAAGATGTGGAGCACTGAGAGATGAACGCAGGCCGTGGACGTAAGATGTTGTCGCACGAGGGAGCATTGGCGAGGGCATGTATCATGACTGCATTCCATACTTACATTAATAAGAGTATTTAGGAGTGTTTGATTGTACTGGTTGATCATTACTGCTTGACTGAATTGATAACATGTTAACCTGTGCTTTATTGTTCCACTGATTTAGCTACTCACTCCCACGATACGGGATGGTGTTCTGAACACCCACCAGACTCTGTCTTAGATGCAGGTGTCGACGAGACATAGGAAGCTGAGCTGATTACTATGATGATCAGGATGAGTTCTCCTACATGCAATTCTCTGGAGGCTTTGCTTAGGCCATTCAGATGACAGGGCTACAGGGTGTACCATTATAGTTGTACCATTTTTGGCATTTTGATTTTTAAAACTAATATATGTATATGGTGACTTAGTAAGGTGTTCATACTCTGGAGACCGATTGTGACGTTTTTGGCTTTATATACATTTATATACATCTTTCAGTCTTCCGCTTGTGTTTTATAACTTGATCTGGAGTATGAATTACTATTTTGGTATAATCCCACTCATGATTATTGCATTAACACAGACAACATTCAATCATAAGCATTTATGTTGCAAAAGTGATGTTTTGGAACTCGGGTGTTGAGTGCTACTCAACCCCCAATTTTCAGGGCGTTACAATAATGCCCCCTCACTCAGGCGGGTAAGGTCACACCCCTTTCCAACCGACCAGACATAGTGGGAGACGCGGCCTACTGGTATACGGCCCTTATGGGCTCATGTATCCACTCGGTCTCGATGTTGGAGTCATCCTTTGGTACCATCAGTTTTAGGGATTTTCATCCAGGGACATTTATGGCACCCTATGCTAGTAACATGTCCCTTTATCTTTGGGCGAAAAGGTAAAAGCGACATTGGCTCATTATCCTATGCAATAAATGCGCCTGTCCGCTTATTCAATGTGGCAATCTTCTCATCGATTCTACTTGATCGACACAAAAATTGAATGACGGTTTTGCCTCTGTCCCAATGGTGTCATCATGACATGCATCATAAATCGTATCGTACAATAAGTCATGATTATCCTCTCATTAAGGCACATGTCCCTGACCGATATATACGTCATTTAAAACCAATTTTTCTTTTTACACGTCTCTTTCTCTTCTTCTTCTTAAGCTCTTTCCGACCGAGATTACTACTGCCATGGTTGCATCCTCTCCATCTGGCCCTGTAACTTTCCACCGAGAAGAAATAAATATGCAGCAAGCACCTTTCTTCTTACCGCGGCTTCGACCTTCTAGAGTCAATTAACCAACACCTTTCACTTCAGATGTGGTCCAATGAGTCATATAATCAAGAATATTTGCACGCTCACCCACCTTCTTTATTTTGGTGACCTAGTCTTTCCTTACTTTGCCCAGGGCAAACAACACTACTTCTCCCTTCCAGACAAGATTGACACTGCTTATTGCAATTTCATGTCACTCCATCACAAAATACATGCCATTGTTGATGATCAGAAAATACAACATTTCTGTTGATATGGATATGTTGTTATTTACTTTACGTGAGTGTTGTGCTAATCACAAAAGAGTATGTTCATCTGGCCGATGCGCTTGCCCAAGGTGACAATTAGACCTTGCATCATTTGTGTTCTGCCACCTTTATCACGACATATCCGAGGCAACTACCAAAGGCTATTACCACACTGGAGGGCCATTGTAAGACCCGTGTCTTAGACTGTATCGTTTCGTAGGCTCCCGCGGTCCTTCTGGTCGAATTCCGGTGACCTGCGACTCGTAGATAGCATTTGCGCGTGACCTTAAGTGTTATCCTGTAATTCTGAGTCGGCTTGACCTAAGACCTATGTCATTGTGACCGTATTGTCCCTGCGATTCCAACACCGTATCTCGTGTACCGATCCGACGGGTAGATCAAAAGATGTACTATTTACAATATTTGAGTCATTGATTGGTGTGGGGCCACTTTGAGGGGGTGCACACGTTTCCCTAAGTGGACCCACCCTAGGAGCACCATTTCCCATGAGAGCTTTAGTCAACTCTCTCTTACAAGTCATTGTGAGGTTCTCTTCCCTATGCTCTTACAACCAATTATTACCCTCTTACACACCCATCCTTTCACTCTCTCTCATCTCTTTACTCTATCTCTTCTTCTCCATTTTCCTCCCTTAGCAAGGAGAGCTCCCAACGTCTATGAGAGCTCTCCATTTCCAACCCTTTGCAAGCTCTCCACCCCCCAAATCCAACCCTCCAAAATCAATCTCGACCATTGAATCTTGTTCCCTTGGAGCCCTAGAACACCTTGGTGGAAGAAGAAGTCCAATATCTAAGGTGAGTGCTTCTCTCTCTCTCTCTCTCTCTCTCTTTGATTTTTGTGTGATGTGTGGCCCACTTGGTTGGATCCCACCTTAATGTATGTTTTACCCATACCATCCATCATTTAGTGGCCCACCGAGTAGGGCCCACCTTGTATGTATGCGTTGCACCCAACTGTCCAGCGTCCAGGGTGATCAGGGTCGAATATTGCATATCAGACCCAGTAATTACCTGATTTTACATACATGATAATGTTTAATGCCAGATTTTAATTGTATTTTTGTTACAGGAGAAATTAGGAGCATGTATTGAAAAATGATGTTAAAAGCATGGATTTGACGCTCCGAAATTACCAGAGCACGGGATGGACTCCAGAAAACCAATAGTGAAGATTTTACACGCCTGAGATCGGAGGAAAGCAAGCCAAAGGGGCCCGAAAAGGGTCCAGAATGCAAGATCACATGTTTCCCGCCATCCGATCAACTCGAAACTGTATACATGTGATGGAGGCCATAAATTAACCGTACATATTAAATTTCAGCCTTTGAAGATCTCGGGAAGTGGTCCAACGGACAGATCAGCCCATTAATCTTCAATTTGGGGCCCACCTGATATCTGGAACTACCTCAAATTCAGTCTCAATACATTAAAAGGGGTGATGAAGTGAATGGATGGAACAGATTTTATATACACATATCCATGGGACCCACACGTACAGTGAGCATGCACAGTGCATATGTGCACTCGGTGTACAGACCGAAGGCGAACAATGGCGGTCAAAGTCGACGTTGACCGACTTCTTCGGCAAAATCGGATCTCCGTTCGCAACGCGTCCGCGGAACCGACCGCTGTCGTCGGTCGTGGGGCCCACCTTGTGTCCAAATGGACAATCCAAGCCGTCCATCCGGTTCCTGGGGCAGCAATCACCTTCGCCTAGGTGGCGAAATTGCGAAAGGGAGCGATGATCAGATCTTAACCGTTCAAACGCAGATTGGACGGCAAGACAGAAAGCCGCGTGGGCTGCACCGAATCCACCTCAAAACCAGTAAATTCTTACTGATTTTTCGAGCTGAATCTCATGAACGGAGTAGATTTCTCAAAGACATTGCGAAGTGGGACCCACCATCACGTCGCTACCGGTTGGCGTCCGCGTAACGCACGGCCGCTGGCCGATTTTCCGAATTATTGTGGGCCCCGTTCGTCAACCTTCCGGAAGATCCGAGCCGTCCATCTTGTAGAGGGCCGCGAGCACTACAAACCCATGTTGACATTCCACTCCCATGCGTACACACGTGTGCGGTACAGAGGCCACAAACAATTTATAGCGGCGACGTTCAAAACCTATCTTTTCGAGATTTCTTCGTGGGCCGCGCCAATGGACCTTCAAAACCACCCATTCTTGACCGAAATTTCGTCCTGAATCCAATGGATGGGGTGAATTTTCCAAAAATACCTCTGTGGGGCCCACCGATCACGATTGCAAAAATGCGCTTCGAGTCCGTCTCACGACTCGCCACCGATTCGACCATCCGAGCTGACTATAAAAGGGAAGTTTTGGACGTGGAAGAGGCATTCGAGATCCAGGAAATTGAGATCCAGAGCCAGGGAGAGGAGAAAGAGAAGAAAGAGAAGGAAGAAGAGAGAGAGATTGTTCGGTTTGGTGTTTTAGTTTATGAATTTTATTTAATATCTTTTATGGATTTTATGGGTAACTAATCTCTCACTAGAGCTGAGATGAAGCCCCTAATTTGATCAGCTCTTGTATTGGATGATTTATTTTGAATTTTAATTAATTTGTTTCTTTCTCTGAGTGGGCTTTATGGGTTTAAATTCCATACTTCTCCATCTATGAACTTGACCAAAGTATATATATATATGGATGTTGTTTGGATGCTTATTACAGGTGCTTGTGTCTGACCAAGAACAGGTTTCCTATAGAGGAAGGAACAGGGTGCTTTAATGAATTGTACATATCATGTGCCCGACCAAGGACATGGGATGTATTGTTCATGGCATTGCTTAAAGGAATTAGACAGTCTGTATGCCCGATTTAGGACACAGATTGTGCTTTCTCTATTTAAGTGGTATCAATCTAGATCAAGGTGAATCAACAGACAAAACAAGGGTTAGGATAATTAGGGGTGGATTCGAAAGTCCTAGTGCTCTCTCTGATTAAATTTTCTTCCATGTTCTTAATTATTTTTTTTCATAGAATTGTGCTTAATAGTTTAGTTCATTATTCATTGGATTAGTTAAGAAGAATCATATATTTGAATTGTGACAACCAGTCCTCGTGGGATTCGACCTCGATCTTACCGAGTTTATTACTACATCACAACCCTATACTTGGGGAGTGAACAAGTTTTAGTGCCGTTTCTGCTTTGTTCGTTCCAAATTGAATTTAGGATTCTCTCTTATCATAATTCATAGTCTTAGGATTTTACTAACTTTAGGTTAAAGTTTTTATTTTATTTTTAGAAACTAACATATTTCTTGTTTTGTAGGATTCTGAGATAGAAACTTCTAATTTGGTGATATCTTCCTAAGTTCTTTAATTTTTTTATTTTTTTATTTTTATTTATTTTATTTTTATTTTTAGAATTAGGATTTTATTTTTAGAAATTTTTTAACCTTAGATGTACTATTTTTAAAAACTAACTTGTTTTGTTTTGTTTTGGGTTTTAACATAGGAACTTCTACTCTGGTAACATCCTTCTAACTTCTTCCTTACCTTCTGTATTGCTGTAGGATTTTGCTTTCTTTTAGGATTAGTCTCAGAGTTAAGGTTCTACCATGGAATCGTGGGTAGATGCATATGCTGAGTTGGATAGGTTTTATTGGGAAATGCCTGAAGGTTGTGGAATTCAACGTATACCTCAAAATTTCTCTCCATCGAGAACAGACATTGAGAACCGACTAGAGCGTTATGTTCCATCGGTTAATAGGGCCGTATACGATCGTAATTATGGGAATGAGGATTATTATCAACCATCATATTCTCCCATGTATGATCGTATGACTATAACCATGGAACCATCAAAGCGGGAAGATGAACCAACAACATATTGTAATAATTATTCTCTTGGATCCCATACCTTTGAGATCCAACCGAAACGATCCAAGAGGATTCATGTTTTAATCCGAACAATTCAACCAAAGATGTTGCGAAATTGATGAAATCATTAGAAGCACTCAATTCGCGCATTGAAAGGATAGAGGAAGCTCGCTCATCCCAACTACAATCCAATCCAGAAATACAATGTGAGGAAAGTGATCCTTACTCGCTTTTAACGAAATCTGGAATTTGGAATGAGGAGTTGGATTCCATTAATGAGCATACGGTTCAATTCCCAGATGAGTCGATCTCAATGACATTGTTCAAAAGAATGGGAAGAAACGTGGGTGTCTTTCAAATACAATGATGATGACACACTTTCCTTACATGACACACAGGATCTCAATGATGAGATAGAGGTTAGTTTATTCGAACCTCAACCAAATTTAGAATGTGAGGAAAGCGATCCCATCCCAAGTGCGCACTACACGAAATTAGACAATGATGTGTATTGGGATGATGATCATGGATGTTCAGAATTGAATTCCTTGGAATCAATCTCAAGTTTGGTCCAAGTCAATGATCGGGACGTACACGAAGTGGTTGGTCATAATGAGCCACTCCCCTCACCTAACATGTCGATTTTAAGGTAGAGGACGGGCCCCTTACAACCGACCCTTCTAACTCTTGTGAAACGTATTTGGACCACTCCTCCGAATTACATGATGATATGATTCGGAGATGGATGAGCTACTCGATATGACTCTTGAATTGAAACCACCGAGTTGAGGCCACCATCGAGCTTGTTAAATAATGACGATTCGTCGCCTCTTCGAGTAGTATCGATGAACGAGTTCATACATTAATGCTTCGTGTACTTGATCTTCAATGCACATGCATGCGAAATGGAGCAAGAGAGCACACCTCCGTTTACCTTCAAAAACGATGGATTCCTTGGGCAGATCATCATAAGCTCTAATATGGAAAATGAGTCACTCTCAGCTGAATGTCCCACCTCTTTGGATGATTGTTTGGCACACTTTGCAGATTCAAACGATCCCATGATAAGAGACATAGTGAATGCCTTGCAAAACAATATCTCGGAGTCATCACTTGACCGAGAGGACCCTTACTCAAACTCCTCCTTCCACAAATCCCGAATATTTACCATTAAGGGAGGAGGAGCTAACAATGAACCGAAAGTCTGCTACTTGAATGTGTTGAGACTACGTCACTTTCTTGAGAATTTTTCGACTTTCATCTATGTGTAGTCTCGATTCACCATGGGATACTAACTTCGAAACTTCTTCTGTCGCAGGTGAATCATATATACTCTGGATACCTCAGGCGAATCAACGACAAATTTTTAATGAGGTACGTAAGTTTCTCTGGAATATCATGCTCCAGGGCATCCAAGCCTATTGCAAAAATGGCTTTTGGATGATCTTGTTGAGAAATCTACTGAGAAACTTATCAAGATACTGGCCGGAAGAGGAACCTTGCAGCATGACTGAGTAGTTTTTCCCTGCTTTCTTAGGATTAGGGTAGTTTCCTTTATGCTGTTTTAGGATAGACGTTAAACTTAGCGCTCCTGGGAGGCAGCCCAGTCTTTTGTTTTATGCTTTTTCTTAGTTAGTTAGTTCAATGTTTGTGGGTAACATTCTTGCAAACCCTCACGAGACTACAACTCGTCCACTAGGGGTAACCTAGGGGTTTAAAGGCTTGTTGCATGCGCTAAATGCAATCGAGAGCACCTGCGAAAGTGGTATAGGTAGGATCTTCTTTGATTTTTCTTTTTGATCTCTCTCTTGTGCTAACTCACTTTTATGATGAAATTTTTTTGAGAAAGCTTCTTGATTCTCCATCCAGGTACTATCTTTCCCTCACCCCTCTTTTCGTTGTCTCATGTGCATTGCATGCTTATTTCTTTTACATTGAGGACAATGTAGATTTTAGGTTGGGGGTGGGAGATTAGGTTACCTAATCAGTATTTTCTTGGTCTTGAGAAAAAATTGTGAAAATTTTTAAATTTTTCTGGAATTTCTATTAAATTCTAAGTGATTTCGAAGGATAGTTGTGATTTTAACATTATAAGATACGTAATGGGTAATTTATGACTCTTGGATTCGGCCATCTGCTTAATTTCACAGTCAATTTTGAATTGTTAATCCATGATTAGAAGTGGTAAACATTGATTGAGCCATGATTTCTCATATTACATCTCGCTTACACATTAAGTTTTCGATTCGATAACTGAATGATTAACTTGGAAAAAGAAGAATTAAAAGGCTAAATCTTCACCATAGGTTTGCTCCCTATAGGTGTAGATTTGATTCTCCATAGTTGAAATATATATATATATATATATATATATATATATATATATATATAAAAGTTAGGCGACAAGTTTTCGCCATAGGTTTGCTCCCTATAGGTGAGAATTTGATTCCCCTCGATTCGTTCTTCGCTCAGTAAAAAAATCAAAAGATGGTAACATGAAAAGTTAATCTGTGAGGCAGTGTTGGTTTCAAGTTTTGATTGTCACGAATTACTAATGATATCATGAAATTGACAATTGGATCTCTTACTGATTGTAAGTCGAGATTATACTTTACACTCATGGAACTCAATGTTTGGAATTGTTCAAATTAAGGGATTAACATTTTAAACTTGATTATGAAGTTTACTGTAAGCTTGATTCCAAGAGAAAAACTCTACACACCAATCATGAATCTTAGAATTTTCAGATCGCAGCTATCTGTTCACAAGTCACTTGAGTTTACGGATTTGTCTTTTATTTAAAAATTAATTTTCGCATGTTTTGCTCGGGACTAGCAAAATGCTGGTTGGGGGTTGTGATCAGGGTCGAATATTGCATATCAGACCCAGTAATTACCTGATTTTACATACATGATAATGTTTAATGCCAGATTTTAATTGTATTTTTGTTACAGGAGAAATTAGGAGCATGTATTGAAAAATGATGTTAAAAGCATGGATTTGACGCTCCGAAATTACCAGAGCACGGGATGGACTCCAGGAAAACCAATAGTGAAGATTTTACACGCTGAGATCGGAGGAAAGCAAGCGAAAGGGGCCCGAAAAGGGTCCAGAGAATGCAAGATCACATGTTTCCCGCCATCCGATCAACTCGAAACCGTATACATGTGATGAGGCCATAAATTAACCGTACATATTAAATTTCAGCCTTTGAAGATCTCGGGAAGTGGTCCAACGGACAGATCAGCCCATTAAGCTTCAATTTGGGGCCCACCTGATATCTGGAACTACCTCAAATTCAGTCTCAATACATTAAAAGGGGTGATGAAGTGAATGGATGGAACAGATTTTATATACACATATCCATGGGACCCACACGTACAGTGAGCATGCACAGTGCATATGTGCACTCGGTGTACACCAGACCGAACCAGCGGTCAAAGTCGACGTTGACCGACTTCTTCGGCAAAATCGGATCTCCGTTCGCGCGCGTCCATGGGCAACCGACCGGCGTGTCGTCGGTCGTGGGGCCCACCTTGTGTCCAAATGGACAATCCAAGCCGTCCATCCTAGGTTCAAAGAATCACCTTCGCCTGGGTGGCGAAATTGCGAAAGGGAGCGATGATCGAGATCTTAACCGTTCAAACGCAGATTGACGACGAAGCAGAAGTCGAAAGCCGCGGGGCCGCACAATTCCACCTCAAAACCGGTGAAATTCTTCCGATTTTTCGAGCCGAATCTTATGAACGGAGTAGATTTCTCAAAGACATTGCGGTGGGACCCACCATCACGTCGGCCTAGGGTTGGCGTCCACGTAACGCACGGCCACTGGCCGATTTTCTCGAAGTATTGTGGGCCCCGTTCGTCAACCTTCCGGAAGATCCGAGCCGTCCATCTTGTAGAGGGCCGCGAGCACTACAAACCCATGTTGACATTCCACTCCCATGCGTACACACGTGTGCGGCATGAGGCCAAGCAATTTTGCTCCTTCACGACGTTCAAAACGATCTTTTCGAGATTTCTTCGTGGGCAGCGCCAATGGACCTTCAAAACCACCCATTCTTGACCGAAATTTCGTCCGAATCCAATGGATGGGGTGGATTTTCCAGAAAAAATACCTCTCGTGGGGCCCACCGATCACGATTGCGAAAATCACGCTTCGAGTCCGTCTCACGACTCGCCCATGCATTCCACCATCCAGCAGACTATAAAAGGGAAGTTTTGGACGTGGGAGAGGCATTCAGATCCAGGGAAATTGAGATCCAGAGCCAGGGAGAGGAGAAAGAGAAGAAAGAGAAGGAAGAAGAGAGAGAGATTGTTCGGTTTGGTGTTTTAGTTTATGAATTTTATTTAATATCTTTTTATGGATTTTATGGGTAACTAATCTCTCAGCTAGGGCTGAGATGAAGCCCCTAATTTGATCAGCTCTTGTATTGGATGATTTATTTTGAATTTTAATTAATTTGTTTCTTTCTCTGAGTGGGCTTTATGGGTTTAAATTCCATACTTCTCCATCTATGAACTTGACCAAAGTATATATATATGGATGTTGTTTGGATGCTTATTACAGGTGCTTGTGTCTGACCAAGAACAGGTTTCCTATAGAGGAAGGAACAGGGTGCTTTAATGAATTGTACATACCATGTGCCCGACCAAGGACATGGGATGTATTGTTCATGGCATTGCTTAAAGGAATTAGACAGTCTGTATGCCGATTTAGGACACAGATTGTGCTTTCTCTATTTAAGTGGTATCAATCTAGATCAAGGTGAATCAACAGACAAAACAAGGGTTAGGATAATTAGGGGTGGATTCGAAAGTCCTAGTGCTCTCTCTGATTAAATTTTCTTCCATGTTCTTAATTATTTTTTTCATAGAATTGTGCTTAATAGTTTAGTTCATTATTCATTGGATTAGTTAAGAAGAATCATAGATTTGAATTGTGACAACCAGTCCTCGTGGGATTCGACCTCGATCTTACCGAGTTTATTACTACATCACAACCCTATACTTGGGGAGTGAACACAGGGACGTTGGACGTGTAATGAAAACACAAATATTAGCTTGATTGGCAAGCTTTTGGGCGAGCCACTCATACAGGCCCCAGCTTGATGCATGTTGTAAATCCAAGCCGTCCATTCCGTTCCTCAGCTCATTTTAGACGTTGAGCCGAAAAATGACGTCGATCCGACTTTCTGGCGGGCCATAGCATAGCAAATGGTGGTTTTCACCGTTGAAATCTTCCCTGACATTTCTATACACCGAAAAATACTCAATATTGGGCTCATTTGGTTGGTCTTGAGCCGTGGAGTGCAATGGATGGGCTGGATTCAGCTAGTACGGGCCCCACATATGAAAAACCTCAAAATAAAAAAATAAAATAAATAAAAACAAAACCACAACAATAGCATTGTTGCTGCTGGTGTCAGAGAGAGAGGACGCGCAGACGTCCTGCGCACGGACGTGTGGACAAGCAGGGTCCCACAGCTCCAGCCGTGGGCCCCACCTTGATGTATGTATGCCATCCAAGCCGTTCATGAGGTGGGCCCCTGCTTGACGTGGGCCCCTTCCAAAAATCAGGCCCATCCAAAGCTCAGGTGGCCCACATCATAGGAAACAGTGGGAATTGACCATCTGCCTTTAAAACCCTTTTTTGGTCCACGGAAGTTTTGGATGAAGATGAAATTTATTTAACCCTTCATTTAGGTCTGCGTGACCTTATGGACAGGCTAGATCTCATATAAACATAATGGTGGGCCCCACGTGGGACCCACAATGATATATGTGTTTCATTACCACCGTCCACCTGGACGGTAGAGCCCACAGTGATGTATTTGTTATATCCCCACCGTCCAGGGGTGGGTGGGTGTTCGTGCGTGCGTGTGTGTAATATTATATTATATATAATATTGTATATATAGCGAGAGAGATGCTCACACACAACTAGTTGGACCATTGAAATTGGTCCACCTAGCCGTGCATTAAATCACATGAATGATTTTCTTTATTTACATATAATGCCCACTCATGAAAGAGTATGTAACATCCAGTCTTACACAGGTATAACAAGAATATGTGCTAAAGATCAACACCCTTTATCAAATATGATATACTAATTAAATTTTATTTGCAAAAAACTTATTAAATAAACCTCATCTTTGAATACATACATGAAAATTAAATTTGAACCATTAGAACGGATTTTTAACAACTTACTCTTCTCGTATAAATATATCATACTATTGATTATAGAAATAATATTTTATGTCATTCACATGCTTACAGAGAACCTTACCTAATTAAGGGACTAGATGTTTTACACATGTGATGCATTAATCAAATACATCACATGTGTAATGCTCGTCTCCTCATCCTATTTTCTACCGGAAAAAGACTCTGCCTCCTCTCCATCTCTCCTCATTCAATGTTATCTTGTAAGTTAATGTCATCTCTATCCCTATACTATAGTAAGCTAGGTGGAGCCCGCTATGACGTTTGTGATAAATCTGTCCCATCCATCTGTTTTTCTAGATTATATTAGGACATGGGCTTGAAAGCATATCAAAGGATCAAGTGGACCACACCACATGAGTTGTAGATATTTATAGAACCTGTTGGGGGCAACAAAAATTTTAGATCAAGCTAACGTTTATGTTTTCCTTCTTACAAGTCTATGTGACCTTGTGAACTGGTTGGATGTCAAATAAACATGGCGGTGGGTCTTAGGAAGTTTTCAACTGTTAGAGTTCAATCCCACTACTTCATGTAAAGTGGTCTAATTGAGCATCCAATCTATTTTTATTTTTATTTTCTTTCGGATCATGGGATAAAATGATCTGTCAAACTAGATTAACGGTGTTGATAAAATATATAGAACACGTTGGGCCCACAGAGCCTTTGACATGACCATTCTTCTTAGAGATCCGCACCCTCTTTTACGCTTCTTTCCAAATGAGAGTGAATTGGGTGTCGCCGGGTAATATGTGAGTGGGTGTTACCCTGACTGTATGGGGTCCACCTTGATGAATGTATTGTATATCCATGCTGTCCATCCATTCTTTCATCGCATTTTATGCCTTGATGCCGAAACTTAAGAAGATCCAAACCTAAAGTGGACTACACCACTAGAAACAATGGTGATTGAGCATTAAAAACTTACTTTGGGCGGTAAAGTTTTAGATTAAGTTGATTTTTGTATTTTTCCTTCATCCAGGTCTATCTGACCTTATCAAAAGGTTAGATGGAAAATAAACATTGCAGTGGGCCATAGGTGGTACCTAAGTAGTTTTTACGGTGAGCATTAAATAATGAAAACAAGTCCTAAAATGATCAATAAAAACTGATGGACAGGGTGGATGTATAACATGTTCATCAAAGTGGGCCCCATTGTCAAGGTAACATCTAATCCACCCCCCTTTGAAAACACTCTGGAAGAGTACCGATGCACCGGAGACTATCAAATGTTATATCAGATCATGGTAGGACGGGCCACAAAAGTTTTGGATCATGCTAATATTTTTGTATTTTCAATTCAATATGCAGTTTTTCCTATTGTGTGGCTACTAGAGTTTTGGATCTGTCTTATTTTTGGACCTAAGTCCTAATACGATCTAGAAAAACTGATGGACGGAATAGATTTCTCACAAATATCATACTGGGCCCACTAACTTCTTATGGCCGGAAGTGGCGGAAGGTTAAGAGGCAATTTACGTCTGCCAGCGGCGGCACAGAGGGAGAGAGCATTAAATGTAGAGAGAGGAAGGAGGAACATGTTTGTTAAAAAAACAAAAAGGTGAGATGACCATGTAAGGTGTGTACGTGTGATGGGTTTAGATAATGTATCAGATGGGTAAGAAATCCAATCCGTTAGTCAAATAGAGTTCATTGTACCTATATGAAAGGTATAAAAAATATATATTTCTTATTAACAGTGCATAGTATTTTTATACAAGAAAAGTGGCCGTTAAAAAGCTATTCCAATAATTTAGTTTCAACTTACATTTGTAGATTTAACTATAAGGCCCATTTATAAATTTTTGGCAGATAAAATTTAACCAGTGGGCCATGTTTGATAAACAAGCTAGATTTTTGACACGTACTCCCAACATACCCAGATAACACTTGATGTCACGTGGCCGTTCATAGTTAAGCATTACATATAGATAAAAAGAGATATTTATGTAATTTAATTCACGGCTAGTTGGACCAAGTTTAATGGCCCATTGTGTGTGAACATTACTCATATATATATATATATATATATATATATATATATACACACACACATGGTGGGCCTTCACGGAACCCACCCATGATGCATGTGTTGCATCCAATTTGTCCACCCATTTTACAAACTCATTTTTTTGGGCATGAGTTAAGAATGAGTCAGATCCATAGCTCATGTGGACCCCGCCCTTGATACATGTGTTGCATCCAAACCGTTCAACCATTTGGTAAGCTTGCCTTGATAAGCTTGAGACTAAAAATGAGGCAGATCTAGGATCAAGTGGACCACATAGGAAAGAGTAGTGGGGATTGAGTGTTTGTCATTAAAACCTTCTGATTTACATAAGTTTTAGATCATTAGGAAATTTGTTTCCTCTTAATCCAGGTCCGTGTGACCCTGTGGCCAGATTGGATAGAAAATAAATGTTACAGTAGGCCTTAAGAATTTTCATGGTAGAAATCATTATCACCACTTGTATTTGGGTGTGGCCCATTTGATATGCATGGGGCCCAAGTGGTGTGCCTCATTTGATATATATATGGCCCATGTGATTAGGCCCATCTTGATTCATTTGTGGCCATTTGTTGAGGCCCACCTTGATGTGTATGAGGGCTCGTTATTGAGGCCCACCGTCATGTGTATAAGGCCCGTTGTTGAGGCCACCTTAACATACATGAGGACCATGTGATTAGGCTCATTTTGATGTATTAGGGCCCATGGGTTGAGACCCATTATGATGTATAAAGGCCCGTGGGTTGAGACCCACTGTGATGTGTATAGGGCCCATGGGTTGTGGCCCATTGTGATATGTATTGGGCCCATGACGCGTGGCCCATTTGATGTGTTCGAGGCTTAGATAAGTGGCCCATTTAATGCATATGAGACCCATGTGTAGGGCCCACCTGTGATATATATTAGGCCCATGTGTAGGGCCCACTTATTGTGTATTTGAGGCCTATGAGCATGACCCAACATGATGTATTTGGGGCCCATGGGTTGAGACCCACCGAGATATATTGGAGGCCCAGGTATGAGGCCCACTTGATTGTATTAGGCCCATGTGTAGGGCCCACCTATTGTGTGTTTTAAGCCCATGGGCTGTGGCCCATTATAATGTATTCGGGGCTCATAGGACGTGGCCCATCCGAGGTATTCGAGGTCCATGTGACGCGACCCACAGTGATGTCTATCAGGCCCTTGCGTGAGGCCATGGGCCCACTTTATGTTTGGCTCTATGTGAGCCACTCCTTGGGAGTAAAGTTGGTTACATGCCCACATTAATGGGCAATGATGGTTGAATGTCCACATTGTGACCTTCCCTTAGGCCTTGTTAGGCCCATTCTCATCATTCCCTCAATGGATTAACGCAAATAAGTGGGCCTCATTCACCGTAGACGGATGACTCTGTGTTATCGGATTTGATATAACCACGACCGAGTGCTGATCTTTATGTCATAGTTGATCGGCTGATCATCTATGGACCCCGTTTTGTTTATCTGTCGATTCCGATTGATATAACCGATTTGCTGATTTCGATTATCGATCAATTCCGATTGTTGTGACCGAATTGCTGATTCTGATTATCGATCGATTCCGACTGTCGTGACTAATTTGCCGATTCCGATTATCGATCGATTTCGATTGTCGTGACCAAATTGCTGATTCCGATTATCGAGGCCAATTGTATAGGCCGATTCCGATTGTCGAGGCCGATTCCGATTTTCGAGGCCGAGTATCGAGGCTGATTCCGAGTGTCGATTCTGATTGTTGAGGCCGATTTCGATTATCAAGGTCAATTTCGATTGTCAAGGCCGATTGTCGAGACCTATATGATATATATGCGAACCATAGTTGAGGCCCATTGTGATGTATTCATGGCCTATAGGCATGGCCCATTGTGATGTATTCGTGGCCTAAGGGCAAGGCCCATTGTGATATGTATTAGGCCCATGATGCATGACCCATTTAATGAATTCGAGACCCATGTGTAGGGCCCACATGTCATGTATTTGAGGCCCATGAGCAGGGCCCACCTGTTGTGTATATGTGGCCCTTGAGTAAGGCCCATTGTGTTGTATATTAGGCTTTGTGTGAGGCCAAGGGCCTAATATATGTTTGGCCCTATGAAGGCAATGTTAGTTAAATGTCCACCTTGTTAGGGCCGATTGTCGGTGCCGGCTATTGATACCGATTATGAGTATGTGACAGCATAGCATCACGATACATGCCCATACGCATCATCTGCATATTTGTTATAAGATTGGTTGACCATTGCATATGTCAGTGGTCATGTTGTTATGAGACTCCCTGATAGGCAAAAATTGTCTCGCATGAGTACATGGTATGCGCAGGATTGATGCATGACTGGATTGTATGACTCATGCATCTTGCATTGTGTATTGTGATCACTGTACGCCCTAGTGACATCAGAGTCGTAGCCTCCACAGGTATTTCGTGGATGGTCAGATGAGACACCAGAAATTCGTTCTACATGGAGTGTTATGGATATCTCTGGGTGAAAGTCCCTAAACCCTCTTAGTTCGAGAGGTTGCTCCAACATCTAGACCGAGTGGATGCACAAGCGCATGAGAGCCGTATACCGTTAGGCTGTGTCGTGGTCGGTTGAAATAGGGTACGGCCGTACCCGCCCGAGAGGAGGGGGCAATGCTAGGCTGAGTCTGACCAGCTCGAGGAATGAGTCCGCTATCGATGGGTCGGGCCTGATATTGGCAGGCGAATAGTGAGGTCTCTTCCACTCACCTTGTTGCGCGCGATGGGGCGGCAATCTGGTTTGGAGTGTAATAGACCCCGGTGATTCTCCAGAGAGGAACTGTACTGATATGTGGACTTATTGAGTAGGAGTTGCCTGCTCATTCATTCATTCATTCACTATCCACTCGGGCTGGTGGTGTGCAACTTATTGTTGTGTACCTTTATTATGACAATGATTTCGGTTGGGTGCGCGACTTACCTGAGGTCATGAGTTTACCACGTTGAGTCTAACTATCCAAATTTAGGTATAGGACTGGTTTGGATAAGTGTCCCCTATGGTAGACCCTGTAGCCTGCGATACTACGTACTATCATCCCGACTTCACACTCCAGCATGGTCATTTCATTCACATCGCATATGACATTTTGGGTTGCTATGTTTCTGTACTTATATGGCCTAGACAGACTTAACAGGATTTGTATATTGCATTGCATATTTGGCATCTGGTATTTGGCTCTTTATGACTCCTTATTACATAGCTGTTCCATATTGTGTATTCTGATATTGATTGACTTATGGACTTATCCATACTTCCGCTTACTCTGTTATTGCATGATTTATGATCTTGTCAGTATTTCTGCTCACTCTGATAATTCATGATCTTGTCAGTGTTTCCGCTTATTCCGATAATGTACGATTTATGGATACCAGTAATTTTGGTATTGTATGATGATGGCATTGTATTGAATACTGGACACTTACTTTGTGCACACACTTACACCACCTTCTAAGCTTTTTATAAGCTTATGCACGATAGATGCGTGCAGGTGATGTTAGGTTGCAGTAGTGTTGAGCTTGGAGGGTACAGTTGCCTTCTGGAGCTTTGATTTCGACATATGTATTTTCCCTTTCAACATTGTATTCAAATGATTATATTAGTAGATATGTGATGATGACCTTTATGATTTGGGTATACTTGTGGTTATGCTTATTACGAGTTAAATGTATATATAAAAAAATCCTCCTTGTAGGATCCCAGGATCGGAATCTGGCGTATGAACACTAGGAGCCGAGAATGGGGTACTACGGAGGCTGTTGACACCGGATTCGGCGATCGGGATTCCTGTGAATCCGATTTTTGGGTTTGGGGCGTGACAGAAGTTGGTATCAGAGCATAACTTGAGAATACCTGAAGATAACATCACATGTCTACTAATAGTTACCCTTTACTCTATGATTGTTGAGAACCTAGAATGGCTAGATCCCTGAGTTCGAATAACTTAGAGACTTTCTGATATAGCTCCCTATCGTTGAAATTGAGAGGTTGCATGGTATTCCATTTACGATCATTTCTGATCTAGGATCCGAGGTTCAGTAGAGTCACCATATCGTTGATGAGGCGTCTGGAGAGGGCGAGGTTGAGATTGGAGAGAGCTATCTTCATCCTTTTGTAGATTAATTGTATCCTAACTAACATACATGATGATATTTCCTCTTTCCTTGTCTACTCTGTAAATTTCGAGGATGAAATTTTTATTAGGAGGGGAGAGCTGTGAGACCCGTGTCTTAAACTGTATCGTTCCGTAGGCTCCCGCGGTCCTTCCGGTCGAATTCCGGCGACCTGCAACTCGTAGATAGCATTTGCGCGTGACCTTGAGTGTTATCCTGTAATTCCGAGTCAGCTTGACCTAAGACCTATGTTATTGCGACCGTATCATCGCTGCGATTCCAACGCCGTATCTCATGCACCGATCCGACGGGTAGATCAAAAGATGTACCGTTTATAATATTTGAGCCATTGATTAGTGTGGGGTCCACTTTGAGGGGGTGCACACGTTTCCCTAGGTGGACCCACCCTAGGAGCGCCATTTCCCATGAGAGCTTTAGTCAACTCTCTCTTACAAGTCATTATGAGGTTCTCTTTCCTATGCTCTTACAACTCATTATTACCCTCTTACATACCCATCCTTTCACTCTCTCTCATCTCTTTACTCTATCTCTTCTTCTCCATTTTCCTCCCCTAGCAAGAGAGAGCTCCCAACGTCCATGAGAGCTCTTCATTTCCAACCCTTTGCAAGCTCTCCACCCCCTAAATCCAACCCTCCAAAATCAATCCCAACCATTGAATCTTGTTCCCTTGGAGCCCTAGAACACCTTGGTGGAAGAGGCTCTCCACAATGTGACTGTGGAGGCTACGACCCTGATGTCGCTAGGGCGTATAGTAACCGCACCACACATTGCAAGATGCATGAGTCATACAATCCATTTATGCATTAATCCTGCGTATACCATGCGCTCATGGGGATAACATCGCCTATCAGGGAGTCTCATAACAACTTACCAGAAGGCATATGCAATGGTCAATCTCATCTCATCACAAGCATGCAAATGATGTGTATGGGCATGTATCATGATGTTATGCTATCACATACTCATAATCGGTATTGATAATTGGCATCAATAATCAGTGTTGATAATTGGCCTATATGCAAGGCTGGGTCCATAGATGAACAAACGATCTAAACTATGATATAAAGATCGGCCCTCGGCCATGGATATATCAATTTCGGTAGCACGGAGTCTACGGCGAGGATGAACCATGTAACATCAATGGGGCCTAATAATTTGGGTTAACCCACTAAGAGAATGATGAGAATGGGCCTAACAAGGCCTAAATGAAGGTCACAATGTGGACATTTAACCAACATTGCTTCCAAGGGGTGGCCCACATAGAGCCACGCGTATAATGGGCCTATGACCTCACACAAGGGCCTAATATACATCACAATAAGCCTCACTCAAGGGTCACATATATATCACATCAGGCCTCACCATATGGGTCTCATATATATTACATGGGCCACATCACATGAGCCACACCAATGGGCCTTGTAAGACCCGTATCCTAGTCCGTACTGTGCCGTTGACTCCCACGATCCTTTCCGACGAATTCTGGCAACCTGCAACGTATAATCAACATTTGTACGTGACCCTAAGTCGTAACTCGTAGATCTGAGTCGGCTTAATCCGAGACTTGTATCATTGCGACCGCACCGTCGCCGCGGTTCTAACACCGCGACTCACGCACCAAACCAATACCTAAGCCAAGAGATGTGGGTCCGCATTCATTTCTAAAAAAAAAATGCTACGCGTTATGAGGGAATCTCTATAATATGTCCCATCAAATCAAATCAAGTACACCACCTTACCTCAATGCCACCTCACCCAACAACAAGTACAAGTGACCACTCCCTCTTTTCCCACAAGTCAACCCTCTCTCTCCCCTCACCATTCCTCTTTTACAAATTTTCAAACAAACCCAAACCTCTCCTTACATCATCCCATCCATATCACCCATCACCTCTTTCTCTCTCTCACTTCTCAAAACCTCCCAAGCAACTAAGAATTTCAAACGTCCAAGCTCCTCTCTCCCAAAGCCAAGTGTGGCCCACCTTCTCATCTCCCATCCCAACCTTCCAATACACATCAACCTCCATTAAAGTTGAAGGCAAGGAGCTAAGGAGGCTAAGGGACCAAGAAGAAGGCCGACAGGTGGGTGATCTACCGTCGTTTTCAATTTTAGGGGCCCATTTATTGTGGGACCCACATGATGTATGCATTGTATAAGGGAGGACCCATAGTGTCGGGGTCCTCCATCACCCAATCTTTCTCTCTTTCTCTCTTTCTCTCTCTCTCTATTATTGTGTGTGATGGTGTGGCTATGTGGCCCACTCGGATGGGCCCCACCATGGTGTATGTCTCATCCACACCCTTCAGCCATTTTGGTGGCCATCTGAGCAAGGCCCACCTCCTATATGTGTTAAGCCCAAACCGCCCAGCGTCCAGAGATGCTGGACGTCAAAACAATATTAGACAGATTCCAAGCCTCTTTGGGTGAACCGTTCATGTAGGCCCTACCTTGATGTATGAACTTAATCCAAGCCGTCCATCCTTTTCCTCAGATCATTTTAGGCGTTGAGCTGAAAAATGAACTCAATCTGATTTCCTGGCAGGCCATAACATTGAGAATAGTATTTTTGTTGTTGAAATAGACCCTGATATTTTTGTACCCCTAAACCCATCGAATATTGGACTTGATGGGTTTGTATTAAGCTATGGGGACCAGTGACTGGGTTGGATTTTCCTAAGGTGGGCCTCACCTATGAAAAACCGTGAGAAAAAGGTTTTTTTTTTTTAAATAACAAATATAAGCAGCTTACACAGCAGTAGCAGGACACTGCCGTGGACGTGATTCAGGTAGGGAACAGGGGTCCCAACTGTGGGCCCTACTGTGATATGTAATGTGCATCCACACCATGCATTTTGATGGCCCCCTTCTGGCTATGGGCCACACCAATAATCAGCTGTGTACGTGACTCAGGTGGTCCATGTCACAGGAAACAGTGGATTGAACCGTCTGCCATTGGAATCCTTTTGGATTCACATGAGTTTTGGATCCGTATGAAATTTGTTTTCGTCTTCATTCTAGGTCTGTGTGAACTTGTTAATGGTTTAGATGGCCAATAAACATTACAGTGGGCCCCACGTGAGACCCACAACGATGTATGTGTTTTATTCTCACCGTCCACGACATTGGACGGTGGAACCCACCATGATGTATGCATATTCATGCCATCCATCCTTCTGACATCCCAGTAGCCCACATTGATGGGTGTTTTTCCCATCCAAACTGTCCATCCAATGGATGTGTTCCGTCCAAACAGTCCGTCCATCTGACGTGCTAGTGGGCCTCACTTTGATGTATGTGTAATATTCCACTTCCAGATGGCTAGACGGTGGACTGTTTTAAAAAATATAATAATAATAATAATAATAATAAATGAAAATAAAAGATGATGAAGCTGATTTAGTCTTTTGGTGGGCCACGTATGATTCATCCAAACCGTCCATACGTTTGGCGAGCTCGTCCTTGAGCTTGAGAAGAAAAACATGAGACAGATCTAGTTGTCAGGTGGATCACACTACAGAAAATAGTGGAGTGAATGCCTACCATTGAAACCCCATTTGGGTTATGAAAGCTTTGGATCAATATTTGTTTCTCCCTAGGTCCTTGTGACCATGGGAATAGTCTGGATGGAAATTAAATGTTGTGGTGGGCCCACTGGAATTTGAAAGTGGGAAATTAATATCACCACTGTTAGTTATAGTATGGTCCAGATGATCTTTGGATATGATTCATTTTATTTATTTATTGATTTATTTAATGCTCTATAATGATCTCTATTGATGGATGATTGGTGCGACCCATTTGATTGGCCAATTGTATCGGCCCATTTGATTGGCCCATTTGCTAGGCCCATTTGCTGTATATGAGGCCCATTTGTTAAGGCCCACCTTGATATGTATAAGGCCCATTGTGATATGTATTAGGCCCATGATGCATTGTATTCGTACTGTTTGTCCATTCGATGGACGTGTGGTTCGCTTTAATATATGATTTTATCCACGCCGTCTAGGGACGGGGTACCACCATGATGTATGCCTTATCCACACTGACAATGGGACGTGTGACCCACCTGATGTATGCATATTATATCCACACCGACCATCTGGTTGGGGCCCATTTGCTACATGTGTAGGGCCCACCTATTGTGCATTGGTGCGGCCCATTAAGCAGTCCATTGTGATATATGTTAGGCCCATTGGTGCGGGCCACTAAGCGGCCCATTGTGATATATGTTAGGCCCATTGGTGCGGCCATTGATGTGGCCTAACTAATGTATATTGAGGCCTATGGGTTGTAGTCCATTGTGATGTATATTTGAGGCCCAAATATGAGGCCTATTGTAATGTAATTGTGACTCATATGATGAGGCCTGGTATGATGTGTCTGAGACTCATTTGGTTAGGCCCAATGAGATGTATTTTCGACCCATAAGATGCGGCCCATTATGATGTATATAAGCCTAGGTATGTGGCCTGTTGTAAAGTATTTGTGTCCCATTTGGTGAGGCCCAATGTGGTGAATATGTGGCCCTTATATGAGGCCCATTCGATGTAAATTAGACCTTTGCGTGAGGTCGCGGGCCTACTATACGTTTAGCTCTATATGTGCCACTCATTGGGAGCAATGTTGGTTAAATGTCCACATTGATGGACAATGATGGTTAGTTAAATGTCCATATTATGACCTTCCTTTAGGCCTGGTTAGGCCCATTTTCGTCATCCTCTAGTGGGTTACCCCAAACGAATGGGCCCCATTGATATCGCTTAGACCATCATCGGCCATCCATCTATGAACCCCGTCTTGAGACCGATTCTGATTGACATGGCCGATTTTTCGATTTCCGATAATTGATCGACATCGATTATTGATCGATTCCGATTATCATGGCCGATTGCCGATTAGCGATCGAGGCAAATTATCGTGATAGATTGTCGATCCCGATTGACGTGACTGATTTACCGATTCCCATTGTCGTGGCCCATTTGATGTATATGAGGCCGATTATCGAGGCCGATTCCAAGTGTTAATTCCGATTGTTAAGGTCGATTTTGAATGCCGAGGCCAATTATCGAGACCTATATGATGTATACGTGATCCATAGTTGAGGCCTATTGTGATGTGTATTCAGCCCATGTTTAAGGCCCAATGTGATGAATAAGAGGTCTATGTAATGAGGCCCATTGTGATGTATTTAAGGCCCATGGGCAAGGCCCATTGTGATGTATATTAGGCCCATGATGCATGGTCTATTTGATGTATTCGAGACCCATGTGTAGGGCCCACATGTCATTTATTTGAGGTCCATGAGCAGGGCCCACCTATTGCGTATATGTGGCCCTTGAGTAATGCCCATTGTGTTGTATATTAGGCCTTTATGTGAGGCCATGGGCCCATTATATGTTTGGCTCTATGTGGGCCATTCGTTGGAGGCAATGTTGGTTAAATGTCCCCATTGTCAAGGCCAATTGTTGATGCCGGGTGTTGATGCCGATTATGAGTATGCAACAGCATAACATCATGATACATCCCCATACACATCATCTGCATGTTTATTATGAGATGTGGTTAACCATTACATATGTCAGTAGGTAAATTGTTATGAGACTCCCTGATAGGCGGAGGTTATCTCACACGACGCACGGTATGTGTAGGATTGATACATGACTGGATTGTATGACTCATGCATCTTGCATTGTGTGCCCTAGCGACATCAGGGTCGTAGCCTCTACGGGCATATCGTGGATGGCCAGACGGGACACTGAAAATTTGTTCTAGCATTGGGCTATCATAAATGGCCTTGGGTGAAAATTCCTAAACCCTCTTGGTACCAGAGGATGCCTCAACGTCGAGATCGAGTGGATATATATATGAGCGCATGAGGGCCGAATACCAGGAGGCTGCATCTCTTACTGTGTCATGGTCAGTTGGAAGGAGGTGTAGCCTTACCCGCCCGAGGGTAGGGGGCATAGCTAGGTTGAGTTTGACCAGCTCGTAAATGGGTCCGCTATTGATGTGCCGGATAGGTATTGACAGATTATTGGCTAGGCAGATAGTGAGGTTTCTTACGCTCACTTGGACTGTGCTGCTGGGAGAGGGATAGTGCCATTTGGAGTGTACTAAACCCCAGTGATGATCCTAGAGTTGAATAGTACTGATATGTGAGCTAATTAAGCAAGAGTTGTGTACTCATTCATTCACTATCCACTTGGGCTGGTGGTGCACAACTATTTGTTATGTGTACCTTCGTAATGACCAAGATTTCGGTTGGGGTGCGCGACTAACCTGAGATTAGGAGTTTACCACATTGAATCTGGCTATCTAAATTTAGGTATGAGACTGGTTTGGATATAAGTTCCTTGTGATGGACCCCATAGCCTGCGATACTACATACTATCATCCCGACTTCACACTCCAGCATGGTCATTCCATTCGCACCGCATATTGCATTACATCCGCGGCATATGACATTTTGGGATACTGTGTCTCTGCATTTATATGGTCTAGATACGGCTGACACTATTTGTGAACTCATCAGGAATTGAATATTGCATCGCATCCTCGGCATCTGATATTTGGCTCTTTATGACTCCTCATTTACATAACTGTTTCATATTGCGTATTCTGATATTGATTGACTCATTTACTTGTCCATATTTATACTTACTTTGATAATTCATAATCTTGTCAGTATTTCTGCTTACTCTGATAATTCATGATCTTGTCAGCATTTCTGCTTATTCCGATATTGTTAGATTTGTGGATTTTCAGTAACTCCAGTATTGTATGATGATGACTTTGTATTAAATACTTAGCACTTACCTCGTGCACACACTTACACCACCCACTAAGCTTTCTATAAGCTTATGCATAATAGATGCATGCAGGTGATGTTAAGTTACAACAGCATTGAGTTTAGAGTGTGCAGTGGCCTTCTGGATCTTTAATTTTTGATATATGTATTTCCCTTTCAGCATTGTATTCAAATGATTATATTAGTGGATATATGATGATGATGTTGCCTTTGTGATTTGGGTAAACTTGTGGTTATGCTTCTTACAAAAAAATGTACGTCGAAAAATCCTCCTTGTAGGATCCCAAGATCAGAATCTGGCGTATAGACGCTGGGAGCCGAGAATGGGGTACTACGGAGGCTGTTAGCACCAGATACGGCGATTGGGATTCTTGTGAGTCCGATCTTCGGATTTGGGGCGTAATAGGCCTCATATACATTAAGTGGGCCGCATCAATGGGCTACGCCAATGGTCCTCATATATATCAAGTGGGCCGCATCAATGGGCCACGCCAATGGGCCTCATATATATCAAGCGGGCCACATCACATGGGCCGTGCCAACGGGCCTCATATATATCAAGTAGACCGCATCAACGGGCCGCACCAATGAGCCTCATATATATCAAGTGGGCCACATTAAGGGGCTGCGCTAATGGACCTCATATATATCAAGTGGGCTGCACCAACGGGCCTTGTATATATCAAGTGGGCCACATTAATGGGCCACGCCATCTACACCATTCATCTATTTTAAGAGGTTATTATAGAGCATTACCTAAATGAATCATAACGGAAGATCATCTGGACCATACCACAAATAAAAATAGAGATAATGATTTTCACTATTAACAATTCACCGGGCCCACCATAACGTTCAATTTCCATCCAATCTGATCATAAAGTCACATGGATCTGAATTAAGAGGAAGAACAAATTTCATATCGATCCAAAGCTTATGTGGCCCCTAAAACGTTTTCAACAGTAGACGTTCAAGCCTCCACTGATTATTGTAGTGTGGTCCACCTGATAAATGGTGGGGATATAAAACATATACATCAGCAGTGGGTCCCATCCAGATGGATGGACGACGTAGGATGAAATACATGCATCATGTGGGACCCACAGAACTTGCTGACATATACAATAATGGGGCCCACAGAACTTGCTGACGTCAATACATAAGCTCTATGCTGGTGTGAGGTGGTCTAGCCAATCACCGTCCAGAGATTGGACAATGATGATACAATACATAGGGGTGGGTCCCACCCGTCCAGGGTGTTGGACGGTATGGATTTAACACATACCTCATGATAGGGCCCACAGATGGATGGTTGGCGTGGATACAATATATAAGGTGGGCCCCACCATCAAATGGATGAACGGTTGGGATATAACTCGTACCACATGATGGAGATTTGCTTACTGTAATACAACAGCTATATAGCTGTTGTAGGTACACCGGCCAATCAACTTCCTTAAAAGGTGAGTCCCACATGGGGCCCACCATAATATTATATATATATATATATATATATATATATATATATATATAAACCTGCCAATTGTCAATACAGCAACCAGCGCTGCTGGCCATCTAGCAAATGGACGACCCACATTCAAAACAAATACAAAGGTGGGTCCACACGTGTGGGACCCACCAGCCCTGGATAAAGCTGATACTTGTGTTTTCCTCTTCGTCTAGGTCTGTTAGACGCCGACAAAGTGGGCCCACTAGGACAGCGGTGTGGTCCACGTGGTGGATGGCATGGATAAAAAAAATACATCATGGTGGGCCACAAGATGGGAAGAGAGAGAGAGAGAGAGAGAGAGAGAGAGAGAGAGAGAGAGAGAGAGAGAGAGAGAGAGAGACGGTGTGATGGAGGGGCCCTGCCACTATGGGCCCCTCAAATACATCCATCAATACATACATCAAGATGGGTCCCAAATGGGATCCATACCATCAATCCGTAGGCCCCACTTAGTCCATCACAAAAACTGAAATCTAATCTTACAAACACCCACCTATGGCCTTCTTTTTTAGCTCCTTGGCTTCTTCTTTAATGGTGGAAGATGAGAATTGAAGGGTTTGATGGTGAGATGTGTGTGTGTGTGTGTGTGTGTGTGTGGGGGGGGGGGGGGGGGGTTTAGGAGGATGGGTCCTCTCTTGGCTATTTTCTCTCCTTAGGATTTTCTCTCATGGAAGCTTGGGAAATGGTGGTGAGAATGAGAGAGGAGAGGGTGTTGTAAGAAAGATGGGATGGGAGGAATGGATGTTGTAAGAAAGGTATGGGTGGAGAGAGAGAGAGTTGACTTTGGGAATGAGAGAGAGAGGCGGGAGCCATGCCTTGTTGGTAAGAGATGGATGAGTTGTGTACTTGACTTGTGATTGATTGATTGAAGTGATGGGTTATAGAGATTCTCTCGAAATTCGTAACGTGCGGCGTTTCTTCAGAATATACGCAGGCCCACAACTCCTAGCTTATGTATCGCATCGACGCGTGAGACGTGGCATTGGAATCGCAGCGATGGTATGGTCGCTAGGATATAAGTTTCGAGTCGAGTCGACATAGATACAAAGGATGCGACTTAGGGACACGCGCAAAAGCTGATTATAGGTCGCGGGTTGCTGGAATTCGACCGTAAGGACCGTGGAAGCCTATGAAATAGTATGGTCTAGGATACAGGTTTTACAGTTTGAATCTACAAAGTTTGCCAAGCAATCATCCAAAGAGTTAGGAAATTTCATATTGAAATCTATAATGAGATGCTCAAGGACTCCATTGTCTTTAAAAGCAAATGGAGGTACACTTTCTTGCTCTAGCCCTACATAGACAGATTGAGGGTCAGTAGATGAAATATGGATGTGAGGACTCAGTTCATTGATACCACTTAGAAGATATATTAAATCATTAAAACTTGACAGCTCCGATGTTGGCCTTAACTGGGTGGTTTCAAATTTCAGAGTGAGATCGAGCAACTCGTCCCTCTCTCGAATCATATCATCATTCAATTCAGGGGAGTGATCCAAATATGTTTCATAAGAGTTAGAAGGGTCGGTTGTAAGGAGCTCATCTTCCATTTTTAAATCAGACAAGTCAGGTGAGTGGAGTAGCTCATCATGACCGATCACTACGTGTACTTCTTGATTATTGACCTGGACCAAACTTGAGATTGATTCCAAGGAAATTTGGGCTGCACATTCATGATTGTCATCCCAATACGCATAATCTTCTAATTCAGTGCAATACACTCTTGGGATGGGATCGCTTTCCTCACATTCTCTTTCTAAATTATGTTGAGGTTCAAATAAACTAACCTCTCCCTCATCATTGAAACTTAGTGTGTCATCATCATTATATTTGAAAGACACCCACGTCTCTTGATCATTCTTTTAAACTATCATCGAGATCGACTCTTCGAGGTTGTGGTTGGGATGAACGAGCTTCCACTATCTTATCGAGGCGGGAATTAAGCGCTTCTAACGTTTTTCTAATTTCTGCAAGACAATCCATGTTATACTGAAATGAATCATCTTGGATCATTTCTGGTTTAATCTCAAAGGTAGGCTATCCAAGAGAGTATCATTATAACATGTTGTTGGTTCATCTTCTCAATTTTGATGTTTTTACTTGTTATAGTCATACGGATCATATGTGAGAGAATATGATGGTTAATAATAGTCCTCATTCCCATAATTATGATCGCGTAAGGATTTCTTAACCGATGGAGCATAATATTCTAGTCGATTCTCGATGATGGTTTCAGAAAAATCTTGAGATATAAGTTGAATTCCATCATAATCATTATATATCCCTCCTTAATATCTCTTATCCATCTCAGCATATTGACGTACCCACTCTTCCATGGTGAAACCCTAATTCTAAATCTAATCTTAAGAAAAATAAAAGAAAAGATTTTATAATAGTATGGAAAGGGGAGGAGAAGTTAGCAGGAAGTTACCAAATTAGAAGTTCCTATGTTGAGATCCTACAAAAGAAAACAAAAGAAATTAGTTTCTAAAAATAGAAATTCTATAGTTAGAAAGTTTCTAAAAGTAAAAATAGAAAGTTAGTTTTTAAAAAGGAAAGTTTCTAAACCTAGAAATAGAAAGCTAAGTTAGTTTCTAAAAAATAAAAGAAATCCTAGAATTAGAAAATTTCTAGAAAAACAAAACCTAATCCTAAAAATAGAAAATTATTTTGTTTGTATAATTTTTTAGAGAAGATATTTGAATTTCCTACCTTAAATCAGCAATCCTAGATACCAACTACATAAAAGATGGAGTAACTGAAATCTATAAAAGATAGAATGTTAGCATAGACAATTTGAACAACATGAAATGTAACCATCATATTTAGATTTCAAAATTGTACTTCTGCAACTGTATGTTGCTATGTAATGCCCTGAAAATCGGGAGTCAAGTGTAACTCAACTCCCGAGTTCCAACGCATCACTTATGCAACATAAATAATGCTGATTAAATGTTGTCTGAGTTAGAGCAATAAAACATGAGTGAGATTATGCCAAAACAGTAATTCATACTTCAGATCATTTGTATAAAGGCAAGCGGAAGACTGAACTGTATATACATGTATGTAAAGAAACAAAATCATTTCATTCTCCAGAGTATAAACCTATCTGAGTCACCATATACATATGTTTGTTTACGAACAAAATATCAAAAATTAAACTAAGTAACAATCCCTGCAAAACCCGTCGATCCTAGCAGCCTAGTCGAAGCCGCCAGAGTACTGCATATAGGAGAACTCCTGGTCTTCATCATAATCAGACTCTGCCTCATAAATCGTCGGCTCACCTAAACCTAAGACAGAGTCTGGTTGGTGTGCGCAACACCGTCCCGTAATGTGGGAGTGAGTAGCTAACTCAGTGGAACAATAAAGCATAGGTTAACATGTTATCAATATAGTCACGCAGTAATGATAAAGCAGTAAAATCAAACACTCCTAACTACTCTTATTAATGCAAGTATGGATGCAGGTATGATAGATGCCCTCACCACACCCTCCCTCGTGCGACACCATCTCACGTTCGCGGCATGCCTTCATCCCTCAGTGCTCCACATCTTTCAGGCACATGCAATGCATGATGAGCATGATTACCGAGTTTTTAATTAGTCCATTTCAAATAGCAGGATTGGAAAACTAAGGTACCTCCCTTGTATCATTCCAAAACATGATCCTTTCTAGGGTCGTAGGTCTAGTTAATATCAGACGATGATATGTTTTCTAGGTCACTTTGCAAAGTTGTCGCTGTGGGCATTATGCACAAAGGTTACACCACTCCCCCATCACTTCTTAAACGATTAATCACTATACAGAAACAGGCCTAGTTCATACTCTATATACCGCGACAAACTCTAAGGATCACCGCGATTTCAGAGTATGCTCGAGGTCACTACAAATGGTCGCTGAGTCATTTGCTCGCATTCGTTGCACTACTCCCCCATCACCTTATCAATGTAGGCCGACAGCACGAATATAGTGTCCCATACCACCATAATCGGCTCACAAGTCTAGTTGCTCACTGGTCACTACGGGGAGGCATGTGGCCTCAGTGTAGGTCGACAGCTCGACCACGGTGTCCCATACCACCATACTCGGCTCATGTGTCTTAGCGGATCGAGGTACCATGGTTAAATGAGATTTCACTGGTAAGTTTGGTACCCTAGGTTCAAGCAGTAGCGACTAAACATGGTGAACATACATTAGACACATCGGGTTACTTGACGAGCCTGACTAGCTCGAGCGCACAATCAATTAGATGACATGAAGTGCATAAGCACTTCGCGTGGCCTAACCACTGTCGCCAACTGACGTACGACTCGGGTTCGTCAAACATATCCCACGTGGTGACATGAACCTCAGCCACGGTCTCAAATTTGGTACCGACTGTCTGGACTATAGACATAGTCCTAAACTCAATCAATTCTCATCCATAGCATGTGGAGTAAAGCACGATAAACAAAGTAATTCAAGCATGCTAGTAGGCATGTTATAAGGCATGTTACAAAGCATGTTATAAAGCATGATATAAAGCATGTTGTAAAGCACTACATCAATAGGAATACAAACACATATATTGTAAGTGAGTGGTTTAAGTAAACAACCTCATGGAGGTAATCATACATGTCTCTAGGGTAGTTGAGATCCCATCTCAACACCCTCCCAAGGCATCAACATCCAAACACTTGCTCACACAAGCATTTCCACAAGCATATAACGTAAAATATTTCAACATACTTGGTGTATGTTAGCAAACATGTATTAGGGCGAATCCTTTCGCCAAGCAAGTATTTTACGTACACATAATATATTTATACAACAATTAATCATGGCAAACACATATCTAAAATATACATGTATACGGTACTTTTACAATACAGTATTTCTACATACATAGTGTATATTAGTAAAACATGTATTTAGGCGAATCCTTTCCCCAAATAAGTATTTTATCCATATATCGTATATCTATACAACAAATAATCATGTCAAACATATTTTCAAAAAATATACGTATACGGTATTTTCTACGAATACCTAGAATATGTAAAATTCCATATTTTACAACTTTAATCGAAACAGAAAACGGAAAGCACTTTGTACATATGCAATTGCATGCAGATCATGAATCTATCATTATCTGACATTGAAAGCATTGAAAACCATAACCTATACACCTAAAGTCCTCACCTTGCACCTTGGAATCTCAACGGATCAGCAAGGTTTGATGAGCTTCCGTATTCAGGAGTTTTATAGCCTAAAGAGTGAAATCGGTTAGCTATTTCATAACCTATAACCTTCATACCCTAGAACAGATCTAGGAGTAGGGTTTCTTACCTTAAAACAGAGTCGGTATCGCCAGGAAAGCGACAAGAAAGGGGTGGTGCAGCCGTGTGGTGATTAGAAACAGTAGGAGGGAGATTCTCCTACAACTCTCTAGCTTTCTCTCTCTTTTTCTTTCTTCTTACTTAGGGTTTTTCCCAAATTCGTATGGCTGTGAGAGAGGGTGCTCTAAGGTCCTTATATAGCCTAAAAAGTCTCTGAAATAGACTTAAGTTCAAGGTATACTTGGGTTATATCCAAATCGGCTTTAATTCAGCTCAAAAGAGGGTTTCTGGCGGGCCTCCTTGAGCCAAAAGTCGGACTTAAGCTCACCGACCATGGATCTACGTAGAGTTATGTTTCCATCTTAGTCGGATTCCCAGATCACGCGTGGCGGACAAGTTTCAGTTCAGCGGTCAGTGGGCCTTGATCCGAAATTCTAAGTACATGTAAATGTTCTTGAAATTTTTCCTGATCCGAGGGTGTATTTAGGTCAGATTCTGACGGTCTGATTTCTTATAAATTGACCGCAAGTTTTAAGTCTCAGATCACTATTTTAGATATTTATTTTATAAAGGGATTTTGTGTTTTCACCCTCCTTCGCTCTGGACTCAAGCGAAAGTGTGGACACCGTGTCTGGGCCGATTTCCGAGATGATTGTCAAGCCCAGATGAGGCGGTCCTAAGTCCTTAACCTCGTATTATTCGGAGTCCCGATGTGCGGTCCAGACCTGATACAGAGTTTCAAGGTGTTCCCGAGAGCAGTCGGGTAATGAGTTTAATCCCAGATTTTAGGGTAACCTAGCGTCAAGGATTCTACAAGTTTCGGGTCTTGTAGATTGTATTTAAGGCGATCCAAATGGATTTCATGGCTAATCTAGTTTACCACTTAGTTAACTTTGTCAAATTTCTAAAGGATTTAAATCCTAAATGATTTCTGGTCGAGGTGGTACTCGAGCCATTGTACGGAAATTTACGAGTCGTTACAAGCTAGGATAGGGTTTTACACTTCCAAAACTGTTTAGTGTTTATCGGTTGGCCAAATATCAGTTTATAAAGGCAATATTGATAGGTAAAAGAGAATCATTAAAATTGTTTAGGTAGTACATAAGTTTTGCCGAAAAGAAAGAGATATTTAGATTTTTTGATAATGGTTTGTGTTCTATGTCTTTATGCAACCTTGTGTGAAGATTCGATTTAGATTCTCATCTTTTGCAATTCACTTACTTGAGAAGGGAACACAAGTTAGTTTCTTCTTCTATATCACATGATTCTACCGATAAAAAATTAAAAAGAAAAAAGAAAAAAAAAAGAAGAAAAGAAAAGCTGATATAGATGCACTCAGAAATTGTATGTGTCATATGTAGGCCCAAATAAAACCAACTAATTGTGCAACCCACTGTTCTCAAGTCACAAGACCAAGATCAAATTAATTGGTTGAACAATCCCAACCACTTTGTACATTTTCTTAGACTTCGTATTCCAGTTTTTTAGGCGATAACATCTTAACAGTTCCTTAAAACAGTTCAACTTGATCAGTGAGCATTTCTGTTTTACGAGGATGTAATTTTGAGATGACAAAGAAAAAGTACAAAATTGGCAATTTAGGACTGTGTGAAATAGTTTGAGGACACGTCTGCATATAAAGACAAAGTCATTGCAATGTGATCGCACGTGGCTGGGGAAAATGTTGTGTTTCTGGATGCTCAAAGATCCGTGTAAATGATACAGACAAGGTAAGATGATGATCCTACAAGAAATCCCACTTTTAGCGACGAAAATTTTCGTCACTAAAAGCCAAAATTTCGTAGCTAAAGGGTTTTAGTGACGAAAATTTTTGTCGCTAAGTTCATCGCTAAAAGTCCGACGCAGTAGGGTTTTATCGGCGAAAATTTTGAATCATCGCCAAAGGCAAGATTTTTAGCGACCAAACTTTTCGTTGTAGAAAAAACTTTTAGCGACGAAAATTTTCATAGCTAAAAATATTTGCAAAACTTTTAGCTACGAAAATTTTCGTCGCTAAAAGAATTTACAAAACTTTTAGCTACGAAAAGTTTCGTCCCCAAAAATATTTTGCAATATTTTTAGCTACAAAAATTTTCGTCGCTAAAAATTTTTTGCATGATTTTTAGCTACGAAAATTTTCGTCGCTAAAAATATTTGCAAAAAATTTTAGCTATGAAAATTTTTGTCATGAAAAAAAATTCCAAATTTTTAGCTACGAAAAGTTTCGTCACTAAAAAATATTTGTAAAACTTTTAGCTATGAATATTTTTTGTCGCATAAAAGTTTTACCGTCGCTAAAAATTATTACAAAAGTTGTGGCGATGACAATTTTCGTCGCAAAAAGAAAAATACAGATTTACAAAACTTATAGCTACGAATATATTCGTTGGTAAAAATAATTAGTAAAAATTACAAAAGTTTTGGTGACGAAAATTTTCGTCGCAAAAAAATAATTACAAAATTTTAGCGATGAAAATATTCGCCGCAAAAAATTAATTACAAAATTTTAGCAACGAAAATATTCGTCGCTAAAAAATATTTACAAAACTTTTAGCTATGAAAATTTTCGTCGCTAAGAGTCTGTTTTTTTTTTTTTTTAAATATTCCAGCACAAAATTCCACACAAAATTCCTGATAAACACCTGTTAACAATATATTTCATCAAATTCATCCTGATATACACCTGTTATATAATATATTTCATCATATTCACATTCACATCCATCTAAACCCAAACTAATAAATCCATCCAAACATTTAACTACATTCATCCAAACACAAACAATCTTATCCACATCACATTCATTCACACATAAATACATATAAACTTAACATCATAAACAAATATACAAAAAATCACAAAGATGAAGGCGGAGGTAGTGGGGCATCGGTGGATAAGCGTACAACAAGAGCCTGAAATATATCCGCCATCCGTAACTCAGGCTCCACCCGCATCTCCTCCATCCTCCTCTCCTGCTCCTACCTCTGCCTCGCCAGCTAATCCTCCATCCTCCTCTCCTGATCCTCCCTCTGCCTTGCCAACTCCTCCTCCATGCTCCTCTTCTGATCCTCCCTCTGCCTCGCCAGCTCCTCCTTCATGCTCCTCTTCTGATCATCCCTCTGCCTCGCCAGTTCCTCCTTCATCTTCCTCTTCTGCTCCTCCCTCTGCCTCGCCAGCTGATCCATCATCTTCCTCTCCTGCTCCTCCCTCTGCCTGTCCAACTGATCTCTGATGTCATCAATGACAACCCGTAGCTGCTGAACCTCTCTCTCTGCGGTATCAGCTCGGCGTACAGCGCTGTCACCAATGATAATGGATTGGTTGGAAGTAACTCTAGCGGGTGCCATGAGCTTGGTACCATGGCCAAGCCCACGCACATATCCGGAATGGGTGCCAAGCACCTGACTCAAGATTTCTGGCTCACTCTGCTAAGTACCATCGAGAGTGGGCTGACTACGTAAGGTGTTCATCTCCGCCTGTAATGAAAAATATGAATTTTCATAATAAATGACATTATTATAATTTAATGCAATTAAATTTTACAATGTAAGGATTTTTACTCAAATCTCGCTGGCTCTAGGATATACCCAAGATCCCGTCGCCTGCCGACAATGAGTCCCTCTGTAGAAGTCTACTGGTCCGGGCTCCTAGCCAGTGACGGAATCTCGCTGCGTAATCGAAAGGACAATAGAGTTGATATAAATGCATGGAAAGAATATATAAACGTAATAATTACCAGTACTTTGCATGGAAAGAATATATAAACGTAATAATTACCAGTACTTTCTTACCATGTCGTGACAAAGTCGTACAAATGACTTTGAACCAGCTACGTGGTTCACTTCTAACTTTCCCCTGTTGTCAGAATTTATTTTGCTCCTCTTCTGAACACATTATTTACAATACATTGTTAGTAATTACGAATTTAATTATTATGTTAAGATATCGTAAATATGTAAATATTACCTGAAAAGAGTTAGACGAAAACTTATCGCAGAGTATCCACCAGTCCTCATCGGTCACGCACACTAGTGCGGACTGTACGACCTCTTGTAACTCACACACCGCTTGTACCGCTGATATAACTTACCGCGGTAATCCTTGAACTGCTCCTTCATCATGTCGTCGACGGCATGAGAAATGTGAGGAACACTTAAATCCACGTCAAATTTATAATAATAGGTTTAGGCAATAAACTTATTAAGGAAATAACTTAATCGTAAATGAACTTTTATAAAATAAATTTTAATATACTAAAATTTACCTGAAGGCGCTGACGGATGAGCTGCTGCACATCATCTGTCACGTCTCCCCAATGGGAGGTGGTGGGGGGATCAGAGATCGACAAAAGACATCGACCTTCGATGTAAACAACATAGCATTGTTTCCAACAGGTCTAATGCAGTCCTGTAGGAACTCTACCATCAGCCTACCCACACGCGTAAGTCGCTCTAAAAGTAACCCACGTGTGGGTCCATGTCCTCATCGGCTGGTCGACGACACTGTTGCAAAAGAAATATGTAGGTCTAAACATAAATAGAAATCATTAAAAAAAATATATGTCTAGACTTACAGTGCCCGGTGTATACGCGACTGATGGATCAGACGCCTGCGATGCAATATGTGACCGCGATACTAGCTCCATCGCATCACGTGTATAATAGGTAGATCCAGTGCGTGAACGACGTGCTCTCCCACCTAGTGCCATCACTGAATATGTGCAAGCTACGAACTTATAAATTTAAACAATATTAATAGAAGTGAAATATACTAAAATATTATACAAGTAGTGTTGATGGTACAATGCATTTGTGCTTATGCTTGGAGAGATGATTAAAATATGATTAGACCATTACACTATAATGCAAACAGAATATAATAAAACTGTAAACTTTAATCTATATCCATTGAAAATTTCATTACACATTGTCATTCTATATTAAATACACATATTTCATTGTAATACGAAACAATTTTGAGGTAAACTATCCAAAGTACTCCCTGCATAAGTTATCGTATACTTTAAAAGCATATGTCATGTAGTGTGAAGCACTCGACATTTTTATAGCTAGTATGTCAGTCACAATAGAAGAAATCTGGTCTCTTGGGACTCCATTCAGATGTGCAAGTGACAGAGTCGCATCTTCCATATCTCGTTTCCTGTGGTTATATATCTCCATCAGCCCCAGAATTTCTTTGAGATAGTATAATCTTTCGTCTGAGTCGTCGTCGATATATTCCACTCTACACTCATCGACCAGACTGGGTATCTCTATGGCCCTACCATAAGAAGATAGGAACGAAGCGTCCATCTGTAACAGCTGATGAAGTATGTTGCGTGCTTCTGCTATGCTCTGGTTTGAGGATGACATGATTAGAAATTGACTCAACTACAAATGTGGATTATAAAAAAGCCAATAAAAGGAATTAATCATGACTTGTAATTTTCATGTATACATTGAATACATAAATTATTCGAATTAAAAAATGACATGTAAATCATGTGTACAATTAATAATCGTCATCTGCATCATTATCGCTTAGGGTTATTTCTTCATCATCATCACTATCACTGATCAATATTTCCTCATTATCTGCAACGTCGCCATCAATGAAACCACTATCATCTCTAACAATGTCGCGTATTATTGAGGCATCAACATGATCAGGTGGCATATCATCTCTGTCTAATTGCGCCACATCAATATCAACACTTGAATCAGTCCCTGTATCCCTAGATGGTATGTCTTCTTGATATGCTTGTTCAACCCTAGAAGTGTCATTTCTCCCGTCCTCGCTATCTTCAACTTCTAGTAAGGGAACTTCAAATACGTTCTTGGGCTTTATTTTCTGTACCACGTGTTAAGAGCCGCCTAACTTGGTGTCAGCGAGGTAAAATACTTGTTCGACTTGGCTAGCGAGGACAAATGAGTCGTCCTTAAACCACTTTCGAGATAAATTTACACTCGTAAAGTAGTTGTTATTCCTAACTTCTTATTTCCAATGTCCCACCAATCACATCTAAATAAGTACACCCGCTTTCTCATACAATAACTCAGCTCAATAATATCCGTTAAAATGCCATAAAAGTCAATTTCATCTTCCTCATTTGTTCCCTTCACAACCACCCCATTTTTTGTGTAGTCCTGTACTTCTCACATTCTTCGGTGTGGAACCGAATCCCGTTTACAATACAACTTGTATATCTAGATACACGTTTATCAGGGCCACACGCTAGTGAGTATAGTGCATCAGACGCATCCGCTGAGTTGCTCGTGTGCAAAGTCGTCATCTATTATTTGTGCAGAATATAATTGTTTAGGGATTTTCTTAGGTTGAAATAATGTGCAATACAACAAAAATTTTAAGTGTGGTGAGATACAACATGAAATCTTACACGTTTGGCGAACCATTCTGGAAACTGATCTTGATGCATTCGATCATAATTTGTGGGGATTTGAATTTCATCTCGTCCATGTGTTCGCTACACATAAATGACACGTCATCAGCAAGAAACATTAAGATCATCGTATGTAGAGAAAACAGTAATCGAGGGAAGACCTACTCCAAGTACGACTCTATTTCTTCATAATTATTCAACACATACCACCGCGCCTTTGATAGATCCCCAAGGTCCATATCCTGAAATGTCAGGGATCCTAAAGGATGAACGTTATGTGCAAATATAGATATGAGTCCTTGTTCATGCTCCCGCCCTTCATCAGCATTCCGATCTTCTCGGTTGAATCTAGTCTCTGGTCACGCCTTATTCCTCACAAATTGCTTGAGTGTGTGAAGGTATCTGTACACAAAATCACTATGTTATACGTATGAAAACATGGATATATGTAGTTTTGGAATGAATAAAAATTTTAATAGGTTCTACCACCTTTCGATCGGATACATCCAACGATATTATACTCGGCCTGCAAGCTTCACCTTGTGCAGTAAATGAATTGCTAGGTGTACCATGACATCAAAAAATGCAGGTGGAAATATTCTTTCTAGTTTGTAAAGGATTATGACAATGTCTCTCTCCAGTTGTTTAATAATGTCTACATTCAACGATTTCGAACACAAATCCTTAAAGAATATCCTCAACTCAATCAGCGCCGCACTGATATCCTTGCTCAGGAATCCACAAATCATAACTGGCAGTAGGCATTGTAGAAGGACATGACAATTATGACTTTTCATTCCTATTACCTTATAGTTTGTAATGTTTACGCGCCGAGATATGTTTGACGCATACCCATCGAAAAACTTCACCGATCTCAACCATTCACATAAATATTTTTTCTCTAGTTTTGTCAACGTGTAGCAGGCTGCTGGTATAGTATACGAATTTTCATGTGGTTACAAGTGCAACTCTTTCCTTAAACCCATTTCTTGTAGATCCAATCGAGCCTTGAAACTATCTTTGATTTTCTTCTCTATGTTCATCAATGTTCTGAAGACATTGTCACACATATTTTTCTCAATATACATGACATCCAAGTCATGTCGTAATTTCATATCACTCCAATAGGGCAACTCAAAAAAGATGCTCTTCTTCTTCCAATTATAGCCTAATACTGCACGTTTCCCCTTCTTCAAGTGCGATGCCTTATCAAATCTAACTTCTCCAATGTTACTCAGTTGTTGCATCACATCTTCTCTAGATAGCTCTTTCGGGGGTGACCTATGATCTTATTTGCCATCAAAGATCATCGTCTTCCAACGCCAACTATGATCGCTCGGAAGGAAGCGACGATGGCCCATATAACATATTTTTCTACCATGCTTCAATGACAATGAACAAGTCTCAATACCACATGTAAGACAAGCCAATTTGCCCTTTGTGCTCCACCCAGACAAATTTTCATACGCGGGAAAGTCATTTATTGTCCACAAGACCGCTGCATGCAATCGAAATATCTGTCCTGCAAATGTGTCATATGTTTGTACACCTTGACTCCATAACTCATTTAACTCATCTACTAACAGTCGCAAATACACATCAATGTCATTCTCAGGTGACCTGAGTCCAAGAATAAGAAATGACATCACGAAAAATGACTCGTTCATACATAACAAAAGAGGTAAATTGTAGGGCATAAGTACCACTAGCTACATATCGTACGAGCTACTCATATTACCAAATGGATTAAAACCATCACTTGCAAGACCTAGTCGAACATTGTGAGCATCCTCTGCAAACTAGTCATGTTGCTTGTCAAAATTTTGCCAGGCTTCAGAGTCTGCAGGGTATCTCAGTGTACTATCATCATGAACGCATTTCTCCTTATGCCACCTCATATCTTCAGCTGTCTTACGAGACATAAACAATCTTTGCAATCTGGGTTTCAATGGAAAGTACCTTAACACCTTTTGTGAAATTTTCTTACCCCTGGCTTTGTCATACTTCCACCACCTAGACCCTCCACATTGTTGACACTCTTCAGCCTTATCATGCTCGTTCCAATTAATAAACAATCATTTATACATGCGTGTATGAGTTTATAACCAAGGCCCAAGTCTTACATCAAGGATTTTGCCTCGTAGTAAGACTTAGGTAATGTCTCACCGTCCGGTAATGCTCCTTTCAACAACTCAAGCAATATGTCAAAAGATTTGTTACTCCAACGGTTTATTGTCTTCAAATGAAGTAACTTCGTAAGAAAGTTTAACTTGGAGAAGTTTTCACATCCCGGATAAAGTGGACGTTGCGCATCCCTCAATAACCTACTAAACTTTTCTGATTCGACATCACCGACTGGAGGAATATCCTGGCTACTGCTTGTCGCTGCAAAATCAGTATCCGCAGCTGTTCCCCTGAACACATCCCTTATGATATCTTCCATTTTATCAACGTCTTCATCCTCGTCATCCGGCACATTTGGGTCAGCAATAACTTCAGTGGGCTCAACTCTATGGGTGATATCTTCACCATAATAGATCCACCAAGTGTAACCCTGGTCAATCCCAACTATGAACAAATCGTCCTCTACTTTGTCTAAAGTATTACATATCATGTTCTTGCATTTTCAACATGGACACCTAATCCTATTCTGTAAATCTGCCCGATTTCATGCAAATTTCATGAACTCTTGAACCCCCTATTTATACTTTAGGCCAAACCTGTTCTTAACTCTCATCCAACTCTTATCCATGTCTACAATGAAAAGACTAAAGTCAGTTTACGGAAATAGCTTTAACATTAGGCTAAGGTTTAGGTTGGGGTTATAAGTTAAGGTTTAGGGATTTGAGTTTAGGTTAAGGTTTAGGTTTAGGTTAAGGTTGTAAGTATAGGTTTTGGGATTTGAGAATAGGTTTAGGTTGGGTTATAGGTTTAGGTTTAGAGATTTGAGTTTAGGTTAAGGTTTAGGTTTATGTTAAGGTTGTACGTATAGGTTTTGGGATTTGAGAATAGGTTTAGGTTGTGGTTGTAAGTATAGGTTTAGGTTGGGTTATATGTTAAGGTTTAGGGATTTGAGTTTAGGTTAAGGTTTAACTTTAGGTTATAAGTATAGGTTTTGGGATTTGAGAATAGGTTTAGGTTATAGTTATAAGTTTAGGTTTAGGTTATAAGTATAGGTTTTGGGATTTAAGAATAGGATTAGGTTGTAAGTATAGGTTTAGGTTGGGTTATAGGTTAAGGTTTAGGGATTAAAAGTTTAGGTTAAGGTTTAGGTTTAGGTTAAGGTTGTAAGTATAGGTTTTGGGATTTGAGAATAGGTTTAGGTTGTGGTTGTAAGTATAGGTTTAGGTTGGGTTATAGGTTAAGGTTTAGGGATTTGAGTTAAGGTTTAGGTTTAGGTTATAAGTATAGGTTTTGGGATTTGAGAATAGGTTTAGGTTATGGTTATAAGTTTAGGTTTAGGTTATAAGTATAGGTTTAGGTTATAGGTATAGGTTTAGGTTTAGGTTATAGGTATAGGTTTAAGTTATGGGTATAGGTTTAAGTTAAAGTTTAGGGATTCGGGTTCGGGTTCGGGTTTGGGTTCGTGTTTCGGTTATAGGTTTTAGCTTAGGTTATAGGTTTAGAATAAGGTATAGGTTTAGGTTATGGGTTTTGGAATTTGAGAATAGGTTTAGGTTGTAAGTATAGGTTTAGGTTGAGTTATAGGTTAAGGTTTAGGACTGAGTTTAGTTTAGGTTAAGGTTTAGGTTTAGGTTATAAGTATAGGTTTTGGGATTTGAGAATAGGTTTAGGTTGTAAGTATAGGTTTAGGTTGGGCTATATGTTAAGGTTTCGGGATTTGAGTTTAGGTTAAGGTTTAGGTTTAGGTTATAAGTATAGGTTTTGGGATTTGAGAATAGGTTTAGGTTGGGTTATAGGTTAAGGTTTCGGGATTTGAGTTTAGGTTAAGGTTTAGGTTTAGGTTATAAGTATAGGTTTTGGGATTTGAGAATAGGTTTAGGTTGTAAGTATAGGTTTAGGTTGGGTTATAGGTTAAGGTTTAGGGATTTGAGTTTAGATTAAGGTTTAGGTTTAGGTTATAAGTAATGGTTTTGGGATTTGAGAATAGGTTTAGGTTATAAGTATAGGTTTAGGTTGGGTTATAGGTTAAGGTTTAGGGATTAAAAAGTTTAGGTTAAGGTTTAGGTTTAGGTTATAAGTATAGGTTTTAGGATTTGAGAATAGGTTTAGGTTGTAAGTATAGGTTTAGGTTGGGTTATAGGTTAAGGTTTTAGGATTTGAGTTTAGGTTAAGGTTTAGGTTTAGGTTATAAGTATAGGTTTTGGGATTTGATAATAGGTTTAGGTTTTAAGTATAAGTTTAGGTTGGGTTATAGGTTAAGGTTTCGGGATTTGAGTTTAGGTTATAAGTATAGGTTTTGGGATTTAAGAATAGGTTTAGGTTGTAAGTATAGGTTTAGGTTGGGTTATTTGTTAAGGTTTAGAGATTTGAGTTTAGGTTAAGGTTTAGGTTTAGGTTATAAGTAATGGTTTTGGGATTTGAGAATAGGTTTAGGTTTTAAGTATAGGTTTTGGGATTTGAGAATAGGTTTAAGTTGTAAGTATAGGTTTAGGTTGGGTTATAGGTTAAGGTTTAGGATTTGAGTTTAGGTTAAGGTTTAGGTTTAGGTTATAAGTATAGTTTTGGGATTTGAGAATAGGTTTAGGTTATAAGTTAGTTTTTAGGATTTGAGAATAGGTTTAGGTTATAAGTATAGGTTTAGGTTGGGTTATAGGTTAAGGTTTAGGGATTTGAGTTTAGGTTAAGGTTTAGGTTTAGGTTATAAGTATTGGTTTTGGGATTTGAGAATAGGTTTAGGTTGTAAGTATAGGTTTAGGTTGGGTTATAGGTTTAGGTTGGGTTATAGGTTAAGGTTTCGGGATTTGAGTTTAGGTTTAGGTTATAAGTATAGGTTTTGGGATTTGAGAATAGGTTTAGGTTGTAAGTATAGGTTTAGGTTGGGTTATAGGTTAAGGTTTAGGGATTCGAGTTTAGGTTAAGGTTTAGGTTTAGGTTTAGGTTATAAGTAATGGTTTTGGGATTTGAGAATAGGTTTAGGTTATAAGTATAGGTTTAGGTTGGGTTATAGGTTAAGGTTTAGGGATTAAAAAGTTTAGGTTAAGGTTTAGGTTAAGGTTATAAGTATAAGTTTTGGGATTTGAGAATAGGTTTAGGTTTAGGTTATAACTTTACGTTATAGGTTAAGGTTAAGGTGTAGTTTTAGGTTATAAGTATAAGTTTTGGAAAATGAGAATACGTTTAAGTTAAGGTTGTAGGTTTAGGTTAAGGTTGTAAGTATGGGTTATAGGTTTAGGTTTAGGTTATAGGTATAGGTATATGTTTAGGTTTTAGGTTATAGCTTTTGGGAATTGAGAATAGGGTAGGGTTTAGGTTTTGGAAATCGGGTTCGGGTTCGAGATCGGGTTTATGTTTGGGTTTTCAAGTTTAGGTTTAGGTTTAGGTTATGAAGTTGAGATTAGGATTAGGTGTAGGTTTATGTTATAGGTTTAGGTTTAAGTTATAGGTTATAGGTTATATGTTTAGGTTTTCGTTCTTAGGTTCGTGGTTGGGTTATAGTTATAGGTTTATAGATATAGGTTTAGGTTATAGGTTATAGGTTTAGGTTATGGTTTTGGGATTTGAGAATAAGTTTAGGTTATAAGTATAAGTTTAGGTTGGGTTATAGGTTAAGGTTTAGGGATTTGAATTTAGGTTAAGGTTTGGGTTTGGGTTATAAGTATAGGTTGTAGGTTAAGGTTAAGGTCTAGTTTTAGGTTATAAGTATGAGTTTTGGGTTATAGCTTTAGGGAATTGAGAATAGGGTAGGGTTTAGGTTTTGGAAATCGGGTTTGGGTTCGGGATCGGGTTTAGGTTTGAGTTTTCAAGTTTAGGTTTAGGTTTAAGTTTAGGTTACGGAGCAATAGGTTTAGGTTAAGGGTGTGGTACCTGCAAATACAGATATAAACACGGCCTGTCCAAATGGCCAGGCCCCTCCAATGTTGTCCATAGGAAATGGACAGCTTCATCATGGTTATAACAGCGGTTCCTACCTTCCAGGGACCCCTACTCTTCCGGATAGCTCCGACATACATCCGGGTCTGGTCCATTAATCTTGAGCAAATACATAAACACGGCCTGTCCAAATGGATAGACCCCTCCAATGTTGTCCATAGGAAATGGGCAGCTTCATCATGGTCATAACAGCGGTTCCCGCCTTTTAGGGACCCTCGCTCTTCCGGATAGCTCCGACGCACATTCTGGTCTGCTCCATTAATATCAAGCAAATACAGATATAAACATGGTCTATCCAAATGACCAGGCTCCTCCAATGTTGTTCATAGGAAATGGACAACTTCATCATGGTCATAACAGCAGTTCTCACCTTCCATGGACCCCCGCTCATCCGGATAGCTCTGACGCACATCCGGGTCTACTTCATCAATTCTAAGCTAATACAATTAAATCCTAAATTAGTTACTCATCCAAGGTTGGATAGATTGTAATACTTTCATATCCCCATTTAAACATCCACGCCGAAAATCCGGCAGCATCTCCCCATGCCTCTTCAGATATGTTGATCTTACGTTACATTCCGATGTCAAATATCTAAAGTAATGTAAAGATATTTGCCATTAGATACGGAATAAAAGAAACATATCCAGAGAGAAACGAGGAGATGGACTGCAGATCAGGCAAGAACATTTAAATAGATTGTATGAAAGCATACTTTCCATATAACCTTGAACTGTCCAAAATGGGACAATTTGAGCAATTTCTATGCCACCAAAAACACACCATATCTATGTATGGCCCCATAGAAATCCTCAAACGAGTAACTAATAATCTAACTTACAAATCTATAAATTACAAGTCACAACTATAAACTAACTAATCACAATACTAATTTAAGGCAAACAACTGTAATATACAAGCTCATGAAGGTTTGCAAGGACAATTATAGGCAACAAATGACCATGGAACAATGTAAGTTGCATTAGTAACAGAGGGACATGGATGAAATTGAGATGTAACTAATATTTGCACCATCAGACAAGTGTTTAAGCTCGTTTATAGATTTGCAGTTTCTTGTTGACATTTTGTGTTTGCTTGTGAAAATTCTGCAACTTCTAATTAGAGGTCAGGTGGAAGTAGCACTGTTTCAATAACATATAAATGACATTCTAAAGGAATTCTTGCAGACCTTTGCAAAAACTTCAGTGGCATTAAGCACGAGATTTCTTAATAGTATGTTCAATTCCCTCAATGAATGGCTCAGTGCCATGTCAGTGATCCATCACGGTAACTGTAATTTTGAGTTTGTGCTTGACTATGTCTTTATCTACTAAAAGATCAAATGAAGAAGGTTTTCCATGCATACAAACTTGACAAGGCACTAACATGAACCATGTTTCTGTGATGGTTTCAATGTACAAGAGCAATGTAAGGCTCATTCTTATATCAAATTACAAAAGTTGAAGAAAATAAAAAACATAAAATTAAAATATTCCGTGCTTCAAAATTAACATAATCCATTAAACATAAAATTAGAGCCACAATTACATAAAACATCACTACACAAGAGTAGATTCTGAATCAAGTAGCTACTTTCTAAACAAATAGGCCTCATAATTAGACATTTACCAAACAACCTAAACGAGTGTGTGTGTGTGTGTGTGTGTGTGTGTGTGTGTGTGTGTGTGTTTATATAAATATAAAAGCCAATAAGCTCTATAAGCTAATAAGCTCTTGTTTGTAGAGATGCCAAATGCACCCTATAAGAAACCTATTTATTGGATCCATACAATATAAGCTAACTTTACATCTCAGCCGTTCAACAAATCTCCATTAATCAACTGGTTTAGTGGTCAAATTAGTGTAAATTTTTTAATGATCCAACTAAAGTGAGGTTCATCGTTTCGACAGTTTGATTTGATTTAATATTGTGCTATGTGTACAGGATTCTTGGTGCCTGAGTATCAACCATTACACCATGCCAGAGTAATGGTTGAACATACAAATCTCAGGTGGACAAAACCACAAGCAACGGTGGTGATTGACCATTAAAAAATTGTTGTGGGCCACAAAAGTTTCAGATCAAAGCTAATATTTATTTGTGTTTTCCCTTCATCTAGATCTGTGTGACCTTATCAACAGGTTGGATGGCAAATAAACATTCCTATGACCCCCATGAAGATTTTAATGGTGGGAATTCAATCACCATTGTTTCCCGTGGTATGGTCGACCTAAGATTTGGATCTGCTTCATTTTTGGGATTGCACCCTAAAATGAGTTTTGAGAATGGATGAAGCTCATTTTAGGGCATGATTCCAAAATTGAAGAAAAGCCAAATCTTAGGTAGAACACACCACAGGAAACCAGAGTATAAAAACCCATAAATTACTAAATCCCCAAATCCATAAATCGGCATTGAGAGGTCGAGAGAGAGAGAGAGAAGAAAGAGAGAGAGAAGAGAGAGAGAGAGAGAGAGAGAGAGAGAGAGAGACTAACCGTTATTTTGAGGAGCTAGAGATCGTAGATGGTTCGCAGGATTTCCTCTCCTTCTTCTTCTTCTTCGTCTTCTTTCGAGTGCTAGGATTTTAAAACCCTATCGAGAGAGAGAGAGAGGGTGTTGGGAGAGAGATTGGAAAACCTGGTCAGAGGAGAGAGAGAGAGAGAGAGAGAGAGAGAGAGAGAGAGAGAGAGAGAGAGAGAGAGGGTTTGGGAGAGGGGGATTTGGGTTTTGGGAGAGCACGAGATTTGGGTTTTGAGAGGGGAGGGCACGGGTTTTTTTTTTTTAGGAGGGGTTTTGGGAGGGCGCTGTTAACGTCGGTTTGGGGAGAGCGCGGATTATGTATTGAGTAACTCAGTACGCTTATTGTACTGAGTAAACTCTGTGGGGTCCACCTTGATTTATGTATTTTATCCACTTCGTCCATCCATTTTACCTTAATATTTTAGGGCTTGAACCAAAAAATGAAGTATATCCAAACCTCGATTGGACCACACCACAGGAAACAGTGTGAATTGAACAGCTACCATTGAAAATTTCTTGGGGCCCACATAAGTTTTGGATCAAGCTTGTATTTGTGATTTCCCTTCATCCATGTTTTTGTGATCTTATGAATAGGTTGGATGAGAAATAAACATCACTGTGGACCCTATATAGGTTTCAACGGTGGAAATCAATATTCCAATGGTTTCCTATGGTATGGTACACTTGATCTTTGAGTACGCTTAAATTTTTGTCTCAGCCCCTAAATAAGATGGAAAAATGGATGGACGGTGTGGATAGACTAGGTACATTCATGGTGGGCGCAAATGTATTGTATCAACACTGTCCATTCATTTGGAGAGTTCATTTTATGGGATGATCAAAAGAACGAGTCAGATCCAAATCTCAAGTGGCCCCGGAACTGAAAACAGTGGGGACAGTGACACCCACCATTAAGACTTTCCTAGGGCCACTGTTATGTTTATTTGAGATCTAACCTGTTAATAAGATTAAAAAAATACATGGATGAAGAGAAAAATTAAATATCAGCTTGATCCAAGACTTCTGTAGCTCTCTGAAATTTTTTTTAGTAGGCATTTAATCTCCACATTTTTTATTTTTTATTTCATTGTGGTGGGTCAACTTGAGATTTTGATTTACCTCATTCTTTGACCCTTGCCCTGGAATGATCTGTATAAACATTGGATCTAGCTCATTTTTTGCCTCATTTCATAAAATGACCTCCTTATAAATATCATGATGGGCCCACCTAAGTTTCTAGTGCAGGAACTTACTGCAAAACGCTTTCACAGTTAATCCACGTCCGGGATCTAGGGGAGCAGATTAGGTGCAACGCGGGATCCACCGAGGTGGGTGGGACCCCTAACTATGGAGCCCATTGTGATGTATATGACTACATCCATACTGTCCGTTCGTATTGGAAGATCGTTTTATGGCATGATCAAAAAAATAAAGCAGCTCCAAATCCTAGATGGACCATGGTATAGGAAACAGTGGCAATGGACCATTTAAAATTCCTTGTGGGCCATAAAAGCTTTGGATCAAGATGATATTTGTGTTGTCTCTTAATCTAGTTGTTTTAATCGATTATCAACAGCTTGGATGGCAAATAAATGTTTCAGTGAAATCTATGAAGTTTTGAATGATAGGGATTCAATCACAATGGTTTCATATGGATAAATGTGTCTAATTAACAACATTTCATACATAGGAATGCCGTTGACACGGCTGTAAGAGCACATGACGTTGCTAACGTCTCCTTCCTTCACACACATCTCAAATGGACGGAGGAACGTTTCCATCATGTCTTGCTTAGTCACCTTCAGAAAAAATATTTAAAAGATACATTTATGAGGAAGATCCATGACATTAATCAGGGATACCACATCATGAACTTGCCAGCCCCAAGAAACAGTGTTGATGGATAAGATCTCACTTAAGATCTTTAGAGGATAAGATCGGATCCCGACGATCTTGAGAACCACTCATCTCGCGAACATCCCAGATTGTACTGACTTAGGCATCGAAGAGTCCCCTGTATTGGCCAGGGCCTCCTTTGTTCTTCTTTCTACTTGTGCAGGTCCAGGAAAGGTCTATACAAAGGGTTTGTTGGAAAACTGCATCAAGACATTTCATGTACTCCCATCCAAACACAACTAGTAAGTCATTTATTCCCAATTCAATTACGTCCATTTTCATTTTCCATTTAACTTAAGTTATAGGCTACCGTATGTGCTTTATATTTGATTTGCAACCAAGTATTTAAATAAAATTCAATTTTGTGTTTAAATCAAATTCAATTTTGTGTTTAATCAAATTCAATTTTTATGTTTATAAAAGATCAAGCTGATGTTTGTGTTTAATCCATGTTGATGTTTGTGGTTAATGTAAGGGCCATGAAACAGTGTTGATGATTTTTATTTTTCCCCTTCATCTAGGCCTATATGACCTAATAAATAGATTGGATGCCAAATAAACAGTACAGTGGACCAGAATAGGATTTTAATGATGGATATCCAATCACTATTGTTTTCATGTGGCGTGGTCCACCTGATATTTATATACCTCTCATTTTTGGGCCCCACCATCATCTAGTGGTTTTATATCCAAACCTTCCATCCATTTAGAGAGATCATTTTAGGACAATATCCATAGTTAAATCCATAACTCCAGTGGACCCCAACACAGAAAATAGTGGGAACAGTGACACCCACCATTAAAAACTTGTAAAGGCCCCAAAAATTTTAGATCAAGCTGATATTTGTGATTTACCTTTTTCATGTCTTTTTTAGCTTTTGAACAGGTTGGATTTCAAATAAAAATTATGGTGGGCCTTAGGATAGTTTCAATGGTGGGAATCACTCTCTCCACTGTTTTCTATGGTGAGGTCCACTATATGTTTTTTCTGCCTCATTCTTTGGGTAATGCCCTAAAATAATATCTCCAAATGGATGGCGTACTGAGTAATTTAGTACGCCAAGCATACTGAGTAAACTCTGTGGGGTTCACCATGATCTATGTATTTTATCCACTCCATCCATCTATTTTATTAGATAATTTTATGACATGGGTCCAAAATTGAAGGATATCCAAAGCTCAAATGCACCACACCACATGAAACAATGTGAATTGAACTTATACCGTTGCAAAATTCTTAAGTGTCACGGAATTTTTGTATTAAGCTTATATTTGTTTTTTTCCCTTCATCCATGTCTTTGTGATATTATTAATAGCTTGGATGACAAATAGACATCACTGTAGGGACAAGGAAGGTTTCAACAGTGGAAATCATTATTCCCACTGTTTCCTATGGTATGATCCACTTGAGAGTTGGATATGCTTCAACTTTGGGCTCAACCCCTTAAATGAGCTGAAAAAACATATGGACGGTGTGGATAAACCACTTATTTTCATGGTGGGCCCAACTGAGTTTACTCAGTACAATAAGAGATCTGATTCCCTCTCTCTCTCTCTCTTTCTCTCGCACCCCCTCCCTCCTCTCGCTCTCTATCTCTCTTCCTCTCTCTCTGTCTCTCTCGCCTCCTGTCCCTCCTCTCTCCAAACTATCTCTTCCTCTCTCTCTGTCTCTCTTACCAAACGGGAGCGGATGAGGTGCCAAACGCCCTACGATCTTACACACGCCCTCTCTCTCTCTCTCTCTATCTCTCTCTCTTTGAAGCTCGGTTCTAAGTCTTTCAATGCAGTGAGGTATCTCTCTCTCTCTCTCTCTCAATCTCTCTCAATATTAATGCCCATTTAAGAAATTGGGAGTTAGTAGTTTGTAGATTCTCGATTTGAATGTGGACCCCAAATTCGGTTTTTCTAATTTACAAATTGGGGATTTAGGGATTTTAGGATTTTAGGGATTTGAGGATTTTTGAAATTGAGGATTTTCTGATTTTACAAAACCCACAAAATACCTTCCTCAAGCTGACTGTGGTACATACTAGTGCATTCAACCACTGTACAAGTGGTGTGGCCTAAACATCATACTAATCATGAGTCCTATTGTGGTTTTGTGTGGCCTAAACATCATACTAATCATACAATAGTTGGTGGATTTTGCCCAAGGACCATTTTCCTTTCAAATGTCAATTTGATGACCAACAATCAGTAGGATTGAGTTACGCAATGGACGCCACTTTTGAAGTTTAATTTACTTCATGATTGTTATTGCGATTAGGGCAATGTTGATGGGCCATTAATTAGTGTGGTTTAGGTTATTTCGGCTGATTATATCATAGGTGATTAATACATTTAGTTTGTATGAGTTGATGTTTCAAATGCATTGGGGATATGATTATGATGCTGATTGGTTAAGATCTGAATGGATTGGTTTCTGGATATGTAGAGACTTTAAGTGATTTACAATTTTGGTTTTTTTTTTCCTTCTTTTGTTGTATTTGGTTGATTCTATGATATTTGACAGTAAATGGTCATATTCAATCAATTTCTTTTTTTTAGGGATTTCAAATTCCTTTTTTTTTTTTTTTTTTTTTTTTTTTTTTTTAATAATGCATCACCATTGTTAGTTTTTTTTTTTTTTTTCAATTTACAAAGTCTTGGTTCATTGTTGAGATAAATTGTTGTTGATTCACTAAGAAACAACTATATAGTTGTTTACATCTATTGGATCAACTCATAGTTGATTCTCTAACCAATTCGTCAAACCATCATGTTAAACTTGTGTTCTTGTCACATGGTCAAGGTGGGGGTTCCAATGGAACCGTGGTTGGCCTTCCTAGATTGATAAAGAGAAGTTAAGCTTGGGAAAAACTACAATAGAACTTCTTGATGGCCAATGGAAACTGCCCAACATGTTAGCTTTTAAGAGAAAATGGATTCCATGACTAATGACGAGTCTTCTCTTTGTTGTAGAAGTTGAATTCTTTGCTGTGGGACCTTAGATTTGGGTCTATCATTCTTCAAACACTCAATCTTCACTAAATTATATTGGAATGGTCCATTAGTTCTTTAGTAGGTGCTGTTGTGAACGAGGTGTAGCTTGGGAGTCACACAGATCATAACATACTAACATTTTGATTTGGCCTACCAAATTCAGCTACTTTCCATTTTATTTCTAATTGTACATTTCATGGTAACTCGAGGAAATATTAGGATTATCTGATAAGTGCACATTTAAGGTTATGATCCTTCATAAAGTCAGTTTCTTATCATTGTTGAATGCCTTATTGGTATCTTTTGTGCATTCATTCATTGAATGGGATCTTATTAATTCATGTTATATGCTCTTTTATGGTGATTCCAATGCATTAGGACTTCTATCTCAAGTACCACCTCAAGTTTTCATACACTCCTAGAAGAAAACGAAGCCTAACCGCCTCTACTAATGCAATATTAAGTAGCATTCATTAAGAAGAAGTGCAACATGTTGAATCGATTTTTAGCAAACCATTCTCAATCCACTAAGTAGGAACCTGAGCCACAGCTATAAGTAGGAAAGAACACGAGAAAGTCAGTGGCAAATACTAAGGGTCATACCTCCTAGATGGGTGTCTCCATTTGTGGCCAGAACTTCAAAAACACTGTTATCAATTGTCAAGATACTGATATCGAACATCCCACCCCTAAGGTCGAACACAAGGATGCTTTTCTCTCCACCCTTCTTATCCAAACCATAGGCAATGGCTGCATCAGTCGGTTCGTTGATTATCCTCGCTACATTCGGTCCAGCTATTACACCAAAGATCCTTGGTAGCTTTGTCTTTGAGCGTCATTGAAACATATCTTTGTAAAGTACAAAGAAGATCACATGAGTAATCACAGAGAGAAATTTGCATAAATACATAACAACAACTGAAGAGCTTTCTTTACCAGGGACAGTAACAACAACATCCTTAATTTTCTTTCCAAGGAATGCTTCGGCTGTATCTTTCATTTTGGTTAGAATCATAGCACTGATCTCCTCAGGGCTGAAAACCTTAGTCTCACCGTCCTTAATTTGGACTTGTATGTATGGCTTTCCATCTTTGTTTACAATCTTGTATGGAGCAAGTTTCATATCCTTTTGCACCTCTTTGTCATCAAACCTGTCAAGCAAACGCATTGATGCTTTAATAAGGCACATTTCTTCCTACATCGCAAAGAAAAGGGAGAGAAGTTCACTCTCTTAACAATGTAATGGACTGAAATATTACTTTCTTCCAATCAGTCTGTTGACATCAAAGATGGTTCTTTAAGGATTGACAGCTGCTTGATTCTTTGCGACCTCTCCAATCAGTCTCTCAGTATCCGTGAATCCCACCCAGGATGGGGTAATGCAGTTTCCTTGGTTATTGGCTATGATTTCCACATGACCGTTCTTATAAACACTAACACATGAATAGGTTGTGCTAAGATTTATCCCAATATTTGTTCCCAACTTGGTCGCTTCCTCTTTCGCAGTGGTGAATGCAAATAGAGATCCTGAGACAAAATTCACAAAAGGTCAATCCATTTTATCTAAAAGAATCGCTGGAACTCCAAGATGAGCCCTCGCAGGACTAGCTTCACCTCAGACCCCAAATTTCATCTATTGAATGTTGACAGATGTTCATCTCGGCAGCCATTGCACTCTTTTCACTTTGCCTTGTCCGTCAGCTGCTTAGTTTAATCTGTACCCCCACACACTCTTAACAATACATTTTCAGGCAACTGACACGACGTCTAAGATCATCTTATCCTTGTGATTAGGGATATGTGGCCACGTTATCGTGGTGGCCCATCAAATCAACAGTTCCAATCGGCTTTAAAGGGTTCAGTTAGCAAGAATTATCTTTACACAAGGTAAACTTGTTTTTTCTCTTCCTTAAGAGGGGCAAAAGTCACCTCGCCGCCATTTCTCTCTCTTTCTCTCTAGAATGTACTCATTCTAGAGCGAGCAGTGGTGCAAGCTCTGCGTGTGAGTTTGATTTCGACCTTCGTAGCAAGATCACAAGCATGAATCTTTTTACAAGATTTACAACGAAAATAAAAGTCGATGGTGAAATTTTTCCAAAGGTCCCTCCGGGTTTTATTGAAAAAGATGATGACGATCTTATTGAAGAAGATGGTGAAACCTAAACCTGGGGGATAATTGCTTATGATTGATAAGTATGATGGATGGTGGATGTGAGGGGGGCCAAACAAACTTGGGGGATAATTGTTTATGATGTTGGAAACCAAACATGTTTTTTTTTTTTTTTTTCAACTTTTTGATTGATAAGTATGTTCGTTACCAAATATACTTATCAACTAAATAAGTAGAAGCCAAGACAAGCTACTTATGGCATAAGTAGTCTATCCAAAGTAACTTACGATTCAAACACCCCCTAAATGTCAATGTTATTTGGATACCACAAGTTGAGAGCATTCATCATCTCCTATATGGAAACGAGTTGGCAAATTAGGTTTGGAATTATTTTTGGATCTTCTTAGTGTAAACTTAAGAGATTTTTTTCCATTTAGTTGTGTTGATAGGTGGCTGTCAAGAGGTTCCGCTAACAATCTAGTTGCGAACTCGTATGTGCATTGTTCCTTCGTTAGGGAGATGTTGGAAAGCTAGGAATAATAGCAGATCTACGGCAAACAAGTGGCACATGGTACTGGAATCAAAAACATCATCAGCTGGTTGAAGCTAGTATTTGAAGGGAGTGCTTCTAAAAATTATGTTGGACCGTCTTCAGATAAAAATTCACAAGTTATTCATAATCAAGTTATTCCTCTAATATGGGGCCACACGAGAGTAAACAATTGAGAATAGGTTAAGGTTTAGGTTTACGTTTAGGTTTAGGTTATAGGTTTAGGTTTATGTTTAGGTTTAGGTTATAGGTTTTAGGATTTGAGAATAGGTTTAGGTTATAGGTTTTGGGATTTGAGAATAGGTTTAGGTTATAGGTTTTGGGATTTGAGAATAGGTTTCAAAATCTGCTTTAGGAATTTGGGTTTAGGTTCGGTTCGAGTTCAGGTTGAAAGTTTGGGTTAAGGTATAGGTTTAAGTTAAGTGAATTAAGTTTAGGTTATAGGTTTAGGTTTCACCATCTTCTTCAAAAATATCATCATCATCTTCTTCAATAAAACCCGGAGGGACCTTTGGAAAAATTTCACCATCGACTTTTATTTTCGCTGTAGATCTAGTAAAAAGATTCATGCTTGCGAGTGACGCTACGAAGGTTGAAATAAACTCACACGCAGAGCTTGCACCGCCGCTCACTCTAGAATGAGTACATATTAAAGGGAAAGAGAGAGAAATGGTGACGAGGTGACTTTTGCCCCGACTGAGGAAGAGAAATTAGTGCGGTGATTTGATTTGCCTGACGAGTAGTGAGATTTTAGTCAACGCCGGTTTTTTGCTAAAGGCCTTTCCAACAAGTTCTTGCCCTAACATGCTGGGTGGTGCCTAACTCGGTGTTTGAGAAAAATCCACTCCGTCCATATGTTTTTAGAGCTCATTTTAGGATGTACGACCAAAACCGAGATGTATCTAACACTCAGATGAGCCACACAAGAGGAAACAATTGAGAATAGGTTTAGGTTTAGGAAATCGGGTTCGGGTTCGGGATCGGGTTTAGGATAGGGTTTTCAAGTTTAGGCTTTAGGTTATAGGTTATAGGTTTAGGGATTTGAGAATAGATTTAAGTTATTCTCAAATCCCAAAACCTAAACCTAAACCTAAACATATAGCCTTAACTTATAACCTACACCTATAACCTAAACTCAATTCCCTAAACCTTAACCTATAACCTAACCTAAACCTATAACCTACACTTATAACCTAAACCTAAACCTATAACCTTAACCTAAACATAAACCCTAAACCTAAACCTATTCTTATAACCTAAACCCATACTTATAACCTAAACCTATTATTAAATCCCAAAACCTATAGCTTAAAATGAGAAAATGTTTTTTCTTTGTGGAAGCAAATAGATCATGTTTTTTTTTTTTTTTTTTCACTTGCATTTTTTTTAAAAAAAATATTGAGTTGAGATGCTAAGAGATGTGATTTTTGTTTCTGTACACATGGGTTGTAGCCTCTGAAGTGATTTTTGTACACATACATACATATACATGTATACATAATGTTGTAATTCTAATGATGTTTCCATAATGTTCATAACAATGGAGAGGAAAAATCTCTAAGTATATTAAATACAATTAGAGAATCCTATTGAAGAAGTTATATCAGCTAGCTTTTCACATTCATTCCTTAAGAACCTTCAGCTATCAAATGTTAAGATTATATTATCAAATGTAAATGATCTTCTCTCATCTTAAAATCAAAGCTTATTGTTTGAATCATGGGGATTGATGATGGAATACTTAAACCTTATTTGTTTTCGCAGTATATGAAGAACTATGAGTTATTTCTAAAGAAGGTATCTAAGTGGATGAACCATGACAACCTTCTTTTTGTGGAACTGTTGATGCCATCCACACACACACACACACACACACACACACACGCACACACACACACAGAGAAAGAAATGCACACAGAAATAACTCGGACTGAAATGCACATACTTGGAACTTTTCTGCACTTTAAGATTATTGTAAAACTCATACAATTTACTTGGAAATTTGCATCACTCTAAGTTTATGTATTTACTCGAAATTAATGGAGTAGACCTGGATGTGCGTCAGAGCTATCTGGATGAGCGGGGGTCCTTGGAAGGTGGGAACCGCTGTTATGACCATGATAAAGTTGTCCATTTCCTATAGACATCATTGGAGGGGCCTGACCATTTGGACATGCCGTGTTTATGTATTTGCTTGAAATTAATGGAGCAGACCCGGATATGCGTCGGATCTATCCGGATGAGCGAGGTTCCCTGGAAGGTGGGAACCGCTGTTATGACCATGATGAATCTATCCATTTCCTATGGACAGCATTAGAAGGGCCTGGTCATTTGGATAGGTCGTGTTTATATCTATATTTGTAGGTACCATACCTTTAACCTAAACCTATAACCCCAAACCTATAACCTATAACCTAAACTTATAACCTTAACCTAAACCTATAAACTAAAACCTAAACCTAAACCTAAATCATAACCTATAACCTAAACCATAACCTATAACCTTAACCTAAACCAAAACCTATAACCTAAACCTTACCCTATAACCTATAACCTATAACCTAAACCTAAAACCAAAACCTAAACCTATAACCTAAACCTATAAGCTAAAACTTAAACCTAAACCTTAACCTATTCTCAAATCCCTAAACCTAAACCTAAACCTACACCTAATCCTAACCAAAAGCTAAACCTAAACATGAAAACCCAACCCTAAACCCGATCCCGAACCCGAAACCGATTTCCTAAACCTAAACCTTAACCTATTCTCAAATCCCTAAACCTAAACCTACACCAAATCTTAATCTCGAATCCCTAACCTAAACCTAAACATGAACTTGAAAACCCAAACCTAAACCTGATCCCGAACCCGAACCCGCTTCCTAAACCTAAACCATAACATATTCTTAATTCCCAAAGCTATAACCTATAACCTAAACCTAAACCGAACCTAAACCTATAACCTAAACCTATAACCTTAACCTAAACCTAAAACCAAAACCTAAGCCTATAAGCTAAAACCTAAACCTAAACCTAAAACCTAAATGTATTCTCAAATCCCTAAACCTAAACCTAATCCCAATCCCAATCTCAAGTCCCCAACCTAAACCTAAACCTAAACTTCTAAACCCGAACCCGAACCCGATTTCCTAAACATAAACCTTAACCTATTCTCAAATCCCTAAACCTAAACCTACCCCTAATCCCAATCTCAACTCTCTAACCTAAACCTAAACCTAACCATGAAAAACCAAGCCTAAACCCAATCCCCAACCCGAACCCGATTTCCTAAACCTAAACCTTAACCTATTCTCAAATCCTAGACCTAAACCGATAAACTAAAACCTAAACTAATAACCTAAACCAAAACCTATAACATTAACCTAAACCAAAACCTATAACGTTAACCTAAACCAAAACCTATAACAAAAAATATAACCTATAACCTATAACCTAAACTTATAACCTTAACCTAAACCTAAAACCAAAACCTATAACCTTAACCTAAACCAAAACCTATAACCTAAACCAAAACTCAGAACCTAAACCTTAACCTAAACTCATAACTTAAACGAAACCTAAAACCAAAACCTAAACATATAACCTAAACCTATAAACTAAAACCTAAACCTAAACCTTAACCTATTCTCAAATCCCTAAACCTAAACCTACACCTAATCCCAATCTCAACTCCCTAACCTAAACCTAAACCTAACCTTGAAAACCCAAGCCTAAACCCGATCCCGAACTCGAACCCGATTTCCTAAACCTAAACCATAACCTTAACCTATTCTCAAATCACTAAACCTAAATCTACACCAAATCCCAATCTCAACTCCCTAACCAAAACCTAAACCTAAATATGAAAACCCAAGCCTAAACCCGATCCCAAACCCGAACCCGATTTTCTAAACCTAAACCTTAACCTATTCTCAAATCCCTAAACCTAAACCTACACCAAATCCTAATCTCAACTCCCTAACCTAAACCTAAACCTGAACTTGAAAACCCAAACTTAAACCCTATCTTGAACAACCTAAAGCTTAACCTATTCTCAATTCCCAAAGCTATAAGCTATAACCTAAACCGAACCTAAACCTATAACCTTAACCTAAACCTAAAACCAAAACCTAAACCTATAAGCTAAAACCTAAACCTAAACCTAAAACCTAAATGTATTCTCAAATCCCTAAACCTAAACCTAATCCCAATCCCAATGTCAAGTCCCCAACCTAAACCTAAACCTAAACTTCTAAACCCGATCGCGAACCCGAACCCGATTTCCTAAACATAAACCTTAACCTATTCTCAAATCCCTAAACCTAAACCTACACCTAATCCCAATCTCAACTCCCTAACCTAAACCTAAACCTAAACATGAAAACCCAATCCTAAACCCAATCCCGAACACAACCCAATTTCCTAAACCTAAACCTTAACCTATTCTCAAATCCCTAAACCTAAACCTACACCAAATCCTAATCTCAACTCCCTAACCTAAACCTAAACTTGAACTTGAAAACCCAAACCTAAACCCGATCCTAAACCCGAACTCGGTTTCTAAACCAAAACCGTAACCTATTCTCAATTCCCAAAGCTATAACCTATAACCTAAACCTAAACCAAACCTAAACCTATAACCTAAACCTAAACCTATAACCAAAACCTAAACCTATAAGCTAAAACCTAAAACCTAAATGTATTCTCAAATCCCTAAACCTAAACCAATCCCAATCTCAAGTCCCCAACCTAAACCTAAACCTAAACTTCTAAACCCGATCCTGAACACGATTTCCTAAAGATAAACCTTAACCTATTCTCAAATCTCTCTGAGAGTAGCTCATTTGGAGCTCGCTTTCACGTCAACCCAAGGGTTCTAGCGTGGAACTAATGATGGTATGCTATTTGGAGGAAGCTCCCGGAGAATTTTAGCTTGAAATAATGGCAAACCAAATGCATGATTATTTACACTTTCCACTTAATTAGCACAGTTATTGGATCTATCATATAATTCACATGTTTGGGTCATTCATCTAGTTGGGTCATCATGGGTCATCATGGGTCATCATAAACATGCCTTGGCCCAAAAGTTAGGCTTCTTTCTTCCTCTTCAAGTGCGTAATATATGTATACTAAAGATGGACAGATGCTCTTTTCTTCCCCTTTCGTAATAATCCGTTTATATGCATATGGCCAATGGCCCACCTAATGAGTGAACCAACCTAATTTTGTGAGATGTGGTAACTTCACACTGGGCGCAGATAATACCCAAGCATATTTGTAACTGAAAATAAACTGTCCAGATTCTTCTATCATCTCTTCATCCATATAAGATTCATGTGGTTCTTCTCAAAATTTAATTTCAATTTATTTTCTATCCATTCTCAGGATTTATATTGATTGATTTGGGATCTTCATTTAACCCATCTTGCCAACCAAATTTATTTTCTTTTGCATTGATATTTGCAACATGCAAACATCTCTATCCAAGAAATTTCTAGGCCCTTTGTGTGAGATTGATTTTGATCTAATTAAACTTGATATATTCTTGTCTCTATTAGAAGTACTTTTTAATTCTTTTCCTGGTGGAATGTTTCTTTGAATTTCGTGACTCTTATTAAGGTCTTGTGTTTTTTGTTGAACCTGGTGGAATTTTTGAGTGGGTTCCACCTATGAATGGCCCTAGAGTCTTGACCTTAAGAGTGGGCTCCAATGAATGGCACTAGATCGAACACTAAGCTCTGATTTTTCAATCAAATGTTGCCATAACTGTCAAGCCCTAAACTCGAAAATCAGGCTCACAGAATTTCTAATCACCGAATCTGGCACCGACAGCCTCTGATGTACCCCATTCTCAGCTCCTAGCACCCATATACCATGTTCTGATCTTGGGATCCTACGAGGAGAATTTTCAACGTACATTTGTCTTGTAATAAGCAAAACCAAAGGCATAACCCATGAACAATAACCAGAACTCCACCACAAAATTTAGTATGATAAAAAACTTTAAAGTATAATGCGCATAAAGGGAAATACAATGATAATAATAATAAATCTCCAGAAGCTTGACTGCACGCTGCTCCTGCTAAGCTACGGCTATGTCTTGGCGTCACCTGCACACATCAATCGTGCATAAACTTATAGAAAGCTTAGGTAAGGGTGTGTGCGCAATATATACGTGCTCAAAATGCAACATTAGAGTAATGTGGAATATACTGGTAAGTCCATGAATGCTATCATCCATATCAAGGCTATGCGATGCAAGGCATGAATGCTATCGGCCATATCAAGGCCATGCAATGCAAGACATGAATGTTATCGGCCACATCAAGGTCATGCGATGCAAGGCCTACATAGACAATGTCATGTGCAGGATGTAGCTTAAGCATACTAATCCACATATCAATCCAACTAATCTCTGAAGCATCATATATCAGTACAGTTCTCTCTGAATAATCATTGGGGTCTAATACACTATAAACCACATTATCGCCCTACACTTGACACACAACCATGTAAACGGAAGAGACCTCACTATCCACCTGGCCAATAGTCAGCCAATATCTATCTGGCACGTCGATAACGGACCTGTTTACGAGCTGGTCACTCAGCCTAGCAATTACCCTCTCCCCTTAGGCGGGTAAGGCCACACCCCCTTTCAATCAACCATGACACAGTGAGAAACGCGACCTCTTGGTATTCGGCCCTCGTGAGCTCATGCATCCACCCGGTCTAGGCATTAGAGGATCTTCCGGTACCGTTAGGTATAGGGACTTTCACTTAGGGACATCCTTTGTACCCCATGTAAAGAGAATATTTCCAGTGTCCAAACCTGTCATCCACGATATGCCTATGGAGGCTATGGCCCTGATGTCACTAGGGCGTACAACAATCATGACACACAATGTAAGATACATGAGTCACACAATCCAATCATGCATCAATCCTGCACATATCATGCGCTCATGTGGGATGACTTCACCTATCAGGAAGTCCCATAAACAACTTGCCCTATGGCATATGTAAAGATAAATCACATCTCATATCAGTCATGCAGATGATGCGTATGGGCATGCACCAGGATGATATACTGTCATATACCCATAATCGGTATCGATAATCAGCATCGATGACCGACATCAAGAATCAACATCGATAATCGGCCTATATGCAAGGCGGGGTCCATATATGGATAGCAGATCTATAACATGGAGGGTCATTCCTCGACTATGAATATACTAATTCCGATAACACGGATTCCTCCGTCTACGACGAGGATAAACTCTCCTCATATCAAGGTTGGGCCTAAGTGGCCTACCTATAATCCTACAAGCAACCAACGGGGGCCCAACATTTTGGGTTAGCCCAAAAAAATAGATGGGTCATGCAATATCAATGGGGCCCATCGATTTGGGTCAACCCACTTAAAGAATGATGAGAATGGGCCTAATAAGGGCTAAGGGAAGGTCACAATGTGGACATTTAACTATCATTGCCCATCAATGTGGACATTTAACCAGCATTGCTCCTTAGGAGTGGCCCACATAGAGCCAAACATATAGTGGGTCCATGGTCTCACATAAGGGCATAATACACATCATAATGGGCCTCACACAAGATCCCAATATACATCACATCAGACCTCACCATATAGGCCTCATATACATCATATTGGGCCTCATCAATGGGCCATAAATACATCACATTGGGCCTCATCAAATGGGCCACAAACGCATCACATTGGGCCTCATCATTGGGGCACAAATACATCATATTGGGCCACACACAAGGGCCTCCTCATACACATCCCATTGGGCCTCACTCATGAGCCTCACATACGTCATAATGGGCCTTACCAAATGGCGACAAATACATCATATTGGGCCACACACAAGGGTCCATGGGTTAAGCACAAGGGATGGGTAGAGCGTGTATCATATACAACAGAGTGGGCCTGATGGGGTAACCCACATAGCCCAGAACATAAATGGGTAGCAGGAAAATAGAACACACACATCATTGTAGACCTGCATGATGGACCTTACACATCATAACGGGCCCCACCACATGAACAGTGTGAATATAATACATGCCACAAGGTGGGCCAGCGTCCCACCCCTTACAAACGGTCCAGTTATTGGACGACTAGATAAAACACATGGCACAGTGGGTCCCACTGGTGTGTGGGACACCAAGCAATGGGCTAGCAGCTGGGCCCCCACAAACATCATAGTGGGGCCCAGAATGTTTTTAATAGTGGGCGTTTTAGCCCTGATGTCCAGCAGCGTCCAGCTGCTGCTGGGCGGTCTGGATGAAACACATACTTCACGTGGGCTCGTCACCATCCAAAGATGGATGGTATGCATATAAAACACGTGCCTTAAGGTGGGCCCCACCCACGGTAGGAAACATATGGACAGCATGGCTGCAAAGCATACATCATGGTGCATCCCAAGGCACATCGTCTAGGGAAAGACGGTGTGGATATGAAATACGTACGTCAAGGTGGGTCTTGTCCGTCCAGAATGGACGGACAGCTGGATACAGAATACATATGCCAAAGTGGGTCCTATTCCACATGTGCAACACGTGTGGGATGGGCCCCACACGAACTAAAATGGATGGATGGTGTGTGTAAAACATATACATTACAATGGGGGTCCACACCACTGTCCTGACAGGTGGACGGAGTGGATATACAATAAATACATCAGGGTGGGTCCCACGTCCAAACAGATGGATGGCTATGGATATAACCATACCTCATGGTGGGACCACCGAACTTGCTACGTCAATACAATAGCTTGGTGTTGTTGGGACCCACCGTCCTACCTAGACGGACGGTGTGGATCATCTCATCATCAAGGTGGGCCACACGTGTGGCTCACTATTTTGGATTAAGCTGATATCTATGTTGTCTCTTCACCTAGGCCTGTCCAGATGGACAAGCAGCAAGCCTGTCTGCTGGACAGTCTAGCAAGGGTGAGTCGAACATATGGACGACATGGATGTAATACATCATGGTGGGCCACACACACACACACACACATATCAGGTGGGCCACACACCTCATTATCATCATTACCATATAAAAAAGGAAAAGAGAGAGAAGAAGAAACGTGTGATGGAGGGACCCCGCCACTATGGGTCCCTCATTACATACATCATATACCATACATCAACATAAAGAAAATCTAGACGGCAATATAACATGAAAATCTGAGGTGGGGACATCATCCCCACCATGCAAATTAGGGGTCTAGATGACCCTTAAAGGCATGGATTAGAGTAGAAATCATCATGGTGGGGTCCATGGAGAATGGACCCACCATGGGTCATGCATACAAGAAGATGGGCCAAGGGCCACATCAAGGGAATCATGGAGGATCTCCACCATGGATTGGTAGGTCCTTCGAGTCCCCAAGCAAAGAAAGGAATGAGATCAAAGGTAGAGAATGAAATCTAACCCTAGAGTGCACCCACCTAGGATTCTTAAACTCCTTCCACAAATGGCTTCCAATGCTCCAAGGTGTGAGATTGATTTTTGAGGGTTAGATTTGGGGGTGGAGAGTTTGCAAAGGGCTGGAATTTTTTTGGGAGCTTCTCCTCTCTTGTAATGGAGAAATGGAGAGAATGGGAGGGAAAGAGGAAGATGAAGGAGACAGAGAAATGACTGCCTAGCTCTCTTAGCTAGGCAATGATGATTGTGTAAGACATGGGGAAGAAAAATAATAATGGACTAGGGGGTAGGGTGGTTAGGGTAGCTAGGGTGTCTAAGGTAGGTAGGTGAGGTCATCCTCATAATGACTTAAGAAAATGTGCCATGGGTTAGGTGGGTCCCGCAACATGTGATCCATGACAATGATTATGAGCGATCCACATCTCATGATCTAGACGTCGGATTGGCGCACGAGACGCGGCGTCAGCACCGCGGAGATGGCGTTGTCGCAATGGCATAGGTCTTGGGTCGAGATGACTCAGGATTATAGGATGTGACTCAAGGTCATGTGCAAATGAAATTAAAAGGTCGCGGGTCACCGGAATTCGATCGGGAGGACCGCGGGATCCTACGGAACGGAATGGACACTAGGACATGGGCCTGACAACAACACACATCATCTTGATTTTGGTAAAGAGACTGCATGGTGGGGACCACCCATGAACATAAATAAACTACTAACTTCTATATATATTATTCTTTTTTCATGTACATCAACTAACCTACTACAATTTCTATCAAATACAAAGTTCTCCAAATTGTCAATATTTCTGCGTTAGGTGCTCTCCTCTGTATAGGATTCCAAGGTATGGATCAACTATTCTTAGATTGATAAAATCTTTAAAATCACTACGCCAAAATTGTGAATTTGCGACAGACCAAATCCGTTGTAAAACCAAAAAAATGACGGATTTCGTTCGTTGCTTAGTCCGTCACTCTTTACTAGGTCATTTTTTTGCGACGAATAAGGTCTGTCGCATATTAGCGACGGATAAGATCCATTGAAAAAAATAAAAAAATTCGTTGCTAAAATTTGAAAAATCCCACTCGAGTTAGTCATCATTAAAAATATAGCGATAGATAAGGTCCGTCGCTAATATGAACAGAGCGATGGACCTCAAATCCGTCGTTGATTTTCAACTTGTTCAAAAATTAGCGACGGATTTGGTCCGTCGCTAAAATATCTATAAATTATATATATATATATATATATATATTTGTCATCAAATTATTTATTTATTTTTGGAATCTTACACCTGATAGTCATTCAAAAAATAATTCACATGATTGTTTAATATGAATCCTATTCACAAAATTGGTAACAACTTAATTCAATAGAGGAAATGGCCTAAGTGGGGCTAACCCAAACAACTAAAAGTCTAAGCCATCTTATTCATGAATACAATTACATGTGTATGCACAGACGTTTTCTTACAAGTACACATGAAATAAAATTATAAATGAATAAAATTAAAAGATTGGCAAAGAACAAAAATCATTTTAGTACTCCAAAACAATAGAGCTCACCTTTTTTAGCTTGTTATTCGAGGCTGAAATAGAGTGCCTACAAGAAAAATAGAGGGTCCTATCACTTATTGGGTGGATCCCATGTCTTCCACTAATGACAAGGCTAAAACTATAATGGACTACCAATCCAAAACACCATCTAAGTCAACAACCAACTCACCCATTACCAGAAAAAATGTTTGCGTTAGGTACAAGAGCTAATATAACCATGGATTTCTTTTTGCTGCAAGGTTGTGAGATGTTCTAACAGCTTCTGCACTACATGAGTTCTGGGAAAGCAGGAAAAAAATCCATGAATCATCCCTGCTATCAAAAGACCCAACTCCTAAATCTTTTTACAAGCCAACTATGTACTTGTGATTACATTGAGTGTGATAGATCAGAACAACAATGATATGTAGCAGGCCACAAAATTATGTTTTTGTGGAAGTTACCTAATAAACAGGACCAAATCCAGTCTGTCTAAGCTTATTTGCATCCCAAAAATTATCTACAACAACAGAAACATTTTTTAAAGCAGCGAAGGCACATGAGGAGTCACTTACCACACTGTCAATTCCTCATGATAAGGATCTTTTGCTACAGTTGTGGTCTGCAAAGCAAGGTCCAGATGACGGCTCATGAAGTCAAAAGACCACAAGTCCAACTGCTTCATAAGACCACATATACATGCTTAAATCAATAAAAAGATGCCCCACAACTAACCTTCTTATGCACACTGTGGAGCCTCTTTCCTTCTACCATAAACGAGAAGGTTTTGTACCTCAACAGCGGCTACTTGAAACAAATGGGATGCACGTGAATATCTGAAATTGATATCTGTAGATATGAAAGAACCTCAAACGCAAGTATGCACAATGTTGATTGTAAAGCAGCTCTAGAAAAAAATATTGGAGAAAGAAATTTTGGTCAATACAATTTCACTAAGAAATAAACAATATAATATGATCTGCCGAATTACCAACATTTAGTACAAGTGAAGGTCAATCATTTAGTATCTAAATTGATCATTTGGTTGGCCATCCTATGGATGGGTGACACCATGTGGATGAACAATCCAAGCCATTTGATCGGTCAATGCAATTGGAACTCATCAAAGTCACTAAACTCAACTTGACTCAACAGACGTTCAAGGTGAGTCAAGTTTTCAAGTTCTTACATTATGGTCTAGTCGTTACCTAGTGATTTGTGACTTTGAAGCTCTCATATTTTACTCATGAAACTAAGTTCAATATAGGAGCGAAACAATTGAGATATTTTATTTTTAGTTTTAATAAAGGCGTTCAATGCAATTTAGACTACCAAAATTCCACCCATCCATTAATAACTAAACAACTCAACCCAAGTGAAAGTGTTAATCCCATTATTACCATTTTGTACATCATAGCATAGGAGGTTGTAGCAGCCTGTGGCTTGATAAACAGCTTCCAATCAATTTCCCAAACAGTAATCTGTCCCAAATTAACCAGTCTATTTACTTCTAGCCATAACCCAACCCATTCAAACTGCACCAACTTTGTCCTTATCATGTCAAGAAAAAGCTCTCAAGTCTGTCCAAAAAACTATTCTGAAAATGTCCACTTCCAACCCTTAACTCAGACCAGTCCCTGTCTAGAAAATTGCCCCAAAATATGTCTGCATTCAACTCTTAACCGAGCCTGTAAACTGACCAGAAACTGTCCCAAAATTGGTTCACTTCCAACCATTGATCTTGCCCATGAAACTGTCCAATAGCTGTCAAATTGGTCCCTATTCAACTAGAAACCCTGCAGACTAATCCCATCTCTCTTGAACCTAGACAACCCTAAAGATCTGTCTCAACCCCAGCCTATTCTTCACACTGATCTGGTATTATTTTTTAAGCCAACAAATAGCAGGACTTCTTTCAGTCCAAAGATGGCAGGCAAAAATCAGATCAATATGGTGGTGAAGATGCTACAACAAATAATGGACAAGATGGATTCTATGACAAGTTGAATGGATAATTGGATAATGGGGCAACTATTGTAGTGCAAAATAGCACGAAAGGTAACTCCGGTCAATATTGAGGATGTTGTCACCCTTTTGGACAACATGGATCATACTGCAAAAAATGAAAGCCAATCAGCGCAATAGATCAACTATCGAGATTGATCAATTAGAGCGGGCCAGCATGAGGTCCTTGTTTATCTATCAAATGGAAGGATGTTCAAGGACCATTTATCACACCAATTTTTCTTGCATATCCATATCTTTCTGGTCATCTACACGTATCACCACAACAATGCGAACAGGCTGCATCAATTAGTATTGAAGCAGAGTCACACCTAATGTGATTGATCCAGGAACCTGTTCATCTATCTTACTTCTCCATCGTTTACACCATTATCATCCATCACATCACTCCATCTAAACTGGTCTATTATTACTGTTTCTTATGTGTTGTCCATCCGTTTTGCTAGATCATTTTAGGATACAAGCACAAACATGAAGAACATCCAATTCTCAAGTGGACTATACTATAAGAAATGGTGGTGATTGAACCCCTTTACCATTAAAAGCTACCTAGGGCCCACCGTAATGTTTCCATAATGTTTGTTTGCCATCCAACTTATTGATGAGGTGACGCGAGCCAAGATGAAGGGAAAAAAAATATCGACTTCATCTAATACTTTGTGGCCTATTAATGGTCAATCACCACTATTTCCTATAAGTATGGTCCACATGCGAACTGAATCTTCTTCAGTTTTGTGTCATGTGCTAAAATGGTTTGGCAAAATGAATAGATAGTGTGGATATAGAATACAGAGAGTTTTCCCTCCCTCCCCCTCATATTAGCATACCATGATAAGCTAAGCTTGACGCACGTTCTCATCAAATAGGTATCAAGCCCACTGGAATATAATACATGAAGAAGAAACTAACGTAAACTAGAAACTGACTGCCAATATATTATTACAAGCTATCACAAGTCCCAAAAGATCAGCCTTCAACTAGCCTCAATTCCTGCTTGGTTGGCACCCAACTGGTTGGCACCTTCAACTAGCCTCAATTCCTGCTTGGTTGGCACCCAACTGGTTGGCACCTTCAACTAGCCTCAAACTACAAAAAACTCCATTTTCCGCAACCCATCGCCAAAATCCCTCTTCTACAAAGAGAGCTCGTTCTTAGTTTCTACCTCTAATGCTAAAGCATGCCCATTTGCAAATTTCACTATGCCAAAATCACAAATTTGCGACAGACCAAATCCGTCGTAAAACCAAATAAACGACGGATTTTGTCCGTCGCTGTTTAGTGAGTCTTTTATTCCGACAGATAAAATCCATTGTTTAATCTGCGACGGATAAGGTCCGTCATAGATTACCGACGGATAAGATCTGTCGCAACAAATAAAAAATCCGTCACTTAAATTTGGAAAAACCACCCGAATTATTCATTATTAAAAATATTGACGGCGAATAAGGTTCATCACTAATATAAGGAGAGAGATGGACCTCAAATCCGTCCATTGTCAGCTTGTTCAGAATTTAGCGACAGATTTGGTTCGTCGCTAAAATAGCTGTAAATTAAAAAATATTTATATTGTCAGATTTTTTTATTTTTTTTTTATTTTTTTTGAATCTTACACCTGATAGTCATTCAAAAAATAATTCACAAAATTGCTAACAACTCAATTCAATAAAGAGGAAATGACCTAAGTGGGTCTAACCCAAACTGCAACTTATACTACCTCATATTACTTGCGACTTTATAATCAACCTTCATTGACGATAATATGTTTGATCATGCTTCTTAGACTTGAATATTAGCCATTAAAACTTTACTTCCATATCCATCTCCATGCACAAGCATCTCTTTAGAGCATGTTTCTTCAGATGGCCCCTACAACATTAAATCTAAATTCAAATGATTATCTAAGATGATTTAGCCCTGCATGGTAGCCATGGTATGATTAGCACCATTTTCCATCAAAACCTTAGAAATGTATGAAAGTTGTGTAGGCATTAGGCAAGTGACATGTGGCACAATCCAAACCATTCATATAAATCCCATGGGACTCTAAATCCCACGTTATTGTTGTAATATTCTCCCTACAAGGCAATTCACAACTATCTTTGTGAGAGTAGCATGATCAGAATCCTGGTATAGCCATCTTTATGAGGTTAACATGATTGGGATCTTTGGATTTTTAGGTCTAGTTACCATTAGTCATGCAATTAAATATAATGCATTCCAACTGGCATTTATGAAGGAAAGCCATCTAACTTACACAAATTGTGAAAATTTCTACACCAACAAAAGTCGATGTAAATATTGTGAAAATGAACAAATATATTTTCTATTTACCACGTGCTGTCCTACAAAGTCCGATCCCTTGTCATCATTTTCCATAACCTATCAAGACAACCCAATTCATGTAAGACCTAGTGGAATGATACATTTCTCTCTACAAGTATGAGTATAGGATATAAAAAATCATGTCTACAAGAAAGATGGTTTTTAGCGACGAAACTTTTAGCGACAAAACATGTTTTCATCGCTAAAAGTCACTTTTAGCGACAAAATAAATTTTCATCGCTAAAAGTGAACTTTTAGCGATGAAAATTTTAGCGACGAATATTTTCACAGCTAAAATCGTGCATTAGACTTTTAGCGATGAAAGTTTTCATCGCTAAAGGCTCCAACAATTTTTTCATCCCATTAACTTTTAGTTATGAAAATTTTCGTAGCTAAAAATCTTGTATGAGACTTTTAGTGACGAAAATTTTCGTCGCTAAATGCTCCAAACATTTTTTCAGCAGCTACCAATAAGTTACTTTTAGCTACAAAAATTTTCGTAGCTAAAAATCCTGCATGAGACTTTTAGCGACGAAACTTTTCGTCGCTAAATGCCCCAAACATTTTATCAACAAAATCCTGTATGAGACTTTTAGCAACAAAAATTTTTGTCACTAAAGACTCCGAACATTTACTTTTAGTGGCGAAAATATTCGTTGCGAAAGGCTCCATACATTTTTCCACTAACTTTGAATACATTACTTTTAGCTACGAAAATTTTCGTAGCTAAAAAACCTGTATGAGACCTTTAGCGATGAAAATATTCGTCACTAAAGGCTGTGAATAGATTTTGAAAAAAAATCCACAAGTTTACTTTTAACTACGAAACGTTTCATAGCTAAAAAACGCAGATGAGACTTTTAGCGACGAAAATTTTTGTTGCCAAAGGCTATAAATAGTTTTTTTTTTTAATCCAATGGATTACTTTTAGGTATAATTCATCATATTCTTCCCGAAACTTTTAATATATTAAAAATCGTGGATGAGACTTTTAGCATAAACTAATTTTTCGCCACAAAAATCCTATGTGAAAAAAACAAATGAAATCGAAGAACATTTTAGCTACGAAATGTTCCGTAGCTAAAAACATGGATTAGACTTTTAGGTTTAGCTTATTTTCGGTTTAGGCTTAAGGGTTAGTTAACGGTTTAGAGGTTTACTTTTTAGCTACGGGTTAAATTTTCGTAGCTAAAAAACATTCATGAGACTTTTTTAGCGTTACGGTTTTGGTTTAAAATTTTAGTTTAGCTAAAGGGTTTCTTTTTTTTAAAAAAATAATATTCCATTTAAAATTTCTTGATATACACCTGTTAGAATATAATTCATCATATTCTTCCTGATATACACCTGTTATATAATATATTTCATCATATTCATATTCACATCCATCTAAACCCAAACTACGTAAATCCACCCAGACATAAACTACATTCATCCAAACACAAACAATCCTATGGAAAAAAACAAATGAAAAGAGAAAGAACATATGAGAGGTGATCCAGAGAAATGAAAAGAAAAACAACCTTAACCTAAACCTAAACCTATAACCTACACTTATAGGTTTAGGCTTTAGGTTTAGGTTTAGGTTTTAGGTTTAGGTTAAGGTTTAGGTTATAGGTTATAAGTTTAGGTTATAGGTTATGGGTTAGAGGTTATAGGTTATAAGTTTAGGTTATAGGTTATGGGTTATAGGTTATAGGTTAAGGTTTAGGTTATAGGTTTTGGTTTAGGTTTTAGTTTATAGGTTTAGGTTATAGGTTATAGGTTTTGGTTTTGGTTTTAGGTTTAGGTTAAGGTTATAAGTTTAGGTTATCGGTTATAGGTTATAGTTTAGGTTATAGGTTAAGGTTTAGGTTTAGGTTTTGGTTTAGGTTAAGGTTATAGGTTTTGGTTTAGGTTAAGGTTTAGGTTAAGGTTATAGGTTAAGGTTATAGGTTTAGGTTAGGTTTAGGTTTAGGTTTTAGGTCTTAGGTTATAGTTTTGGGAATTAAGAATAGGTTAAGGTTTAGGTTTAGGAAACCGGGTTTGGGCTCGGGATTGGGTTTAGATTTAGGTTTTCAAGTTTAGGTTTAGGTTTAGGTTAGGGAGTTGAGATTAGGATTTGGTGTAGGTTTAGGTTTAGGGAATTGAGAATAGGTTTAGGTTTAGGAAATCGGGTTGGGTTCTGGATCGGTTTTGGTTTAGGCTTGGGTTTTCATGTTTAGGTTAGGGAATTAAGATTGGGATTTGGTGTAGGTTTAAGTTTAGGGATTTGAGAATAAGTTAAGGTTTACGTATAGGTTTAGGAAATCGGGTTCGGGTTCGGGATCGGGTTTAAGCTTGGGTTTTCAAGTTTAGGTTTAGGTTTAGGTTAGGGAGTTGAGATTGGGATCGGTGTAGGTTTAGGTTTAGGGATTTGAGAATAGGTTAAGGTTTAGGTTTAGGTTTTAGCTTATAGGTTTAGGTTATAGGTTTAGGTTTTGGTTTTACGTTTAGGTTTAAGGTTATAAGTTTAGGTTATAGGTTATAGGTTATAGGTTATAGGTTATAGGTTTTAGTTTAGGTTAAGGTTATAGGTTTTTTAGGTTTAGGTTTAGGTTTAGGTTTAGGTTTAGGTTTTAGTTTATAGGTTTAGGTTTTGGTTTTAGGTTTAGGTTACAAGTTTTGGTTTAGGTTAAGGTTATAGGCTTTGGTTTAGGTTAAGATTTAGGTTTTGGGTTTTATGTTAAGGTTATAGTTATAGTTTAGGTTAGGTTTAAGTTTAGGTTATAAGTTATAGGTTATAGCTTTGGGAATTGAGAATAGGTTAAGGTTTAGGTTTAGGAAATCAGGTTCGGGTTCGGGATCAGGTTTAGGCTTGGGTTTTTAAGTTTAGGTTTAGGTTTATGTTAGGGAGTTGAGATTCGGATTAGGTGTAGGTTTTGGTTTAGGGATTTGAGAATAGGTTAAGGTTTAGGTATAGGTTTAGGTTTAAGTTTTAGTTTATAGGTTTAGGTTTTGGTTTTAGGTTTAGGTTAAGGTTATAAGTTTAGGTTATTGGTTATAGGTTAAGGTTTAGGTTATAGGTTTTTATTTAGGTTAAGTTTATAGGTTCTGGATAGGTTAGGTTTAGGTTTTAGTTTATAGGTTTAGGTTATAGGTTTAGGTTTTGGTTTTAGGTTTAGGTTAAGGTTATAAGTTTAGGTTAAGGTCTAGGTTACGGTTTTGGTTTAGATTAAGGTTATAGGTTTTGGTTTAGGTTAAGGTTTAGGTTTTGGGTTTATGTTAAGGTTATAGGTTAAGGTTATAGGTTTAGGTTAGGTTTAGGTTTAGGTTATAGGTTATAGCTTAGGGATTGAGAATAGGTTAAGGTTTAGGTTTAGGAAATCGAGTTTGGGTTCGGGATAGAGTTTAGGCTTGGGTTTTCATGTTTATGTTTAGGTTTAGGTTGGCGAGTTGAGATTGGGATCTGGTGTAAGTTTAGGTTTAGGGATTTGAGAATAGGTTAAGGTTTAGGTTTTTAGGAAATCGGGTTCGGTTAGTTCTGGATCGGGTTTTGAAGTTTAGGTTTAGGTTGGGGAGTTGAGATTGGGATTGGGATTAGGTTTAGGTTTAGGGATTTGAGAATACATTTAGGTTTAGGTTATAGGTTTAGGTTTAGGTTTTAGCTTATAGGTTTAGGTTATAGGTTTAGGTTTTGGTTTTAGGTTTAGGTTAAAGTTATAAGTTTAGGTTATAGGTTATAGGTTAAGGTTAAGGTTTAGGTTATAGGTTTTAGTTTAGTTTAAGGTTATTGGTTTTGGTTTAGGTTATAGGTTTAGGTTTAGGTTTAGGTTTAGTTTGAGGGTTTAGGTTTTAGTTTATAGGTTTTGGTTTTAGGTTTAGGTTAAGGTTATAGTTTAGGTTAAGGTTTTGGTTTGAGAATAAGGTTAGGTTTAGGTTAAGGTTATAGGTTTTGGTTGGGGTTAAGGTTTAGGTTTTGGGTTTATGTTAAGGTTATAGGTTAAGGTTATAGGTTTAGGTTAGGTTTAGGTTTAGGTTATAGGTTATAGGTTATAGATTTGGGAATTGAGAATAGGTTAAGGTTTAGGTTTAGGAAATCGGGTTCGGGTTCAGGATCGAGTTTAGGCTTGGGTTTTCATGTTTTGGTTTAGGTTTAGGTTAGGGAGTTGAGATTGGGATTTGGTGTAGGTTTAGGTTTAGGGATTTGAGAATAGGTTAAGGTTTATGTTTAGGAAATCGGGTTCGGGTTCGGGATCGGGTTTAGGCTTTAGGTTTAGGTTTAGGTTTAGGTTGGGGACTTGAGATTGGGATTGGGATTAGGTTTAGGTTTAGGGATTTGAGAATACATTTAGGTTTTAGGTTTAGGTTTAGGTTTTAGCTTATAGGTTTAGGTTTTTTTTAGGTTTAGGTTTTGGTTTTAGGTTAAGGTGATAGGTTAAGGTTATAGGTTTAGGTTCGGTTTAGGTTTAGGTTATAGGTTATAGCTTTGGGAATTGAGAATAGGTTAAGGTTTAGGTTTAGAAGCCGGGTTCGGGTTTGGGATCGGGTTTACATTTAGGTTTTCAAGTTCGGTTTTAGGTTTAGGTTAGGGAGTTGAGATCGATTTGGTGTAGGTTTAGGTTTAGGATTTGAGAATAGGTTAAGGTTTAGGTTTAGGAAATTGGGTTCGGGTTTAGGCTTGGGTTTTCATATTTAGGTTTAGGTTTAGGTTAGGGAGTTGAGATTGGGATTTGGTGTAGGTTTAGGTTTAGGGATTTAAGAATAGGTTAAGGTTTAGGTTTAGGTTTAGGAAATCGGGTTCGAGTTCGAGATCGGGTTTAGGCTTGGGTTTTCAAGGTTAGGTTTAGGTTTAGGTTAGGGAGTTCAGATTGGGATTAGGTATAGGTTTAGGTTTAGGGATTTGAGAATAGGTTAAGGTTTAGGTTTAGGTTTAGGTTTTAGTTTATAGGTTTAGGTTTTGGTTTTAGGTTTAGGTTAAAGTTATAAGTTTAGGTTAAGGTTTAGGTTACATGTTTTGGTTTAGGTTATAGGTTTTGGTTTAAGTTAAGGTTATAGATTTTGGTTTTAGGTTTTCAGGTTAAGGTTATAAGTTTAGGTTATAGGTTATAGGTTATAGGTTTCCGTGTGGCCAACCACTATCGCCAACCGTTATAGGTTTTGGTTTTAGGTTTTGGTTTAGGTTAAGGTTATAGGTTTTGGTTTAAAGCATGATAGGTTTAGGTTTAGGTTTAGGTTTAGGTTTTAGTTTATAGGTTTAGGTTTAGGGATTTGAGAATAGGTTAAGGTTTAGGTTTAGGAAATCGGCACGGGATCGGGTTTAGGCTTGGGTTTTCATGTTTAGGTTTAGGTGTTAGGTTAGGGAGTTGAGATTGGGATTAGGTGTAGGTTTAGGTTTTGGGATTTGAGAATTGGTTAAGGTTTATGTTTAGGAAATGCGGTTCGGGATCGGGTTTTAGAAGTTTAGGTTTAGGTTTAGGTTGGGGACTTGAGATTGGGATTGGGATTAGGTTTAGGTTTAGGGATTTGAGAATACATTTAGGTTTTAGGTTTACGTTTAGGTTTTAGCTTATAGGTTTAGGTTTTGGTTTTAGGTTTAGACATTTAAGGTTATAGGTTTATGTTATAGGTTAAGGTTATAGGTTTAGGTTTAGGTTATAGGTTATAGGTTATAGCTTAGGATGAATGAGAATAGGTTAAGGTTTAAGTTTAGGAAGGAAGATCGGGTTCGGTTCGGGATCGGGTTTAGTTTTGGGTTTTCAAGTTTTTAGCCAAAAACATTCTCAAAATTTAGGTTTAGGTTAGGGAGTTGAGATTAGGATTTGGTGTATGTTTAGGTTTAGGGATTTGAGAATAGGTTAAGGTTTAGGTTTAGGAAATTGGGTTCGGGTTCGGGATCGGGTTTAGGCTTGGGTTTTCATGTTTAGGTTTAGGTTAGGGAGTTGAGATTGGGATTAGGTGTAGGTTTAGGTTTAGGGATTTTTGAGAATAGGTTAAGGTTTATGTTTAGAAATTGCGATCTGGGTTAAGGTTCGGGTTCGGGATCGGGTTTAGAAGTTTAGGTTTAGGTTTAGGTTGGGGACTTGAGATTGGGATTGGGATTAGGTTTAGGTTTAGGGATTTGAGAATACATTTAGGTTTTAGGTTTAGGTTTATGTTTTAACTTATAGGTTTAGGTTTTGGTTTTAGGTTTAGGTTAAGGTTATAGGTTTAGGCTATAGGTTAAGGTTATAGGTTTAGGTTCGGTTTAGGTTTAAGTTATAGGTTATAGGTTTGGGAATTGAGAATAGGTTAAGGTTTAGGTTTAGGAAACTGGGTTTAGGTTCGGGATCGGTTTTAGGTTTGGGTTTTCAAGTTCGTGTTTAGGTTTAGGTTAGGGAGTTGAGATTAGGATTTGGTGTAGGTTTAGGTTTAGGGATTTGAGAATAGGTTAAGGTTTTGGTTTAGGAAATCCGGTTCGGGTTTGGGTTCGGGATTGCGTTTAGGCTTGGGTTTTCATATTTAGGTTTAGGTTTAGGTTAAGGAGTTGAGATTGGGATTTGGTGTAGGTTTACGTTTTGGGATTTGAGAATAGGTTAAGGTTTAGGTTTAGGTTTAGGAAATCGGGTTTGAGTTCGGGATCGGGTTTAGGCTTGGGTTTTCAAGGTTAGGTTTAGGTTTAGGTTAGGGAGTTGAGATTGGGATTAGGTTGTAGGTATAGGTTTAGGGATTTGAGAATAGGTTAAGGTTTAGGTTTAGGTTTAGGTTTTAGTTTATAGGTTTAGGTTTTGGTTTTAGGTTTAGGTTAAAGTTATGAGTTTAGTTTAAGGTTTAGGTTATAGGTTTTGGTTTAGGTTATAGGTTTTGGTTTAGGTTTTGGTTATATGTTTTGGTTTTAGGTTTAAGTTAAGGTTATAGGTTATAGGTTATAGGTTTTAGTTATAGGTTTTGGTTTAGGTTAAGGTTATAGGTTTTGGTTTAGGATTTAGTTTATAGGTTTAGGTTATAGGTTTAGGTTTAGGATTTAAGAATAGGTTAAGGTTTAGGTTTAGGAAATCGGTTTGGGTTCGGGATCGGGTTTAGGCTTTGTTTTCATGTTTAGGTTTAGGTTTAGGTTAGGGAGTTGAGATTGAGATTAGGTGTAGGTTTAAAGGATAGTAGATTCATCCACACATGCAAGGATTATTTCCCAATCCAAGAGATTCTCACGTTTCAGCTCAGGAAAACCTAGGGTTTCAAAAATGGTATAGAACTTTGGGATTTGAGATGATCTAGGGTTAGGGTTATGGAAACAAGGCGAAAGATAAGTGAAATAGAGATGAGAGGGAGCCCGTGATCAGCCCGTACGTGTGGAAAGAAAACCATCCTGATGCACGTGCGTGGATGGTGGCCCACATATGTGTGGGGTCCACGAATCTAGAATCGGCCAGCCAAGGCCTAGTTAGCTAGGGATGGTCCACCTTCCGTCCAAATTTCAGGCCAAACAGATGATCGGTTTGAACACGGTGCTCCGTCGAAGTTTCATCCCTCCTGTAGGGCCAGATTCTGGAAATCTGCTGCAAGGGAAATATTATCTGTAAACGTGGGTAGATTTGATGAGGGGATGGCTGTAGGAGATGATAAAAATGGTGGGTAGGAGATGGGGTCGATTTGGAATGAGTGTGGCTTCGCACCATGGTAGTTAGTCCTTCGAAGAAGGGAGGGTTTCGCACCCAATTAGGTTTCCACAACTTAAAGAATTAGAGAAACAGGAAAATACAAAATTTTATTAATCATCTTCAATGAAAATAACCCTATAATATTTATAAGAAAAGCCTATACCCCAAAAGTCATGCCATGTGCACATACTGTTACTTAAAGATGAAGTAATAAAAAATAACAACTAATCAATGCAATCTAAACTTTTCATGTTCCTAATAACGATAATAAGTAAAACTCAAAGTCTTAGGTCACCTAGGGTAGTGGGCCACGATCATAAGATCCAATGATGGGATCCACATGATGATCGAGTCCACCCTAAGGAACCAAAACATAGTCCTCTAAGTAGGAGGCCTCCATGGATGTCTTCATCGATCCAGATCGAAGGTGAGGCCCTTCTTGCATACGTGCATAAGGGGGGCGTGCGTGTGCACGAGATGTCCCCATCAACAACAGGAAAGAAAAAATTTATGTAGGTCCATAGCTAAAATTTCTACATGTCCATAGCTGCGGTTGATAGGAACTAGGTTGAAGTAAATGGATACTAAAAATCTAAAAAAGTTTGAAATTCAACTACATAAGATCCAAAGTAATACAAAATTTGTCCTAAAAAAGCAGTTTATGGTTAAAAAAAATGGATGAGTTCAATTAAAAGCAAAATAGAACAACTTATGTTTCCTTTAAACCCCCTAACTTCATATGTGCTGAAAAAAACTGAAAGAAAAACCAGAATGACTTATTAGGATTTTGTTGGTAAACTATGGTGGAGTTTTTATTTCAAATCTCCACCAAACATCCCGATATCAATCCCTATAGCTTCATAGTATAGTGCTCTAATGGTTCCTTTCAGCCTTCAAAATGGATCCCTCATGAGTTAGACAGATTGAGCCTAGAAAAGAGATCTAAGTTTCACAAGTTCAGTCCTGTATGCTTCAGAACACCATAAGGTGTCATTTGGCATCCTAGAATCTGGAAATTACGTACGAATTCAATTCCAAGAATTGGATTCCATGAGAATTTCATTCTATCAATCATACTTGACAATCTGGAATTTATGTGGAATCCAGAAATTGTGTTTGGTTGGTGGGAAAGAATTACTTTGAATTCTACTGTCTATATTCACAGTAGGGTGAGCTTGAAGCGACAATTTTCATCAACTATGCCAATGCCACATACATGTGTGGCAAACAAGACAACCATTGGGTTGGGCCCATGGTAAGGTAGGTAGCGTTGGTTAAAAAAATTGGCAATTCCAATCATCAGCTGGGCCACAAAGTGAGCCTACTAATTTTGTAATTTGAGCTAAAACCCCATATGTTCATGAAAATGAAAACAAAAAATATCCATTTTAAGTCCATTTCTCCAATTCCATATTGCAAAATGGATGCCTAAAAATAGAGAATTTCAGACAATAAAAAATCAATGTACTTGTGCCCGTATAAATACCTCAACATCAGATAACCTACAACAAAAAGAAGGTCAGTAGCTTTGACCCGAATACATCCATTTCTTTGCAAGCATTCCAGAGGCAAAGCATAGAGTTTCTGCCATACACATCCATCGCATGAGTTGAGAATTGAAGCCAACATGAAAGGAAAGGGTGTGATATGAATTGCAAGATCAAACAAAAAATGACAAATTCAGAATGGATTCTGTTTTAAGCGAAGAATGGCAAAGCTAGAAATATAAAAATGATTCATAAACAGGTGCACCAATCATTTTGCAAACAGACACAAGCTAGCATGCACAAGGAAAGTGCAAGTTCAATAGCCACCTCCCTCCATGTTTGACCTATGTGCATGGACCTGTAACTGGCAAGAATCAACAACAACTGATAAAGAACACTGGTTAAGGCTTTGAGTTTGTATTTATTTATTTCTTCAGTGTTGTTAGCAGCACACATGCCAGCACAACACTAGTAAAATCTGCACCCACCTAATGAGCAGGGGCTTGCTTGATTTAGCTGTGATTACCATAACAAAATTTCAAAGACTAGACAACCACAAGGAAGAAAAAACCTCTCCCATTATATTTCCTATGGTTGGAAGCTAAAACTGGAAAACAATGAAGAATTGCATGAATGGAAACTTCATTAAAATTACTAGAACTATATATGCATTTGATTGTTAGCATGGTCACATGTCTCCAAGAAAAAGAATGAATTATAATTTCAAAGAAGAGCTTGAAAGAGCATGACTGACCAGCTCCCTCCTCAAGATCTTTCCAGCAGCGAATTTTGGTATCGAGTTTACGAAAGCTACTCGTCGTATTTTCTTGTATGGCGCAACCTGTAGCAAGAATAGTAAGACAAATGGAAAGTGAGAACCCATGATTAAGGAATTATTGAAAATTGGTAAATGATGTTGGGTTTTACTTTTTAAATCATCTTTAGATACACAAAATCCATGCGTGCTTGGAAATTGTTTTCCACTAAAAAGACAATTGGGCTGTTTAGATGTTTAGTTTCACAAAGTACTCATTACACTTTATCCACAGGATTTTTGTGGCATAAGAAACTAAGTAACTGTTGTAAATGCTATCTTATCTAGCTCCTAAGTTTGTCAAATTTTGTTGTGCCAAAACCTCTTTGAATCTATATCATGTTTAGCTGTTATTGTAAGATCAACTTCATGTCATCCTTGTCAATCTTGTCTACATTCAAGTACAAGATTAAGAAGTTCAAGTACAAGATCAAGAGGCTCAAGAACAACATCAAGAAGTTCAAGTACTAGATCAAGTCTTCAAGCTTCAATTACTTCAAGAGAATGATATGTGATGATTCAATCTCACAAATAAGGTTTGTTTGACCCTAGATTGACCTTAGGATAGGTCATATAATTTGCATTTATATCATAGGTCATTTGATAATTTTATAGGTTATTTTTCGACTAGTCATAGTCATGGTTCAACTAGTCCAGACACTGGCTCAACCAGTCCAAGAATTTTCTGGACTAGTCTAAGGTTGTTATGGATTTTTTAAAATTTTCTATTGGACTCTCGACTAGTCCTGGAGACTGCTCGACCAGTCGAGTGAACAATGCTTGACCAGTTATGCAAGCTCGACTTAAAGTCCAGCAAGCATTTCTGGTCCCACTCGACCAGTCAAGTGCAAGGTTCAACCAGTCGAGCAGGCCACTCGACCAGTCGAGCAAGCCATTTAACCAGTTGAGTAACGATCTTATCTTATCACACCAGAAATTTTGAAATGATGTTGGTCCTTTAACCAGTCGAACTGACCACTAGGCCAATCGAGTGAACAATATTTTTGCCTATAAATCGAGGACGATTTTCAAAGTTTAATAACTCATTCCAAAAGATATTAAAGTCACAACTCTGAGAACTCAGTCCCCATTATTGTGAAGCTATTGTGAGGTATTTATAAATTATTTTAATAGCTTTTTGGTTATTCAATTCTTTAATCTCTTGATTCCATTCTATTTGATATTAAAGGGGAATTTTGAATTTAACCCTTTATGAGATCTAAGAAGTTGAATCCAAAGTAGCCTAAGGTTGGATTTAAATTAAAATTCGTTTAGACCTAGAACCGTATCATTTGAGAGATTGAACATTCTACGTCTCTAAAGAAGCGGTTCTACCAGGCTACAATGAAGTACTTTTTTCAGATAAGTATAATTTTAATTTTCTGTATTTGATTTGTAAGATTGCCAAAAAATCTTTCATTTTTGGTTTTAACTGAGATAGCAGAAAATCTCAGTGAGTGAGGTTTTTAATTGTGGTAGCCCTTTGAAAACACAATTGTGAAGGTTTTTGGTGAACCTTGAAAAACCTATTTCATAGTAAAAGCCAATATCCCGTGGGTGAGGATATTGAGAGTGGAGTAGATGTGTGGCTGTTTTCTAATAGTTGGTGTACACATAAGTGAACCACTACAATTGTTAGAGTTGTGGTGAATGTTTATTATTGTGCATTTGTGGTGAATGATTATAATTTATTTTATGCACATGTGGTGAATGTTGTAATAGCAGTAGATATTTATTTCTGATTTATTCTTTATTTCTCTGTATTAGTTTGGGACTTTGATACACAGACCGTTCTAGAAATCAGGTTGTCCTACCATAAGCTTTTGGTTTTTGGTGTAAGGTTATCCTTAGAATAACTTCTATATCAACCTCTCAATACTTGTGCATTTGAGGTTACTATTTATTTTTGCTATTTGGAATTGATAAATGTTATCTTTTTTCTAGTTCTTTCTTAACACCCCCCCCCCCCCCAATCTATGGCTCATAGTTCAGCCTTTTCAAGTGGTATCAGAGCCAAATAGCTCATTTATTTGGATTTATTTCCTGAGCTAGCCGATCTGAGCTTATATCCTATCAAATTTTGATAACCTTTCAATTACTAGGCCACCACCATTTGATGGCTCCAATTACGCCTATTGGAAAGCCAGGATGAGAATTTTTTTGAGGTCTATCGATGAAAATGTGTGGCAATCCACAGTGACTAGGTTGAACCCACCTACCATTGAAGTTCTAGGCATTGACGGTATTAAAACTCTTAAGGTTGCACCTTATAATACTTGGACCACTCTTCAGAAAAATGAGGGTAGTGCCAATGCGACGGCTTTAAATGTAATTACTTACGCACTATCACCAGATGAATTTAAAAGGATTATATCTTATGATACTGCAAAACAAGCCTGTGATATCTTAGAAATGACACATGAGGGTATGACTACTGTCAAGAAATCTAAACTTCAAATCTTCACCACTAGGTTTGAGGAAATACGTATAGAAGAAAGTCAAACATTCATAGACTTTTATACTAAGTTAAATGACATAGTCAATTCAATGTGGGGTCTTGGAGATAGCATCTCAGAAAGTAAAGTCTGTGCAAAGATACTGTACTCATTGCCTGAAAGGTTCAATTCAAAAGTCACTGCCATTCAGGAACTTTGTGATACGGATAACATGCAAGTTGAAGAACTTGTTGATTCTTAACAGACCTACGAGTTAAATTTTAAGGCTCATCAAGGTAAATACATAGCCCTAAAATCTTCTAAAGGTATTTCTCATAATTTTAATAATTCTGATTGTGAAAATTCAGAGGATGATATGACACTTTTAGCTAAGAAGTTTTATAAAATTTTCAAAAGCAAAAAAAGAGTTGATTTTCAAAAACCCTCTGAGAAGAAAAAGGGTAGATCTAAAACTTGAAAATCACATAAAGACAACCAATGTTTCAACTGCCATTAATACGGACATTTGACAAACAAATGTCCAAAGAAGGGCAAACCTAAAAGGAAAGGTAAGTTGGCTATATGGGATAAATCATCCTGCTCTGAAGCTTCTTCTGAGTCAGATGATTCTGAATCTGAGTCCACTGATGAGGTTAAGGCCTTAATGACTCTAGCCAAAGTCCCTTCCTCAGAAAGTTGTGATTCAACTTACGATGAAAATCTGAGAAGTGATCGTGAAAATGATGAAAATTTATAAGATGCCTACAATGCCTTATAGAGGGAGAGTTGTAAGATAGCTGTAAAATTAAAACTTTAAAAAGAAGAGTTTTTTAAGCTAAAAGAAAATTTTGATACTCTTGTTTTAGAAAAATCACATCTATCTGATTGTTTTAAAAAAACTAAGTGCGATTTAAATTTTAAAATATCTCAAATTGAAAATCTAAAATCAGGGAATGATAATCTAAAATTAGAAGTCGCTTCTCTCTTGAGTTTAAAGGATACTTGGAGGTATGCCCAGGGTGATCCTAAACTAGAAAGACTCCTAACCGGATCAAGGAAATGTGGTGATCGATCTGGTCTGGGCTACGATAAAAATACTCATCCTAAATATAAGTCCACTCTTCCTAAATTTGTTAAAGGAGAGTCCTCTAACTCAAAAGGGAAAAGTCTAAATCAAAATAGTTTTAAAAATCCTAAAACTTTTCAGGTTATGAAACCTAAAAGCAATCATATCAACTATAGAAATCCAAAATCATAACCCCTTAGCTGAGAAAATTGTTGATTTACTGAAGGAGCTTCTAAAATCCAACTCGAATGATAGAATATATAACAAGTACATGAATCGAAAAACCAACAATGTTCCAAAACCCAAAACTGTAATGAAATGGGTCCCTAAGGTTACTTGTTTGGTTGCTCATACTACTTTCAAGGCTTCAAGTCAATTAAAGTGGTACCTAGACAATAGATGCTCTAGACATATGATAGGTGATAAAGATTCATTCACCAATCTCAAAGATATGACTGATGGTTCAGTCACTTTCGGTGATGGTAGCAATTGCAGAATTGTTGGCCAAGGTACGGTTCAACTCTTTAATCTTCCACCATTTGAGAATGTCTTGTTTGTAAAAGGTCTTAAGCATAATCTCTTAACTATATCACAAATCTGTGATAATAAACATAGCGTTAAATTCAACAATCAAGGGTGTGAAATTTCTAATGAGAATGGTTCTATGATATTGACTGGTCGCAGAACTTCTGAGAACTGTTATCACTACAAGAAATACCACTTTTAGCAACGAAAATTTTTGTCGCTAAAAGTCAAATTTTCGTAGCTAAACACTTTTAGCGACGAAACGTTTCGTTGCTAAATTCGTCGCTAAAAGACAGATGTCAAAGGGTTTTATCAGCGAAAAATCTGAATCGTCGTTAAATGTAAGCTTTTTAGCGATGAACATTTTCATCGCCAAAAATAATTTCGAAGACTTTTAGTAGCGAAAATTTTCGTCACCAAAAATATTTTCGAAGACTTTCAAAGAATGAAAATTTTCACTTAAAACAATTTCAAGACGCGTTTAAATGAAACTTTTACCAAAAAAAATTTCCAAAACTTTTCCATGACTTTTACCAGCAAACATTTTCATCGCTAAAAAATATTTCCAAGACTTTTAGCAGCAAATATTTTTTCATTTAAAAAAAATTTCTAAACTTTTAGCGGAAAAGTTTCAACTAAAAAAAATTTCCAAGACTTTTAGAATAAACTTTTGAAAAACTTCCAAGACTTTTTAGCAATGTAAAAGTTTCGCTATAAAAAAAACTTCAAGACTTTTAGCAAAAATGAAAAAGTTTCACCGCTACAAAAAAAACTTCCAAGACTTTTAGCGTGAAAAGTTTATTTCAAAAAAAAACTCCAAGACTTTTTAGCGTGAAAATTTTCATTGCTAAAAATAAATTACAAAACTAACTTTTAGTTACGAAAATTTTCGTCGCTAAAAGTCTCTTTTTTATATACATTTCAAAATTCGCACAAAATTCTGATATACACTGTTAACAATATATTTCATCATATTCATCCTGATATACACTTGTTATACAATATATTTCATCACATTCACATCCATCTAAACCCGAACATAAACTACATTCATCCAAACACAAACAATCTTATCCGCATCACATTCATTCACGCATAAATACATATAAGCTTAACATCATAAACAAAAATACCCTAAACCTATAACCTATAACCTAAACGTAAAACGTAAAACCTAAAACCTAAACCTTAACCTTAACCTATAACCTATAAGTTTAGGTTTAGGAAATGGGGTTCGGATTCGAGATCGGGTTTAAGTGTAGTTAGGGAGTTGAGATTAGGATTAGGTGTAGGTTTAGGGATTTGAGAATACGTTAAGGTTTAGGTTTAGGAAATCGGACTCGGGTTATAGGTTTAGGTTAGGTTATAGGTTAAGGTTTAGGAAATTGAGTTTAGGTTATAGGTTTAGGTTATAGGTTTTGGGATTTGAGAATAGGTTTAAGTTAAGGTTATAAGTTTAGGAAATCGGGTTCGAGTTCGAGATCGGGTTTGGGTTTGGGTTTAGGAAATCGGGTTCGGGTTCGAGATCGGGTTTGGGTTTGGGTTTTCAAGTTTAGGTTTAGGTTTAGGTTAGGGAGTTAAGATTAGGATTAGGTGTATGTTTAGGTTTAAGGATTTGAGAATATGTTAAGGTTTAGGTTCAGGAAATCGGGTTCAGGTTATAGGTTTAGGTTTAGGTTAGGTTATAGGTTAAGGTTTAGGAAATTGAGTTTAGGTTATAGGTTTAGGTTATAAGTTAAGGTTATAGGTTAAGGTTTAGGTTTAGATTATAGGTTTTGGGATTTGAGAATAGGTTTAGGTTATAAGTTTAGGTTTAGGAAATCTTGTTCGGGTTCGGATCGGGTTTATGTTTGGGTTTTCAAGTTTAGGTTTATGTTTAGGTTAGGGAGTTAAGATTAGGATTATGTGTAGGTTTAGGTTTAGGGATTTGAGAATACGTTAAGGTTTATGTTTAGGAAATCGGGTTCGGGTTATAGGTTTAGGTTTAGGTTAGGTTATAGGTTAAGGTTTAGGAAATTGAGTTTAGGTTATAGGTTTAGGTTATAAGTTAAGGTTATAGGTTAAGGTTTTAGGTTATAGGTTAAGTTTTAGGTTTAGGTTTAGGTTAAGGTTATAGGTTTAGGTTTATATTATAGGTTTTGGGATTTGAGAATAGGTTTTGGTTAAGGTTATAAGTTTAGGTTTAGAAACTCGGGTTCGGGTTCGGGATCGGATTTAGGTTTGAGTTTTCAAGTTTAGGTTTAGGTTTAAGTTAGGGAGTTGAGATTAGGATTAGGTGTAGATTTAGGTTTAGGGATTTGAGAATACGTTAAGGTTTAGGTTTAGGAAATCGGGTTCGAGTTATAGGTTTAGGTTTAAGTTAGGATATAGGTTAAGGTTTAGGAAATTGAGTTTAGGTTATGGGTTATATGTTTAGGTTTAGGTTTAGGTTTAGATTATAGGTTTTGGGATTTGAGAATATGTTTAAGTTATAAGTATAGGTTTAGGTTATAGGTTATAGGTTTAGAGTATGGTTTAGGTTAAGGGTGTGGTCCCTGCAAATACAGATATAAACACGGCCTGTTCAAATGGCCAGGCCCCTCCAATGTTGTCCATAGAAAATGGACAACTTCATCATGGTCATAACAGCGGTTCCCACCTTACAGGAACCCCCGCTCATTCGGATAGCTCCGACGCACATCCGGGTCTGCTCCATTAATTTTAAGCAAATATATAAACACGGCCTGTCCAAATGGTCAGGCCCCTCCAATGTTGTCCATAGGAAATGGACTACTTCATCATGGTCATAACAGCGGTTCCCACCTTCCAGGGACCCCCGCTCATCCGGATAGCTCTGACGCACATCCGGGTCTGCTCCATTAATTTTGAGCAAATACAGATATAAACATGACCTAATTAAATCCAAGATGAACAAAACATTGGAAAGCCATTTCCAAAAAAAAAAAGGGAAAGAAAGTCAAAGAAATAAATAATGGAAACTATACATAGAGTGAAAAATTGAACTTACCTGACACGCATGCCTTCTTCAATATTTGTTGGTGAAACTTTATCGCCCAAACCAACAACAAACTACGGGTACAGAAAGAATTAGGTCCATCAAAATGTGCCAAGATTCTTAAGTTATACCAACCTAAAATAACAAAACATCGCATAGAAAATATACCTTGGCAATTTGCTTAACATTTATTACATACTTTGCTTCCTCAGAATTCTGGTTTATTATTTTTGTGCATCTTGCAACTTGCTTCAAAACATAAATAAACACCACTTGTAATTGCAAAAGCTTTGTGCTTGTTGGAGATAAACATTAACCATGTTGGAGACTGCGCACGCTTTGTACTTCTTGTTATTGGAACCAGTTCCAGACCATCATTTAGTTGTGTTTGGCATGGATGGGCTATGTTGGACAAGCTTAGACCCTGTTTGACAGATGCCTAAAAATGAATTCATCTCATTTTACTTAGCAGTAATTATGTATTAGAGATCTTAATCTCTGACACATAATTTTTGTTAACAACATATAAGCAACATATCCGGTCCGTTTTGCACATCTAAGCTCTTTCCTTCCTCATGTGAAAAATCATGTTTATTAACACTCAATTCCACTCCCATGCTATTCTTAGCTTCATGTACCTCCACACATAATGAGCATCTCCATATCATTGCACATAATGTGCTTCTGAATTTTGGGCAGCTTCTGTCAACCCAGTGGCAATGTTGAATCCTATTTCAGTTGTGGAAACATTCTTTACATCTAAATCTGAATCCATATCGTTCCTCTTATCTTCATTCACACATGAGATATCCTGTGTAACTGGTGGCGAAACCCTTACGGGGCTGACATCTTCTAGGCATGTGCCTTTATCATCGTCAACATTGTCATCAGAAGCATAATCCTGTATGAGTTTGAATGGACTCCCATCTTTAATAATTACCCTTGAATGTACTCCCATCTTTAATAATTACCCTTGGAATATGGAGCCCTTGCAAAGGTATAGAAATATGAGATGTGGCCATGCATTTCAAAGAGAAAGTACTTACATAAAATTTAAGAGTAACAGCTGAGATATGGTGCCTCTCGTATACCAACAACCAATTTCACCAAGAGATTAATGATATAGTTCTAGAAAAAGGCACTAAGTTACCTGAAAAATGTTGAGAAAAAGAGATGAGCCCTTGAGATGAAATTAAGCAAGATCTCACTGTTGAATTAGGTCTTTTATTTCTTTCTACATCTGCACAACAAAAGGTCAAGTCATCTATGTTTTTAGGTCAGAAACTTTGGCTCTCTAAACGCCTAATAATTTTAAATCCAAAAATCAACAATTAGATTTGGGTTCTGAATTTCTGCAGTTGAGGCCCTAGGAATTTAAAAACCTAAAATGAAAGTTACCGTTTTCTAGCATTGGAGAGCCAAATTCGAAGAAACAAAGTAACCAAATGCCATTTCAGAGTCTTCCAGAAAGAAAAGTAGAAAAAAAAAAAAAGGAAAAGAAAAGAAAAACCCATTTGAGTTCTTTGAAACCCATACTATAAAGCTTGAGTTGTGTTTCAAGATCATGGCTCCCACTCGAATCACCTCTACTACTGCCATCGGGCTGTTTATCAATCAACCACCTCCTTTTCTTGGTCATCACTTCTTCAAGAGTTCAACTTATCAAATATCAAAATACTATCAAATAGATCCCAAACCAATTTCCAAATAAATGCAACTTTAATTCAATGAAATCATCAATGAAAATAGAGAATTCTGCATGAAAAAATAGTTTTAAAAAAATGAACCTTTTTCTATGGCACGCTTTCTTTGCACCAAGGCCACATCTCTTTTGGTAAGCTTTCACATCAAATTAATGTGTATGATAACCATTAGTAATATTTCAGCAACGATCTAGAATAACAAAGAAAGAACCAACATACGGAGGTGAAAAAGCTGACACTATTCATTACAGCTGACACTATCCATGTATTTTGTTAATTTTAGTCCATGTAAGATGAACAAACATCCCTTGTAATATGATGAGCCAAAAGACCTCAAAACTACTCTACACATGCTAGGAAAAGTGATAACAGGTGGGAAAAAGTTTCAGACCTTGAAGAAGGCTCCTTAGTTGACTCTTCGATCACCTAAGATGACTCTGACAAAGGTGTAGAGCTCTTGTCAGTATTTGGGCCATTTGTGAAGATTGCATTAAGCCCAAAACTAGCATCAAAGCTTCTGAAACTCAATCCACTTCTCTTAGCTTCAGGGACATGAAGATGGTTTGGAATGATGACGTGTTTGTCTGAGAAATGCAACCACTCTAGCTTCTTTTCCAAATTTTCATCATACCTCTTGAGTCTGCGACACTAGATGCAGATAGTGACTGAGAACTGACTTCTTAGTAGCCTTGATGCATAAATCAATCAAGAAAAACTCAATGACCTAAACTTGAATCAGTCGTATTTTCAAAGCACAATTTGACATGCCCGTGCAGCAAATGTTCATAAAAAGATCAACCATTGAAACCTTAGAAATGAGTTGTATATTCACATTTTGAACTTTATCTTGGCACATACAACGGTACAAGTAAAATAAATTTAGATCAGTGCAACCACTTTTAGTGTACTATGAAGTCAGATTCTAAGTTTTTTTTTTTTTTTGAATGGTAGTTAGTAGCTACTAAGAAGTCAAAGAGTGAAATTTTGTATGAAATATATATATATATATATATATATATATATATATATATATATATATATATATATATATATAACAAAAACAAAAATAAAAACAAAAACAAAAACGAACAGATAGAAATTAGAAAGAAAAAGAAAAAATCAAATCTTGGAAATTAAGGTTCTCTCCCCAACATGTATGTTATCCCAACCAAAGGGATTGTCAGTCTCATCAGCTCTAAGTGTCTGACCGTTCGCTTGAATGTAGTTCAGATTATTGGGTTTTTGGTGGCTTTGTGCAGCTAAGCGACTCCCACAACAAATCATCCTTCATATAAAGACAATGAAAAATCAGAGCTTTTTAAAATACAAAATGTATATAAAAGAGAAGTTAAACATAAAAAAGAAGGAAAAACAAACCTGATAGCAAGATTAACGAGCTTCATAGCATACCATATGTGCGATTAATCTATTCTGATGCACATATGATTTGTCATTGAGGCTCATTCGCATTAATCTGACGGTTGAATTGGTCATAAAATATCAATTAATGATATAACTCAGTATGCATGGTATTCTTACCTCACCCTCCCACATATAAACAGATTCAATACCTAAAAGTTGCAAAATGCAAATATAGTCTATTAGTTCTAATTCTAGAGCTTATCTGCAAGTTGCATGCAAGTGATAATGGAGAGATCTATGAGCCTAGCTGCAATATCCTGATACCTACAGCCATCAATGGCAATTGTACACACATTAATACTAAGATTTAGTGACTAAAATCATCCACTCAAAGAGTCATCATCCAAGATCATATCCAAGGCATAATCATAATAGGGAACCTGTCCTTGCAGTCCACATAAATTGAAGTCGTCTCGCATATAATCCTCATCGACTTCATAAAGGAGCTCATTTCCTCTCTAGCCATAAAACCAAGAGTTCCCTTTAAAAATGGAGCTCAAAAAATTGACACACTTTAAAATTCAAATTAAGAAATTTTTGCTACTTCAAAAGTTCAATTCCACGCCATTACCTGTTGAAAAATGTAGATTAATGAGAATTATATTTTTATTTTACTCGGAAAAAAATCTCTACATGCTTTCAATATTAAATTAAGTGGTATCTGCTACAGCCAAAGTCAAATTCTGCACAAGTGCCAGTTGAAAATTGAGCAGATTAATGAAAATTTTATTATGATTTTTCACAAATAAATAAATGATCCAATATTCCACCCTAACAATTCTCCATTGATTTTTATCTTGTAAAAAAGTTGCACTAATATATCACAAAAACTAAAATAATGGGGTAGATTCATAAAACAGGTGGGTGTAGATATCATAGCACCAGTTTCTACTTTTCGGTACATAACACTAGAAAAGTTGTACCATTAAATCATGAAACTGGAAATAATATGGTGGAATTATGAAATGGGTGGATGTACATATCAACATCATGATAGAAGTTATACATGGCGTTGATTGATTCTAGGAATGACATGAACTATATAAAATAATACTTTATAAGATTTCCCAACAGCACTAATTGTACTACTACACGAAATTGGAAAGAAAAGGATGGATTTATATATATATATATATATATATATATATATATATATAAAAGGGTGGGTGTAGATATCAACACCTATCGACATGATGATATGAGAAGTATATGGTGGATTGATTATAAAATGACATAAATATAAAAATTAATAAGAAGATAGCACTTTTCAAATAGCACTAGTTTCTACTTTTGGTAAGTAAACATTAGAAGAGTTGTACTACTGTATCACAACAACTGGAGAGATGGGTTGGATTTATAAAATATGTGGGTGCAGATTTCAATGTCCAATCCGATTGATTATAGAATAACATGAATTTAATATGAGAATTTAAAAAAGAGAAAAGAAAAAAAAAAAAAAAAAAGCAAATTCAGCAAGATGCAAATGCAAATTCATAGATAATATCAGATATTATATTATATAATTTTTTATTAAATTCAAAGATCAAACAAACAAAAGATAAAATATAAACTATTAAAAAAAAATCCATCAAAAAAAAAAAAGCAAAGAGAAGGTACTTACAGTTCTAGCAAAAAAGCCCCACCACCCAAATTTCAAAAATCCAAAAAACAAAAACTCCGCCGTCCTTTGGTGTCTCTAACGCCCGCTTCTCCTATTCTTCTTCTTCTTCCTGATCATTGCCATTGCCTCCCACAATCACCGCTCGCCTTCTCCGTGGCCTCTCAGCACGGCTCTTCAATGGGAAAATGCTGGAAAATGCTAAGGCTTTGAAAATGGGATGATTGAGAGAGAGGAAGAGAGAGGGAGGGAGAGGGTTTTGGGCGTAAAGAGGGAGAATTCGATTTTGGGTAGAGAGAGAGAGAGAGGAAGAGATTTGGGCGCGCAGCTCTCTTTTCAACACGCGCCCAATTATTTTGGGCATGGATTGGGTAACTACGTGGGGCCCACCATGATGTACATGGTTTATCCCTTCCGTCCATTCATTTTTATAAAAACATTTAGTGAATGATCCCAAAATTGACGTATATTGAAGGCCCAAGTGGACCACACCATACGAATTATGTGTGATTTAATCTCCATTGTTTCTTACCATGTGGTCTACTTGAGCCTTCCATATAACTCATTTTATGGGATGACACCCTAAAATTATATTTCAAAATAGATGTACGGATTAGATAGAACATGTAGATTGTGGTGGGCCTCAAAAAGTCTTTACTAAAGTAAACTCTGTGGGGTCCACCGTTATTTATTTATTTTATCCACTCCATTCATCCATGTTAACAGATAATTTGAGGTCTAGAGAACAAAAAGGAAACATATCCAAAGCTCAAGTGAACCATACCATAAGAAATAGTGTGATTGAACCTCTACTATTTAAAATTTCTTGGAGGCCATAGAAGTTTTTGGACAATTTGATCAGTCTAAATTTCAGGATTGTATCTACTAATCATATATCCTAACATCATTAGTTTTCAGGATTTCCTCTCATTTTTATTATTTTCACCATATATATATATCTGTCTCTGTGTGTGTATGTAATAAGACACTATATATTCTAAAAAATTCAGTGTTCAACACCGTTGACACTCAATGGAGGTGCACATGTGGGAGGATTATAAGGGATTTGGTTTTAGGGGGCTGGTGACGGACGGAAAGTGCTTAGATTTGTGGGGCCCACCATGATGTATGTTACTGATCCACTCCATCCATTCATTTTAACGGATCATTTTAAGGGTTGATCCAAAAAAGGAGTCATATCGACGCAGTAAGCAGAGTGGAGACCACCGTTCATCCATTTTGAGATATCATTTTAATTCATGAGCCGTCCATCCATTTTGAGATATCATTTTAAGTCATGAGCCAAAGAATGAGAGAGATAAAAATCTGTAGTAGAGACCACAACAGAAAACAACGGGGAGAGTAATTCCCACCGTTGAAACTATCTTAATGCCTATCGTAATGTTTATTTGAAATCTCCACAGTGGGGAGAGTTGTGTGGGCCCCACCATGATGCGTGTCAAACATCTACCCCATCAGTCAGATGCATCATTCCATGCTGGGCCTAGGGATTAAAAATCAAGTCAATCTGTGAATTGTGTGGGCCACACCACATACAAAAGTTGAGAGGAGTTACCCTTCATTAAAACACTCATAATTATTTTTTAAATGGTCCAACTAGTTGTGTATTAAATGGTAAGAATATCTTTTTTATCCACATGTAATGTTCACTTATCGGAGTTTATGTGACACTTAAGAAATAAATCATTGTAAAACTCATTCCAAAACCGAATTAGTTCCTTTTTTTTTTTTGTCTGTTCTCGGCGAATTTTCAAATGATCGAGTGACCCAATTTGTGTGAGCCATTGCATTCTTGAGTTTTCTAGTTTAGAGGTCAAACCTTTGGATTTCCCTGCTTACCGCATGGTCATAATACAGTATGCTTACATAAATTCTGTTTGTTAAGACTGCAATTCCGTTCGGTAAGACTACAATTCTGTTCTTTACGACAGACGTTCCGTTCGGTACGACAAAAACCAATTTTTGTAAGCTTGTGTGATAAGAATGTTTCAGGTGTCTCTACCCTGGACCTATCAGTATCATTTAGACTATAACACCTGCTATAAGAGGTTCTCGGTAACACGCATCCGAATACATACACCAGGAGAACGACATTGAATAGAGCCCGGTGGTTAGTGTTCGGTGCTCTATGGCCCCACCATGATGTATGTATTTCATCCATTTTTACAGATCATTTTATGGCCCGATCCAAAATAAATAAAATGATAGGGATATAAATCTAAAGTGGACCACATGGTAGGAAAACAATATTGATTAGATATCCACCATTAAAATCCTCCTAAGGCCCACTTTATTATTTATTTGACATCCAATCTGTTGATTAGATCATATAGGCCCTGATGAAGGGCAAAAACAAAGATCAGCTTGATCCAAATTTCATATTGATCCAAAACTTTTGTGGCCTTAAAAGGTTTTCAATGGTAGACGTTCAATCCCCCACTACTTTTTTGTAGTGTGGTCCACTTGATAATTAGATTTGTCTTATTTTTCGTCTTAAGCCTTAATACGAGCTCGACAAATGGATGGATGGTTTGGATATAAGACATATATCATGATCAGACCCTCAGAACTTGCTAACGTCAATATAGCAGCTAGATAGCTGGTGTGAGGTACACCGACCAATCCGCTTCCGCCACGAGCCCAGTTGTTATGGAAGCGGATTACATCCTACCTCACCCGATTCATTTAGATAGGGCTATGTGGGGCCCATATTGATCTAAGATTTTTATCCACATCGTCCATCCATATTTACAGATAATGTTAGGGCTTGAACCCAAAAATTAGTTGGAACTAATGCGTAGGTTGACCACAAAGTGGGGATTGAACACTCACCATTAAAAACTTGTTGGGACCTGTAGAAGTTTCCGATCAAGTTGATATTTGTGTTTTCACTTCATCCTGGTCTACATGACCTTATGAATAGGTTGGATGGTAAAAAAAACATCATGGTGGCCCTTCCAAAGGTTTCAACTGTGTGCATCATTATCACTGATGCTTCCTTTGGTGTGGCTTACTAGAGCCGTGGACCTGCCTCAAATTTTGCATACTACTGTATATTGATGTAATAAAATGGATTAACAGTGTGGATAAAGTCATTACATGATGGTGGGCCCCACAGAGCCCTGACAGACCGAACATGGTCTGGGCGGGGGTAAGGACGCAGGCCACTTCCATCCTATGTAGCTAACGGATATGGATTAGCTACTCCTTCGCCACCAGCTCCATGCCTGGTGGTCAGTGCTCTGAGGGCCCCACCATCATGTATATGTTTCATCCATTCCGTTCATCCATTTTTACCTATCATTTTATGACTTGATCCCAAACATGAGATGGATATAAATCTCATGTGGACAATAACACATGAAAACAATAGTGATTGGATATCCACCATTAAAATCCTCTTAAGGCCCATTAGACTATTTATTTGACATCCAATCTGTTGATTAGGTCATACAGGCCCAGATGAATAGAAAAAACAAAGAACAGCTCGATCCAAAACTTTTATGGCCCCTAAAATGTTTTCAATGGTCAACCCTCATTCAATACTGTTTCCTATAATGTGGTCCACTTGATATTTGGATATACCTCATTTTTTTACTCATATTGTAAAATGATTTATAAAAATATGTAGACGGAATGGATGAAACAAATACATCATGGTGGGGCCCACAAACCATCGACCTACACCAATGGCTGGTGTCAGGGAGACTAGTCAATCCGTTTCCTAGCTAACGCGTCCCTCCATCTCTACTCAAAATCTGAAAATCCCCAAATCGTGCGGCCTTTCTACCCCCATAATTCGAAAATCGCCAAAGTCGCACGCCCTCTCTACCCCCAAAATCCACACCTCTCTGTCTCTCTTTCTCATCGACTCTACTGGCTTCTTCGACTACCGGGCTTGCGGCCATCTCTTACAGCACTACGCGCTAACCACAACCTCTTCTTCCAGGGAAAGCAGATCCATGCCCGGCTCATCCTCCTCTCGGTCATCCCCGACAACTTCCTTGCCTCAAAGCTCGTTTCCATGTACTCCAAATCCGGCCAAATCCATCACGCCCGCAACGTGTTCGATGAAATTCCTCACAGAAATATCTTCTCTTTCAACACCATGCTCATTGCCTATTCTTCACATGACCAGCACTCCGAAGCCCTTAGGCTCTTCTCGTCCTTGGCATCATTCAAACCCGCCCCATCACCCCATCAAAGATTCCATTGCCCACCTTCCTCGGATGGTAAGAAAACGACCTCTAACAATAAGTCTTCCTTGTTCTTTTCTTTCTTTTTTTTTTCTCTATTATTTTTACTTACATTGATGCTGAATATATGGATGAAACATGTTGGGTATGATTCCATGTTGAGAATTGTGTAAGTGTACTTGAGCAAGTAGGATTCTTATCCTACTAGTGGGCGTACGTGCCATCTGGCACGTGAGTTAGATCTGGTCTGTTCATCGGGTGGGTCTGACTGTGTGATTAAACTGGGCCGAGAAATAAGGCCCCACCTTTCGTGTTGGTTGAGCTGATGTGTTGAATGTGGACTACTAATCAATCTTTCTTCACGTGTCCATGAGTATGCGGCTCACCTGATGGGCCGATCATCCTGTTTTTGGCCATTGTAGATTCACCACAGAGTTGCCTGATGAACAGGTAGTATTGAATGCATGTCCATGCCCGTGGATTAGATTGATGGATTCAAATCTCACTCACGCAAGTAGCCTTAGCTGGGTTCTTTGAAATTATTGTTATTGGCCATGTTCTGATATTTTTCTGTTCTCCTATTCTATCCACAACATGGCTAATGTCCACTGTTCTGATTTTTCTATGTTCCTATTCTATCCACAAGCTGAAGATTCAGTATTGCTATTGGCCATGTTCTGATAATTTTCTATTCTCCTTTCTCTATCCATCATTCATACCTCAATACTATATTCCTATTCATCCATTCACAACATTTTCTAATCCTTATTTCTTTATTCCCATTTGAAATAAACAAATATGGATTCTTTGAGTCCTTTGTTTCTCCTTGTGGGGCCCTTGGTTCAGTGATCTAGATCATTGACCTGATGTGTCCCAAACGCAAATCCACCACACCCCAAAAATATCCTTGATAGGAATATGGTAGCCATCCAATTGTTAACCTCTTTTCAGTTGAATCTGGACCATAAATTTGGAGACCACCAATCAAAGGTTATGATTTTCATTGGATCAACGGTCTGGATCATAGAACTATGGGCCGTAGCTATTCAAACGGAAGACCCTTTGGTCAAGGAATTGAAATTTGAAACGCAGACATTGATTGATGTTTTTCATCGCTAATTTTTGGGAATTAATCATAAACATCGATAATTTTCAGGAATTAATCATAAGCAATTGTTTGCGACAATTCGAGCACATCTCACCAAATGTTCAGGAACAGATTGTTTTTCTGTTCCCCCACTAATTATGTGCTCATTATTAATTTTCATAATATTCAAATCCTAACTCCAAATGGTATTTTAAAAGGTTAGCTTTGAAAATACGTTAATGGTTCTTTAATCACCGTTAGTTAGGTAGATACCTATACTATTTCATGGGCTTAGCTGTCCCTTTCTATCTAAATTTCTGATTTTTATGGACCGTTTGGGAATACTACAAATCAAATTATGATTTGCAGGGCTTCCGCATCCGATATTGGGTAAGGAGATTCACGCCTCTGTTTGTATAGCAGTTAATAAATCCATTGTGTATATCCATTGAAACCTTGTTTCCTTCTTTAATAACGGAAAGTAGTGGGAAAGCCTTTTCCTGTTCAAAAGCTTCCCTTTTTATGGAGAAAATAATGTTGTGTGATACTGTTTCTCTTGGGCTTTTAAAGATGGAATGGCTCTGTTCCTAAATTACAGTTAGTAGAGAGAGAGAGAGAGAGAGAGAGAGAGAGAGAGGGGTACAGACTCATGGGTTTTTGTTGAGGGTCAAATATTGCATATCAGACCCTAGTTACTGCTTGGATTTACGAACATAATATTATTTAATGGCCCGAATTAATCATGTTTGTAATGCAGGATGTGATGACGAGCTGAGACTGAAAATGAGTGCTTAAAGCTGAGATTTAGCACTCCGACATCACCAAGACAAGGGACGGACTCCAGAGGACAAAAAATTGATGGATTTGCATGCCAGAGATCAGAGGAAATCAAGCCGTTCGCATTTAACAGGCCCGAAAACCAACCAGAATGCAAGATCACAGGGTTCTCATCATTTGACCGGCTCAAAACTCTATACAGGGCCTGAGGACTCTAAATGAACCGTACACGTCGAAATTCATCCGTTGGATCATCGCGGAAGCAGCCCAACGGACAAATCAGCTCACAGATCATCAATCTGGGGCCCACCTGATCTCTGGATATGCCTAACCTTTGGGCTCAACACCTTAAATTATTTGAAAAATCAGATGGACGGGGGAGATTTGTACATACATTATGATGGACCCCACATATGCACTGCATGTGCACAGTGTGCACGTGCACCAGCCCGTGCACCCACGCACTCAAAGTCGGTCGGCGCCCGTGTGGCCGAAAAAACTCAAAAACGCAAACAAGCGTTAACGCCGTCCGGCGTTGGGTTGCTCATGGGCCCCACTCATCGGTCAATTCGAAAATCCGGACCGTCTATTAGTTTCGCAAAGGCCGTACGATCCAATTCTAGGTAACAGAATTTCAGAAGATAGTTTGGATTGGATTTTAACCATCCAAACGGAAGACGGACGGTGGAGTATTAGAATTTGTGGGCCACGGCTAAACACATATGAAACCATCCCTTCCTGGACGGTTTTTGCCAGAAATACAATGGATGGAGTGGATTTCGCCATCACCGACAATCTTGGGCTCACCGACCATCACAACATGAACGGATCCTCTGTTTCGCAGGCGTCCTCAAAATTCGATCGCTGTGGGCCCCACTGTGTCCGCTATCACCGTCGGATCGATAATCCGATCCGTCCAGAAGATGCATAGGAGGGTCATAACCCCGACCATGATGTTTAAATGGAAGGACATGGATGTTTTAGAAGGAAAGCAAGGATCAAAGGAAGTTGGGACACTGTTTCCTGACTGCATAAGCTTTGTTCTACGGCGGATCTGTTGATCCAGATGGGCCACCAAGGCTGGCCGATGTAAAGATCCGGTCAGTCCATCATGAAGGCTTCCGAAAAACGTCTCGAGGATGTCTTTCCTTTAAGAAAAGAACAAGGAAATTGGTTCTTTCTGGACCGTTTTCTTGATCACAGTAACCAAACTTACGCGGGAGGTGCGTGAGACTTCCGCACCAACTCGCTTGTTGCGTGAGACTCGACTATTGTGCAACTCTTCCAGGGCTATAAAAGGAGAGAAAAAATCAAATTGGAGGAGGAGGCACGGGACTACTACTTGGAAGGAGAGAGAAAGACAGGGAGAGAAGGAAGGGTTTGTTTGCTTTTCTTTTATTTTTTTTATTTATTATTTTTTATATTTGTTTAAGAGCTAGCCCACTCATGTGTGGCTAAACCTCTTAGGCTAGGGCCAAGAGGTGAAGCTTGTAGCGTGATGGGAGGCCTCTTTGCTTGTGCCTTTGTTTAGACCGAATTTGATGTTGATTTGGGTTTTATTAAAGGAATGTTTTCGGTCTTTAATGGTCTTTGTGACCGAAATTACAATGGGTCTGCAATGGCTTTGAGCATGTTCTTTTCCTCTTTATGTTTATGACGTCAGGAAGCCCATTGTTCACCATCGTCTCCTGGGCATGGGTCGGATGACGGTACCCTTTCCTAACCTTCATAAACACGTTGATTGGTTGGTAATCAGTTTAATTCTGTTGTTTGCTTTGTCTCCTGGGCATGGTTTGGTGATGGAATCCATTCTAATTCATACACCTTTCATCTCTTGAAATCCATATCAATGGCAGTTTAGTTAATTTTCCTGATTTGTAATACAGGCATAAGATCTCCCTGATCTCTACAAGTGGATCCTCTGAATCCCTAGTTTCCCTTTTCTAAATTTTCTTAAGTTTTAGATAATTATTTCACCATTATTCCTCAATCATAATTGGTTTAGATTTCATCTTAGCCTAGTTCTAGATCTGGTTATTTTAAGAAAGCGTACAGGTTTCAGTCCCTGTGGATTCGACCTCGGTCTTACCGAGTTTATTACTACATCACAACCCTATACTTGGGGAGTGAACAAGTTTTTAGGCGCCGATTCTTGTTGTGACCAGCGACTACGATTTTCTGAAATTAATTAGATTTAGAGTTAGTTTGAGATTAGGATTTTACTAATTTTAATTTTTAATTTTGTTTTCTATTTTGATTCATAGAACTAACTTATTTCCTATTTTGTAGATTGTTAAGATAGAACTTCTAATTTGGTAAACTCTTTCTGATTTTCTAGATTTTCCAACTCTTTAGATTTGGTTTGCTTTAGAAATTTCTTCTATTTAGAAGCTAACTTATTTTGTTGTGTTTTGCAGGTTTTTAACATAGGAACTTCTAGTCTGGTAACTTCTTTCTAACTTCTTCCCCTCATACTTTCTGTATTGCTGTAGGATTTTGCTTTCTTCTAGGATTAGATTCAGAGTTAGAGTTTCACCATGTATATGCACGAGTGGGAACGTCAGTATGCTGAGAAGAATAATCTATATTGGGATGATGATTATGATAGAAATCCACCAATGTCTCAAAACTTTTCTGAAACCATCATCGAGAATCGACCGGAATACAAAGAGCCACCAGTTAAGAAGTCCTTACGCGATCATATACGGGAGAACAATTCCACCCCACGGACCGTACGTGAATGTTGGGGTTATCATAACTATGGGAGTAAGAATTACTATCACCCATCTGAGAAAAAGAAAACAATGCGTGATTATATTATGAGTGATAATAAGTATTACCAACCATCAGATTCTCCCACCTATGATCCGTATGACTATAATCAGTGGAACCATCAAAAGTTGGAAGATGAACCAACAACATGTAATGATTATTCTCTTGGATCCCATACCTTTGAGATCCAACCAGAAGCGATCCAAGAGGATTCATGTTTTAATCTAGAACAATTCAACCAACATGTTGCGGAAGCGATGAAAGTAATGGAAGCACTGAATTCGCGCCTTGAAAGGATAGAAGAAGCTCGTGCATCCCAACTACAATCCAATCTAGAAATACAATGCCAGGAAAGTGATCCTCACTCGCTTTTGACGAAATCTAGAATTTGGAATGAGGAGTTGGATTCCATTAACGAGCACGTGGTTTAATTTCCCAATGAGCCGATCTCGATGACTGTTCAAAAGAATGGTGGAGATACATGGGTGTCTTTCAAATACAGTGATGATGACACACCTCCCTTACTTGACACACATGAATTCAATGATGAGGTAGAGGCTAGTTCATTCGAACCTCAACCGAATTTAGGAATAGATTGTGAGGAAAGCGATCCCATCTCAAGTGTGTATTGCCTTGAATTGGAAGCGAGAAGTATTGGGATGAGATTCATGAGAGCACAACCCAAATTCCCTGGAATCAATCTCAAGTATGGTCCAGTCAATGCTCAAGAAGCACACGAAGTGATCGGTCATCTTGAGCTACTCCACTCACCTAACATATCCGATTTAAAAGTGGAAGATGAGCTCATTAAAACCGACCCTTCCAACTTCATGAGACATGTTTGGACCACTCTCTTGAATTGAATGATAATGTGATTCGGGAGAAGGAGCCGTTTGCTCGCTACGACTCTAGAATTTGAAACCACTCAATTAAGACCACCATCCGAAATACACGTTTAACGGTTCAACGCCTCGATTGAGTAGTTTCAATGAACAAAGTGATCCCATCGATGCTTCCCTATTGATCTTCAATATATTTGTGCGAAATTTGGAGCAAGAGAGCATATCTTCATATACTTTTAAGGGCGAGGAGTCCTTGAGCATCTCATTCTGATTTCCATGAGGAAAATAAGTCACTCTCAGCTGAAATTTCGACTCTTTTGATAATTCTTGGGCACACTTTGCAAAGTCAAACGATCCCATGTCAAAAGACAAAGTGGATGCCTTGCAAGACAATATCTCGGTAGTTATCACTGACCGAGAGAACCCTTATTTTGAAGCCCCTGCTTCCCCTAATCCTAAACGTCTACCATCAAAGGAGGAGGAGCTGAAAAGTGAACCGAAGATTGACACTTCGAAATGTGTTGAGGCTACATCACTTTTTGCGAAGTTTTCTAAACTTTATCTACTTGTAGTCTCTGATTCACCATGGGATACTAACGTTGAAACTTCTTCATCACAAGGTGAATCGTACATACTCTGGTTACCTCAAGCAATGCAATGGAAAATTTCTTATGAGGTACATAAGTCTCTCTGGAAAGTCATGCTCCAGGGCACCCAAGCCTTTTGCAAAAAGGGCTTTTGGATGATCTTGTTGAGGAACTTACTGAGGAACTTATCAAGATACTGGCCAGAAGATGAACCTTGCAGCATGAGTAGTGAGTTCAATGTTTGTGGGTAACATTGCTGCAAACCCTCACGAGACTATAACTCGTCCTCTAGGGGCAACCTAGGGGTTTAAAGGCTTGTTGCATACGCTAAATGCAATCGAGAGCACCTGCGAAAGTGGTATAGGTAGGATTTTATTTTTGTTAGCTTTGTTCTGCTTTCACTCTTGTGCTGACCGGATTCTATGCTTCTATCTCTTGGAAAGTCTTTCTCGATTCATCATTCAGGTACTATCTTCCCATCACTTTGTATTTACTTTCGTTGTCCCATGTGCATTCCATGCTCATATCTTTTACATTGAGGACAATGTAGCTTTTAGGTTGGGGGTGGGAGATTAGATTTCTCCTAATCAGTATTTTCTTGGTCTTGAGCAAAGTCTTGAGCAAAACTTGTGAAAATTTTTAAATTTTTTCTGGAAATCCTTGTGAATTTGAAGTGATTTTGACAGATATCCTGGATGTAGAATTTCAAGATACGTATTGTTGGTAATTCACTACTCTTGGATTCAGTTGCTCGTTAGATTTCACAGTTAAGTTTGAATTCTTAATCCATGATTAGAAGTTGTAAACATTGATTGAGTCATGATTTCACATACCACATCTCACTTACACATTGAGGTTTCAGTTTGATATTGAATGATTAACTTGGTAATCACTGAGCATGAAAGAAACCTGCCTAAAAGATTTGGCCATCAAAGTAAGTCGAATAATCTTCACCATAGGTTTGCTCCCTATAGGTGTGGATTTAATTCCTCATGGATGATATCAGAAAAAAGTTTAGGTGTACGATCTTCACCATAGGTTTGCTCCCTATAGGTGAGGATTGGACTCCCCTTCTGGACGTCACCTTTAAAAAAAAATAATAATAAATAAATAAATAAATAAATCTAGAAATTAAAAGAATGATCTGTGAGGCAAAGTACTGGTTTAGGTGATGGTTGTTATGAATTTTCTGATTGATTACTAATGATATCATGAAATCGACAATTTGATCTCTTAATGATGTTAGGCTGAGAGTTCACTATACACCCATGGAACTCAATGTTTAAAATTATTCTAGTTTATGGATTAATATTTGAACTTGATTACGAGATTCACCGTGCATGAGGGGCCAGGAGAAATTGATAATCACCATTCATGAATCTTAAAGATTTCTCATATCTGGATTGTTTTTCAAAATATCACTCGGCTTCATAAGAATTGTCTCGTAATTCTCAACTTAATTTTCGCATATTTTGCTCGGGACTAGCAAAATGCTGGTTGGGGGTTGTGTTGAGGGTCAAATATTGCATATCAGACCCTAGTTACTGCTTGGATTTACGAACATAATATTATTTAATGGCCCGAATTAATCATGTTTGTAATGCAGGATGTGATGACGAGCTGAGACTGAAAATGAGTGCTTAAAGCTGAGATTTAGCACTCCGACATCACCAAGACAAGGGACAGACTCCAGAGGACAAAAAAATTGATGGATTTGCATGTCAGAGATCAGAGGAAATCAAGCCGTTCGCATTTAACAGGCCCGAAAACCAACCAGAATGCAAGATCACAGGGTTCTCATCATTTGACCGGCTCAAAACTCTATACAGGGCCTGAGGACTCTAAATGAACCGTACACGTCGAAATTCATCCGTTGGATCATCGCGGAAGCAGCCCAACGGACAAATCAGCTCACAGATCATCAATCTGGGGCCCACCTGATCTCTGGATATGCCTAACCTTTGGGCTCAACACCTTAAATTATTTGAAAAATCAGATGGACGGGGGAGATTTGTACATACATTATGATGGACCCCACATATGCACTGCATGTGCACAGTGTGCACGTGCACCAGCCGTGCACCCACGCACTCAAAGTCGGTCAGCGCCCGCTGACCGACAAAAACTCAAAAACGCAAACAGCGTTAACGCCGTCCGGCGTTGGGTTGCTCAGTGGGCCCCACTCATCAGTCAATTCGAAAATCCGGACCGTCTATTAGTTTCGCAAAGGCCGTACGATCCAATTCTAGGTAACAGAATTTCAGAAGATAGTTTGGATTGGATTTTAACCATCCAAACGGAAGACGGACGGTGGAGTATTAGAATTTGTGGGCCACGGCTAAACACATATGAAACCATCCCTTCCTGGACGGTTTTTCGCCAGAAATACAATGGACGGAGTGGATTTCGCCATCACCGACAATCTTGGGCTCACCGACCATCACAGCGCAACGCCCGGATCCCTGTTTCGCAGGCGTCCTCAAAATCCGATTGCTGTGGGCCCCACTGTGTCCGCTATCACCGTCGGATCGATAATCCGATCCGTCCAGAAGATGCATAGGAGGGTCATAACCCCGACCATGATGTTTAAATGGAAGGACATGGATGTTTTAGAAGGAAAGCAAGGATCAAAGGAAGTTGGGACACTGTTTCCTGACTGCATAAGCTTTGTTCTACGGCCGGATCTGTTGATCCAGATGGGCCACCAAGGCTGGCCGATGTAAAGATCCAGTCCGTCCATCATGAAGGCTTCCCGGAAACGTCTCAAGGGATGTCTTTCCTTTAAGAAAAAGAACAAGGAAATTGGTTCTTTCCTGGACCGTTTTCTTGACTGCGTAACCAAACTTACGCAGGGACTGCGTGAGACTTCCGCACCAACTCAGTTGTTGCGTGAGACTCCGGCTATTGTGCAACTCTTCCAGGCTATAAAAGGGAGAGAAAAAAAATCTGAAATTGGAGGAGGAGGCCTGGGACTACGGCTGGAAGGAGAGAGAAAGACAGGGAGAGAAGGAAGGGTTTGTTTGCTTTTCTTTTATTTTTTTTATTTATTATTTTTTTTTATATTTGTTTAAGAGCTAGCCCACTCATGTGTGGCTAAACCTCTTGGCTAGGGCCAAGAGGTGAAGCTTGTAGCGTGATGGGAGGCCTCTTTGCTTGTGCCTTTGTTTAGACTGAATTTGATGTTGATTTGGGTTTTATTAAAGGAATGTTTTCAGTCTTTAATGGTGCATTGTGGATCGAAATTACAATGGAGTCCGCAATGGCTTTGAGCATGTTCTTTTCCTCTTTATGTTTATGACGTCGGAAGCCCCGTTGTTCACCATCGTCTCCTGGGCATGGTCGGATGACGGTACCCTTTCCTAACCTTCATAAACACGTTGATTGGTTGGTAATCAGTTTAATTCTGTTGTTTGCTTTGTCTCCTGGGCATGGTTTGGTGATGGAATCCATTCTAATTCATACACCTTTCATCTCTTGAAATCCATATCAATGGCAGTTTAGTTAATTTTCCTGATTTGTAATACAGGCATAAGATCTCCCTGATCTCTACAAGTGGATCCTCTGAATCCCTAGTTTCCCTTCTCTAAATTTTCTTAAGTTTTAGATAATTATTTCACCATTATTCCTCAATCATAATTGGTTTAGATTTCATCTTAGCCTAGTTCTAGATCTGGTTATTTTTAGAAAGCGTACAGGTTTCAGTCCCTGTGGATTCGACCTCGGTCTTACCGAGTTTATTACTACATCACAACCCTATACTTGGGGAGTGAACAGTTTTTCTCAATTCATTCATTTTTTTTGGGTTTTTTATTTGTGAGTGGATCAGAGAGGGAAAGATCATGGAAACAGACGGTTTACATTTTTAAGTGAACTGCAGTTATGTAAGTGATGTATCTTTGCACAAAATACACTGGTTCTCAATTCTCACAGATGGGCCCATGGTTCTCTAATCCAGACCATTTATCTGTTATGTCCTGTTATAGATGGACCATGACTTAAAAATATTCTCGACTCGATAATCTTAAACTATTGAATTGTGGCCTATAGTTCGATGGATTAAAAAAAGAAATACAATAATGGTCCACGTTCAACTGAAAACTGTCCTAATATTGAAAGCCATCATTCAATATGGAAGGATTTTGGGTCATTTGCGATCTACGGTGGGCCTCATTAAAGTATATTTTTTTTATTTGTAATGAGAATGCCTCAAATCCAACTACTTGGGCCACTAGTTATGGTCCACGCAGTGGATTGCTTTCAACCTATTGATCGAATCAACATCATTCCTTCCAATAGGTTGGCCCCACAATAAGGATCACTAATGAAAAATCAGCCCCATCTAATCATCTAGTTAGCTGGACCATAGGATTATAGAAAGTAGTTTTAACAATTGTTAAATAGTAAAATATAAGTGAGGTCTAATAAATGAGTAAATTTGACTAATTTTTACATGAAGAAATTGTCGTGGTGATTCCAACCTTTTAGATGGGTTGGATGTTGCCGGCATATGAAAGGTTGGAAGGTATTTTTTAGATGGATTGTAATTTGTGGTCCAAATAGTTGGATGTGCAACCTCTCTTTTTCCATGGAAATTTATGAACCTTTGAGATGTGGTCTCTAGCCATTGATTTTTCAAGGGACCCACATTAATGCATATACAAAATCCATTGCAACCATTAGATATGTAATCCCACTATTGGCTCAAGATAAGGAAAAAAAAAAAAACAGGCTAGCCTGTGATTTAAAGTGGACCACTACATAGGAAATAGTTGGGAAAGCAATGTCCAACCTTGATTGAAATTCACTCTAACCACTAGATTTCAAACCAAAATTTAGATCTAGGGCACAAAAATCATACTCATTTGTGATTTAGGTGGCCTATGCACAAAATCGAGTTTAGATTCTTTGACCGATTTCCCTGCATTGCATAGCATGGATACCACGGGCCCCATATGTGGAGATGATTTGAACTACCCATCTGCTTGGTGTTGTTGGGGATGGGGCATGGTACAAAAATCATATGGAGTGAATCATCCTAATGACTGATTGGAGTTAAAAATGAACCTTTGACGATTTATGGTTTTTGTTTTCTTAACTGTTTACATTTCCGGCTCAACCGTTTTTGTTTATGCTGGTTTTTGTGTCATGGCTTTGGGAAAGAAGACTTGTGATGCATGAAATGGAGCCTTTAGCAAATTCTCTTTCCCCTGCTTCCTTTCTCTTTTTAGCCTTATTAATCTGCAAGGTTCCCAATTCCTGTTTTTTACATGTATTGGCATTGGGAGATATCAGCGAGTGGGAAAATTATGGTGCGAGTTTCTTGGAGCACAGGTATGTGAAATGTTTGTTCCCTGTCACCTAGATGTGTAGATTTTGAATTGAATGAGAGACATTGATGAAGCTTGGTCAAAGGACAAGGTTCATTTATATCAGACAGAGACCTCATTTGAGACTGAGAAAATACACATCCATAGAATGCACAACATTGGTGGAAGTCTTAGCATGTCGCTTATCCACATTGTTCATTCATTATGCCAGATGAATTTATGTATTTGCTCAAAATTAATGGAGCAGACCCGGATGTGCATCGGAGCTATCCGGATGAGCGGGGGTCCCTGGAAGGTGGGAACCGCTGTTATGACCATGATAAAACTGTTCATTTCTTATGGACAATATTGGAGGGGCCTAACCATTTGGACAGGCTGTGTTTATGTATTTACTCGAAATTAATGGAGCAGACCTGGATGTGCGTCGGAGCTATCCGGATGAGCGGGGGTCCTTGGAAGGTGGGAACCGCTGTTATGACCATGATGAAGTTGTCCATTTCCTATGAACAGCAGTGGAGGGGCCTGGCCATTTGGACAGGCCATGTTTATATTTGTATTTGCAAGGACCACACCCTAAACCTAAAACCTAAACCTATTCTCAATTCCCTAAAGCTATAACCCATAACCTATAACCTATAACCTAAACCTAACCCTAAATCAAAACCTATAACCTAAACCTAAACCTATAACCTATAACCTATGACCTAAACTTATAACTTATAACCTAAACCTAAAACCTAAACCTAAACCTATAACCTAAACCTATAAACTAAAACCCTAAACCTAAACTTAAAACCTAAATGTATTCTCAAATCCCTAAACATAAACCTACACCTAATCCTAATCTCAGCTCCTTAGCATAAACCTAAACTTGAAAACTGAAACCTAAACCCGATCCCGAACTCGAACCCGATATCCTAAACTTAAACCTTAACCTATTCTCAAATCCCTAAACCTAAACCTACACCAAATCCTACTCCCTAACCTAAACCTACACCAAATCCTAAAATCACTGGAAGAAGAAGAAGAAGAAGAAGAAGAAGAAGAAGAAGAAGAGAGAGAGAGAGAGAGAGAGCCAGATAAAAACAGTTCCTTTTTCTTTTCTTTTCTTTTTTTCTTTTTTGATAGAAAGACACTAACAGTTCATAGAAATCCTTTTCATTCAATCAGACCCATAGAAGTAAAGCCATGAATTTAGATGTTTTATGGCATTTACATGTACTATAAAGAGCTATGCCAATCTCCCACAAGCATTGGTATCACTATATATATATATATATTAAAGAAAAAAAGGAAAAAATAGAATCATAGCAATGGCACAAATCACACAATCCCAGCTATTAATTCATCAGACCCAGACTACAAGAACCTTGAATTATAATGCTTTATATCATTCACATGCACGAAAAAAAGAAAGACATACATATGCATTTCAATCACTGAAAAGAACCATAAGCATAGGAAAAACAGAAAATTCAAATAAAATCAAAAATCATTTCATCAAACCCCAATTCCAAAATCTTGATTGGAGATGCATTTTAAAGTGTTACATATCTCCCATAAGCAATTAAATCACTAAAAAATAATAAATATGTATGTCCTTTTGAACCTTCCCTAATTGCACAAGTGGCTGAACCATCTTGTATTGATTATTAGGCTTTGGGAGAGTGCTTTGTTATGTAAATTGCATTCGAATTTTTTCCTGGTAGCATCATGGAAAAACTGTCACACTTAAGTGTGCAGAACTTAGTTGTATTACATAAATAAAGTGACGGGGCCTTCTTTTGTTCTAAAAATTATATCATTTACAAGTATGAAATGAAAAATTCAGTTGGACTCCTTTCACAAGGCTGTGGGTGGGTCATTGAGAAGAAATTTCTACATGCAGGTTTTTTGTATCTTATTTCTCTGTGTAATCCCATTGCCTACTTGACACCTAAGCTATGCGTTCTATTGTATTCCTTCTAAATTAACAGTGAGTCAGAAATTATGATGTTCTCTACATGGTTTTCAGCTTTGGAAGTGATATTCCAAGATCAATGCAATAGATGAATTTCTTTAAAACATTTGCAAAGGCTTCAACTTCAACAAAACACAGGGAGGACTCGTAGCTGCAAATTCTCCAAGATGGAAGAGGATACTTCTTCGAATCTTCTCTGAGCGAAAAGGGCGTCAAGGTGAGTTGTGTCATTTTCTTTTCTTTTACATTGTTAGGCATTGACATTTATTCACATAGGTCTTTTCTTTTACATTGCTAGGCTTTTATTGCAGGTCAGTGCATACTCATCCTTTGTAAGGATGGTGGGAGTTGGAATTGGTTTGGAGCAACAAAGAAGGAGAATGGACCACATGACTAATGAATCATAGTTCACAAACTACACTTGAGATTTCATTAGCACATTTGATTACATATTTTACACAGGTAAATTTCCTTGTTGCAAGATGACTTTGCCTAAGCTTTTTTTCCCACCATCCTTGCAAAGGATGAGTATACACAGCTATGCTTATCATGCTAGACCACATTTTCTACAAAAATGTCACACATGTAGAACACCCTAGCTGAGAAAACAGTGGCTTACTCACCTCTATTAAATCAGGTTGAGCCACTGATCAGGTGGGAATCAAAATTAATGGAGCAGACCCGAATGTGCGTCGAAGCTATCCGGAAGAGCGGGGTTCCCTGGAAGGTCGGAACCGCTGTTATAACCATGATGAAGCTGTCCATTTCCTATGGACAGCATTGGAAGGGCCTGACCATTTGGACAGGCCATATTTATGTATTTGCTTGAAATTAATGGAGCAGACCCGGACGTGCGTCGGAGCTATCCGGAAGAGCAGGGGTCCCTGGAAGGTGAGAACCGCTGTTATGACCATGATGAAGCTGTCTATTTCCTATAGACAGCATTGGAAGGGCCTGGCCATTTGGACAGGCCGTATTTATGTCTGTATTTACAGGTACCATACCCTTAACCTAAACCTATAACCCAACCTAAACCTATACCTATAACCTAATCCTATTCTCAAATCTCTAAACCTAAACCTAATCTGGAAAACCCAAACCTAAACCCGATCCCAAACCCGAACCCAGTTTCCTAAACCTAAACCTTAACCTATTCTCAATTCCCAAAGCTATAACCTATAACCTATAACCTAAACCTAAAACTAACCTAAACCTATAACCTTAACCTAAACCCAAAACCTAAACCTTAACCTAAACCAAAGCCTATAACCTTAACCTAAACCAAAACACTCAGAATTTAAACCTTAACCTAAACTTTAACACGAACCTAAACCTAAAACCATAACCTAAACCTATAACTTATAACCTAAACCTATAAACTAAAACCTAAACTTAAACCTATAACTTAAACCAAAACCTATAACCTCAACCTAAACAAAGCCTATAACCTAAACCTTAACCTATAACCTATAACCTAAACTTATAACCTTAACCTAAACCTAAAACCAAAACCAAAACCTATAATATAAACCTAAACATTAACCTATTCTCAAATCCCTAAACCTAAACCTACACCTAATCCCAATCTCAACTCCCTAACCTAAACCTAAACGTAAACATGAAAACCCAAGCCTAAACCGGATTCCGAACTCAACCCGATTTCCCTAAATCTATAGCTTATAACCTTAACCTAAACCTAAACCTTAACCTAAACCTATAACCTTAACCTAAACCAAAACCTATTACCTATAACCTAAACTTATAACCTATAACCTAACAAAGAACCTAAACCTAAAACCTAAACCTTAACCTATAACCTAAAATCTAAACCTAAACCTAAAACCTAAATGTATTCTCAAATCCCTAAACCTAAACCTACACCTAATCCTAATCTCAACTCCCTAACCTAAACCTAAACCTAAACTTGAAAACCCAAGCCTAAACTTCGAACCCGAACCCGAACTCGAACCCCAATTCCTAAACCTAAACCTAAACCAATTCTCAATTCCTAAACCTATACCTTATAACCTAAACATAAACTTTGAACCTAAAACTAAACCCGATTCCATAAACCTAAACCCAAACCAATTCTCAATTCCTTAAACCTATACCTTATAACCTAAACCTAAACCTTAACCTAAACCTATAACCTTAACCTAAACCAAAACCTATGACCTAAAACCTAAACCTAAACCTTATAACCTAAACTTATAACCTATTACCTACCATTCACCTAAACCTAAATCCTAAACCTTAACCTATAACCTAAGATCTAAACCTAAACCTAAAACCTAAATGTATTCTCAAATCCCTAAACCTAAACCTATACCTAATCGTAATCTCAACTCCTAACCTAAACCTAAACCTAAACTTGAAAACCCAAGCCTAAACCCGATCCCGAACCCGAACCCGATTCCCTAAACCTAAACCTAAACCAATTCTCAATTCTCTAAACCTATACCTTATAACCTAAACCTAAACTCCAACCTAAAAACTAAACCCGATTCCCTAAACCTAAAAATGAAAAACCCAAGCCTAAACCCGATCCCGAACCAAACTCGATTTCTAAACCTAAACCTTAACCTATTCTCAAATCCCTAAACCTAAACCTACACCAAATCCTAATCTCAACTCTCTAACCTAAACCTAAACCTGAACTTGAAAACCCAAAATCCCGAACCCGAACCCGAACCCAGTTTCCTAAACCTAAACCTTAACCTATTCTCAATTCCCAAAGCTATAACCTATACCCCGAACCTAAACCTATAACCTTAACCTATAACCTAAACAACAAAGCTAAAACCTAAACTTAAAAACCTAAACTTATAATCTAAAACCTAAACTAAGCCTAAAACCTAAATGTATTCTCAAATCCCTAAACTTAAACCTAATCCCAATCCCAATCTCATGTCCCCAAACCTAAACCTAAACCTAAACTTCAAAACCCGATCCCAAAACAGAACCCGATTTCCTAAACATAAACCTTAACCTATTCTCAAATCCTTAAACCTAAACCTACACCAAATCCCAATCTCAACTCCCTAACCTAAACCTAAACCTAAACATGAAAACCCAAGCCTAAACCCGATCCCGAACTAAACCCGATTTCCTAAACCTAAACCTTAACCTATTCTCAATTCCCAAAGCTATAACCTATAACCTATAACCTATAACCTAAAGCTAAACCCAACCTAAACCTATAACCTTAACATAAACCCAAAACCTAAACCTTAACCTAAACCAAAACCTATAACCTTAACCTAAACCAAAACCTCAGTAACCTAAACCTTAACCTAAACTTATAACCTTAACCTAAAGCTAAAACCAAAACCTAAACCTATAACCTAAACCTATAAACTAAAACCTAAACCTAAACCTAAACCAAAACCTATAACCTTAACAAAACAAAAACCTATAACCTAAACCTTAACCTATAACATATAACCTAAACTTATAACCTTAACCTAAACCTAAACCAAAACCTAAACCTATAAGCTAAAACCTAAACCTAAACCTAAAACCTAAATGTATTCTCAAATTCCTAAACCTAAACCTAATCTCAATCCCAATCTCAACTCCCCAACCTAAACCTAAACTTCAAAACCGATCCAGAACCCAAACCCGATTTCCTAAACCTAAACCTTAACCTATTCTCAAATCCCTAAACCTAAACCTACACCAAATCCCAATCTCAACTCTCTAACCTAAACCTAAACCTAAACATGAAAACCCAAGCCTAAACCCGATCCCGAACCCGAACTTGATTTCCTAAACCTAAACCTTAACCTATTCTCAAATCCTAGAAGATATAACCTATAACCTAAACCTAAACCTAACCTAAACCTATAACCTTAACCTATAACCTTAACATAAACCCAAAACCTAAACCTTAACCTAAACTAAAACCTATAACCTTAATCTAAACCAAAACACTCGTAACCTAAACCTCAACCTAAACTTATACCCTTAACCTAAACCTAAAACCAAAACCTAAACCTATAACCTAAACCTATAAACTAAAACCTAAACATAAACAAAAACCTATAACCTTAACCAAAAAACAAAAACCTATAACCTAAACCTAAACCTTAACCTATAACCTAAACTTATAACCTTAACCTAAACCTAGAACCAAAACCTAAATCTATAAGCTAAAACCTAAACCTAAACCTATACCTAAACCTTAACCTATTCTCAAATCCCTAAACCTAAACCTACACCTTATCCCAATCTCAACTCACTAACCTAAACCTAAATCTAAACTTGAAAACCCAAGCCTAAACCCGATCCCGAACCCAAACCCGATTTCATAAACCTAAACCTTAACCTATTTTCAATTCCCAAAGCTATAACCTATAACCTAAACCTAAACCTAAACCTAACCTAAACCTATAACCTTAACATAAAACCCAAAACCTAAACCTTAACCTAAACCAAAGCCTATAACCTTAACCTAAACCAAAACCTATGACCTATAACCTAAACCTATAAACTAAAACCGCTACCTAAACCTAAACCTAAACCTAAACCAAAACCTATAACCTCAACCTAAACAAAACCTATAACCTATACCTTAACCTATAACCTAAACCTAAAACCAAAACCTAAACCTAAACCTATACCTAAACATTAACCTATTCTCAAATCCCTAAACCTAAACCTACACCTAATCCCAATCTCAACTCCCTAACCTAAACCTAAACCTAAACCTAAACATGAAAACCCAAGCCTAAACCAGATCCCGAACCCGAACCCGATTACCTAAACCTAAACCTTAACCAATTCTCAATTCCCTAAACCTATAGCTTATAACCTAAACCTTAACCTTAACCTAAAATAAAACCTAAACCTATAACCTAAACCTAAACCAAAACCTAAACTTATAACCTATAACCTAACAAGAACCTAAAACCTAAAACCTAAACCTTAACCTATAACCTAAACCTAAACCTAAACCTAAAACCTAAAACCTAAATGTATTCTCAAATCCCTAAACCTAAACCTACACCTACACCTAATCCTAATCTCAACTCCCTAACCTTAACCTAAGCTTAAACTTGAAAACCCAAACCTAAACCCAATCCCGAATCCAAACCCGATTTCCTAAACCCTAAACCCTAAACCTATTCTCAATTCCCAAAACCTATACTTATAACCTAAACCTAAACCTAAACCTAAACCTAAACCTGGAGGAGCTGGCGAGGCAGAGGGAGGAGCAGGAAAGGTAGAGGGAGGAGCAGGAGAGGAGGATAGAGGATCAGCTGGCGAGGCAGAGGAGGATGAAGGAGGAGTTGGTGAGGCAGAGGAAGGAGCAGGAGAGGAGGATGGCAGAGATGCGGGTGGAGCATGAGCGACGGATGATGGAGATGTTTCAGGCTTTCGCTGCATGCTTACCCACCGATGCCCCACCACCTCCTTCTTCATCTTTGTAATTTTTTGTTTATTTGTTTATGATGTTAAGTTTATATGTATTTATGCATGAATGAATGTAATACAGATAAGATTGTTTGTGTTTGGATGAATATAGTTTATGTAGTTTGGGTTTAGATGGATGTGAATGTGAATATGATGAAATGTGTATATCAGGATGAATATGATGGAATATATTGTTAACAGGTGTATATCAGGAATTTTTACGGATTTTGAGCTGAAATATTTTTTTTAAAAGAACTTTTGGCAACGAAAATTTTCGTTGCTAAAAGATATGTCGGGCTTATTTTTAGAAATAAAATTTTCATTTTCAATAAAGTCTTGTATAGTATTTTTTAGCGACGAACATTTTCGCCTCTAAAACTTTATTTAGTTTGGGTTTAGATGGATGTGAATGTGAATATGATGGAATATACTATTAACAGATGTAAATCAGGAATTTTGTACGGATTTTGAGGTGAAATATTTTTTTTAAAGGAAACTTTTGGCGACGAAAACTTTCGTTGCTAAAAGATATGTCAGTTTATTTTTAGCAGCGAACATTTTCATTGCTAAAAGTCTTGTATAGTATTTTTTAACGACGAACATTTTCGCCGCTAAAACTTTATGTAGTTTGGGTTTAGATGGATGTGAATGTGAATATGATATGATGGAATATATTGTTAACCGATGTATATCAGGAATTTTGTACCGATTTTGAGCTGAAATATATTTTTTTTAAAAGAAACGTTTGGCGACGAAAATTTTCATTGTTAAAAGATATGTCAATTTATTTTTAGCAGCAAAACTTTTCGCGGCTAAAAGTCCTGTATAGTATTTTTTAGCGACGAACATTTTCGCCACTTTATGTAGTTTGGGTTTAGTTGGATGTGAATGTGAATATGATGGAATATATTGTTAATAGATGTATATCAGGAATTTCGTATGAATTTTGAGTTAGAATATTTTTTAAAAAAAGAAACTTTTGGCAACGAAAATTTTCGTCGCTAAAAGATATGCTAGTTTAGTTTTAGCAGCGAAAATTTTCGCTGCTAAAAGTTTTGAATAGTGTTTTTTAGCAACAAAAATTTTCGCCGCTAAAAGTTTATGTAGTGAATATGATAAAATGTTGATATCAGGATGAATATGATGAAATTAATTGTTAATAGGTGTATGTCAGAAATTTTGTACGAATTTTAAACTGGAATATTTTTTTTTTAAAAGATATGTTAGTTTATTTTTTGCAGCGAAAATATTCGCTACTAGAAGTCTTATAAGGTACAAGACTTTTAGCAACGAAACTTTTCGCCGCTAAAAGTCTTGTACCTTACAAGACTTCTAACAGCGAATATTTTTGCCGCTGAAAGTTTAAGAAAATGTTCCGAGTTTTTAGCGACGAAAATTTTCGTCGCTAAAGGTCTCATATAGTATTTTTAGCTGCGAAAATTTTTGCAGCTAAAAGAAATTGATTCCACTACAGTGAAAAATGTTTGGAGTATTTAGCAACGAAAATTTCTGTTGCTAAAAGTCTAATGTCCTATTTTTAGCTACGAAAATTTTCGTCGCTAAAAGTAAGATTTTAGCGACGAAAAGTAGTTTCGTCGTTAAAAATGACTTTTAGCGACGAAAAGTAGTTTCGTCGCTAAAAGTTTTGTCGCTAAAAACCCTCTTTTTTGTAGTGTATATAGTCAGTAACTCAAGCTCGTCTAAGTTATCATGCTATATGGTCCAAACTAATGAATCTGATCTATGGCATAAACGCCTAGGACATGTACGCTATCGTAATCTCTATAGATTGAGCAAAGGTGAAGTAATACGTAGTCTACCCAAGTTAAAGAAAATGGATAAAATCTATGGTGATTGTCATATTAGAAAATAAACTAGAAGTGCTCACAAGAAAGTGAACTCTAGTGCCACATCCAAACCTCTTGAGCTCCTCCGCATGATCTAGTTGGACCTACTAAAATGGAGAGTTGAGGTGGTAAAAAATATATTTTGGTAATAGTAGATGATTTTACCAGGTTTACATGGGTAGTTTTCATGAGAGAGAAATCTGAAACTCTCGATGAAGTAAAAAGGGTACTAAAGCATATTCAAACTGAGAAGGAATTACCAGTTATTAAAATATGAAGTGATCATGGTTCCGAATTTGATAATAACAGCTTTGAGAAGTTCTGTAGCGATCACGGGATATCGCATGAATTTTCTGCTCCTAAGACACCTCAACAGAATAGGGTTGTTGAAAGAAAAAATCGTGTACTTCAAGAGATTGCTAAAGTTATGTTAAATAACATGAAAATTTCTAGAAGTCTTTAAGTTGAAGCTGTGAACACTGCTTGTTATATTTTTAATCGTGTCTATATTAGAAAATCGAATAATAAGATTACATATGAACTGTGGTTTAATAAGAACCAACAGTCAAATATTTTTAAGTGTTTAGTAGCAAATGCTATATTCTACGTGACCGAAAAATTTTGGAAAAATTCAACACTAAAAGTGACGAAGGTATTTTCCTAGGATATGCTCTAAATAGTTGAGCGTATCATGTTCTCAATAAGAGGACTGGTGTAATTAAGGAATCCATTAATGTTGTCATAGATGATCATCTGAATACATCTACCTCTAGTTTAGAAGATGATGAAGTCTCATTATTTGATAAACCAGACTCTTCATCTAGTCAAAATAATGATACTGAACTGCGATCAGTTAAAGACCATCCATCCAATCAAATATTTGAGAATCCTCTCACTGGTGTGCGCATTCATAAATAACTTGAAAACATATGTAACTATGTGTGCTTCACTTTCCAGATTGAGCCGACCAATGTAAAAGAAGCATTTGCTGATGAAAACTGGATTATAGCTATGTAAGATGAACTTAATCAATTTGTTCGAAATGATGTATGACATTTGGTTCCTAGACCTGATGATAAACATATAATTGGAACCAAGTGGATCTTTAAAAATTTCTCTGATGAATTAGGTAACATTATAAGAAATAAGGCGAGACTGCTTGTACAAGGGTATACTCAAATAGAAGGCATCGATTATAATGAAACCTTTGCTCCAGTAGCTTGTCTTAAATTTATCAGACTATTCATATCCATTGCTTATTACAAAAATTTTAAAATCTATCAAATGGATGTCAAGAGTGCATTCTTGAACGGCGATCTGCATGAGGAAATATATATAGAACAACCTAAGGATTTTGAAGGCCCTAAACATACTAACCATGTTTATCATCTGAAAAAGGCACTCTATAGTTTAAAACAAGCTCCGAGGGCATCGTACGAAAAGTTGACTAAGTTTCTACTAAGTCATAACTTTGTAATGGGGAGTGTTGATAAGACACTGTTTGTAAAGAAATATAATGATCACATTCTAATAGTGCAGATATATGTTGATGACATTACTTATGGATTTACTTGTGCTAACATGTCTATTGAGTTTGCAGATTTAATGAAGTTCAAATTTGAAATGAGCATGGTAGGAGAATTGAACTATTTTTTAGGTCTGCAAGTGAAATAGCTTGCTGACGGGATATTTATCTTTCAAACCAAGTATGCTCTAAACTTAGTGAAAAAAAATTAGATTTGAGAGCAGTAAGAACTTCGATACTCCTATGAGTATGACACTTAAACTCTCTAAGGATTCAACAGGTAAAAGTGTAGATCCTAAGTTGTATCGCAGCATGATAGGTAGTTTATTATATTTAATCACAATGACGACGATATTGCATTCAAGATAGAATCATGCTAGATATCAATCGGACCCTAAAGAGTCCCATTTGATTGCTGTAAAGCACATTTTAAGATATATCGCAAGTTTGGCCACACTTGGCCTTTGGTATCCTCATGATACTAATGTTTAACTAGCCGGTTATTCGAATGCTGATTGGACTGGTAATATTGATGATCGCAAGTCTACCAGCGGTGGATGTTTTTATGTCGAGAACTGCCTAGTTTCTTGGCATAGTAAGAAACAGAGTTTTGTGTCTCTTTCCACAGTTGAGGTTGAGTATATTGCAGCCGGTAATGCTTGTACCTAACTTGTATGGATGAAGAGAATGTTAAGTGATTACGGATTTACGCAAAATACTATGATTTTGTATTGTGACAATTCTAACACAATTAACATTTCTAAAAATCCAATTCAGCATTCATGAACTAAGCATATTGACATTAGATATCATTATATTCATGAATTGGTAGAAGACAAGATTATTTCTGTTTATTATATTCAGACTGAAAATCAACTCGCAGACATATTTACAAAATTGCTTGACAGAAACAGGTTTGCTAAGTTGAAATTGGATATGGGTATGTGCAATATGAACTGAAATATTTGTGTTTATTTGTAATATAATGCATGTTTTTATTTTATTTATTTTTATAAATTTTTAAACTTGAAAAATAATGAAAATTGCTAAATTTTTGTGATGCACGACCAGTCGTGGTACGACTGGTCGAGTATGTACTCGACCAGTCAACCCATACGGGTTTGGGGGTTTTTATTACCTAAAAAGCATTCCTTTTTCATTTGTTTCATCTTCCCTAATCAACCCTACCACGACCAGTCGAACCCACCTTTGATTCCTCCATGGTTAGTGCATCTTTTTTTATTTCATTATAGATTTGAGTTCTTTGCACTTCCATTTTCTTATTTTTGTTGTTTATTTCAAGGTTTATGATGGTTTGTTAGGTTTTCTAGCTAAAAACCTGATTTACTTGAAACCCTTCTTTCCTCTTTTGCATTCCTTGTATTCCTTATTTTTCTTGTTACAATGGAGAGTATAAATAAGAATAAAGGTTCTCGTGGTCCTTCTTCTTCTCGTTCCACTCCTATCATGGTGCGCCATTTTCGGTCACCCGAAGAAGATCCCAAGTATGTGCGGGATATTCGCTTACGCAACATGATAGTTGAATGGATGGTTAACACTGATCATTTGGCACCTTTTGGTATTATTCCACTCCTTTAATCTGTAGGATGGGATAACATTTTACATTGGGGCAGTCTGACATACCGTTCCATTGCGCAAGCCATGTTTACTTGCATTACTGACTTCTCTTCTGAGAATCTAACTTTTACAATTACAACAAGAGAAGGTCCTATTGATGTGGACTGTCATTTAATATCTGGATTGATGGATCTTCCAGTTAATGATGACGGTATTCTCATTTCTACTCTTGTAGCAAAACCATCTGAATCTGAGAAAAGATTGCTTAATAGAGTTTTATGTAACATGAATGCGGAATGGAGTTCCGGGAATGCACTCAGTTTCAAATTTATGTTACCCAGATGCAGGGTTCTCCATTGTATATTCATTTCTAATGTCTATCATAGGTTTGGTAACAAGACTAAGCTCACTACTTTGGTCCACATTCTTCACTTTATTGTTACTGGTGTCTCTATGTTTCTTCCATCTCTTATCTGTTACATCATGATTCAGTTCTGTCTCCATCCAAGTCATAGTGATATACCATTTGCCTATCTTATAGCTATCTTAGCCACCCATAGTCTAGTGGCTATGCCCGTTAGAGAAGCTCCCATTAACCATCTTCCCTTCAACAACTCAAACATAAATAAGATGAATTTGAGGTTGGCTCCAGGCCAAGTTGATGTGGGTGTTGGAGGAGCAGCTGAAGCAACTGAAGAGGAGGATGCTTTGCCTCCAGATGATGTCAATATGGATGACATATTTGATGAGATTGAGTCCGACTCTGCGGCTAATCCTGACTTTCAGTCTTCTGACTTTAATGAGCGTCTACGATCCCTTGAGGAAAAGATAGAGGGAATGCATATGTCCCAAGAAACTCAATTTAAATACATGCACAAATATCTTAGGTGCATTAACAAAGGACTACATCAAATAGATCCTTTCATACTTGCTCCTTCCTTTGGTTCAGATTAGTGTTGAATTTCTGATTTGTAATAACTTTTATACTTGGATTTCTCTTAAATCTATATGCTTGGACATGTTTTCTTGTTATTGTGGACATGTTTTAATGATTATCTTGATAATATTTATGTTATCTTGAACTTACTTCTTACTCTCATTACTCATAGTCTTATTATACTCTTATATTTTCATCATTTATATGTTCTTTCCTTTGTCATATTGTGACAAAAAGGGGGAGAATTTGTGTTGGTATGTCTATTTAATGATATTGGATTCTATGGAGTGGAAGATGTGGAGAAGTGATTATTTTTTTTGGATCTGTATTTGTTCACATACAGGTATTACTAATTTCTTCTCTTCTCTTGGATTCTATGGAGTAATGTATTAAGGGGGAGTATTGGTTTGCTGATTTTTGCGGACTAGTTTTTAACTAGTGCTTGATTCGTACTTGATTCTTTATTAATCTAACTGGTGCATGATTCTTTATTGATCTAACTGGTGCATGATTCTTTATTGATCCAACTGGTGCATGATTCCTTGGTCTTGGTTTGTTTTGTCACGAATTTGACAAAGGGGGAGATTGTAAATGCTATCTTAACTAACTACTAGGTTTGTCAAATTTTGTAGTGCCAAAACCTCTTGGAATATGTATCTTGTTTAGCTGTTATTGTAAGATCAACTTTATGTCATCCTTGCCAATCTTGTCTACATTTAAGTACAAGATCAAGAAGTTCAAGTACAAGATCAAGAGGCTCAAGAACAACATCAAGAAGTTTAAGTACTAGATCAAGTCTTCAAGCTTCAACTACTTCAAGAGAATGATATGTGAGGATTCAATCTCATAAATAAGGTTTGTTTGACCCTAGATTGACCTTAAGATAGGTCATACAATTTGCATTTATATCATAAGTCATTTAATAATTTTATAGGTCATTTTTTGACTAGTCATAGTCATGGTTCAACTAGTCTAGACACTGGCTCGACCAGTCTAAGGTTATTGTGGATTTTTTAAAATTTTCTATTGGACTCTCGACCAATCCTGGAGACTGCTTGACCAATCAAGTGAATAGTGCTCGACCGATCGTACAGGCTCGACTCAAAGTCCAGCAAGCATTTCTGGTCCCACTCGACCAATTGAGTGCAGGGCTCGACCAGTCGAGCAGGCCACTCGACCAGTCGAGCAAGCCATTCGACCAATCGAGTAATGATCTTATCTTATTGCACCAGAAATTTTGAAATGTTGTTGGTCCTTCGACCAGTCGAATCGACCACTAGGCCAGTCGAGCGAACAATATTTTTGCCTATAAATTGAGGATGATTTTCAAAGTTTCATAACTCATTCCAAAAGATATTAAAGTCACAACTCTGAGAACTCAGTCCCCATTATTGTGAAGTTATTGTGAGGTATTTATAAATTATTTTAATAGCTTTTTAGTTATTCAATTCTTTGATCTCTTGATTCCATTCTATTTGATATTAAAGGGGAATTTTGAATTTAACCCTTTGTGAGATCTAAGAAGTTAAATCCAAAGTAGCCTAAGGTTGGATTTAAATTAAAATTCGTTTAGACCTAGAACCGTATCATTTGAGAGATTGAACATTGAACATTGAACATTCTACGTCTCCAAAGAAGCGGTTCTACCAGGCTACAATGAAGTACTTTCTTCAAATAAGTATAATTTCAATTTTCTATATTTGGTTTGTAAGATTGCTAGAAAATGTTTCTTTTGGTTTTGACTAAGATAGCCAGAAAATCTCAATGAGTGGGGTTTTTAATTGTGGTAGCCCTTTGAAAACACAATTGTGAAGGTTTTGGGTGAACCTTGGAAAACCTATTTCATAGTGAAAGCTAATATCATGTGGGTGAGCATATTGGGAGTGGAGTAGTTGTGTGGCTGTTTTCTAATAGTTAGTGTACACATAAGCGAATCACTATAATTATTGGAGTTGTGGTGAATGTTTATTATTGTGCATTTGTGTTGAATGATTGTAATTTATTTTCTGCACATGTGGTGAATGTTGTAATAACAGCAGATATTTATTTCTGATTTATTCTTTATTCCTCTGTATTCATTTGGGACTTTGATACACAGACCATTCTAGAAATCAGGTTGTCCTACCATAAGCTTTTGGTTTTTGGTGTAAGGTTGTCCTTAGAACAACATCTATATCAACCTCTTAATAATTGTGCATTTGAGGTTACTATTTATTTCTACTATTTAGAATTGATAAGTGTTATCTTTTTTCTAGTTCTTTCTTAATTTCGTATTTAAATTTTAATTTGGCATAGTCCTATTCCCCCCCTAAGACTCTTAACTCGGCCTTTTCAACTGTAGTCTAGTGAGTATGTGGATTCCGCTTGTTATCCAAATAGGACCCTAATATATGAAAATTCTTTTTCAATAGTGTTCGTGGAAATAATCATTGGATAATTATTTTTCCATATTTTCCGATCGGATTCCTTGTATCCAAACATGCCCTTAAATGTTTTGAAATGGTTAATGAATCATTTCACTTCTTTAGGTTACAATTGAAGGGAAGAAACTAGAAAAATAAACATTAAAAAAATAAAAGAGGAAAAAGATAATAGATGCATTTAGATGCACTCTTCATGAACATCGACACCATTAGTTTGGCAGAACGGGTCCATGTCCAAACACCCAAGCATTATGCAGCTGGTCATCAATGATGTAGGAACAGCATTAGGTGTGGGTCATAACTAAAAATCATCATGCTTCCAACCAAAACTTCCTAAAAAAGGCTCTACTCGAACTACTATGCAGAGTTCACATATTAAATTTTCTTATTCGATGATTCAATTACATTCTCAAAACAAACACAGTCAACAACAACAATACAATTCCCACAAAAACTGTCCTAACCATGTCTTTCCCTGTTCAGTAGCCATGTTATCTTCCAAAGTGAAATAGGCTACCGAATACAATCTCAACCTTCAATTTTGCTTCTTCAGGGTTAACATGGCATCACAATCCGTCAGCATGTAGTTCATAAAGGATAACCTGAATCAAGTCATTTTGATGCAAGCCCGAAACAACCCAATACAGGGTAATGCAATCCAGTTTTTTCAATCCTTGCTATGTACATCTGGTCATGAATGATATGCATGCACTATTATCAATATTCCTAAAGTGGGCCACATATGACATCTGAGTACAGAAAAAAAGGATTTGAATGGTTCACATCATTCAAATGAGTAGGTATACTGAGATGGCATTTTGAAAAATCTATGTTTGCATAATCGAAATCAATACAGAAACAGTTTACAAACTACTCAATCCACAGTAACAGTAAGTTTTAGATTGCCTATGAAACTAAAAAGTGCATGTCAACCCTAAAAAGGGTTTCGACAATGTAAATCCCTAAAAAGGGATTTGACAATGCATATTCCTAATTAGGTATTCTAAATTGCAGAAAGCAACAGCAAGAAGGAAAAATCCTTACATCATACCTGAGAATCCGAGATTCAAGAGCAATGGAAGGCCGAACTGCAACAAGGGCCTAAGAGATAGAGAGAGAGAAAGAGAGGGATAGAGATAGTGAGAGGGAGAGGGAGAGCGAGCGGAGAGGGAAAGGGAGAGCGAGAGGGAGAGACAGAGAGAGGAGAGTGCGTGAGAGGGAGAGAGGGAGATGGAGATGGAGATGGAGACGCAAAGAGAGAGGGTGAGGGAGAGGAAGAGGGAGGGAGTGCATAAGAGGGAGAGGGAGCGGTAGAGAGAGGGAGAGCGAGAGGTGGAGAGAGAGAGAGAGTCGGTGCCGTTTAAGAGAGGGTTAGGGCTTTATATACAAATATATATATATATATGTATGTATATATATATATATATGTATGTATATATATATATATGAACCCTTTGTCATTATGGCTACAAACAATTCTAAAGCGTTAACGATGGTTAAAACGCGGCCGCCAACAAAGGGTAGCCCCATCGGTCGGCTAAGGCTCGTTTTCTTGTAGTGACAGGAGGTGTCGGTAGGCAATCCGCCTCCGATTACGTTGCTCCTCTTTCTTTCAGGTCGGGTGGTCCATTTGGGACAAGCTGTGCATAGCCCTATAGCATGGAGCCCGCTGTGACCCAAAGCTCGTGGTGCCCACTACAATGTCTGTGTGACGTCCATCAGTTTTGCCGCCTCAATCTAGGATGCGAGCCAAAATCAAGGCGGATACAAAACTCAAGTGGGCCACACTAACAGGAAAAGTGGGATAAACATCGACCACTGAAACCTTTCAATGGGGGTGATCAAACCCTACTGTTTTCTATAGTGTTACGTGAGCTTTGTATCTTATTTGTTGCTGGGTTCACACCCTAAAATGACCCAGAGATGCTGATGGATGGAGTGGATGTCACATGAACATGACAGTAGGTTGGCTTACCCAGACTTTATTTCACAGGTTACATGCAACTAGAGCTGGGCATCGGATCAAATTGGGTCCAACTCGATTCGGTCCGAGATCTACATGGGCTTACCCAAACTCGATCCGATCCGAGACTGAGTTCGGGACATCTGACTCGAACCGATCCGATGCATAGTTGGCCTGACCTTAACCAAGTCCAACTCAGTCAAGGAAATCAAGTCGGATCGGGTTGGGTCTGTTTGTCAAACTATGAGGTATGTGTAAGCATTATAAGAGACAAGATAAGAGATAAACCAGATTATAAACCAGTAGAAATTGTGAATGACATATATCGGGAGTACGGAGTCAATCTGAAGTATCATCAGGCATGGTGTGGGAAGGAGATAGCCCAAGAGCAGCTTCAAGACTCCTGCACGGAGGCGTATAATCAATTACCTTAGTTGTGCGAGAGCATAAGGAGGCAAATTCGGGCAGTCATGTAACTTTGATAACGACGGACTAATCGAGGTTTCACTGCCTTTTTATCTCTTTCCATGCTTCGCAGCATGGTTTCGAGAATGGTTGTCGCCCCCTCATTCTTCTCGATGGGAGATCTCTAAGAGATAAATGCCAAGGGGCATTATTAGTTGCGGCATCAGTCGATGGGGATGATGCTATCTTTCCCATCACCTTTACTTTAGTGGATTCTAAGTCTTACAGTAGTTGGCATTGGTTTTTGGACAAATTGAAATTGACAATGTCGATGAATCAGACCATAACGTTTGTATCCAATACACGTAATGGTTTGGAGGAGGCCATGCCGCAGGTTTTCAAGGACAACTATCATGCCTACTCTCTACATCACCTTACCGAGGACTTCAAGCGGGTGTTGGTGGGCCCATCGCAAATGGTGAAGGATGCACTGGTCAATGAGTTTAAACAGGCTGCTTATTCATGCAACATTAACGATTTCAATGCTTGCATTGAGACCATCCAAAATGCTTCGCATGATGCTGCTGCATGGATCTTGGAAAGCAAACATGAACATTAGTCGAATGCATTCTCTAGAGGCTCGCGATAAAACCATTTGAGCTTTAAATATGATTCATTTTTTTTCAAATGCTCTAAAATGATCACAAAAAATGGATAAACGGTATGGATATAATAAATACATCATTGTGGGGCTACGTAATTTTGATCTCATTTGAGTCGTTCGTACAACTCAGAGCTTGAGGTGCGTCTCCACTCGTCTTTGCAAGACAGCTGCTGTGTTGACGTGCTATGCACGAAATGCTTACAAACTACAGCTATGTTGGCGTGCATAACACGATATTGCATTACGTGTGGGCTCTTATCGTATTAAGTAAACTCAGTTGGGGCCCACCGTGAATGCATGTGGTTTATCCACGCCATCCATTCATTTTTCCAAATCATTTTAGTGGTTGGACCCAAAATTGATGCATATCCAAAGCTCGAGTGGACCATACCACAAGAAAAAGTAGAAGTATTAATTTCCACCATTGAAAATTTTATAAGGCCCCAGTGATGTTTATTTGTCATCCAACCTGTTCATAAGATAAATATATGTGATAAATATCCATAAGAATCACTCCAGATCGAATCGAATAAGATCCATTGGTTTGGATTTCGGTTCAGATTGGTTCGAATTGACCATGATTTGAACTCGATCTGAAAAACTGTCGGATCTGAATGGCCTTACTCGATCCGCACCGATCCAGGCCGTCAGTTCGGTTCGGTTCGAATCAGGTTGGATCCACTAGATTGGATCAGACATGCCCAACTCTACATGTAACTCATGTCCATCCCTCTGTATGTAATAGCATAGAACATCGATTAGCTACCGACAGGTTGAGTAGCGATACTCGCTATTGAAATGACGTCACCAAGTTCAGTGAGCCCCACAATGATGTATGTGTTGTATCTTCACTGTCCATCCATTTGTAGAGATTATTTTAAGTCATGAGCCAAAGAATGAGGCAGATAAAAATCTGTAGTGGACCCCACCACATGAAATAGTGGAGAGAGTGACGCCCACCGTTAAAACCTTCCTAATGTCCACCGTGATGTTTATTTGAGATCAAACCTGTTCATAAGTTAACAAAGACATTAAAGAAAAGGAAATAACAAATATTAGCTTGATCTAAATCTTCCGTGGCCTTTAAAAATTTTTAATGGTGGGTGTCACTCCCTCCGCTGTTTTCTGTGGTGGGGTCCACTCGAGATTTGGATTTTACTCATTCTTTGGCTCATGCCCTAAAATTATCTCTCTATATGGATGGATGGTGTGGATACAAAACATACATCATGGTGGGACCCACATAACTTGGTGACGTCACTTCAGCAGCGAGTCTTGCTGCACAACATGTCAGTAGCTAATCGGCATCCAATAGCCTACCAGAACCCACGTGCTATGAAAGAGTTGGAAGCGGATTGGTTGGTGAACCTCATTAGCCTATCGAGAAATTTGGGACTGTGGACCCCACCTTTTATCCAGCTGTTTTTATGAAACAATACAAACTTTGTTTGGGAACTTAGACCTGCTCGTACGGACAGCGAATTTTAAGACAAAAATACCCCTCCTTTCACGGAAACGGATTAGGTACTCCGCCTGGCACCAGCCAATGGTGGATGGTCTGTGGTCTGTGCACCCCACCATGATGTATGCTTTTCATCCATGCCATCCATATATTTTTCCACATCATTTTATGATATGAGATGAAAAATGAGGTATATCCAAATCTCAAGTGTACCACATTATAGGAAACAGTGTTGAATGAGCGTCAACCATTAGAAACCTTTAGCGGGCCCACTGTGATGTTTGTGAGAAATCCTCCCCGTCTAAGTTCATTCATAGGGTTACAAAGACCTAGATGAAGAGGAAAAACAAATTTCATAATGATCCAAAACTTCTGTAACCCCTAAAAGGGTTTCAATGGTAGACGTTCAATTCCCCATTGCCTTTTACAATGTGGTCTACTTGATAGTTAGATCTCTCTTATTTTTCATCTCAAGTCTTAATATGAGCTTGTCAAATAGATGGACGGTTTGGATATAACACAGACATCATGATGGGACCCACAAAAGCAACACAGCAAAAAAAAAACACACACAGACTGTCGCGGCACTGCCGCCTGTCTGGCTACGATTATAGCTACAGTTATAATCCGTAGCCATAGTGTATAAAAAATTGTAGGATTTTTTAGGCAAACTTGTTGGACAGTTCTGGACTTTTTCAATAATATCAAAAAACCTTAGATATATCGAAGTTGCGGTTATGGCTACGGTTATAATCCGTAGCTATAGGATCCTATTGACCCTAACTCACTGGCTTCTTCTTTTCTCATTGTAATCCCCACGGCATTTCGTGGGTCTCATTATGAGGTATGTGTTATATCCAAACCGTCCATCTATTTGGCGAGCTTGTATTAAGGCTTGAGATGAAAAATAAGACAGATCTAACAATCAAGTGGACCACACTGTAAAAGGCAGTGGAGGATTGAATGTCTACTATCGAAAGGGTCATAGAAGTTTTGGATCATTATGAAATTTGTTTTTCCTCTTCATCCAGGTCTTTATGACCTTATGAATAGATTAGATGGAAAATATATATTATGGTGGGCCCTAGAAAATTTTTAACGGTGAAAATCAATTTTCCTACTGCTCTTTGTGGTGTGGTCTAGTTGATTTTTGGATATGATTCTTTATATATATATATATAATGCTCCCAAATGATCTCGAAATATCGATGAACGTTGTGGATATAATAAATACATAACTGTGAGGCCCATGTAACTTTGATCTCCTTTGAGCGGGGCGAACATGAAAATTAAGTAGGGCAAATTAGAAATTGAGCGGGGCAAACATGAAATTGAGCGGGGCAAATTGAAAATTGAGCGGGGCAAACATGAAATTGAGCAGGGCAAATTGAAAATTGAGCAGGGCAAACATGAAATTGAGCGGGGAAAACTAGAAATTGAGCGGGGCAAACATGAAATTGAGCGGGGCAAACTAGAAATTGAGCGGGGCAAACTGAAAATTGAGCGGGGCAAACTAGAAATTGAGCAGAGCAAACCGGAAATTGAGCAGGACAAACTAAAAATTAAGCGAGGCAAACATGAAATTCAGCGTGCTTACGAGTGTAGATGATAAACAGAGATTTTAGTAAGGAAAATGGGAAGAAAAACGTGCTTACGAGTATTTTTCTTTAAAATGGAGTGAGAAAAGCATGTGTTTTGAAGAGCAGGGGTATTTCATTTTTGCCCGTTCAATTTTTAGTTTGGCCCTCTCAATTTCCAGTTTCCTTCGCTCAATTTCATGTTTGCCCTGCTCATTTTCTAGTTTGCCTTGCTCAATTTTCAGTTTCCCCCACTAAATTTCCAGTTTGCCCCGCTCAATTTCATGTTTACCCCACTCAATTTCTTTCTGACCTTATCGACAAGATGAATTGCAAATAAAAATTTCAGTGGCCCACGAGATGTTTTTAATGGTGGGTATTCAATCACCACTGTTTCCTATAGTGTGGTCCACCTAAGGTTTAGATCTACTTCATTTTTTGAAGCATGCCTTAAAATGAAATTGAGCGAGGCAAACTAGAAATTGAGCGGGGCAAACATGAAATTGAATGGGGCCAACGAGAAATTCAGCAGGGCAAACATGAAATTCAGCGGGGCAAATATGAAATTCAGTGGGGCAAACATGAATTTCAGTGGGGCAAACATGAAATTCAGCGGGGCAAACATGAAATTCAGCGGGGCAAACATGAAATTGAGTGGGGCAAATTAGAAATTGAGCGGGGCAAACTAGAAATTCAGCGGGGCAAACATGAAATTCAGTGGGGCAAACATGAAATTGAGCAGGGCAAAAATGAGGGCTGTGTTAGGGACCAAATGCATTTTATATAGGGGAGTGGCTATGGGAGAGAGAGTTCTGTGGGTCTTATCATGGGGTATGTGCTATATCCAGATCGTACATCCATTTGGGAAGCTTGTCTTAAGGCTTGAGATGAAAAATAAGACAGATTTAACTATCAAGTGACCACACTGCAAAAACCAGTAGAGGATTAAACGTCTACCATTGAAACCCTTTTTGGGGTCACAGAAGTTTTGGATCAATATGAAATTTGTTTTTACTCTTCATTCAGGTGTCGTGACCTTATAAAAAGATCGGATGTAAAATAAACATTATGGTGGCCCTACAAATTGTTTAATGGTGAAAATCATTATTGCTACTACTATTTATGGTGTGGTTGAGATGATCTTTGGATATGATTTAGTTTTTGGATAATGCTCTAAAATAATCTAGATATAATAAATACATCACTATGTGGCTATGTAACTTTGATCTCCTTTGAACCGTGAGTACAACTTGGAGATCGAGGAGCATTAGTGCACCTCTTCCAACGACATGTACCTACAGCAATTGTACACCAACCAATCAGCTTCCCTCTCTGGCACAACACACGGTCATTTGAGGCACTGACATATTAAGAAAGCCTAACGGTGTATTAGGTACTGCCCTGCCAGTTCTGAGCTCTAGACAATCTAGCGCTCCTAGGCCTAACATGTTTATTTGTCATTTAACTGGTTCATAAGGTCTCTTAAACATTAATGAAGGGAAAACACAAATATATTTTGTTTCCCACCGTTTGCCCCGGTGAATTTCATATTTGCCCTGCTCAATTTCATGTTTGCACCGCTGAATTTCGTGTTTTCCCTGCTCAATTTCATGTTTGCCCTGCTGAAATTCATGTTTGCCCTACTGAATTTCTAGTTTGCCCCAATCAATTTCATGTTTGCCCCACTGAATTTCTTGTTGGCCCCACTGAATTTTTAGTTTGCCCCGCTCAATTTCTAGTTTGCCCCGCTGTTTTCGTGTTTGCCCCGCTTAATTTCATGTTTATCCCACTGAAATTCATGTTTGCCCCACTCAATTTCTCGTTGGCCCCACTCAATTTCATGTTTACCCTGCTCAATTTCTCGTTGGCCCCCCTCAATTTCATGTTTGCCCTGCCTAATTTCTAGTTTGCTCCGCTCAATTTCATTTTTGCCCCACTGGATTTCCAGTTTGACCACGAAGTGATTGAAATTAACCACGAATTGAATGAAATGGATTTTCGACCATCGACCCGATGGAATCTTGGAAACTAACTAGGTTTGTTGGCTAAATTAGCTTCTCCTACCCCAAAATCATATGTGGTACATTAAGTAAATCATTTTAGTTTAGGAGATATGCTTATTGAATAAATAGACAAAGAAATGAATTAAAAGAGAGAAAAAAAATTTATATGCTTATATATACATATTTATATAAATATGTATTAGAGAAAAATATAGGTAGAATAAAGTTCTCCATGTAAAAAAGAAATTTTTTTAAAAAAATGCACAGATTGCAATGGAATACTGTTATGGCTACGGTTATAATCCGTAGCCATAGGGAAAACTACTGGATTTTTTAGGCAAACTCGGTGGCCAATTCTGGACGTTTTTCGATATATCGAAAGGCCTTCGATACACATTGAAAAAGCAGGGGCTACGGCTATAGATACGGTTATAATCCGTAGCTATAGAAAACACCGTAGCCATAGGTTCCCAGTTTTTTTAATTTTTTTTTATTGCTGTTGTAATCCCCACCGCCTTTTGTGGGTCCCATCATGAGGTCTGTGTTATATCCAAACCATCCATCTATTTGGCGAGCTCATATTAAGCTTGAGACCTAAAATAAGACAGATCTAACTGTCAAGTGGACCACACTGTAAAAGGCAGTGGGGAATTGAACGTCTACCATTGAAATCCTTTTAGGGGTTACAGAAGTTTTAGATCATTATGAATTTTTTTTATTTTTTTTTTCCTCTTCATCCAGGCCTTTGTGACCTTATGAATAGATTGGATGGAAAATAAATGTTATGGATGGAAAATAAATGTTATGGTGGGCCCTACAAAATCAGTTTTCTTGCTGCTCTTTTTGTTGTGGTCCAGTTGATCTTTAGATATGATTTTTTTTTTTTTTTGGATAATGCTCCGAAATGATCTCGAAATATGGATGAACGTTGTGGATATAATAAATACATAGTTGTGGGGCCATGTAACTTTGAGACCCACAGAACTGATGAGAGGAACACCAGCCAATCCGCTTCTGAAAGAGTTGAGGTGCAGGATCGAAAATGGGTACATCCCGACGCGGATTGCGAACGTGCAGTTTTGTGGGCGCGTCGACTGTGATGTATCAGTTTATCCACGCTGTGTATCCCTCCTACTAGATCACGTATAAAATGAGGTAGATCTAGAGCTCATTCAACTATCATTTTAGGGCATGTTTGATTTTCCGGTGAAATGGTAAATGTCGTGTAAAAAAGTAATAATTACTTCCCCATACATTTACAACTTACTTGATATGACCACTTACTTTTTGACACAAAAACCAAGAATATTACAAAATATCTGTGGGTCCCACTGTGATGTATTTCGCTTATCCACACCGTTCATCCATTATTGCAGTTGAATTCATATCATGAGTAAAAAATTGAGGCATATCTAATACTCAATTGGACCACGTCATACAAAAAAGGGAATCGAATGCTTACCGCTAAAAATTTTATGGGGCCACTGTTTCTTTTGGGGTGGGCCACTTGAGTGTTCGATCTGCTTCATTTTTTGTCTCATGCTCCAAAATATTGTAATAAAACAGACGGACTGAATGGACATATCATACGCATTACCTTACAGTTCAAAAATTAAAACTACATCTGTTAAACTAATTTCACGGGCACAAACTCCTATGAGTTTTCAAACGCAGTGAAATCGTAATAATTACCATTTCCCTTGCATTTACCATTTCTCTGAAAAACAAACAGGCCTAATGCTTTGCACATTTAATGCAACCCAAGATTATTATTTGTTGTGGTCCACTTGAGCGTTGGATCTGCCTCATTTTTTTACACAAACCTTAAAATGAACGAATAAGAGATATGAACGGCTTGGATAAACCTATACATCACAGTGGGCCTGCCCACAAACTGTCTGATCGTGGATAGAGATGGGCGGGGTAAGATGCAATCGGCGTCCAGATCTATCTCCCCATCAATGAGAAATTTAGGACTGTGAACCCCACCTTTTATCCAGCTATTTTTATAACTTTGTTTTGCAACTTAGACCTGCACATGTGGAGACCGAATTTCAGGATAAAAATACCCCTCCTTTTCACAGAAACGGATTGGGTACTCCCCCTGCCACCAGCCAATGGCGGATGGTTGGTGGTCTGTGCCCCCCACCATGATGTATTCTTTTCATCCATGTCGTCCATATATTTTTTCACATTATTTTATGACACGAGACCAAAAATGAGTTATATCCAAATCTCAAGTGTACCACATTACTGGAAACAGTGTTGAATGAGCGTCGACCATTAAAAACTTTTTGGGGGCCCATTGTGATGTTTGTGAGAAATCCTCCCCGTCTAAGTTCATTCATAGGGTTAAAAAGACCTGGATGAAGAGGAAAAACAAATTTCATAATGATCCAAAACTTCTATAACGACTAAAAGGGTTTCAATGGTAGACGTTCAATTCCCCATTGCCTTTTATAGTGTGGTATACTTGATAGTTAGATCTATCTTATTTTTCGTCTTAAGCCTTAATATGAGCTCGCCAAATAGATGGACGGTTTGGATATAACAAAGACCTCATGATAGGACCCACAAAAGGCGGTGGGGATTACAACAGCAAAAAAATAAAAAAAAGCCTTGGCTACGGTGTTTTCTATGGCTATGGATTAAAACCGTAGCTATTTCTCGATATGTCGAAAAAGGTCTACACTATCTAGCGAGTTTGCCTTCAAATTCTAGCAATTTTCAATACATATAACTACGGATTATAACCGTAGCCATAACTGTAGTCTGTGCCAGTCAATGCAAATTTTTTTTATTTTTTATTTTTCATGGAAAACTTTATTATTCCTACAATTTTCTCTAATACATATTTATATAAATATGTATATATAAGCATATATTTTTTTTTCTCTCTTTTTTCATTTCTTTCTTTATTCATTTAACAAGAATATCTTCTAAACCAAAATTAGTTACTTAACGTACCCTATATGATTTTGGGGTAGGAGAAGCTACTTTAGCCAACCAACCTGGTTATTTTTCAATATTCCATTAGGTCGATGGTCGAAAATCCATTTCATTCACTTCGCGGTTAATTTCATTCATTTCATTTACTTTGGAATCAATTCCATTCATTTCACGGTCAATCCCAGCGATTCTCCTTCACTCCACAATCAATTTCATGCATTTCACGGTCAATTTCATGTTTTCCCTACTCAATTTCATGTTTGCCCCACTCAATTTCTAGTTTGCCCCGCTCAATTTCATGTTTACCCCGCTGAAATTCATGTTTTCCTCGCTAAATTTCTAGTTCACCCCGCTCAATTTCATGTTTGCCCTGCTGAATTTCTAGTTTGCCTGGCTCAATTTCATGTGTACCTCGCTGAATTTCTAGTTTGCCCCGCTGAATTTCATGTTTGCCTCGCTGAATCTCTAGTTTGCCCTGCTCAATTTCTAGTTTGCCCCGCTGAAATTCATGTTTGCCCGCTCAATTTCTAGTTTGCTCTGCTCAATTTCATGTTTGCCCTGCTCAATTTCATGTTTGCCTCGTTGAAATTCATGTTTGCCCCGCTCAATTTCACGTTTGCCCCGCTCAATTTCTAGTTTGCCCCGCTGAAATTCATGTTTGCCCCGCTCAATTTCATATTTGCCCTGCTCAATTTCTAATTTGCCCCACTCAATTTTATGTTTGCCCCGTTGAGTTTCTAGTTTGCCCCACTTAATTTCATGTTTGCCTCGCTGAAATTTATGTTTGCCCCTCTGAATTTCTAGTTTACCCCACTCAATTTCATGTTTGCCCCGCTTAATTTCTAGTTTACCCCGCTCAATTTCATGTTTGCCCCGCTAAGTTTCTAGTTTGCCCCACTCAATTTCATGTTTGCCCACTGAATTTCTAGTTTTCCCCGCTCAATTTCATGCTTGCCCCGCTAAAATTCATGTTTGCTCTGCTGAATTTCTAGTTTGTTCTGCTCAATTTCATATTTGCCCCATTGAAATTCATGTTTGCCCCATTAAATATCTAGTTTACCCCGCTAAATTTCTAGTTTGCCCTACTGAATTTCATGTTTGCCCTGTTCGATTTCCAGTTTGGTCCGCTCAATTTCCAGTTTGTCCCACTCAATTTCCAATTTGACTGCGAAGTAATTGAAATTAACCACGAAGTGAATGAAATGGAATTTCCACCATTGACCCGATGGAATCTTGGAAAACAACTAGGTTGGTTGGCTAAATTAGCTTCTCAAGCTTGACTGACTTCATGACTTGAACTTTCCATCTTGGTCCACATTAGATGGACTACAACATAAGCCGTTTTATCTAAACGAAATTTGACAAACAACGGTTTGCTTTATACAATATAGCACTTACAGATTAGAACTAGAACTTAGATCTACTTAACTAATAAGTTCTAGATATAGAGATCAATGGTGAATAACTATCAATGATAATGGAAACTAGAGCACCAAGGATCCACTCATAGCTATCTTAATACTACTTGATTCAATTGATAACACGACTGAAATCGAAGTCCTATCTTATCCAGTCAGATGATAGAGTGGTTAGAACATCATAGATATATCAAAACAGATTCTGAACTTTCATCAGATTGGTTCCCCCGTAAGCACAATGTAATGATCGCAGGGAATTCAAAGCATCTACCATGCCCAGAGTCAATGATAGATCAATGAATTTTATAGATAAAATAATTGCAAAACATGTAAGAATATATTAAAAGCCTTCCTAAGCATCCAATGTGCCCGAAGTTGATAATTGATCAAAGTAAATTGAAAATGCTTTTTCATTCAAATAAAAAACCATGAATCGTTCAAAAAAAAGATCAAATAACTTGAATCAAAATAAAATAAATATTAAAATAAACTACAAGATTCACCTCTTAGCTAACCTAAGACATGATTGAATTAAAACTCTTAAAGAAAACATAAAAACTAACTAAAATTGAAGGATTGAAGAGGAGAGAATGCTCCTTAAAGCACCACAACTCCTTTCTCTACTCATTCTACCCTAATTCGTGCTTAGAAACTCATAAACATCCCTTTAAATAGGCTTGGATTGGATTGACTTTAAAACCGTCTCAATTTACGCAACTATTGCAGCTTCGATGGCATAGAAGTTCCATTGAAGAGTTCGATTCGAGTTTAGAAACGGTTAGCAACTGACTTTTTAAAATCTATGTAAGTCCTCGATGGCATCGCCCTGGTTTTGATAGAATTAAACTAGATTTAATGTCATCGAACATGTCTTCTATGGGATCGAAGAATGCTCCAAACTGTCCAGCGAGTAAATCCCATAATTCGTGATTTTTCCGATGTCATCGAACTGGCTTCGATGGGATCAAACCCTTCTTCGATGGCATTGAAGGGGTCCCAAATATGTCCGGCAAAGAAATTAGTTTTTTCCTATTTTTGCGATGGGATCGAAGTCCCTTTGATGGCATCGAACACTTACCATAATGGCATCAAAGCAGTGTTCGATGCATCGAACTATCTTGTTCAGCAATTCGATTTTCCGCACTTTGAATATTCAGTTTTCTTCCTTCTTCACTTGGTTTCCTTGGTTCTTGGACCATTGAAATCGTCAATCTTGACCTCCAAAGATCCAATCCTTATCCTGGTAATCCTTTGAGCATCAAATCTATGCTTCTAGGATCCTTTTTACCTTAAGCTCTCAAAATCACCTTGTAAGAGAAAACATGTATAAATAGATCGATTAAGCACCATCACATTCATAAAACCAAGGCATAACTAGGGGGAATATACAATATTTCACACTCAATAATGACAGACTTGATAAGCTTTTGATTGACTTCCTGAAGCCACTGGTTTCCTAACCATGGGTGGTGCATGAGTAGGACTAGTTCTATTACTCTCATAATCTAGCCCTCTCCAATATTTAACACTTTTACCCAAACCCAACAATCTTTATAATTTTTCTTTGCTTTGGGTGAACTTATTGTTTATGTCGGCATGTATTTTGGATTTCTCTAAATCTAGTTTTTAAATTTTGATTCATAGTTTTCATTTTGACAAATTCTGATTCTAGATATTCATTAGTTTTAATTTGGTCAGCTAAGTCACTTTCACAATTGACAAGTTCACCCGTTAGGTTTGAGTTATCTCTGATGTATTCTTCTAAATCATCTACCAATCGATTATTTTTAGCTTTAGCTTCTTCCGATTCCATGCTCAACCATTTGTTCTCAGCATCGGCTTGACCAAGCTATTAGAATATAGTTGGTCATAGGCTATTTATAGGCTGGTATTCTGATCGTCCCCTTCTTCCTCCTCAAAGGAGGCTTTTTCTTCTTCTTGTTCATTTTTCACCTCAAGGTCCCTCTCATTTGGGATGACTAAGGTGGTGGAGGCCATGAGTATTCTCAAGGAGCCTCGGTCTCCATCTATAACACCCTGTACCTTTTTAGTACTCGGGTGTTACCGTGTAACCAAATTTAGTTTAAATGCAAACTTAGCTTAAGTAAATATTCATGAGCATTCTAGCTTAAATTCGACCTTTAAAAATAATTCCCATCCATATATCAAGCTATCTGTCCATTATTATTCAAGATGGACCATTACATCTGTGAGACCCGTATCTTAGCCCGTACTGTTCCGTAGGCGATCTGTTATTAGCGTTTACGAGCGATCATGAGCTGTGTCCCATATTTCAGAGTCGGCTTGACCCGAGACTTGTACCCTTGTGATTGCACCGTCGCTACAGTTTCAACGCCGCGTTTCGTGCACTAAGGCTATACCTGGGCTAGGAGATGTGGGCCCGCATTCAGTTCGAGGAAAATGCTGCACGTTCGAGGAAAACGCCGCATGTTGCAAATATCAAGGGAATCTCTACGACACATCACATCGGTCACATCAATCAAGTACACACCACTCCCATCACTCACACCCATACCCAAGTACAACCACCCCCAAAAGTCAACTTCTCTTACAACAAAGTACCCCCTTACATCACTCACCATCCCTCTCATCCCATCACTCCACCTCACCACTTCTCTCTCTCTCTCTCATTTCCTCTCTCTTCATTCCAAGAAACTCCCACGGGAGCAACCCACGTCCAAGCAAAACTCCATGAGAAGCCATGTGTGGCCCACTTCTCACCTCCTATCTCCACCATCCTAAGAACATCTTGACCGTTGGAATCGTCCTCTTGGAGCTCTAGATCATGTTGGTGGTGGAAGGAAGAATCCATGATCAAGGTGGGTGCTTCTTTCTCTCTCTCTCTCTCTCTCTCTCTCTCTCTCTCTCTCTCTTCCTCTCTCTATCATTTTTTATGATGATGTGGCTGTGTGGCAGCCCGGATGGACCCCACCTTGATGTATACCTTATCCATACCATCCGGCCATTTAGTGGCCCACCTGGGTAGGGCCCACCCCTCCTTAGCATGTCTGTGGGTGGGGCCCACCTTAAATACATGTGACCCAACCGTCTAGCGTCCAGGGACGCTGGACATTGCAAAACAGTGAAAGGGCGAGCTGACAATGGGTTTACTAATGGCGGCAGCAGAAGAAAAATAAATAAATAAATTTGGAAAGGGCTATCCATGTAGGCCCCACCTTGATGTATGTTTCAAATCTAAGCCGTCCATCCCCTTTCCTAGCTCATTTTAGGCGTTGAGCCGAAAAATGAGGTTAATCTGACTCTCAGGCGAGCCATAACATAGCAAACAGTGTGTTTGCCATTGAAAACCACCTCGACGTTTCTATACGTCAATAACACACTACAGATTGGTCTCATTTGGTCGATCTTGAGCTGTAGAGTGCAATGGACGGGGTAGATTTCCCTGATGAGGGCCCCACATACAAAATTCCTCGAAAAAATGCATTTTTTTTAAAAAAAACATCTAAACGGCAGCAGTGGCTGCTGCTGCTGCTGACTAATGACGCCAACGGCGTCTGCGCAGCCGAGGACGGACGCGGGCAGGGAACATGGGCCCCAGCCGTGGGCCCCACCACATCATGTGATGCACATCCACTCCGTGCATTTGGTAGTTCCCCTCTGGGATGGTGATTCCCCAAAAATCAGCTGTATTTGGAACTCAAGGGGGACTACATCACAGTGAACACTGAGGATTTAACGTCTGCCACTGAACCTTTCTGGATGTCACAGAAGTTTTGGATTATTATGAAATTTGTTTTACCACTTCACCTGGACTCGTGTGACCTTACCAACGGGTTGGATTACAAATAAGCATTATGGTGGGCCCCACATGGGACCCACAATGATGTATGTGTTTACTCACACCGTCCACCGCCGAGAACGGTGGCACCCACGGTGATGTATGTGTTTTAGTCAGACTGTCCACAACCGTGGATGGTGGACCACCATGGTTTATGTATTTTATCCACACCGTCCACACCTGGACGGTGGGACCCACCATGATGCATGTGTTGCATCCAAGCCCTCCAACCATTTTGGAAGCCCATTTTAAGGCTTGACACTAAAAATAAGACAGATCCAATATCAGGTGGACCACACCGTAGAAAAAAAATAATAGTGATGAATGCCTACCATCGAAACCCCATTTTGGATTACAGAAGTTTTAGACCAATATGATATTTGTTTTCCTCTAAGGTCAGGTCTTTGTGACCTTATGAACAAACTGGACGAAAATTAAATGTGATGGTGGGCCCACTAAAAAAAAGAAGAAATTCAACGATGGAAATCATTGTCGACATTATCATTCGTGGTATGGTCCAGATGATCTCTGGATATGAATTTTATATAATGCTCTAAAATAATCCCAAATAATGGTGGAAGTATGTTGTTTGTACGGTCCATTGGTATGGTCCATTTAATAGGGGCCGACTCGACTAGGCTCGATGTGATGTATTTGTAGCCCGTTGTGGAGGCCCACTTTGATATACATAAGGCCCATCTTGATCCATATGTGGTCATCTGTTGAGGCCCACCTTGATGTGTATGAGGGCCCATTATTGAGGCCCACTATCATGTTCATGAGGCCATTGTTGAGGCCCACCTTGATATGAATGTAAGGCCCATGTGATTAGGCCCATCTTGATCCATTTGTGGCCATCTATTGAGGCCCACCTTGATGTGTATAAGGGTCCGTTATTGAGGCCCACTATCATGTGTATGAGGCCCGTTGTTGAGGCCACCTTGACATATATGAGGACCATGTGATTAGGCCCATTTTGATGTATTAAGGCCCATGGGTTGAGGCCCATTGTGATGTATTAGGGCCCATGGGTTGAGACTCATTGTGATGTATAAAGGCCCGTGGATTGAGACCCACTGTGATGTGTATAGGGCCTATGGGCTGAGGCCCATGGTGATGTATTTGGAGCCCATGGGTTAAGGCCCATTGTAATGTGATCCCACCGTGGTTTATGTGCTGACCTTTATGGCAGACTATGCCTTGGGAGCAATGATGGTTTGACGTCCACATTGTTAGTACAATGTTGGTTAAATGTCCGCATTGTGACTCTCCCTAGGGTCCAATAATAGGTTCATACTTATAGTGTGTAGACCGCCTAGGCCCATCTTCGTTATGAATAGAGCCCATCACCACCACACATGTTTAGTAGAGATCCATAATTCATGATCATACGTATCATATGTATGCCTGATGTGAGAAGTGACTGATCATAGTATACGCCATTGGGCAGACTATTCCTGGGACCCACCTTGATGATGTGTTGTATATCCACTCCGTCCATGGCAGGTGAGACCCACCTTGACGTACATGCTCTATATTCGATTGTCCATCTGGACGAGTGGCTTAAGGCCACCATGATGTATTGTTATATCCAACCGTCCTTCCGCTTGAGGACATGGACTCCACTTGAATGTATGTGGTTCTCCAGCCGTCCATCTGTCCTGGGTAGTGTGGAAACCCGCCATGATGTATGTATTCACCACGCCACCCATCGGCATGGGGGGCACACCATGATGAATATGTTTTAACCACGCTGTCCATTTGTTTTGCTAAACCATGGATTGCCCTATTTGGCCCACTTAATGTATATGGGGCCCACCTGTTTAGTATTTGAGGCTCATGAGTTGTGGCCTATAATGATGTATTCGAGGCCCATGGGTTATGGCCCATTGTGACACATTCGAGGCCCAGGTGGTGCAGCCCATTATGATGTATTCGAGGCCCATGGGATAGGGGCACATTGTGATATAATTAAGGCCCATAGGATGTGGTCCCCTCATGATGTATATTAGACCCGTGTCAGAGGCTCATTGTGATGTATTCGTGGCCTAAGGGCAAGGCCCATTGTGGTATGTATTAGGCCCATGATGTGTGGCCCACTTGATGTATTTCGAGGCCCAGGTATGTGGCCATTTGATGTATATGAGACCCATTAATGCGATCCACTTGATGTATATTGAGGCCCACGGGTCGTAGCTCATTATGATGTATTTGAGGACCATGAGTCGTGGCCCATGGTGATGTATATTAAGCCCGTGTATTCGACCCATTATGAGGTATATTAGACCGTATGATGAGGCCCATTATGATATATTTGAGGCCCATGGGATACGGCCGATTGAGATTGTATATGATCATTTAATTCGGCCCATTGGATTTATATGAGGCCCATTGCTGCGGCCCAGTTGATGCAACCCACTTGATGTATATGAGGCCCATATGATGAGGCCCATTGAGATGTATTTCTGGCCCATGTGATGTGGCTCACTTGATGTATGTGGCTCTTGTGTGAGGCTATAGGCCCATGATATGTTTGGCTCTATGTGGGCCATTCCTTGGGGGCAATGTTGGTTAAATGTCCACATTGTCGAGGTCGATTGTCGATGCTAGTTATTGATACCGATTATGAGTATGTGACAGCATAACATCATGATACATGCTCATACGCATCATCTGCATGTTTGTTATGAGATGTGGTTGATCATTGCATATGTTATTGAGCATGTTGTTATGAGACTCTATGATAGATGGAGGTTATCTCACATGAGCGCATGGCATGCGCATAATTGATGTATGACTGGATTGTATGACTCATGAATCTTGCATTGTGTTGTGATTAATATACGCCCTAGCGACATCAGGGCCATAGCCTCCACAGGCATGTCATGGATGGTCAGACGGGACACCGAAAATGTTTGGTTCTAGCATACGGGCGCCATAGATGTCTTTGGGTGAAAATTTCTGAACCTCCGTGGCTAGGAGACGCCCCAATGTCGAGACCGAGTGGATACATGAGCGCCCGAGTGCCGAATATCAGGAGGCCGCGTCTCCCACTGTGTCGTGGTCGGTTGGGAGGGGGTGTGGCCTTACCCACCCAAGGGTAGGAGGCAATACTAGGCTGAGTTTGACTAGCTCGCGAATGGGTCCGCTATCGACGTGCCGTATAGGTATTGACAGACTATTGGCCAGACGGATAATGAGGTTTCTTACGCTCACTTGGACTGTGCTACTGGGAGAGGGGCAGTGCCATTCGGAGTGTTCTAAACCCTAGTGATGATCCCAGAGAATAACCATACTAATATGTGGACTTATTGAGCAGAAATTGCATATCCATTCATTCATTCACTATCCACTCGGGCTGGTGGTGCGTAACTATTGTTACGTGTACCATCACATGGCCAGGATTTCGGTTGGGTGCACGACTAACGTGAGATCAGGAGTTTACCACATTGTGTCTGACTATCCAAATTTAGGTGTGGGACTGGTTTGGATAGAAGTCCCTTGTGATGGACCCCATAGCCTATGATACTTCTTACTATCATCCCGACTTTACATTTCAGCATGGTCATTCCATTCGTATCATATATCACATTGCATCCGCAGTACTTAGTATTTTGGGTTACTATGTTTTTGCACTTTATGGCCTAGATGAGATTGATGGTATTCATGGCTCGTTAGAATTTGTATATTGCATTGCTTCCTCAGCATTTATTATTGTCTTATTATGTTTTGCATCGCATAGCCTTGGTACGGCTGATAACACTTATGGGCTTATCAGTATTTTCCGCTTACTCTGATATTGCTTACTTGACACTTACTTTGTGCACACACTTTCACCACCCCCTAAGCTTTCTATAAGCTTATGCACGATAGATGCGTGCAGATGACGTTAGGTTGCGGCAGCGTTGAGCATGGAGCGAGTAGCGATTATTTGGAGCTTTGATTTTTTTTTTTTTTTTGACATTGTATTTCGCTTTCAGCATTGTATTCAAATGTTTATATTAGTGGATATGTGATGATAATGTTGCCTTTGTGATTTGGGTATACTTGTGGTTATGCTTATTATGAGTTAAATGAATGTTGGAAAATCTTCCTTGTAGGATCCCAGGATTGGAATCTGGCGTATGGACGCTAGGAGCTGAGAATGGGGTACTACGGAGGCTGTCGGCACCGGATTCGGTGATCGGGATTCCTGTGAATCCGATTTTTTTTTGGATTTGGGGCGTGAAACCTATTTTTTTAGCTTTCAATGTCACTTATAAACAAATCTAACTGACCACCTCAAATTTAGAGCTCTGGATCATGAGATCCACCGTTCATTGAGTCCACGCCTTCCAGTGGGATGATTTGACACTTAATCACAACACAACCACTTGAATTATGGATCTACTTCATCTATCAATTGCCGTCCTAACTTGGACAATCGAAGCTAGTGATTAGGTCAGGTCCCACTATGGACCCCACTCTAGGACCATAATACACTTTCATTGATCAAGTAGAAGATCTGATCTGTCCATTAGGTCCATAGCATATCATTAGACGATATCCACTAAGTGATCACCTAATTCTAAAATTCCTGGACCATTGATGGTCAAAATTGAAAGAATCTAACCGTTAGATTGACGTAACTTAACATTTAAAGTCCCACCAACTGATCATCACACCCATGTTATCAGACCACCAACCTAACCATTGAATCTTATTCAGGTAAGCCCTATGACCCCTCTAACCATGGATGATCAGATTGAATGCAATCTGGCCATCGGATCGATGAAAACTTACAATTAAAGGACAAAAGTCCAAGTTTATGGCTCATTTGGCCGCTGGATTGACTGAAAATTTGTATGATGACTTGTTAGGAGTAGTGGAGTCTTATGAACGGAGTGGATTTCTCAGGGCATCATCATGGGCCCACATTGGTGTGCGTGTACACCAAGGTGTGGTACACTCGATGTGCACTGGACCTGCCAGCTCTGTCAAACATGGCTAACCCGATGAGTTTTCGAAAGAGGAAACCTCCTCTTCTTCTTTTGTTTCCTGCCAACGACGGACAACGTCCGTTTATTTGGAATCTGGCCCACCACCATCCATTGATCGGATGATCCAGACCGTCCATCTGGTGCAGCATCAAGTTTCCATTAAAACTTGAGTTGTCTCGCATGAAGGGAGGCACGTGTACTGGCACAAATCCAGACGCATTTGGACTATGTGCAACTACTTTTCCAAAAATGGAAAGCTCCATTCCTCCCTCCATGTTGACGATCTGCGTGATCTAGCTCCTGCGCCATCTCGGCCCTCCAGTCTCAAGGAATCTCACCCGTGTATCTCCCCTTTGCGTTAGGGCTTCACAGCTATGGACATGCGGAAAGAATCCCGCCTTTGTTGTAAGTCGTATGGCTGTTAGAATCCTATCCGTTGAGCAGCATCTAAAGACCAATCCAAATCAACCTAAAGCCTCCATTTAGACATCTTTTAACGCAAGGAAGCCCTAGACATCACACTGGAATGCTTCCGCCTCCTATATCTATGACTGCACTCGAAAAACGGCAGCCACCTTCTATCCTCAAACCCACCACCAAAACCTTCTTGAAACTTTGAAAGGCCGCTCGCACAAGCTCTCTGTCAAACATTTTAACATTTTCCAACAGCTAAATTGGAGAGAAGTTCAACAAATGGTGATCCACCATTGGCAGCGGGTCTTCTTCCTTGCCATTCGCTCGCTGCCACACTGTCTCAACTCAAACAGAGTTCGGTTTGGGTTGGATTGTAGGCCTTAATGGTCGATGTAGAAAAGAAAGAGGAGGGGAAAAGGTAGAGAGAGTGAGTGGGCAGGTGCATTACTGTACTAGCTCGAACCGAGCCCAGTTCGATTTGTTGACGAGTTTGAGTTCGAGTTCGTGTCAAGCCAGCTAGGTTGAGTGGGTTTGGGTCTGCTCCAAACCTTGCTGAAGTTCTAGCAAATGAAGAGAAGGAAGGAAAGATGAAGAAACACAAGAAGAGAAGGAGAAGAATAAAAGAGAGAGAGAGAGAGACCAAGAACTGTTGGTGGGTTTGCATGGCTGCCGAGGCAACTCGACTCACCTGAGCTGAGGCAGCGTCTGGTCAATCTCGGGTTGAGTTCTATGATCATCGACCCTTCAGCTGAGAGTGTTGGGTTCAGCAAGGTTCCGACTCACTAACTCAAGGAAGAGAGACTTTGAAAGAGTGTCGGGTTATCGACTGAGTTGCAGAACCGAGTCATCTCTGACTGGTTATCCTAGAGCACTGAGTCGAGATTGAGGCATTGTCACTGTTTGATTTAATGTCAAACCAAGGTGGTGAGCATGTGGTTGTTGCGAGTTAACTTGGTAAAAATGTTGAGGCAGCAGCTGGGCTGACTCAGGCATTTGCCCCACCAAGTTCAACAAGTGATGGAGGATGGATTTGGCCTCTCCAAGCTACTGGCCCCCATTGGGTTAGTTTAAGCTCGTTCTTAAGCTGATTTTTAGGACAACTCACTTGAGTTGGATTCTTTTCTTACACCAGTGGGTCATTGAGTCACTGAATTAGTGTTTGATTTATGTTTTCAGGGATTGATCTGAACCCGTAGCCATAAGTAAGTCGTGCTTCTCTCTGACTAAGAGAGATTAAGATTTTTTAAGGTGAGTTGAGCCTCAATTGCTCGTTTAATTAAAGTTTGGTGATAGATTAGAGTTAATCTTAATTTATTAAGAAATTAATTATAGAAAATATATTTCCTTCAAATGGAAGCTTACCTCTTAAAACATGCCTAGTTGATTGGATTTGGGGCTGATCATAGCCAACTACTTCAGAAAGTGGGCCTTAGCGTAGCATCGCTTTGAGTCTAGGCAAGTGGAAACTAGCTACCTTTGTCAAGTTGATCCAGATGAGTTCGCTAGGTGAGTCTTAGTTATTGTTTTTAAAATTAACCCAATATTGGTCCTTGGTAGTTTTTATTGTGATGTGATCATGTGTGGACCGAGCCAATTAAGAGTATTAGGATATGAACATATCGACATCAAGTTCCCCCTAACATATGAATTGCGCAAGCTTGAGGATTCGATTCTAGAGGCACGCACACTTCCTAACATCATTAGTTGGTAATTTGATTTATAAGGAGATGATTTATTCCCCATAAGCTTTCCATTACCAAGTTAGCCTAAGGAATAGTTTTCATTAGAAATACAAACGTTATCTTATAACTTATGATTACTTACATCTATTATCAATTCCTAAGAGATTGTTTACATTTGAAATTATAATTGATAACTTGTACATCATACTCACATGCAATAGTCACTTGTGCATTGGCTTCCAGCCAAATTCCTATTGATAACTTATATGTTTTGTTTATGATCTATTTATGAACTTAATGTGGACATATATCTTACACGTTGAATCTATACACCTTCACATGTCAATGAATTTTTTGTAAGTCGCTTATAGAATCCAATTCACTACATCAACTAGTGGAAAAACTCCACTTATGCATGTGAACCCACACTTAGGGTGTAACGACATGGAATGTGTTAGAAATGGACCCTTGACTTGGATATTATCTTTGGTAGTGAAATGTTAATGTGGGTTTACCATCTATGGGTTGTTTTTCCTACATGGCCTTCGGGATGAATTTTTTTACCGCCCTGATTTAACATTGCCCTACCATTTCGATTTAGTATTTACTTTGTACGACCTTTTATTGCGACTTGTTTCTGTCCCAAGATTTGATATTTGCCCTCCGTGAATTTGATGGTTCATTCTCATATAACCATACGATGGTAATTCCCATGTATTTGATTTGATTGGCCACTAGTTGATGGACATCCATTAGACATCTTATGTCACACCCCAAACTCGAAAAATGGGCTCACAGAATTCTCAATTGCCAAATCCAGTGCCGACAACCTCCGTGGTACCCCATTCTCGGCTCCCAACGCCCATACACCAGGTTCCGATCCTGGGATCCCACAAGGAGAATTTTCAGTGTGATTTTTTTTGTAAATAAAGGAGCATAACCACAAGTGTAACAAAATCACAAAGGCAACATCATCATCACATATTCATTAATATCAAAATCTTGAGTACAATACATGAAGGGGAGATACAAGATAAATGCTAAAAGCTCTAGAAGCTCTGCCGCATGCTCCTGCCTCAGATCGATTGCGTCCTATCATCACCTGCACGCATCTATTGTGCATAAGCTTATAGAAAGCTTAGATGGTGGTGTATGTGTGTGCACAAGATAACTGCCAAGCACACAAATATCAGCGTAAGCGGAATACTGGCAAGGCTATAAGTCACTCAATATCAGAGTATGCAATACAGATCGACTATGCAATGCAGAGTCATAATGAGCCAAATATCAGATATCGAGCATTCAATACAATATACAATTCTGAAGAGCCACGAATACCATCAGCCTCATCTAGGCCATATAAATGCAGAAACATAGCAACCCAAATGCCAAATGCCGTGGATGTAATGTAATATGCAGATCTTGGCGAGCCCATAATACCATCAACCTTATTCAGGCTATGCAATACAGAAGCATAGTAAACCAAATGCTATGTGCTAAGGATGCAATGCAATATGTGGTGTGAAAGAAATGACCAAACTGGAGTGTGAAGTCGGGATGATAGTACATAGTATCGTAAGCTGTGGGGTCCATCACAAGGGACTTTTATCCAAACTAGTCCCATACCTAAATTTGGATAGCTAGACTCAATGTGGTAAACTCCTGATCTCAGGTTGGTCGCGCGCCCTAACCAAAATCCTGGCCATTGCAAAGGTACACATAATAAATTAGTTGCGTATCACCAGCCTGAGTGGATAGTGAATGAATGAATGGATGAGTAAAATGCTGAGTATGCAACTCCTACTCAATAAGTCCACATATCAGTACTATACATCTCTGGGATCATCACCGGGGTCTAGTACACTCTACGCCAGCTTGCAGCCCCATCAAGCGTATAACTGGGTAAGTGGAAGAGACCTCACTATTCGCCTACCAATATCGGCCTGGCTCGTCAATAACGGACCCATTTATGAGCTGGTCAGACTCAACCTAACATTGCCTACTCCCTCAGGCGGGTAAGGTCACACCCCCTCCCAATCGACCATAACACAATGGAAGACGCGACCCACTGGTATACGACCCTCATGCACTCATATATATCCACTCGGTCTAGACGCCCTGGCCTTAGGGGTTTAGAAATTTTCACCCAATGACATCTATTGCGCCTGTATGCTAGAACCAAACATTTTCGGTATCCCATCTGGCCATCCATGACATGCCTGTGGAGGCCACTGCCCTGATGTCATTAGGGCGTATGGTAATATATCACAAAATACGAGATGCATGAGTCATACCATCCAGTCATGCATCAAACCTGCGCATACCACGCGCTCATGTGGGGCAACTCCTTCTCTCAGGCAGTCCCACAAATAATCAACCCAATGGCACATGCTATGCTTAATCACTCCTCATAATAAGCATGCGGATGATGTGTATGGGCATGTATCATGAAGTATATCAAGCATGATTATAATCACATACATCATAGTGGGCTGGTATAAGATGGCCCATGACCTGTATAGGTGAATGGGTGGTGTGTAATAATCACCTACACAGGGTGAGTCTCACACATACAATGGGCCTCACACATCTAATGGTCCTCACACATATGATGGGCCTCTTACATCACAATTGGGCCTCATACAATCATAATGAGCCTTATACAGTCACAATGGGCCTCATATAATCACAACGGGCCTCGTACCATCATAGTGGATCTCATACAATCACAATGGGCCTCATACAATAACAATTAACCTTACAATGACCTTATCTAATCATAATGCTATACTAACACTGTAACGCCCTGAAAATTGGGGGTCGAGCATAAACTCAACTCCCGAGTTCCAACACATCACTTATGCAACAAAATGAATGATGATTGAATGTTGTCTGTATTAGAGTAGCGAACATGGGTGAGATTAAGCCAAAACAGCATATCATACTCCAGAGACAGTTAAATTGCAAGCGGAAGGCTGTGATATATATATATATATCTATAAAATATAAAAATAGTGGTGAGTCTCCAGAGTGTGATAATGTTACCAGGTTAAATAATTACAAGTACAGTTCTAAAATATACCAAATGTGAGGAAGTGTAATGTCTCCTATCCTAAGTACCATAGCCCCGTCAATACAATACCAGGTCTTCATAGACCTGTCAAAGAGTTACATGTAGGAGAACTCCTCCTCAACATCATAGTAGTAGTCCGGCTCTGCTTCATAAGCATCGCCATCACCTGAAACTCAACAAATCTGGTTGGTGTGTACAACACCGTCCCGTAACGTGGGAGTGAGTGATCAACTCAGTGGAACAATAAAGCATAGGTTAACATGTTATCAAAACAGTCAAGCAGTAATGATAAAGCAGTACAATCAAACAATTCTAAATACTCTTATTTAATGCAAGTATGAAATGACATGATGTATGCCCTCACCACACACACCCTCGTGCGACACCATCTTACGTTCGCGGCATGCTTTCATCCCTCAGTGCTCCACATCTTCCAGGCACATGCAATGCATGATGAGCATGATTACCGAGTTTTTATTATTCCATTTCAAACAGCAGGATTAGGAAACTAAGGTACCTCCCTTGTATCATTCCCAAAATGATCCATTCTAGGGTCGTCAGTCCTAGTTAATCTCATACGATGGTGTGTTTCTGGTCATTGCAAGGGTCGCCGAGTGTCATTACACGGAATCGTTGCACCACTCCCCCATCACCTTATCAATACAGGCCTAGTTTATACTCTATTACTATGGGAAGGCTCATCGCCTCACCGCAGCTTTAGAGTATGCTCGAGGTCACTCCACTAATGTCCTACCAACTGGCAGTCTATTTTTGAAGCCCGACCAGTTCACTTATTGAGAATGGGACCCGGATGTAACCCGACTGACCACAGCCAGGCTACGCCAGTGTAGGCCGACAACTCGAATATAGTATCCCATACCACCATAATCGGCTCATGAGTAGGTTGCTCACTGGTCACTACGGGGAGGCACGTGGCCCCAGCGTAGGCTGACAGCTCGACCACGGTGTCCCATACCACCATGCCCGGCTCATGAGTCTTAGCGGATCAAGGTACCATGGTTAATGGGATTTCACTGGTAAGTTTGGTACCCTAGGTTCAAGTAGTAGCGACCAAACATGGTGAACATACATTAGACAGATCGGGTTACTTGACGAGCTCGACTAGCACGAGCGCCCGTTGAGTTGTATGACATGAAGTGCATAAACACTTCGTGTGGCTTAACCACTGCCGACAAGCAATGCACGACTCGGGTTCGTCAAACACGTCCTACGTTGCGAATGAATCTCAGCCACAAATTCGATCCCATTACTGACTGCTTGGACTATACAATAGCCCCAATCACATTCAATTGCAGATAGGTAAATCAGTAATGGATCAAGATTCAAATCATACAATCAAGTCTGGTATTATCCATTTAGGGCTGCAGATAGGCGAATGTATTATGGCTAGTCCTTTCGCCAACTAAGTATTTTATCCATATATATTATATTCATACAACAAATAATCATGGCAAACACATTTCTAAAATTTATACGTATACGGTTTTTCTATGAATATCTAGAATATGTAAAATTCCTTATTCAACATCTTTAATCGAAATGGAAACCAAACAACACTTTGTACATGTGCAATTGCATGCAGATCATGAATCTATCATTATCTGACATTGAAAGCATTGAAAATCATAACCTATACACCTAAAGTCCTCACCTTTTGTCGTAGAATCGTAACAAAGTCGATAGGTTTGCTAAGCTTTCGTATACGGGAGTCTTACAACCTAAGGAATGAAATAGGTTAGGTATTTCATAACCTACAACCTACACAACCCCAAAATAGATTAGGGTTAGGGTTTCTTACCTAGAAACGGAGCTAGAATCGCCGGGAAAGTGATTAGATCGGAGTGGTTGAACACGCATAGCAACAGGGAAGAGTGGCAGGGAGATTCTCCCACCGCTCCCACACTTTTTCTCTCTTTTCTCTCTTCTCTCTCTAGGGTTTCTCTCAAATTCGTATGGCTGTGAGAGAGAGGGTTCTAAGGTCTTTATATAGCCTAAAAACTCACCAAATTAGACTTATGGACAAGGTATACATAGGTTATAACCAAAGCGACACTATTTCAGCTCAACGGAGGACTTCTCGGGGGCTTCCTTGAGCCAAAGGTCAGACTTAAGCTCACAGACACCGGATCGAGGTGGAGTTAAGTTTTCGTTTCAGTCAGATTCTCAGATCACGCGTGGCGGACCAGTTTCAGTTCAACGGTCAGTGGATCTCGATCGGAGATTCGAAGTACATGGATATGTTTATGAAATTTTTCCTAATCCGAGGGTGTAATTTGGTCTAATTCTGACGGTCAGGTTGCTTAATATTGACTCGCAAGTGACAAGTCTTAGATTACTATTCAAGATATTTATTTTGTAAAGAAAACAAGTGTTTTCACACTCTCTCGCTCCGGACTCAAGTGAACAGCCGTGGGACACTATTTGGATTTAATTTTCGAGATGGTTGTCAAGCCCAGCAAGGCGGTCCTAAGTCCTTAACTTCGTATTATTCAGACTCTCGATGTGCGGTCTAGACCTGATACGGAGTTTCAATGTGTTCCCGAGAGCAGCCGGGAAATGAGATTGATCCTAGATTTTAGGGTAACCTAGCGTCAATGATTCTACAAGTTTTGGGTCTTGCAGATCGTATTTAAAGTGGATCAAGTGGATTTCATAGCTACTCTGGTTTTGGCACTTGGTTAACTTTGTCAAATTTCTAAAGGATTTAATCCTAAGTGATTTCTGGTCGAGGTGGTACTCAGTCCTTTGTAGTAATGTTTAGTTTAAGTATTGTTCTTCATCACCTAAACTTTAAGATAGTGTCTAACGTGAAAGTACTTAAAACGATTGAAAGAACAAAGTGGTGAAGGGTGGGATTTGTGAAGGAAATGGATTCAGAAGTGATTTTAGACTATGGGATTCAGTTATGACAAGTTAATAAAGTGTTAGGAGCGACCCATTGCCTAAGGACGTCTAATCCCAGGTTGGCAAAAATCTGGGATGTTACAAACACATACTTAGTGCATATACTAACATACTCATAATAAATAATTGGCTTATATATGGCGGGGTCCATAGAAGGGCAGTAGATCTAATCCATAACATAAAGGTCGATCCTCAACTATGGATATACCAAATCTGACATCGCAGATCCTACCATCTACGGTAATGATATACTCTCCTTATATCAAGGTTGGGCCTAGGTGGCCTACCTATATTCCTAAGGATCCGAAACGGACTTCCTTCTCCATACTATCATATAGCCCGCTAGATTCCCTAGGGGGCTTAAATAAGTCTCAGATGGACTCTAAGATTAAAATAATCCTACTGGTAACCAATGGAGGCCCAATATTTTGGGTTAGCCCAATAAAAATAGATGGATCATGCAATTATCAATGGGGCCTAATGATCAGGGTCAATCCACTTAGAGAAGGATGAGAATGGGCCTAACAAAGGCCTAAGGGAAGGTCATAATGTGGACATTTAATCATCATTGCCCATTAATGTGGACATTTAACCAACATTGCTCCTAAGGAGTGGCCCACATAGAGCCAAACATATAATGGGGCCCATGACCTCACTTAAGGGCCTAATATACATCATATTGGGGCTCATCATATGGGCCACATATACATCGCATCGGGCCTCATCACATGGGCCTATCGTACATTACATTGGGCCTCATCATATAGGCCTCTCATTATCATAATGGGCTTAATCAAATGGGCCATATATACATCTCATTGGGCCTCTCCAGATGGGCCACAAATACATCACATTGGGCCTCATTCAAAGGCCTCATATACATCATATGAGGCCACATCCCATGGGCCTCATATACATCACAATGAGCCCCATCACTTGGGCCTCATATACACCGCAATGGGCCCCATTGATTGGGCCAGCTGGGTGTCCAACCGATGGATGGTCTGGATAATAATAAACATCACTATGGGTCCTACAAGTATAGCAGGTGGGCCTTGCATGTACATCAGGTGGACCTTGCACGTACAGCAAACGGACAGTGGCGTGGATGAAACACAAACATCATGGTAGGTCCCACCGTCCTTGTTGGACGGTGTGGATATACAACACATATTGCATAGCCCAGTGTCTCACGTGGACGGTGTGGATAGAACAGATACATCAGGTGCTCCCAACGTCCTCACGTGCGAATGGTGGTGAATATAACACGTACATCATGTGGGGCCATTGACGGACGGTTAGAATAAAACCCTTATATTATGTGGGGCTGTAACGCCCCGAATTTCGAGGGTCGAGCAAAGGCTCAACTCCCGAGATCCGTCGCATCACTTATGCAACATAGATAATGATGATTAAATGTTGTTCGTATTAGCGCATTAAATATGAATGGGATTACACTAAATCAGCATATCATACTCCAGAGATGATTAAATTAAGCAAGCGAAAGACTGTGATAGATATATAAAGTATATAAGTGGTTATAAACCCATAGAGTATGATCATGTCACCATGCTGAATATATACATGTTTGTTCCAAAATATACAAAATGACAAAGTATAACGTCTAACTAATTCGTATCCCTGTAATCCTGTCGATCAGTACATAGTTTACATAGACTCGCCTGATAGCTGCATATAGGAGAACTCCTCCTCATTGTCGTAGAAGTCAGGCTCTGCTTCGTAAGCCTCGGCATCATCTGCAACTAAAACTTAGTCTGGTTGGTGTTTTAAAACATAGTCCTAGAGTGAGAGTGAGTAATCAACTCAGTGGTACTATAAGGCAAAGGTTAACATGTTATCAATTCAGTCAAGCAGTAATGATAAAGCAATATAACAAACATTTCCTAACTACTCTGGTTAATGTAAGGATGATATGTGGTAATGATGCAGGCCCTCGCCTGCACTCCCTCAACGACACCATCTCACGTTCGCATATGCTACTCCCACTGTGCTTTCATCGCTAAGCACATGCAGTACGGTGCATGATTGTGTTAGTTGAGTACTTGATTAGGCCTATTCATACAGTAGATTCAGGAAACTAAGGTACCTCCCTTATATCACTTACCCAAACGATGATCCATCTAGGGTCGTCAATCCTAGTTAATCACATACGATAGGCAAGTTATAGGGTAACATCACCCTTAATTTAAAAACAGTTGATAGGCAAGTTCAAGTCTCTATGGGAGGCTTGTCACCTCAACGTAGGCCTAGTTTATACTCAAGATCCCTTATATCACTTCACCTTAGCGTAGGCCGACAGCTCGAATGCAGTGTCCCATACCACTGTATTTGGCTCACAAGTTTGGGTTGCTCACTGGACACTACGGGGAGACTCGTCACACCAGCGTAGGCCGATAACTTGACCACGGTGTCCCATACCACCATGCCCGGCTCATGAGTCTTAACGGATCGTGGTACCATAGTTGAAACGGCCTTTACATTGGTAAGTGGTACCTTAGATTCAAGCAGTAGCATCCATACATGGTAAACACACAATAGGTCAATCGGGTTATTTGACAAGTTCGATTTGTACGAGCGCACGCTGAATTAATCGACATAGAGCACATAAGGACTCTACGTGGCCTAACCACTGTCGACAGTCACCGTACGACTCGGATTCATCGAACATGTTTAATGTGGCGAAACGAATTCGTCCACTAAATCGGGAATCGTTACCGAACACTTGGACTATGTAGTAGTCCCAAACATACTCAAACACAACGTGTGGATACATGTGATATTCATAATAGCATTTAACAGACAATTTAAATATAATTCTCATTCAAGCATTTCATCGAACGCATTGAACCTATAGTCATACATATGCATTTCAACCATAAATCGCGTAGTAGCAAATTACCTTATATGAAAGAAACTATAACTGTCGACAAAGTAGTTGAGAATCTTGTCTCAATACCCTTGTTGGAGGCAATTTATCAAACACTTTCTCATTCAAACATTTTATCAAACACTTAGACTAGATATTACCATATACACTAACTAAATTAATTATAGCATATATTTTGGCAATTCCTTTCATAAAGGAGTTGTCGTGCACATAACACACATGTATTCTAGCTTAATAGTCATGGCAAGCATAAATCATAATTTTACTTTCATTCTAACATTTCAACAAACACATGGAATGCATAATATATTCACATAGTTCACACATATGTAAAATTTATCAAATACATCGTAAGTAAAGTCATGTGGTAGCAATCAAGTCAGATATAAATCATTGTTGACATTGAAAGCCTTGAAAACCATAACCTAAACGTTTATAGTCCGCACCTTTCGTCGGTACGCTCGTTACGAACTCGGTTCGTACCCAACGTCTTTGTCTACAGCATAACGACTACCTAAACATTGAAATAGGTTAACTATTTCACTGATTTCTCTATTTGGATTCCTAAAACATATTAGGGTTAGGATTTCTTACCCAAATCGGAGTCGATATGACTCGTGTAGCTCGATGTAGAGGCGATCTAGTGCGTGTAGGCGTAAGAGAGGAACTCCGCCTCGATCTCCCAAACTCTCTCTATTCTCCTCATTCTTTTCTCTTCTTCTCTCTCTTCTCTCTCCTAGGATTTGGAGAAATTTTGTATGGAATGAGAGAGGGGTGGATTTAGGGCATTATATAGGCCCAGAAGTGATGTCGATGGCTCAGGGCCATGATATACTTAGGTTATAGCCAAAAGGCGTCTGTTTCGAGCTAACAGAGCTCATTTGGAGGTCCATTGCTCGCATACGGTTTAAAGAAAGTTCCCTAACAATGGATCTATGCCAGGTTAAGGTTTCGGTTTAATCAGATTTGTGGATCGATTGAGGAGGACCCGTTTCAGTTTAACGGTCATCGTCACCCGATCAGGGCCACAAGTATACCAATGGGTGCAAGGAAATTTCCTTGATCCAAGGGTGTAGTTGGGTCAGAATCTGACGATCTGAAACCTTAAATTTGGCTTACAAGCGAATAACCCTATTCACTTAAATCTGAGTTCATTTTTTAAAGATATTCGCGTTTCTCACACACTTTACTCAGGGCTCTAATTGTGTGTTTCTGGATATTATTCGAGCTCGATTCCCACGATGGTTGTCAAGCCCAGTAAGGTGGTCATAACCTTATAGTTTCACAGTCATCGGACTTTCGACGTGCGGTCCAGGTCCGATATGGAGTTTCAATGTGTTCCCGGGAACAACTGGGTTTTGAGACTGATCCTAGGTTTTTAGGAAATGTTAAGTTAGTGATTCTAATAGTTTTGGGTCTTATAGGTCATATAGATAGTGGTTCAAGCTAATCCACTAATTAATTCAGTTTAGTACTTAATAAATTTTCGTCTAATTTCTACAAAATTCGATCCTTAGCAATTTCTGCCTGAGGTAGTACTTGAGTCTTTGTACGGATTTTTTCGAGACGTTATAGGGGCCCTTAGATGGCAGGGATAAAACAAATGAATCTTGTGAGCCACTAGGATGGACGGTGTGTATACAACACATACGTCATGTGGGTCCCACTGATCTGGAAGGTCTATTAGTAGGTGGGTGTCCACCCTCCAGACTATGGACGGTATGGATACAACATATACATCATGGGTGGGTCCATGTACGTGGCCCACCAGATATTTAAATCCTCCACCGTTCATGGCCAGAAGGTGGACAGCATGGATGAAATGCATAAATCAGGTGGGGTCCACGTACACGTGACCCACTAAATTAAAATCAAGTTGATATTTGTGTTTCCTTTCGTCAGGGCTGTCCAACGTCCAGTGATGGACGGTGTGGATAAAACATTGACATCATGGTGGGGGTCCACGCAGATGGATGGTTAGGATATAACACGTGCCTCATGATCAGTAGATGGACGGTGCCACATCATGTGGGGTCCACACAGCAGAAAACAGATGGATGGTGTGGCTTCAAAGCACATACATCACGGTATGCCCCATGCAGCATCGTCCAATGAAGGACAGTGTGAATACAAAAGACATACATCAAGGTGGGATTTCCACCGTCCCAGACAGTGGATGGTGGGGAAGAACAGTCTGGATATCACACATACCCCATGATCAGACCGTCAGACCTTGCTGACGTCAATACAGCAGCTATATAGCCGTGTAATGGTACTCCAGCCAATCCATTCCAGGTAGGTGGGTCCCACGTGAGGCCTACCATAATATACATATATATATATATCATATATATTACGTTAAGTAAATCATTCTAGTTTAGGAGATATGCTTGTTAAATAAATAGGCAAAGAAATGAATTAAAAGATAGAAAAATATTTTCATATATTCATATTTACATATTTATATATTAGAGAAAAATGTAATGGACAAAAAGTTCTCCTTGTAAGGGATCCTATAGCTACGGATTATAACTGTAGCCATAACTAACTTTCGATATTATCCAAAAAGTCTAGAAATTGTCTAGCGAGTTTGTATGGATACACCATGGCTACGGATTATAACCGTAGTCAGACTGCATGAAGCAACCCCATGACTTTTTTTTGTTGCTTTTGTGGGTCCCAACATGAGGTCTGTGTTATATCCAAACCGTCCATCTATTTGGAGAGCTCATATTAATGCTTGAGACGAAAAATAAGATAGATCTAAGTATCAAGTGGACCACACTGTAAAAGGTTGTGGATAATTGAACGTCTACCATTGAAACCTTTGTAGGGGTTACAGAAGTTTTGGATCATTATGAAATTTATTTTTCCTCTTTTTTTAGGCCTTTGTGACCTTATGAATAGATTGGATGGAAAATAAATGTTATGGTGGACCCTACAGAATTTTTAATAGTGAAAATCTATTTTCCCGCTGCTCTGTGGTGTGGTCCAGTTGATCGTAGGATATGATTTTTTTTTTTTTTTCTGGATAATGTTCTGAAATGATCTCGAAATATGGATGAACGTTATGGATATGATAAATACATAGCTGTGGGCCATGTAACTTTGATCCCTTTTGAGCCGTTCCTACAACCCTCGGTTGGAGGAGCGTCAGCGCTCGTCTTCGAAAGGGAAGGAAGGAGCGGTATTTCTCGTCCTCAAATTCGCTGTCCGTACAAGCAGGCTAATGTTGCGAAACAAAGTTCGTATCCTTTCGGAAAAGCAGCGTGAAAAAAGGTGGGGTGGGGTCCACCAGTCCCAAATTTCTCCCCCATCAATCATAGGGAAACGGATTGGCTACTCCCCCTGACACCAGCTATGTGGCTGGTGTTCGGTGCTATGTGGGCCCCACCATGATGAATGTGTTTCATCCAATCCGTTCATCCATTTTTAAAGATCATTTTATTGCTCTATCCCAAAAATTAAGGGGATATAAATCTCAGGTGGACCACACAGCATGAAAACAATAGTGATTGGATATCAACCATTAAACTCCTCTTATGGCCCACTATACTGTTTATTTGACATCCAATCTGTTGATTAGGTCATACAGGCCCAGATGAAGAGAAAAAACAAATATCAGCTTGATTCAAAACTTTTATGGCCCACAAAATGTTTTTAATGGTCGACCCTCATTCAACACTGTTTCCTTTAATGTGGTCCACTTGAGATTTGGATATATCTCATTTTTGGACTTATACTGTAAAATGATCTGTAAAAACAGATGGATGGAATGGATGAAACACATACATCATGGTGTGGCCCACGTAGCACCGACCATCAGCCATTGGCTGGTGTAAGGGGTATCATCATTAAATGCAAATAATGCAGTAAGCGTGCTATCAGCCATTGGCTGGTGTCAGGGGAGTAGCCAATCCGTTCCCCAATCATAGAGTCCGTATGATTGGGTCGTATCATCATTAAATGCAAATAATGCAGTAATCGTCGACATAGTAGAAAATTTGCAGCAAACAAGCAGAGCATCGGGATTCTCAATCTTATATCTCAGTAAAGTCCACGTGACATAGTTCCCAATGAAATCACGTGAACCGATACTCATGCCCCCATCAAAGTATAAAATTCAGCTTACGTGCAACACATGATTTAATTCAAAAACCTCTCTCTCCCTCCTATATTCAAATGCCTATAAATATACAACTCTCGTCACATTCAAATCAAGTAATCCCAGTACTGAAAAAATGAGGACTTATATACCTTGATTTTCCTCGCCTTAGCTTCCATGCCTAGGGCGTGTTTGGGCGGTGGGATTAGAAGGGATTAGGTGGGATGAGATTCAAAAAACATGATTATTACTCATGGTTGGGATTGTCCTATTGCCGTGAGATCAGATTAATTCCATGCTCTGTTGGGGATTAGAAGGGATTAGGTGGGATGGGATTTTAAAAAAAACATAATTATTACCCATGGTTGGAATTGTCTCATGTTGCCATGGGATAAGATTAAATACATGCTTTGTTAGTAATACGGTGGTACATTGAATGGATATACCCACCATCATTTGAAATTAATGAGAATAACACATGTGTTATATATAAATTGTTCATTTGTTTTGTAACCTCATTTTATGGCATGGGCCTAAAAATGAGGTAGATCCAAAACTTATGTGGCCCCAAAGAAGTTTTCAACGGTAAGTACTCAATCCCCATTGCTTTCTATGGTGGGGTCCACTTGAGCTTTAGATTTACCTGATTTTTTGGCCCATGCTCTAAAATAATCTTAAAAAATGGGTGGACGGTGTGGATATAGCCCACACATCATGGTGGGACCTACACAACTTGCTAAAATTGAGTGAAATTGACATAGGACCTAATGCATGCAATTCCATCTAATCTAATTCCAAGCTTTTCCATTCCCAAACATGGAGTGGAATTGGCACAGGACCGGATGAATCCCATCCCACCTAATCCGTTCTAATCCCACTGCCCAAACACGCCCTTAGAGCCTTTGCAGAGCAACGTGGGAAGCATAATGGTGGAGCCTTAGGGCCTGTTTGGCCAGACCAATCCCATGGGATTAGGAGGGATGAAATTGTTTTTAAGGTAATGATGGTGGTGTCAGTGGATGTCCTATAATTCCATGGGATTGGTCGAATTCCAAGATGGAATCCAGGGGCGTTTAGGATGGCGGTGGGATTTAGTGTCATCGCACGATTTCAACCTGCCAATGTTTAGATTGGGCATGGAATTGTGCTAATCCCACGACAACACCCATTTCCCGCGCTCCGCATCACCACCATCCACGAAGCTGTGTAGCATTCTAGGCAACCTGAATCACTGATGCAGTGGACCCCACATGGATGGAGAATGGGCCAAGGTGGATGAAAACTAACTAGACAATACTAACCCTCAGTTTTGTGGCATGACAATGGACGGTCATAAAAATGGCCAAACCAAAACCAATTAGCAGAAAAGAGCATTCATTTAGTACCAACCAAAACAGAACCAAGTTCAAGCTTGAATCCTACTTTAAGTTCTTGAAGGTCATTGACAATGGATTAAGACCACATACAGTTAAGAGTAGAAACAAGAAACTATATGCAGAAAACTGTTTTGTGCTTTGTACAATTTACCAATAAGAGAAATGTGCTCAGCTGCAAATATTAATCAATCAGTTCCTTCAATCAAGATTAATTAACAATTACAGATTGATCAATTCGAAGCAAAGCTTCTTTTACTTTAAGTGATTAATAACTATAAAGTAACAAATTTCTAACAACTACTTGAATGCAACAAAACATGCATTTGAAATAACCATATGGTCTTCCAAACAACAATTAGTTCCAAATAGCATACCCAGTTCCAAACATATTCGATTTTTCTATCTATCCAGCCTTGCTATTCATAGTTATTGGTCTAAAAACAAGCCACCTTGTTCCTCACATGGGCCACACCATGCAAAAGAATGGCCAAAACAATTCTTTCTAGTAATAACTTTTGGTACATCCAATCCATTTAAGGATACATCCAGAACGTCAGGCCCACCGTTACCCACCTGATAGAAAGCTTGGATCTCACACATGCATCTGATGTTAGCATGCGTGCTTGCATGTGGATGGACAGGGCTCCATAGGCGTGTGGGCTTAGAAAACTTGTTAGTGATGGGCAATGAGATCAATGTTTCCAAGCAAGAAAAATGGTTTATAAAATCCAAATCTCTTGGCAGTTATTGTGATTTACCCAACCACTTATCAAGACCTCAATTCATATAAATTGGGCCATCTTGGTCATGTGGAGCATTTTCATGATAAATGATTTCCAATTCCTTAAAAGAAGCTGAAAATCCCAATCCAGCAGTGAACCCACCCAAAAACTGATTTCAAGACATGTTCATCAACAAAGCAGGGCACAAACACAATAGAGGTTGCAAATCCCCATTTTCTATGAGTTGGTTTGGTTACCTACCGGAAAACGGTGACCGTCAACACCCTGGCTATGAATAACGGGAAAGAAGAATGACCTCTCAACTCGCAAACAGTGACCGTCAACACCTTGGCTAGTGATGTCGGGGAAGAAGAATGACCTCTCAATTTTCTGCCTATCCCCACCAACCAGCACCTCTCGATTTATATGGACATGCACGACAGCCCTGGCTTGGAGTCGTCCCTTCCATCACCCGACCGGTTCTCCTGTGCCCGCCGTCTGAAGACCGTCCTTCCATCCCATCGCGAATCCCATGGGATATCAAGGGATGGCAAAAATGGCAAAGGGATTCGCTGAATCTGACTCCAATTCCACATGCTGTTTACGAGGGCGGCGCCAGGAGAAGTACACCGACTGTCCAAATAGTCGGTGGGATGGGATGTAAGCTGATAACCCTCGTATGTCGTCTTAAATCCATATCCAGCGCCCGACTAAACACGCCCTTATGCCCTAAAGGCCTTTGCTGCAATGAGTATGGTTGGTGTGGCATCACTGACGCCTATTGAAGTAAAGGTTGCCAGAGCCAATGTCCCGCAACACCAATCCCTCCAAGCAGTGGAGAGGACATTAACTCCCTCATCCCTCAGTCTCTCTTTGAAACAATGAGAAATGTCCAACCAGAGGCTTTTATACCTAGACGCTTTCATATCTGCTGCGAGTACTTTCATATCTGATGCGAGTACTTACCCTGACTTTGCGGCGGTTGGTGATATGGAGATACGCATAAGGGAAATCGCTGCTTCCAGGTGGATTTGTTATTAAAATGGATGTAGAGAATTACAAGTTGATTGATTGTTACCTATGGAGCTGTACGTGGCAGCCTAAGCTCGGTAACTCGCTCAACTCGACTCGAAAAAGTTTGACTCAACTCGGATCGAAACGTTGTTCGAACCAAGTCGAGCCATATTTTGGGCGCTCGAAACATTTCGAGTCAAGTCCGAGCTGGACGTAGCTCGACTCAGTATTAAGCTCGACTTGACTTGACTTTAAATTAGTATATAAAGGATTTAAAAAAAAAAACCTACCTAGTCGCCCGACCCTACCTAGTACGCCCAAACCAACAACCCTACCCGTTCCCCCTCCCTTTCGCCCAAATCGCCTAAATCGGTTGTCCGTCCAGCTACATTTCCTTCTTCCAGCGACTGTCTGGCGACATTTCTTTCTTCTAGCGTCTGTCCGGACGAGCTTCGCCCAATACTCTCCCCCAGCGACATTCCCTCTTCCAACATCTGTCCGAACGAGCTTCTCTTTGAAAGTGAGTCTTATATCCTCCACTCTTTTTATTTTTTCCGGCCGTCCAAATAGCAAAACCCATCCGACCAGTAACCACAAGCCGGGCTCGAACTTGGCTAGAACTCGACCGAGCCAAGCATGAGCTACTGTTCCAAGCTCAAAGACCGAGCCGAGCCGAGCACGAACTGAGACTCGATCAATCTGAGTCGAGCACGAGTTGGGCTCGACTCGGTTCAACTCATGTACACCTCTAGTTACGTATACAGGGAATGGGACGATGCAGCAGATGGAACATGTGCTTGGGGATATTGCTATATTAGGGAACATGGTGAACCTGACGGTTACTGTATCCAAGATGATCAATGGCCACGCATTCCCGGTCAGAGTTACTATGGTCCAGGACCCATCCAACTTTCATAGTGAGTATATATAAGCATCGTCCGTGTTTAAGCTTCAAATTATTATTATTTTTTAGGTGTTATCCAGGTAACACTTTAGTTGACGTTACACTTACCGTTGGGCCCACCTTGAAGATATGTTGTATATCCACGCTGCCCATCTGCTTTTCCAGTCCATTTTAAAAAGTGGCCACAAAAATTAAGCAGATCCAAATCTTAGGTTAACCAAACGGTCCACACCACAGGAAACAATGGTGATTTAACACTCACCATTGAAAACTTTTGAGGGCCCAATGTAAGAAGATTTGTAATGTTTATTTTCCATTCAAACTGTTGATAAGGTTAACTAAAACTAGATGAAGAAAAATATAAGGATGAGTTTGATTTGTACCTACTTAAGTTTAGGGGGAAGTAGATTGTGTAGTGAGTAACTCAGTAAGCTTATCTACTGAGTAAACTATGTGGGTCCCATCATCATTCATGCATTTTATCCACTCCGTCCATCTATTTTATTAGATAATTTTAGGATGTTAGCCCAAAAATGAAGCATATCCAAATTCCAGTGGACCAAACCACTGTAAATAGTGTGAATTGAACATCTACTGTTGAAAAGTTCTTGGGGGGGGGGGTGGGGATATTTGTGTCTTCACTTCATCCATGTCTCTGTAATCTCATGAACAGGTTGGATGACAAATAAACATCACTGGCCTTAGAAAGGTTTCAACTGTGGAAATCAATGATAATACAGTTTCATGTGGTAGGGTCCATTTGATCTTTTGATATACTTTTTTTTAAAAAAAAATTAATTAATTATTTATTTATTTATTTTAACACACACACGCACTCCCACACACTCATGATACTCAAACCCTTGACCAGGTGTTGAAACTCTTTTGGTATGCTTTAATTTTAGGCTCGGCCCCTAAAATGATATGGTAAAATGAATGCACGATGCGGATAAAATACATACATTCACGGTGGACATAACAGAGTTTTACTCAACTTAGTAACTCAGTAAGCAATCCACTGAGTGGATATACAAAACATTCATCAACATGGGGCCCATAAGGTGAGTAGCATCTATAAGTTAGGATGCGGATTTCCTGCTAAAGCCTTTGGCGTGAAGGTCCTCCCCGAGGATGCTAGGTGGGCCTCACCAAGATGTTTGTGAGAAATTCCCCGTGCATCATTTCCCGAACTCATTTTAGGCTGTACGATTAAAAATGAGGTATATCCAATACTCAAGTAAGCCACGCAATAGGAAACAGTGGGCATTCAGTGAGCATCGTTGAAGCATTCTTATATCATAAAAGTTTTGTATCAGGATATCTTTTTTGGTATTTTCACTTCATCCCGTTAGGAATGACCTTATAAACGGTTTGGATAGCATATAAAAATCAAGGTGGAGCCTAAAAAGGTTTCAACAGTAGGGATTTCTTTTCCCGATTTTTCCCCTCATGTGACCTACTTGAGTTTTGTATCCACCACGTTTTTAGATGCACGTCCTAAAATGAGCTCACAAAACAGATGGACGGAATGGATTTCTCACATACATAACAGTGGGCCTCACCCAAATCCTTGTGTAGGAACTTACCCCCGGATGTTTTCGAGAAATCCACCCCCATCCATCCGTTTTTCGAACTCGTTTTACGACGTATGACTAAAAATGAGGTATATCCAATACTCAAGTGGACCACACGAGTATTTAACTGCCAGCAGCAAGTGGCTACTGTTGGGTGGTCTGTGGGCCACCATCACGTATATATGTCTTGTATCTACTTTGTCCATCCATTTTCAACCAAAAAATCAGGTAGATACAAATCACAGGTGGACTACACTGCCTGAAAACAGTGAAAATAGTGGTGATTGAATACACAACTTTCCAAGGCTACAAAAGTTTTGGAACAAGTTGTGTTTTACCTTCATCCACAATTTTGTGACCTAATCAACAAGAATCAACAGGTAAGATAGCAAATAAACATTGCCGTGGGTTCAGAAAGTTTTTAATGGTGTGAGTTCAATCACCATTGTTTTCGTGTGGTGTGGTCCACATGAGATTTGGATGTGCTGATTGTTTTTTCTTATGAACTAAAATGATCTTGGAAAAATGAATGAAAGGTGTCTATCAAAAACATACATTAAGGTGGGGCCATAGAGCACCAAAACCAGTAGCCACCACTCTATGACAGTGTCGGTATGCTTAGCATCGTATGTGTTTCATCCATGCCATCCATCTATTTTTCTAGATCAGTGTTGAATGAACATCAACCATTAAAAACTTTTTAGGGGTATAAAAGTTTTGGATCAAGCTAATTCTTTTTTTTTTTTTTTTTTTTTTTTTACCTTCATCTTGGTCTGCATGACCTAATCAACAGATTGAATGTCAAATAAACAGTACATTGGGCTTTAGGAGGATTTTAATGGTGGATATCCAATCACTATTGTTTTCGTGTGGTGTGATCTACCTGAGATTTATATTCCTCTTATTTTTGGTATCAAGCCCTAAAATGATCGATAAAAATGGATGAAACACATACATTATGGTGGAGCCCACAGAGCACCTACCACCAGCCACGGGCTGGTGGCTGGGGAGTAGCCAATCCGTTCTCCAAAATGCATGAACAACGTGGATAAAACATATATCATTGTGAGCCCCACGAAGCACCCTCCAGCAGTGATGTCTCTGGTGACAAAATAATCGTGCAATCTACCTGCACTTTAAACAGGATTAAGGCTCGCTTGGAAGGTAGGATTAGGTGGTATTGAATTGCATTAGATGAAATTAATACCATTATTACTCAATAATTACCTTTTTAGAAATATCATCATTGGGATCAAATTATTCCTTTGGAAAAAATATTAATTTATATGAAACCAATATTTCGTGGACGCTAGAATTGTAATCAATGAAACAGATTTCATAAGGGATGCCAGTCACCAATATTCACATATACCCAACTGCAACGTCACGCACATGCATCAACGCTCACAGCTATTTGAATTTCGGTTTTCACCTGAAATCCCATTGTATCTTACCGGAACCATCAATTCCAAATATCACATGAAATTCATGGGACCAAATACAATTAGATACTACGTTTCAAACGAGGCATATTCACTATTCAAATGGACCACACCACAGGAAACAGTTGAATTGAACGTCTACCATTGAAAAATTCCAAACACAGAAGTTTTGGATCAAGTTTATATTTGTGTTTTCCCTTCATCCATGTCAGCGTGATCTCATGAACAGTTTGGATGACAAATAAACATCAATGTGGGGCCTAGAAAGGTTTCAACCGTGGAAATCACTATACCCATTGTTTTCAGTGGGATGATCCACTTGATCTTTGCATATGCTTCAATTTTGGTTCAACCCCTAAAATTAGATGAAAAAACATACGGACGGCGTGGATAGACCACATACATGGGCCCAACTGAGTTTACTAAGTACGATAAGAGCTCACTGAGCAACTCAATACGCAATCCGATTTCTTATCATGGATGGTTTATTTTCTAAACTCACACATGCGCCACCATTTTCTTGTAAAGAGAGCTGATTACCTGTGTCATTTAATAAGCAGTTAATGTTAATAAATCTTTCCATATAATCATGAAAAGAAGTTGTTTGTTTGGGTGAGCCCATTGTAGTATTAATGTGAAATCCACCCAATCAATCATTAGGTGAGTCACTGCATGTTAGACCCAATGCCAAAAAAGACAACCCCATCCTTGGTTCACGTGAACCACACAATTGAAGAAAGTGCAGACAAAAAGCTTACCCTCTAAACTCTTTTCTCTTGGTGTGGCCCACTTGAATTACTTATGGGCCTGATTTTTGGGTACAGGCCTAACATTTAGTGGGGCTGTTGGGGGCCTTGCACAAAACCTTAGGATCTAGCCCTCCAGAACAAACCAGAATTATGGATAATAAAGTAATGAAAACAATCAATGCATCAATCACACACCACACAAGAGATTTTTACGTGGAAAACCCTCAAAGAGGTAAAAAACCACGGGACCTCATCCAGATCAACAATCCACTATAAAGTAGAATGTTACAACCTTCTTCACTTACGCAGGAGTGGCTAAACAATAAGAGAAATAGAGAAAACGGAGAGATCTAACCGATTACGAGAACATAGAAGTGCTGAGATATAGATTGCACAGTAGATAACCTCCACGAGTAGAACCTCTCTTCTATAAGCTTCCTCTCTCTCTTCCTCTCTTTCTCTCACCTTTTGATAGCCCTAAACCCTTTAGCAAATCCCTTGTAAAGCTTTAGGAAACCCTCTTGTATTATCTTGTGATACCTAGAAAACCCTAGACAACCCCTTTTATAGTTTAGGAAACTTCCCTTTCGCATCCCGGTAGCGTAAGGACTCAAAATCCACAGTTTCGCGCAAAATCGCGGAACAAACTGCGTAACCTTCAACTAGTCGAAGCCTGTCCATGACCGGTCGAAGCCCACCTTCAACTGGTCCTGGACTTCTAGGACTGGTCTTAGCCTCCGAAAAAAAATAGCATGAACTCGCTGGACTTTGAGTCGTGCCAGGGCTCGAACCTACGACCAGTCAAGCGCCTCCCACGACCGGTCGAGCAGGGCTCAAGACCGGTCAAAGACAGGAAAAAAACTCCATCAAATCTCCCCCTTTTTTACCCAGAAGGAATCCATCTTTTTCAAGCCAGCCAAGTTTCTACAAACCTCAAACTTGCCCTTGAGCAAAGCCTTGGTCATCATGTCTGACCCATTATCGTCCGTGTGGACCTTCTCAAGTTGTAACACCTTTTGTTCCAAAGTATCTCTGATCCAGTGATACCGAATCTCTATGTGCTTTGACTTGGAATGCTGACTTGGATTCTTGCTCAAGTGTATAGCACTTTGACTATCGTAATAGACCACGTGCTCTTCCTGCTTTAGGCTAAGTTCCTGTAGGAACCTCTTCATCCAAAGCATCTCTTTACATGCCTCTATGACTACAATGTACTCGGCCTCTGTCGTCGACAATGCTACGACCTTCTATAGCTTACTCTGCCAAGAAACCGCTCTCCCTGCAAACGTGAACATGAACCCCGATGTAGACTTCCTGGAGTCTATGTCGCCTACCATATCTGCATCTGTGTAGCCCTCTAACACAAGTTTGCCGTCACCATAGCATAGGCTCAACCTGGATGAGCCTCTTAGATACCCCAATATCCACTTTACCACTGCCCAATGCTCTTTACCAGGATTGGTAAGGTACCGGCTGACAACACCAACAACATATGCTATGTCTGGGCATGTACACACCATAGCATACATCAAACTTCCTACTGCTGACGCGTAGGGTATCTTCTGTATCTCTTCCACCTCTGCCTTTATCTTGGGACATTGCCTATCGCTCAATCTGAAGTAACCATCTAGTGGAGTACTGACTGGCTTCGCTGCATTCATATTGAACCGTTCTAGGACTTTCTCAATATACCGCTCTTGTGACAGCCAGAGCTTCCTGCTGCTTCTGTCACAGGTTATCTCCATTCCTAGGATCTGTCTAGTCGAGCCCAAGTCTTTCATCGTAAAAGACTTTTCCAACTCCTGTTTCAGCCTGTCGATCTTCTTGATGTCTTTTCCCATGATGAGCATGTCATCAACGTATAATAGCAGTACTAGGAAATCACCATCTGAGAACTTGCGCGTGAACACACAGTGGTCCGACTCCGTTCTGTCATACCCATGTTTCAACATAAACGAGTCGAACTTCTTATACCATTGCCGTGGAGCTTGTTTCACCCATACAAGCTCTTCCTCACCTACACACCATATGCTCCTTACCCTTGACTTCAAACCCTCTCGGTTAGTGCATGTAGATCTCTTCTTCCAGTCACCATGGAGAAAGGCGCTTTAATATCTAACCGCTCTATCTCCGATCCATGCTAGTCGCCAACCCAAGCAACACCCGTATGGATGTCATCTTCACCACCGGTGAGAATATCTCCTCGAAGTCTATGCCTTTCCTCGACCAAACCCTTTCACCGCAAGTCCGGCCTTGAACCTCGTCTCCGTGAATTCTTCGCTCAATCTTCTTTCTAAACACCCACTTGTTGCTCGAGCTTTCTTGCCCATAGGCAGTTTCACCATATCATAGGTGTGGTTCTTATGCAAGGATTTCATCTCCTCTTGCATAGCTTTCAACCACTCCCCCTTACGCTCGTCGGCTAGGGCCTCAGAATAATCTTCTGGCTCTCCCCCATCGGTTAACATAATGTACTCATGCGGCGAGTACCTCTTGGACGGCTGTCTGTCCCTAGATGACCTCCTCACCTGTGGCTCAACAGGTGGATCAAGTGGGGGCTGCTCCCCTGGTCCATCTTCTGAAGGAACTCTCTCGTCCTCTGCACCTTGCTATACTCCCCCATCATCAGGCACCATGGGAGGAGTAACCGGATCTATATCGTCTAGCTCACCTGAACTGGGCTGGTTCTTCTCTAGCTTACCAATGTCTTCTATACATTGATCTTCAAAGAAAACCACATCTCTGCTCCTGACGAGCTTCCTCTCGGTCGGATTCCACAACCTGTAACCGAATTTTTCATCATCGTACCCTAAGAACACACACTGCCTAATCTTCATATCGAGCTTGGACCTCTCATCCTTTAGTACGTGAATGGATGTCCTGCATCCAAACACCCTGAGATGACTGTACGATGGATCCTGTCCAGTCCACACCTTCTCAGGTACTTCTTCATTCAATGGGGCTGATGGAGACCTATTTATCAAATACACTGCCGTGTGCATTGCTTCTCCCCAGAACATCTTGGGCAACTTCACATGGGATAACATGCATCTGATTCTCTCAACAATGGTGCGATTCATTTGCTCAGCTACACCATTATGCTGGGGGGTCTTGGGAACCGTCTGTTCATATCGTATACTCAGGGACTTGTAGTACTCATGAAAGTCGCCAATGTATTCACCACCATTGTCAGTGTGGATGCACTTTAATGATCTACCTGTCTCTCTCTTGACCATAGCATGAAACAATTTAAACACATTAAAGACCTTGTCCTTAAATTTCAAAGCATAAACCCAAGCCCTCCTAGATGCATCATCTATAAAAGTAGCAAAATATAATGCCCCACCCAAGGTTTTTGTCCTCATAGGACCACAAACATCAGAATAAACCAAATCTAATGCATGCACTTTATTAACATGAGAAGCAGTTTTAACAAATGAAACTCTATGTTGTTTCCCTGATAAAAAATCAAGACAGGTTTTGAGAGGTGTACCTGTCACATCTGAAAGGAGCCGCTTCTTTGCTAGTACCTGAAGCCCTTGTTCAGTCATGTGGCCTAGATGCCTGTACCACATGTCAATAGCTGAATCTTCCGCTGCGTTCGACCCACCCTTGCACATACTGACACTTGTCTTATACAGGGTATAACACTTCTTCCCTCTACCCACGATTAATGAACCTTTGATGAGCTTCCATCGCCCACCAGCAAACCGGCTTTCATAGCCATCATCATTCAGCCTTCCCGTCGACATCAAGTTGAGGCGAAGGTTTGGTATATGCCTGACATCCCTGAGAACCAATGTGCAGCCCACATTAGTTTTCACACAAATATCACCGACTCCCATGATTTTTCATATGCCAAAATTTTCCATCTTCACAGTCCCATAGTCACCTGACTTGTAACTTGTGAAGGAGTTTCCGTGTGGAGTCACATGAAAAGAAGCTCCTGAGTCTATCACCCAATCGGTGTCCTGACTCGTAGCCGTGAGACATACATCATGATCTGCAGAAAGAATAACTATCATGTCGCCATCTGAAGTGACCGCAATGGAATCTGATTCATCTTCCTTCCCTTTTCCTTTCTTGTCATTTTTCTTACCATGACATTCATGCTTGTAGTGGCCATTCTTGCCACAATTCCAGCAATCAACATCTTTCCTATTATTCAACTTACCTCTTGATTTATCTTGAGCCTTCCCGCACTTCCTATTCTTTCCTCTCCCCCGTTCCTGTGTCACAAGGGCCTCTTGCTGAGTAGACCCCTGAGACTTTCTCCTTGTCTCCTCATTAAAGAGACAGCTAGTCACCTGTTCCATAGATATCTTTCCGTCTGGCGCGGAGTTACTTAGAGACACTACTAATGTCTCCCAACTGTTAGGCAATGAACTAAGTAATAGTAAAGCCTGCAATTCATCATCCAAGACCATTTTCATAGAGGTGAGTTGGTTCACTATATTGCTGACCTCATTCATGTGCTTGGCCACAGAACCACCATCCTTGAACTTGAGATTCACAAGTCGCCTTATTAGAAAAATCTTATTACCGGCTGTCTTCCTCTCATACTGCCCTTGTAATTTCAGTCATAGGCTAGCGGCTGAGATTTCCGTGGACACATGGTGGAACACAGAATCATCCAACCATTGTCTAATAAACCCCACTGCCTTTCGATCCATCTTCTTCCAATCATCATCAGTCATATCCTTAGATTTTGCTTATATGCCTAAAATTGGAGAATATAGGTTCTTGCAATAAAGCAAGTCCTCCATCTTAGCCTTCCATATGGTTCAGTTAGAACCATTAAGACCGATCATCCTTGATGAGCCACCTTCCATAATTCCAAACCGATCCTACCCGTTCAATGAACTTAGTTTTGATACCACTTTGTTGGGGGCCTTGCACAAAACCTTAGGATCTAGCCCTCTAGAACAAACTAGAATTATGGATAATAAAGCAATGAAAACAATCAATGCATCAATCACACACCACACAAGAGATGTTTACGTGGAAAACCCTCAAAGAGATAAAAACCACAGGACCTCGTCTAGATCAACAATCCACTATAAAGTAGAACGTTACAACCTTCTTCACTCATGCAGGAGTGGATAAACAATAAAAGAAATAGAGCAAATGGAAAGATCTAACCGATTACGAGGACATAGAAGCGCTGAGATATAGATTGCACAGTAGATAACCTCCACGAGTAGAACCTCCCTTCTATAAGCTTCCTCTCTCTCTCTTCCTCTCTTTCTCTCACCTTTTGATAGCCTTAAACCCTTTAGCAAATCCCTTGTAAAGCTTTAGGAAACCCTCTTGTATTATCTTATGATACCTAGAAAATCCTAGGTAACCCCTTTTATAGTTTAGGAAACTTCCCTTTCGCATCCCGGTTGCGAAAGGACTCAAATCCGCAGTTTCGCGCAAAATCGCGGAACAAACTGTGTAACCTTTGACTAGTCGAAGCCTGTCCATGACCGGTCGAAGCCCACCTTCAACTAGTCTTGGAATTCCAGGACTGGTCTTAGCCTCCAAGAAAAAACAATACGAACTCGCTGGACTTTGAGTCGTGCCAGGGCTCGAACCTACGACCGGTCGACCGCCTCCCACGACCGGTCAAGCGGGGCTCAAGACCGGTCGAAGACGGGGAAAAAACCCCATCAGGGGCAACTAATGGTTACAGTAGATTTTACATTCTCATCATGGTGGGCTTTGTAGAAATCAAGATTGGACGTCTCTCCCAGGTTTTTCAATTGGTAGACCCACTTAAATCATTGATTAGCTTGATTTAAATTATATATATATATATATATATATATATATTGTTCCCAGCCCAACATGACATTACACATCTAATAATCCAAGTAGATCTCTTGAACATATCATGGTGGGCCCTTTCAAAAAAATGAAAGGTGGACGTCCATCAAACCATTGTTGGTTCCCATAAAATTGTTAATTAATTTCTCTGGAGAACAGTAAGAAGTGGATTAAGTGTTAGCCTAGACAAAGGCGGTGAGTGTTTCTCTAGCAATATGGCCCACCATGATATATGTGTTGTATATCTAGGCCGTCATTCAGTTTTTACATATCATTTTAGTACACCTACCTAAAAATTAGTCAGATTCAAATATCAAGTGGACCACACCAGAGGAAATAATGGATATTGAACGCCAATCATTGAAATATTCCTAGGGCACATAATGATGTTTGGTCGCGCAGACCTGGTTGAAGGGAAAATTTTAAGCTTGATTCAAAATTTCTATGCCCCCAAGAAGTTTTCAATGGTAAGCTCTCAATCAATCCATACTATTTTCTAGCCGTCCCCATGAACAACACCTTGGATGGGAAGCTAGGTAGGGCACACCGTGATGTTTGTGATAAATCTATCCTTTTCATCTGTTTTTCCAGATCATCTTAGAACATGACCCCAAAAATGAGATAGATACAAAACTCGTATGGGCTGCACGACTGAAAAAAGTGGGTAGGGAAATTCCCACCATCGAAACCTCAATGAGTTCACCGTGATGTATAATTGTCATCCATATCATTCATAAGGTCATTCCTATTATGATAGAATGAAATTTTATTTATTTATATATATATATATATATATATATATATATATATATATATATATATATATATAAGCATGAACTAAAACTTTTGTGGCCGAATGTTTCAATGGTGGAAATTCAATCCTAACCTTTTCTTGTCGTGTCGCCCACTCGAATTTTGGATCTATATCAATGTTGCGTATATGATCTTGAAATGATCTAGCAAAACAAATGAGCGGGATAGATTTATCACAAATATTGGGGTGGCCCCACCTAGCTTCTCGTTGCAGCCGGATGCACTGGGCTTCCTTTTCCAATAACACAGGGAAAGAGCATTAACAAAGGAGAGAAGAATTAGATGGAGAGAGAGAGAGAGAGAGAGAGAGAGAGAGAGAGAGAGAGTGATTAGGATGAGAAAGCTCGTATTAAAAGAAAAAGGAATATTTAGGGAATTTATACACTTGTGTTTACTAGGCAATCTATCATATGTGTAACAAATATAATCTGTTAAACAGTTATTATGGTCCAATATAGATATATAAACATGTGAAATATATAAAATATTATTTTTTCATAATTAATAGTAAGAAATTCTTCTACAAGAAAATTGGGTTGTTAGAAATTTATTCTAACAATCCATAGGCATTATATGTGAATAAAAAGAAGTATTTTTTTTATTTAATGCACATCTTTCTTTTCTTTTCTTCTTTTAACACATGCACACACACCACCACACACTCACACTGTAGTGGGTTTTCACCACCTATGAGTGCTCGCTCTTGTTGGACCAATTTGATATATATATAGGGAAATGGTACTATGAGGTCGACCTCATAGGAACTTCCCATGAGGTCAAGCTGTGTGGGCCCCACAATGATGTTTGTTGAACATCAACACTGTGCATTTGATGGGTCCCCTTTAGTGTATGGGATATCCCAAAAATCATCCGTATACAGAACTCATGTGGGCTATAACTGATGAGGGTCGAATATTGCATCTTAGACCCCAGATATTACATGATTTTACATACATGATAATGCTTAATACCATATTTTAATTGTATTTTTATTACAGGATGAAACCAGGAGCGTTGATTGAAAAATGATGTTAAAAGCGTGGATTTTACGCTCCAAAGACACCAGAGCAAGGAACGGACTCCAGAGGACCAATATTGAAGAATTTACATGCCTGGAACCCGAGGAAATCAAGCCGTTCACGTTTAAAGAGGCCCGAAACTGGTCCAGAATGAAAGATCACATGGTTCCCTCCATCCAATTGGCTCGAAACTTTATACACGTGATGAGGGCCATAAATTAACCGTACATATTAAATTTCAGCCATTGAAGATCTCGGGAAGTGGTCCAACGGCTAGATCAGCCCCTTAATTCATTAAGTGGGGCCCGTTGGATATCTGGATATTCATCAATTTTAGTCCTGATGGTTGAAATAATATGAGAAAAAGATGGACGGTGTAAATTTAGTACAAACATCACAGTAGGCCCACATGTACAACGTGTGCACATGGTGTACACATGTGGTGAGAAGCACCAAATGCTGCTGACCACCTTCCAAAACAGCTGACCGCGCCATCTTCCAAAAACGGCAATCGCCGTTTCGTCACAGCGTAACGACGGACGCCGCTGGACGTTTTGCGGATGGTCAGAGCCCCACACGTGTCCCGTCTGGACGATCCAATCCGTCCATCTTGAAGATGGGCTCGAGCACTTCAAAACCATGTTAATATATTGCGTCCATGCGTGCACACGTGTGCGGTACAGAGGCCACAAAAGGGCTGCCCTGCAACGTCTAAATCTGATCTTTTTCTGTTTTCTTCTCTGGGCCGTATCATTGGACGTTCAAAACTACTTATTCTTGACTGAAATTTCGTCCTGAATCCAATGGACGGGGTGGATTTCTCAGAAAATACTTCCATGGGGCCCACCGATCACGACAGCGAAAGGGTGCGAAAGTTTCACACAAATTAAGAAATCCGGTTTTCCAGTGGTTGTGGGCCACCATCTTTGATCATATGGCGATCCGAACCGTCCATCATGTAGAGGACCCAAGAAAGTCCTAAGGGACGGTGTTTGTTGGAATTTGAACGAGGAAAGTATGGTGTTTTGAGGTCCCGAACTTGGGCTGCGCGAAAAGGTTTTTTGTCATACGCGTGCGGCAACCTTCCCAAATCCAATTTTCACCACTCCAGCCACTCCATCACCTATAAAAAGAGTTGCAAAACATGAGGAAGGGCATTGAAAAAGTGGAGAATTCCAGATCTAGAGCAAAGGAGAGAAGAAAGAGAAGAAAGAAGAAAGAGAGAAATTGGTTTGATGTTTGTTTATGAATTTTATTTATCCATCTGTTTAATGGATTTTATGGGTAACTAATCTCTCAACTAGGGCTAAGATGAAACTCCTAATTTGATTAACTCTTTTATTGTTGATTTTACTTAAAACTTGATTGGTGTGTCTCTTTCTCTAAGTGGGCTTGATTGGTTTAAATTCTCTACTTCTCCATCTATGAACTCGACCAAAGTATATAGATGGATGTTTTTTGGATGCTTATTCTAGGTGCTTGTGTTTGATTATGAACAGGTTCCTATAGGGGAAGAGACAGGGTGCTTTAATGAACGGTATATTCCATGTGCCCGACCAAGGACATGGGATATGTTATTCATAAAGCATTGTTTGAAGGAATTAGACAATCTGATGCCCGATTAAGGACACAGATTGTGCTTTCTCTAGATAAATTTGATCAATCTAAATTAAAGTGAATTAACAGACAAAACAAGGGTTAGGATAATTAGGGGTGGATTCGAAAGTCCTAGTGCTCTCTCTGATTGAATTTTCTTCCTTATTCTCAATAGTTATTTTCCATAAATTTGTGTTAGTAATTCGCTATATTAATTGTTGGATTAGTTAAGGAGAATCACAGATTTAAATTGTGACGACTACGTGTGGATTCGACCTCGATCTTACCGAGTTTATTACTACATCACAACCCTATACTTGGGGAGTGAACAAGTTTTTGGCACCGTTGCCGGGGACTGTTTCAATCTAAATTGGATTTAAGATTCTCTCTTATCATAATTCATAGTCATAGGATTTTACTAACTTTAGATTAGAGTTTTTGTTAAAAATTAACCTATTTCCTATTTTGTAGGGTCCTGACATAAATTTCTAATTTGGTAATCCCTTCTAAGTTTCTTACTTTTTCTAATTTCTATTTTTAGAATTAGGATTTTATTTTTTTAGAAATTTTTAGTTTCTAATTTTAGATTCAGATTCTTCTTTTAAGTAACTTTCTATTTTCTAGTTTTAGAATTTTTTTTTTCCTTTTTAGAAACTAACTTAGCTTTCTATTTTTAGTAACTTTCTAATTCTAGGATTTCTTCCCTTTTTAGAAACTAACTCTCATTTTTTAGTTCTTTAGAAAATTTCTAATTTTAGATTTTTTGTTTTAGAAACTAACTTGTTTTGTTTTCTTTTGCAGGATTTTAACATAGATCTCCAATTGGTAACATCTTTCTAAATTCTCCAGTCCCCTCTACTTTCTATTTTGAGATTTAGGTTTTCAATTTTTAGGAATTTTCTACTTTCTAACTTTGGATTTGGTAACTTTCTATTTTCTAGTTTTAGAAACTTTCTTTTTTAGAAATTAACCATTGCTTAGGATTTTTCTATCATTATTTTAGGAAACTTGATTTGTTTTTGTTTTTATTTACAGGAATTGAGGAAGGAAGCTACTAAGTGAAGGAGGAGCTTCTTAAATCTTCTGCCATCAATCATCTCCTTTTCCTGGTTCTTTCTTCCCATTCTTATTCACATAGTTTTAACTTGTTTTTTTTTTAATAGCATAATTTCTAGTTCTAGTTTTCTTTCTCTTAGGTTGTTACTTAGTTTATGCTAGGACGTAGATCTCTAGATAAAGAACTAGCACCTTTTGATCCTGAAATAGAAAGAACATTCCATAGAAGATTGAAAGACATCCCAGTTGAAATGGCAGAAGAGAATGGAACTAAAACTCTTAGAGATTATTCACTCCCGTCCATTCAATGCGCCTTCATGCATAGTGTTGCCCACCACCACTAAAGACACTTTGAACTCAAGACTGGGTCATACAATGTTGCCTTCCTTTTATGGGTTGGACAAGGAGGACCCATATCATCATGTGAAAGAATTCCTAGACATTTGCTCCACCTTTAAATTCCAAAACTTCTCGTGACGATTCGATCCACCTACGCTCTGTTTCCTTTTCTTTGAAGGATAAGGCGAAAGCATGGTTGAATTCTCTAGAAGTTGGGTCTATCACTACATGGGACCAATTGTCTAGAAAGTTCTTAAACAAGTTCTTCCCTGTTCACAAAACTAATGCTCTCCGTAGAGAAATCACTAATTTCACACAAAAAGAGGGAGAGCACTTTCATGAATGTTGGGAAAGATGGAAGGACTTGCTTCTTAAATGTCCACACCACGGTTTTGAGAAGTGGCAACAAGTGCAATACTTTTATGACTACCGACACCCCATAACCGTCGCATGGTTGATGCCACCAAGTGGAGGGTCCTTCATGACCAAAAGCGATACCGAAGCATGGAAATTCTTTGAAACCTTGTGTGAAAACTCCCAAAGAATGGGACTATTCAGATAGAGGTGAAAGAAGTTCCCATCCACAAAAGAGAGGTGGCATATATGAGATAGAGTCACACCAGATCTCCATGCTAAGATTGATGGCCCGACAAAGAAGGTTGATGCTCGATGTTACATAATGGACCTCCACAAACAACTCAAGCCGAGGCTTGTGCCATATGTTCTAGTTCTACCCATCCTACGCAATCTTGCCCATCCGGCACAAAGATTTCCGCAATTCCTCTCGAACAAATTCATGCTTTGAACACCTTTCAAAACCCGGGAATGGTCCTTACTCAAACACTTACAACCCAGTTGGGCTAGGCATCCAAATTTTCTTGGGCAAAAGGACCACAACAAGGAGGACCATCCGAAATCCTCCTATGCAACCTCAACAGCTTCCACAATATCAACAAGTCGCCTCGCACAATCAAGGAAACCATCTCTTGAGGATACACTCCATCTTTTTATGCGAGTTCTCTCCAATTCCAAAAAGACACCCAACAAACCTTACTAGCCAACCAAAGAAAGCTTACATGCAAATGCTAAATCCATTGCCAAGTCGGAAATACAAATGGGTCAACTAGCCGCCACATTGAGTGAGAGAGAGAAGGGCAAGTTTCCCTAGCCAACCCGTGGCTAATCCAAAGGGACAAGATGAGATTGGCTCTAATTCCAACCAAGGGCAATACCACGAGCAAGCCAAATCAATCACTACCCTTAGGTCGTGCAAACAGATTGACAACAAAATAGAGATACCTAGGGATGAATCAAATCAAGGTGAAGCAGAGAGAGAGACACCAATGCATCCAAAGTCCAAAACTCTCTCGACTCTCCAAGAGCCGCCGACGTGCCACCTTACGTGCCCAAAGCACCTTTTCCTCAACGTCCGGCACCAATGAAGAAAAGAAACAATTTTGATGAAATCCTGGACGTGTTTAAAAAGTGCAAGTCAACATTCCGTTGCTTGACGCTATCAAGCAAGTCCCTCCTTACGCTAAGTTTCTTAAAGATTTATGCACTCAAAGCGTAAGCGTAATGTTCATAAGAAGGTCTTCTCTTGCAGAAAGCAAATTCGCCCCATGATTCAACATAACACCCCTCCTAAATTTAGGGATCCAGGAGCCCCACCATTTCTTGCAAGGCATAGAGATCATAAGATCGGGAAAGCATTGCTTGATTTAGGGGCTTAGTTAATTTGTTACCTTATTCGGTTTATGAGCAAATGACTTGGTGAGTTGAAACCGACTAAGGTAACATTACAACCGGTCGATAGATCTGTCAAGGTTCCTCGGGTGTTATTGAAGATGTGCTAATCCAGGTTGATAAATTCTATTTTCCAAAGGATTTCATAGTTATAGATACTCACCGTCTGCAATCCTCATAGTCGATCCCAAATATCTTGGGTCGTCCATTTTTGCCACATCTAATGCTATTATAAATTGCCGAAATGGAGTTATGAAGTTGTCCTTTGGTAACATGAATATTAAACTCAATGTTTTTAATGCAGACAACAATCCGCAGATTTGGATGACATATTTAAAGTGGACATGATCGAGAGCCTTGTGCAGGACTCTTCCGTACATCTTTTGAAGATCCTCTTGAGACCGCTTAGCACAACATGGCATGGATTTCGACATAGATAGTCCCATCCACGAAGTCAATGCAATGCTCGACTCTACTCCTATATTGGAGACTGAAAAATGGAGAGCAAAAGTGGAACCTCTTCATCCCTCTCGAGACTCTTCCCGACAAAGACACGCTTTCTAACTCGAGAAGGCAAAGAGAACAGTTGCTTAATGTTCTTCTCAACATATAAGGCAAAGAATTGAACTAAGATAGCGTAAATACAAGGAGTGTGCCCCACTGTATGTAAGGATCATGCTGTGGAAATGTCACGTAAAATACAAAGGAAGCATGATCTTAACATGGAAGAGGTTGTTCGAGAAGAAGTCCTTAAATTGTTTGATGATAGTGTCAATTACCTCATTTCAGATAGCACAGTTTATGGGAACTTGCATCACTTGTCTGGGATTGGTTAACCACGTGTTGAGGTAAGTTCTTTGGCGGACCCTGGTCTTAAAGATTAATGAATTCATGGTCCGTTCTTGTCTGGTCAAGACGTTAAACTTAGCGCTCCTGGGAGGCAACCCAGCATTTCATTTGATTTCTTTTTCCTTGTTAGTTAGTTCAATGTTTGTGGGTATCATTGCTGCAAACCCTCACGAGACTACAACTCGTCCACTAGGGGTAACCTAGGGGTTTAAAGGCTTGTTGCATACGCTAAATGCAATCGAGAGCACCTGCGAAAGTGGTATAGGTAGGATTTTCTTTTTTGAATTTTATTTATTTTTATTTTTTGTTTTTATTTTTGTTGATATCTCTCTTGTGCTGACCTGCTTTTATGTTGCTATTTTTAAGAAAACTTCTTGATTCTCCATTCAGGTACTATCTTTCCATCACTCCTCTTTTATTCTCGTTGTCTCATATGCATTGCATGTTTATTTTTTTTTACATTGAGGACAATGTAGATTTTAGGTTGGGGGTGGGAGATTAGGTTACCTAATCAGTATTTTCTTGGTCTTGAGCGAACAATTGTGAAAATTTTTAAAATTTTTCTGGAATTTCTATTGAATTCAAAGTGATTTTGAAGGATAGTTGTGATTTTGAAATTACAAGATTCAGAATGTGAGAAATTTATGACTCTTGGATTTGGTTGTCCGCATTTCATTTCACACTTGAAGTTTGAATGGTTAATCCATGATTAGAAGTTGTAAACATTGATTGAGCCATGATTTCACATATCGATCTCGTTTACACATTAAGTTTTCAGTTCAATATTAATTGATAACATGGTAATCACTAAGCATGAAAGGAACCAGCCTGAAAAACAAAATTTTTAGCATCAGTCTATAAAGAAGAAGAGAAAAGGCTAGGACGCATCATCTTCACCATAGGTTTGCTCCCTATAGATGAAGATTCGATTCCTCATAGTTGACATGAGAAAAGATTTAGGCGACAAGTTTTCACCATAGGTTTGCTCCCTATAGGTGTAGATTTGATTCTCCTCCTTGGCATACTATTCATAAAGAAAATCAAAAAAATGGTAGAATGAAAGGTTAATCTGTAAGGCAAGTGTGGTTCCAGTTTTGGGTGACATGAGCTCCGTTGTTTATTACCAATGATATCATGAAATTGATAATTGAATCTCTTAATGGTTGAAAGCTGAGATGACACTATACACTCATGAAACTCAATGTTTTAGGATTGTTCTAATTAATGGATTAATATTTTGAACTTGATTATGAAATTTACAGTGAACTTCATTCCAGGAAAAAAATTCCACTCACCATGCATGAATCCTAGAATTTTCACATCTCAATTATCTGTTCACCCGTCACTCGAGTTTACAGGAATTGTCTTTTATTTCTGAAATTATTTTTCGCATGTTTTGCTCGGGACTAGCAAAATGCTGGTTAGGGGTTGTGATGAGGGTCGAATATTGCATCTTAGACCCCAGATATTACCTGATTTTACATACATGATAATGCTTAATACCATATTTTAATTGTATTTTTATTACAGGATGAAACCAGGAGCGTTGATTGAAAAATGATGTTAAAAGCGTGGATTTTACGCTCCAAAGACACCAGAGCAAGGAACGGACTCCAGAGGACCAATATTGAAGAATTTACATGCCTGGAACCCGAGGAAATCAAGCCGTTCACGTTTAAAGAGGCCCGAAACTGGTCCAGAATGAAAGATCACATGGTTCCCTCCATCCAATTGGCTCGAAACTTTATACACGTGATGAGGGCCATAAATTAACCGTACATATTAAATTTCACCATTGAAGATCTCGGAAGTGGTCCAACGGCTAGATCAGCCCCTTAATTCATTAAGTGGGGCCCGCCGATATCCGGATATACATCAATTTTAGTCCTGATGGTTGAAATAATATGAGAAAAAAGATGGACGGTGTAAATTTAGTACAAACATCACAGTAGGCCCACATGTACAACGTGTGTACATGGTGTACACATGTGGTGAGAAGCACCAAATGCTGCTGACCACCTTCCAAAGCCGCTGACCGAGTCATCTTCCAAAAACGGCAAGCTGTTGCCGTCGTCAAGCGTAACGACGGACGCCGCCGGACGTTTTGCGGATGGCCGTGAGCCCCACACGTGTCCCGTCCGGATGATCCAATCCGTCCATCTTGAAGATGGGCTCGAGCACTGCAAAACCATGTTAATATATTGCGTCCATGCGTGCACACGTGTGCGGTACAGAGGCCACAAAAGGGCTGCCCTGCAACGTCTAAATCTGATCTTTTTGTGTTTTCTTCCCTGGGCCGTATCATTGGACGTTCAAAACTACCTATTCTTGACTGAAATTTCGTCCTGAATCCAATGGACGGGGTGGATTTCTCAGAAAATACTTCCATGGGGCCCACCGATCACGACAGCGAAAGGGTGCGAAAGTTTCACACAAATTAAGAAATCCGGTTTTCCAGGCGGTTGTGGGCCACCATCTTTGATCATATGGCAGATCTGAACCGTCCATCATGTAGAGAATCCAAGAAAGTCCTAAGGGACGGTGTTTGTTGGAATTTGAACGAGGAAAGTATGGTGTTTTGAGGTCCCGAACTTGGTCACGAAAAGGTTTTTTTAAGCACAGTGCGCGACAGCCTTTCCCAAATCCGATTTTCACCACTCCAGCCACTCCATCAGCTATAAAAAGAGTTGTAAAACATGAGGAAGGGCATTGAAAAAGTGGAGAATTCCAGATCTAGAGCAAAGGAGAGAAGAAAGAGAAGAAAGAAGAAAGAGAGAAATTGGTTTGATGTTTGTTTATGAATTTTATTTATCCATCTGTTTAATGGATTTTATGGGTAACTAATCTCTCAACTAGGGCTGAGATGAAACCCCTAATTTGATTAACTCTTTTATTGTTGATTTTACTTAAAACTTGATTGGTGTGTCTCTTTCTCTAAGTGGGCTTGATTGGTTTAAATTCTCTACTTCTCCATCTATGAACTCGACCAAAGTATATAGATGGATGTTGTTTGGATGCTTATTCTAGGTGCTTGTGTTTGATTATGAACAGGTTCCTATAGGGGAAGAGACAGGGTGCTTTAATGAACGGTATATTCCATGTGCCCGACCAAGGACATGGGATATGTTATTCATAGCATTGTTTGAAGGAATTAGACAATCAGATGCCCGATTAAGGACACAGATTGTGCTTTCTCTAGATAAATTTGATCAATCTAAATTAAAGTGAATTAACAGACAAAACAAGGGTTAGGATAATTAGGGGTGGATTCGAAAGTCCTAGTGCTCTCTCTGATTGAATTTTCTTCCTTATTCTCAATAGTTATTTTCCATAAATTTTTGTTAGTAATTCGCTACATTAATTGTTGGATTAGTTAAGGAGAATCACAGATTTAAATTGTGACGACCAGTCCTCGTGGGATTCGACCTCGATCTTACCGAGTTTATTACTACATCACAACCCTATACTTGGGGAGTGAACAATAACATCTAAAACCATGTGAAGACATGCCTAAAAGCACTCGGTGGGGGCCACCTGTGTTTTGGATGCGGCTGAAAATTTCTCTGATCCCTAATCCAAGTGGGACACACAATGGATCGGCTGGATTTGTGAACCACATCTTGATGGGCCCAATAAATGATTATGAATGTTTTAATGGTAGGATAATCCCTCTCAACTGTTGTATGTGGTGTGGCCCACCCAAGTCATGGATTGACTTTATTTGTAATCTTGTGGCCCACCATGGAATGGTGCATCTGAGTGATGGGGCAAATGTTCGACAAACATCACTATGGGGCCCACACAACTCGACCTCATGGGAAGTTCCCATGAGGTCGACCTCTAAGTACCATTTCCCATATATACATATATATATATATAGAGAGAGAGAACTAAGTGTTTCTCTCTCTATATATATACACACAAATATAGGGAAATGGTTCTGTGCGCTCGACCTCATGGGAACTTCCCATGAGGTTGAGCTATGTGGGCCCCACCATAATGTGTGTCGAACATCTACTCCATTAGTCAGATCCACTATTCCATTTCCATGGTAGGCCTCGGGCTTAAAAATTAAGACAATCCATGACTTGTGTGGGCCACACCACATACAAAAGTTGAGAGGGGTTACCCTCCTATTAAAACATTCATAATCATTTGTTAGGCCCACTGAGATGTAGTTCACAAATCTAGCCCATTCATTATGTGTGTCCCACTTGGATGAGGGGTCATAACAAGTTTCAGACACATCCAAATTTTAGGTGGGCTCCACCAAGAGCTCCATGGAAGATTGAAGACTGAAGACTCGAAGATCACAGACATCCAAGCATTGGAAAATCAAGGAAAAAATGAAGTGACATAATCTCTTCAAAACCCATACTCAACCCTTAAAATTGACCTTCCAATTAGCCCAAACAAGTAGGAAAAACCTTTCCTATAAAAGTTAATATATTGTCATGGGAAGAAACCAGTTAAAAGAAAATTTCAAAAAAAAAATAGTCTGGTTTGATCCCATTGACCACCTATCGCATCGAGTAGAAGCATTAGATTGAACCAGCAATATTGAAATATTCTATCTGATTTTCTCGATGGCATTGAGGGACCTTCGATGGCATTAAAGGGTCCCCTCAATGCTATCGAAGACCTATCGATGACATTGAGTAGGTGAAGTAAAATTAGATAGCAAGTAGGGTCCCCTCAATGCTATCGAAGACCTATCGATGACATTGAGTAGGTGAAGTAAAATTAGATAGCAAGTTCATAAAGAAAATTGGGTTTTTCTCTTTGCCATCGGAGGACCCATAATGACATCGAAGGTCACTCGATGACATCGATGTAACATCTCAGAAAAATCCATACGAAGACCCGAGTACAACCTCAGACAGAACCGCCTAAGGACCGCATCCTATCGAATATCTAAGACAGGATTTAGTTAAAGTACCAAATAATTAGTGAATTAAACTCGGGCCACCATTTCCACAAATGAGAAGGCCTAAAACCATTAATACCGCTGACTTAACATAGCTTAAAGACCTAGGAGAAGTCCCAAGAGCCTGTCGCTCTCGGGAGTACATTGAAACTTCGTATCGGACCTGGACCGCACGTCAAAGGCCCGATGACCGCAAAACTATAGGGTTATGTCCGTCCTACTGGGCTTGACAACCATCGTGAGAACCAAGCCCGGATAGTCTCCAAAAACGTACAACTTGAGCCCTGAGTGAATTGCATGAGAAACGCGAATATCTTTAGAAAACAAGTTGGAACTTAAGTGAATTGGGTCATTTACTCTCACGCGAAATTGAAGATTTTAGACCGTCAGTTTCTAACCAAACTTTACCCATGGGAAAAGGAAATTTCCCTACACATATCCGTATAATTGTGGCCCCGATTGAGTAAGTATGACTGTTGATCTGACACAGGTCCTTCACGATCGATCAGGTTATCCGATTGTACCGAAATCGAGTCCTGGCATAGATCCATTGTCAAGGAGCTTACCCTATGACGTAGGTGAGTAGTGGGCCTCCCAGTGAGCCCTGTTTGTCAAAAACAGTTGCCCGAAGGATGTAACATATGTATATAGTGGCCTAGGGGCCATTTGCATCACTTCTGGGCCTATATATAGCCCTTATCTCACCCCACCTCTCTCATATACGAATTTTGTAAAAACCCTAAGGGAGAGAGAGAGAGAGAGAGAGAGAGAGAGAGAGAGAGAGAGAGAGAGAGGGAAGAGATACAGGGAGAAGAATTTGGAAGAAATTGCTGCAACTGCGAGAAATCATTTCTTGCGTGTCTACGTGCTAGATCGCCGCTTTTCTTTTGTTATTCAACCTGTTTCGGCTACGAATTTGGGTAAGAAACCCTAACCCTAATATCATTGTAGAGATCCAGGTTGATAGTTTGTCGAGCTAGCTAACCTATTACATTGTGTAGGTGCTTAACGTTCCGTTTTTAGACACGTAGAGTTTGGACCGAGTCCTAATTGAGCATCCCGACGAAAGGTGCGGACTATAAACGCTTAAGTTATGGTTATCAATGCTTTCAATGTCAGCTAATGATTTATGTCTGACTTGATTGGTGTTATGTTGTCTTAGATATGCCGATTTCTGTATAATATACATGTTTGAACTGTGTTAGATAAAAGATGCATTCCATGTGTTTGTTGAAATGTTTGAATGAACATTTGAATGTAATTTGAGCTTGCCATGATTATTGATCTAGGGTTTATCATAATCACATGTACGTTGATCTCTCCGTATAAGGAATTGCTAAAATATGTGTTGTAACTAACCTAGTCTATGTATTTGGTATAGTGTAGTCTAAGTGTTTGTTGAATTGTCTAAATGAGAAATTGTTGATGATTTATACTTATTACGAGTATTAAAATAGGATTTAGTATTACCTTATACATATATATAGTTTCTTTCATGTAATCATATTTGCCTCTATGCAAATTTATGGATAAAATGCTAGTGTTTAGTAACATGATCAAGGTGTTTGATAAAATGCTTAAATGAAGTATTTACTTGGATTGTTTGTCAAATGTTGAGATGATTATCACATGTGTTTATTTACTGCATCTGATGTAACGTCTCCGTACAAAGACCTGAGTACCACCTCAGGCAGAAATCCCTAAGGACCGTATTTTGTAGAAATTTAGGCAAAAATTATTTAAGTACTCACTGAATTAATCGGTGGATTTAACTCAAACCACTATTTATACAAATGGTAAAACCTAAAACCATCAAAATTGCTAACTCAACACTACTTAAAAACCTAGGAAAAATCCCAAAAGCTTGTTGCTCTCAGAGGCACATTGAAACTCCGTATCGAACCTGGACCGCACGTCGAAAGTTCGATGACCATGAAACTATAAGGATAGGTCCATCCTACTGGGCTTGACAACCATTGCGGGAATCGAGCCCAGATAGTGTCCAGAAATGCACAACTTGAGCCCTAGTAAAGTGTGTGAGAAACGCGAATACCTTTAGAAAACGTATTGAAACTTAAGTGAATTGGGCCATTCATTCACACGTGAAATTGAGGATTTTAAACAGTCGGTTTCTAACCGAACTTCACCCATGGATTAGGGAAATTTCCCTGCACATATCCATATAACGGTGGCCCCAATCGAGTGACTATGACTGTTGATCTGATGTGGGTCCTTCACGGCCGATCAGAGCCGATCAGCCCATCCGATCACACCATAAACACAGTCCTGGCATAGATCCAATGTCAGGGAGCTTACCCTGTGTCATAGGTGGGTATTGGACCTTCCTATGAGCCCTGTTTGTAAAAAACAGTCACCCTTTGGTTTTAAATTAAGTATACCATGGCCCTGAGGCCATTTGCGTCAGTTCTGAGCCTATATAAAGCCCTTAAACCACCTCATTCCCATTCCATACGAATTTCTCTAACCCTAGGAGAGAGAAGAGAGAAAAAGAAAAGAAAAGAGGAAGAAGAGGAGAGAGGCTTTGGGAGATCGTTGTTGGGATTCTCTCCCACTACTCCACACACTGAATCACCTTTCCACTTCGCTACACGATCATTTTCGACTTTGATTTAGGTAAGAAATCGTAACCCTAATCTCGATTTATAAATCCAAATAGCGTAATCGACGAACTGGCTAACATATTTCATTGTTTAGGTGCCCGACGTTCCATTTTTGGGAACGTAAAATTCGAACCGCGTTCGAATTGAGTATTCCGATGAAAGGTGCGGACTATAAATGTTTAGGTTATGGTTTTTAATGCTTTCAATGTCAGCTAATGATTTATGTCTGACTTGATTGCTGCCATATTGTTTTAGATACGGCGTATCCGATATATTATGCGTGTGTGAACTATGTTGAATACAAGATGCATCCCATGTGTTTGTTGAAATGTTTGAATGAACATGAAATTGTGATTTGTGCTTGCCATGACTGTTAATCTAGGGTACATGTTTGTCGCATACATAATGATCTCTTAATGTAAGAAATTGTCATAATATATGTTGTAACTATCCTAGTCTATGTATTTGGTGAAGTGTAACCTAAGTGTTTGATAAATTGTCTGAATGAGAAAATGTTGATGATTTGTATTTATTAATAATATTAAGATAGGATTCTTAATTACCTTGTTCATATACATAGTTTCTTTCATGTAACCATATTTGTTGCTACGCGATTTATAGATAAAATGCAGGTGTTTGGTAACATGTTCAACGTGTTTGATGAAATACTCAAATGAGAATTTTCACTTGGATTCTTTATTGAATGTTGGCACGATTATCACATGTGTCTACCAATTGTATCTGAGTAAGAATGGGGCTACAACCTAGCCCAGGCAATCGGTAATAGTTCCTGTTTGGGTGGCGAATTAGTCTCGCCACATTGGGTAACTCGACGAATCCGGGTCACACGACGATTGTCGACAGTGGTTAAGCCACACGAGGTGCTTATGCGCTCCATATCGATTAAGTCAACGTGTGCTTGTACCAATCGAACTTGTCAAACAAACCGATCGGCATATTGTATGTTTACCATGTATGGACATCACTGCTTGAATCTAAGGTACCACTTACTAATGTAAAAGTCCGTTTTAACTATGGTACCACGATCCGCTAAGACTCATGAACCGGGCATGGTGGTATGGGACACCGTGATCGAGCTGTCGGCCTACGCTAGAGTGACGAGCTTCCTCGTAGTGACCAGTGAATAACTTAAACTTGTGAGTCGGATACGGTGGTATGGGACATCGTGTTTGAGCTGTCGGCCTACGATGAGGTGACGAGCCTCCCCATAGTGACCGCGAGTATAAACTTTTGAATTTGCCTATCCATTGATTTTCATTAGGAGTGATGCCCTACAACTTGCCTATCGTATGTGGTTAACCAGGATTGACGATCCTATATGGATCCTTCATTTGGGTTAATGATATAAAGGGAGGTACCTTAGCTTCTTGAACCTGCTGTATGAATAAGCTTAATTAAGAACTTGGCTAACACGACCATGCACTACATTGCATGTGCTTTGGCGAGGAAGTTGCACTTTAGGAAGGTTGTCATGCGTGAACTTGGTTGTCGGAGTCGCTTGTGAGGGAACTTTGTGCGAGGGCATGCATCATTACTGCACTCCATTCCTGCATTAACAAGAGTAGTTAGGAAGTGATTGTTGTATTGCTTTATCATTCTTGATTGACTTGATAACATGTTAACCTTTACCTTATAATACCATTGAGTTGATCACTCACTCCCACCCTGGGATAGTGTTTTAAAATACCAACCAGACTCTGTTGTAGATGCAAGTAATGACATTGTATCCTATGCCACAGAGCCGGACTTCTTAGACGAGAAGGAAGAATTCTCCTACGTACAACTCTCGAGCAGGTCTATGTAGACCTTGTACTGATTTGATGGGATTATAGGGACACATGGATTAGTTGGACACTTATATTTTGATATTTTGTCTATTTTGAACAATATATGTACATATTTAGCCCGGCTATATAATCATACTCTGGAGGTTGTAAAACATTTACCTGTTCAGATACATATATGTTTCAGTCTTCCGCTTGCTCAATTTAATTACATCTTGAGTAGGATATGTTGTTTTAGTATAATCCCACTCATGTTTAATGCATTAATATGGACAACAGTTAAATATCATTATCCATGTTGCATAAGTGATGCATTGGATCTTGAGAGTTAAGCCTTACTCGACCCTCGAAATCTGGGGCGTTACATTTGAGTAAGATTGGGGCTACAATGTAACCCAGGAAATCGGTAATAGTCTCTATTCAAGTGGCTGAATTAGTCGCGTAACATTGGGAAAATTCGACGAATTCGGGTCACAGGAAGATTATCGGCAGTGGTTAAGCCATACGGGGTGCTTATGCACTCAATGTCGACTAAATCAGCGTGTGTCCGTACCAATCGAACTTTCCTAATAAACCGATTAGCCTATTGTGTGTTTACCATATATAGACACTACTGCTTGAATCCAAGGTACCCCTTACTGATGTAAAGGCCCTCTTTAACCATGGTACCATGATCCGCTAAGATTCATGAGTCGGGCATGGTGGTATGGGACACAGTGTTCGAGTTGTCGGCCTACGCTGGGGTGACGAGCCTCCCCGTAGTGACCAATAAGCAACTAAGACTGGTGAGCCGGGCATGGTGGTATGGGACGCCATGTTCGAGCTGTCGGCCTACACTGAGGTAACGAGCCTTCCCGTAGTAACCTCAAGTATAAACTTGTGAATTTGCTTATCGACTGCTTTTCATTAGGAGTGATGCCATACAACTTGCCTATCGTATGTGCTTAACTAGGATTGATGACCCTAGATGGATCCTTCGGTTCGGGTCAATTATATAAAGGGAGGTGCCCTAGCTTCTCGAACCTGCTGTATGAATAAGCTTAACTAAGTACTCAGCTAACACGACCATACATCGCATTGCATCTAACACCCCGGTGCAGCCTGGCTATGGTCCGAGCGTGGGTTGTCATCTGGGTCTCGTTGGGATCGGCCGAGCTTCGAAAATAACGCTCCAATTGGTAAGGCGCTGGGTAAGGTTAGTCCTACATCGGATGGATGGGCACCCTGACCTTGGGCTATTACATTGCATTCGTTAGGATGTGCTTTGGTGATGAAGTTGCACTGTTTTGAGGAAGTGATGGCATGCGCGAAATATGTTGTCGAAGTTGCTTGTGAGGGAGCTTTGGTGTGAGAGCATGCATCATTACTTACACTTCATTCCTGCATTAACAAGAGTAGCTAGGAAATGATTGTTATGTTGCTTTATCATTACTGCTTGTTTGACTTGATAATATGTTAACTTTTACTTTATAGTTCCATTGAATTAGATACTCATTCCCACCTGGGATGGTGTTTTAAAACACCAACCATACTCTGGTTTAGATGCAGGTGATGATAAAGTCTATGATATGGAGCAGGACTATATGGATGAGGAGGAGGAATTCTCCCACTTTCAATCATTGGGCGGGTCAATGTAGACCTCGTGCTGATACGCAGGGAACATTGAGATTTTGACTTAGTTGGACACTTTACATTCCCGTATTTTGTTTATTTTGAAACAATTCATGTATATATTCAGCCTGGTTACATACTCATACTCTAGAGTTGGTGAAATACCCACATGTTTAAATATATATGTTTCAGTCTTCCGCTTGCTTAGTTTGATTATATCCAGAGTATGATATGTTGTTTTAGTATAATCTCACTCATGCTTAACTCATTAATATGGGCGAAATCTGAACATCATCATCCATATTGCATAAGTGATGTGCTGGATCTCGAGAGTAGAGCTTTGCTCGACCCTCGAAATCTAGGGCATTACAATCGAGTAAACAGTCTCATAATGTCCAGCAACAATTCAAGCAAAAAAGAGAATTTCTCAATACCATTAAAGTGAGCTTTGATGCCATCGAAGGGAGACTCAATGATATTGAACCTTATAGATTTTTGTCCATTTTTTTTACCATTGTAAAACTTTTTTACTTCAATGAAAGAAGTGTTTCTTAGAAAAATAGTGAGAAATAAAGAGAGTCTTGTATGTGTGTGAAACCCTAGCTAAAAACCCTTCTTCCAAGCTCTCTCCCCTCATAGAGTTCATTATTCAACCCTAGTGTTAAAGACATTCATTGAGCATTTAAAGCTCGGATTGAAAAATGAACTTCATCATTCATTAATGCTTTAATAATAGGATTTGAGCGAGGCAACGTAGGAATTGAGCGAGGGAACCTAGGAAATGAGCAAGGCAACGTAGAAATTCAGCGAGGAATCCTAGGAATTAAGCGAGGGAAGCTAGAAACTAAGCAAGGGAACCTAGAAATTCAGTGAGGCAACCTAGGATTTGAGTGAGGGAAGTTAGAAATTGAGCGAGGGAAGGTAGAAATTCAGCAAGGAAACCTAGGATTTGAGCAAGGCAACCTAGGAATTAAGTGAGAGAAGTTAGAAATTAAGCGAGGGAAGCTAGAAATTTAGCGAGGGAAGTTAGAATTTGAGTGAGGGAAGCTAGAAATTCAGCGAGGCAACCTAAGATTTGAGCGAGGGAAGCTACAAATTGTGCGAGGGAACTTAAAAGTTCAGTGAGGCAATATATAAATTGAGCGAAGGAACCTAGGAATTGAGCGAGGCAACCTAGCAATTGAACGAGACAACGTAGAAATTCAGCAAGGCAACCTACGAATTGAGCGAGGGAAACTAAAAATTGAGCGAGGGAAGCTAGAAATTCAGCGAGGGAACCTATGAATTGAGCTAGACAGCCTAGGAATTGAGCAAGGGAAGCTAGAAATTCAACGAGGCAACCTAAAAATTGAGCGAGAAAACCTAGGAATTGAGCGAGGGAACCTAGGAATTGAGAAAGGGAAGCTAGAAATTGAGCGAGGCAACCTAGGAATTGAGCGAGGGAAGCTAGAAATTCAGCGAAGGAACCTAAGAATTGAGCGAGGCAACCTAGCAATCGAGCGAGGTAACACAGAAATTCAGCGAGACAACCTATGAATTGAGCGAGACAACCTAGGAATTGAGCAAGGGAAACTAGAAATTGAGTAAGGAAACATATAAATTGAGTGAGGGAACCTAGCAATTGAGCGAGGCAATCTATGAAATGAGCGAGGCAACCTAGGAATAGATTGAGGGAAGACCTATCAATTAAGTGAGGGAAGCTAGAAATTCAGCGAGGCAACATATAAATTGAATGAGGGAAGCTAGGAATTGAGCGAGGCAATGTAGGAATTGTAACAGAGCAATTCATAAATTTGATGGAGATATCATAAAAATATGATGGGAAACTTCCATGAATTCATGTAATGTAACGAAAAATTTTATGAACCGCTTGGTCAATTTCATTAATTGCTCGGTCGAATTCACTAAAGAGAATTTCATGTAAAGCTCGATCAATTTCAGTAACTGCTCAGTCAAATTCACCAAAGAACAAATTGTTAAGGCTAGGTCAATTACATTTAAAGTTCATTCCAATTCATGTTAGCCTCACCTAATTTCAAGCTTGCTTCGTTCAAATTCATGTTTCCCTTGCTCAATTTCTAAGTTGTCTCGCTAAATTTATACGTTGCCTTACTCAATTCCTAGGTTCTCTCACTCAATTTCTAGGTTACCTCGCTCAATTTCTAGCTTCCATCGCTCAATTTGGAAGACTTTTTTTTACTGCATAAATCTTATCTTCCAGAACCCCAGCCGAGGATGAGGATAATCTTATTTGGCAGCTCAATCCTCGCGGTCATAATTATGCTAATTCTGCCTACAAATCTGTAAGTGCTATGATTTGATTCCTCTTTGATTGTCAAATTTTGTGTGTCAAAACGTTTCCATATGTTGTATGTTTGTATCTTGATAAATGTGTTCTAGATACCTCGTCAACACTTGAAGTCTAACTCAAAGAATTCTTCAAGCTTCATGATAATTCAAGCTACAATATGAAGAGAGAACTTCGAGTCAAGACTCAAGTTCAAGTGCAAGTTCAAGATTCAAATCTAAATGTGAGACTCAAGTACAACTTAAAGTTACATTGAAGCTTCTGAAGTAGTCAAGCTACATCGAAAAGAAATCAAGCTTCGTAAAGATCAAAGTCTAAGCAAATGAATTGTTCAATGTCCATACTTCATGTTCCAGGTTTGATAGACCATTAGATTGACCTTAGGATAGGTCACTTTGGATACATAATCCAAATGAATAGTATTACATGATTTTTGTCTACTCTAAGACTAGTCCTAGACCCAGTTCGACTAGTCCCAGTCCAAGAAGTTCCAAGACCAGTCCTAAAATAGTTGTAATTTATTGGATTTCTTGGTTCGGCTATGACCAGTCCTGGAGTCTGCTCGACCGGTCATGAGATGGTCTCGACTCGACCTTCGACCAGTCATAAAGCTACGACTCAAACTCCAACGACTAAATCAAGTGTCGCACGACCAGTCGTAGAGGGGTCTCGACCGGTCGTGGACTGCCTTCGACCAGTCGTGGACTACCTATGACCAGTCGTAAAACGGTCTGATGCGATCGCGCTCAAAAATTCAAAAATCAGTTTATTTTAAGACCAGTCATTGTGACCCTAGGACCAGTCGAAGATGAATTTTTTCTGCTATAAATAGCACACAAATTTCAGAGTTTTTCATTGAATATTAAGTGAATTCAAGGCTCCACTCTGAGATAAGTTTGTGTTTAAGTTTTAAGCTATTTTGTGCATAATTTCTTTCTCTTTTTGATAGCTTATTTAATTTGATTTTGTTTCTGTATTCCAATCTAATTTGAAAAGAGGAATTGACATATTCCTTCTTCATGGAATCAAAATCAAATATAGCTATGCCCCAACTGGTTTAAATCTAAAATCAATTAGAACTTAGAACCATATTAAAGTGAGTTGTGGACATTAAACTTTTATATTCAACGTCTACTCCAATTGGTTCTTCCGGGCAGCTACAAGAGAAGAAATCCAGGTATTTTACAATTCTGTAAATTCCATTCGTTTTTTATTTTTTTTTGGGATTCGCCAGAAAAATCTCAAATTATGTGGTTATCTGAGGAGAGCCAGAAAACTTAGAAGTGTGGGTTTTTGGATTGTGTAAGCCCAAGTTAAAAAGACACAATTGTAAAGATTTTGGGTGAACCTGTGAAAATCTATTTGATAGTGAACGCTAATATCCCCTATGTGAGGATATTAGGAGTGGAGTAGCATTCTGTGTGGTTGTTGAAGAACAGTTGGTGTACACACAGGTGAACCACTATAACTCTTTGTCTTGTGGATTGAATGCTTGCTTAATTCTCATATCTTTAATCATTCATTTGTGTGGAATGTACATGTGGATGTGAATGTTGTAACGATTTACATTTCAAGCAAGTGTGGAGATTGTTGTAATAAATTAGATCTACATTTCTGCATTTAATTTCAATTCTCTGTTATTCATTTATCTTTATTAAAATTGATTTCTTGATTCAAAAGAAGTTCTAGAAATAAGGTTGTCCTACCATAAGCCCTTGTTTATTATGGTGTAAGGTTGTCCTTAGAACTGAATTTGTATGAACCTCTCAATACTTATGTATTAAGGTAATTTGATTTCGGCATTGATAATTGATTTATAATTGTATGGCTATTGTTTAATTTTATTCTGCTGATTTTAATTTTAATTTGGCATAGTCCTATTCACCCCCCTCTAGGACATATACCTTGGCCTTTTCAAGTGGTATCAGAGCCTAATAGCTCATTCTTATTGTTCTTTTTTGGATTTATTTCCTGAGCGAATGATCTAAGCTATATTATTAAGATGTCAAATTTTGATAGCCTATCAGTCACTAGGCCTCCACCCTTTGATGGCTCCAACTATGCCTATTGGAAAGCCAGAATGAGTATCTTCCTCAAATCAATGGATAAGAGTGTGTAATGAGCCACAGTGACTGAATGGAACTCTCCTACATTGAAGTAACTGAATCTGATGGTTCAAAAACTGTATCTGTACCTGCTTATTATTTATGGACCACCCTTCAGAAAAGTGAGTATAATGTCAATGCTAAAACACTAAATGCAATCACTTGTGCACTATCACTAGATGAGTTCAAAAGAATTATATCCTGTAATACTGCAAAGCAAGCCTGGGATATACTAGAAATGACACACGAGGGTACATCAATTGTTAAAAAGTCTAAAGTCCAACTCCTCACAACCAAATTTGAAGAAATTCATATGGAGGAAAATGAAATGTTTATGGACTTTTACACTAGACTAAATGACATTGTAAACTCTATGTGGGGTCTTGGTGATAAAATTCCAGAAAGTAAAGTGTGTGCAAAGATATTACGCTCACTTCCTGAACAGTTCATTTCTAAAGTAACCGCGATCTAGGAACTTCGTGATACGGATAATATGAGGGTAGAAGAACTAGTTGGTTCTTTACAAACCTATGAATTAAATTTTAAAGCTCCTAAAGGTAAATCTATAGCTTTGAAATCTTCCAAAGGTATTTCCCAAGAAAACTCAGATTTAGAAATTTCTTAAGACGATATGGCTCTTTTGGTGAAAAAGTTTTACAAAATTTTCAAAAGCAAGAAAAGGGTCGACTTTCAAAAGGAAAATGAAAAGAAACGATCTAAACCTAAGTCCAAAACTTGGAAGTCTTTAAAAGACAGTCAGTGTTACAATTGCCAAGAGTATGGGCATTTAGTAAACAAATGTCTTAAAAAGGACAAACCCAGAAGGAAGGGTATGTTGGCTACTTGGGATGAATCATCTGATTCTGAAGCATCTTCTGAATCAGAAAATTCTGAAACCCAGTTGGACAGTGAAGTTAAAGCCCTTATAGCTCTAGCCAAGTTTACTTTTTTAGATCACGATGATTCAACAAGTGAAGAAAATTTGAATAGTGATTATGAAAATGAAGAAGATCTTCAAGATGCTTATAATGCCTTATATAAGGAAAGTTGTAAAATTGCTGTCAAACTTAAGCTTCAAAAAGAAAAGTTTTCTAAACTCAAAGAATGTTTTGAAACTCTTGTTTTAGAAAAATCGCATATTTCAGATTGTTTGGAAAAATTAAAATGTGATTTGGAATTCAAAACTTCGTTGATTGATAATTTGAAATCTGAAAATGAGAAACTTAAAAATGAAGTATCTTCTCTTCTGAGTTTGAAGGATACATGGAGATATGCCCAGGGTGATCCAAAGTTAAAAAAATTATTATTCGGATCAAGAAAATGTGGTGATAGATCTGAGTTAGGTTATGAGAAAAATACATCTCCTAAACAGAAGTATACATCTCCCAACTTTGTGAAAGGAGAAACTTATAATTAAAAAGGAAAAGGTGTTAGTCAAGTTTTTTTCTAAAAATTCAAAAACTTTTCATAAACCTAAAAGCAGCTATATAAATTTTAAAAATCAGAACAGAAATCCTCTTGCTGAAAAAATAATTGATTTACTTAAGGAGCTCATAAAATCTAACTCAGCAGGTCATTCTTACAACATCAGACAAAAGAAGACCAACCATGTTTCTAAACCCAAAACAGTTTTGAAATGGGTTCCTAAAGTTGCCTGCTTGGTTGCCCACACTGCATTCAAAGCAACAAGCCATTCAAAATGGTACCTAGACAGTGGATGTTCCAGGCACATGACAGGTGACAAGGCCGATCTAAAAGATATGACTGATGGATCAGTCACATTTGGTGATGGGAGCAACTGCAAGATTATTGGCCAAGGTACGGTTCAACTTTATAATCTTCCCTTATTTAAGAATATTTTATATGTTTAGGGATTAAAACACAACCTGTTAAGCATATCTCAAATATGTGACAACAACCATAATGTTAAATTTTCTAATCAAGGTTGTGAGATTATAGATAAAAAGGGTTCTGTAATATTAACTGGTCACAGAACTTCTGAAAATTGCTATATAGTATGCAATGGAAGCTCATTTAATCAAACGTGTTACATGGTCCATACTGATGAGACAGAATTATGGCATAAACGTCTTGGACATGTACACTACTAAAATTTGTACAGATTGAGCAAAGGAGAACTAATTAGAGGTCTACCTAAAGTACAAAAAGTAGACAAAATATGTAGTGAATGCCAATATGGTAAACAAACGAGGAGCTCTCACAAAAAGGTGAACTCCAATACCACATCCAGACCACTCGAGCTTCTCCATATGTATCTTATAGGACCAACCAGAACGGAAAGTTGAGGTGGCAAAAAAATACATTTTGGTTATTGTAGATGATTATACAATATACACTTGGGTTTCATTCTTGAGGGACAAATTAGAAACCCTTGATGAAGTGAAAAAGATTATAAAATGGATCCAAACTGAAAAATGTTCTCAAGTTAGTAAGATCTGTAGTAATCATGGATCTAAGTTTGAAAATAGCGGTTTTGAGAAACTCTGTAGTGATCAAGGAATATCACATGAATTCTCTGTGCCCAAAACTCCACAACAAAATGGTATTGTGTAAAGAAAAAATAGAGTGCTTCAAGAAATGAAAAATGTTATGTTAAGTAGCATGAAGCTCCCTAAAAATTTATGGGCTGAAGCAGTGAATACCGCCTGCTACATTATCAACCGTGTTTATATCTGGAAATCTAATAATAAAACGGCTTATGAAATATGGTTTGAGAAAAAGCCTACTATCAAATATTTTCAAATTTTTGGCAGCAAGTGCTATATTTTACATGATCATGAAAATCTGGGAAAGTTCGACACTAAAAGTGATGAAGGAATTTTCTTAGGATACTCTTTAAACAGTCGTGCATATCGTATTCTGAACAACAGGACCAGTGTGATTCAAGAGTCAATAAATGTTGTAATTGACGATCACTTGAACACACCTGCCCCTAGTTCAGATAATGATAAAGCTCTTACATATGAAAAATCAGATACTTCATCAAGTAAAACTAATTCTGAATTAAGAACTGTTAAAGATCATCCAACTAATCAAATACTTGGAAACCCTCTTACTGGTGTGCGCACTCGTAGACAATTAGAGGACATATGTAACTACGTATGCTTTACATCCCAGATAGAACCGGTTAATGTGAAAGAAGCACTTTCTGATGAAAACTAGACAATTGCTATGCAGGAAGAACTTAATCAGTTTGTTAGAAATGATGTCTGGTACCTTGTTCCTAGACCTACAGAGAAACATATTATTGGAACAAAATGGATTTTCAAAAATAAGTCTGATGAATTGGGAAATATCATTCGAAACAAGGCAAGACTAATTGTGCAAGGGTACACATAAATTGAAGGGATTGATTATGATGAAACTTTTGCCCCTGTTGCTCGCCTTGAATCGATTAGACTTTTCATATCTATTGCATGTTTTAGAAAGTTTAGAATTTTTCAAATGGATGTAAAGAGCGCCTTTTTGAATGGCGACCTACATGAAGAAGTGTATGTTGAACAAACTACTGGGTTTGAAGACCCTAAGCTTACCAATCATGTATACCGCCTTAAAAAGGCTCTCTATAGTCTGAAACAAGCTCCTAGAGCATGGTATGAAAAATTGACTAAATTCTTACTAAGTCACAAGTTTCAGATGGGAAGTGTTGATAAGACGCTCTTTGTTAAGAAACATAACGATGATATCTTAATGGTTCAAATCTATATTGATGATATAATTTATGGATCAACTTGTACTAACATGACTGTTGAGTTTGCAGATCTAATGAAATCTGAATTCGAAATGAACATGGTTGGTGAATTAAATTATTTCCTAGGGTTGCAAGTAAAACAACAATCTGATGGAATTTTTATTTCACAAACTAAGTATGCATTAAACTTGATTAAAAGATTCGGATTTGAAAATGGTAAGAACTTTGATACTCCTATGAGTACAACTCTAAGACTCTCAAAAGACTCTACAGGTAAAGATGTAGATCCTAAATTGTATCATAGTATGATAGGTAGCTTACTTTACTTAACTGCAAGTAGACCTGATATTGCTTTAAGTGTTGGAATTTATGCTAGATATCAGTCTAATCCTAAAGAATCTCACTTAATTATTGTTAAAAGAATTATTTGATATGTCGCAAGTTCTGTTAATCTGGGTCTTTGGTATCCCTATGATTCTAGTGTTCAATTGGCTGGGTATTTGGATGCTGATTGGGCAGGAAATATAGATGATAGAAAATCAACCAGTGGTGGTTGTTTTTACATTGGAAACTGTCTGGTTTCTTGATTTAGCAAGAAACAAAGTTCCATATCACTTTCAACTGCTGAGGCCGAATATATTGTAGCAGGAAATGCTTGTACTCAGTTGGTTTGGATGAAACGTATGCTGAGTAATTATAGAATCGCACAAGACTATGGTTTTATACTGTGATAATTCCAGTGCGATAAACATTTCAAAAAACCCAATCCAGCATTCACGTATTAAGCACATTGACATTCGATTTCATTATATTCGTGAATTAGTAGAAGAAAAAATAATATCTTTAGAATATATTCCTACCGAGACTCAGCTTGCTGACATTTTCACTAAACCGCTCGACAAAAGCAGGTTTAACAAATTGAAATTTGATCTTGGTATGTGCAAATTTAAATGATTGATCATGCATTTTTGTATCATATTGTATATGATGTTAATATGTTATTAATTTAAATTTCAAAATTTTATGAAAATTGCATATTTTTTTTCTCTCTGGTCTAAGACCGGTCTAGAACATGCTCGACTAGTCTTGATATAATTGGTCGAGTATATCTCAAGACCGGTCATACGCACGATGCCCTTTTTAATTTGGAGAAAACTTGTTTCTTCTTCATTCTAACCCTCCTCACCAACGAGCCGAGCTTCGACTAGTCGAACCCTTGTGTTCGATTCCTCCAGGTTAGAGTGATTTTTCTTGTTTTCTTGGAGAATCTTAAGCTTTACTCTTAATTTTCTTAATCATTGGTATCTATTTCCTATAAATCTTCAGCTTGTTGGGTTCTTCCTTTTTGTTGAATCTAGAGAAACCCATCTCTATTTTCTTGAACTTTCTTTCATTTCTTTAAGAATATGGAATCTAGAGGTAAAAAGAAAATTCATAGAGGTGCATCTTCTTCTCGTTCAAATGCAATCACTAGACGTCATCTTAGGGATCCTGAAGATGATCCTTCGCATGTACGTGACCTGCGCATGCGTAATATTATTATTGAAAAAGCTGTTGATTTAAATCATATTGCTCCATATGGTCTCCTTCCTCTCCTTCAATCTGTAGGTTGGGAAAACATTTTACACTGGGGTGGACCGACATATCAGTCCATAGCACAAGCCATGGTTGCTTACATATCTGACTTCTCTACTGAGCAACTGACCTTTACTATTGATACTAGAGAAGGGCCGTTTCATGTTGATCGACATTTAATTTCTGGCCTTATGGATATTCAAGTAAATGATGATGGTGTTCATCCTAGTGCACTTGCTGAGAAAGTGTCAGAATCTGAAAAACGTATTTTTACTAGAGCTTTGTGCAATATGAATGCTCCATGGACTGTAAATGGAAATGCCCTTAAAACCAGATACTTGTTACCCAAATACAGAGTTTTGCATCGTATCTTCACTTCTAATCTGTATCCCCGCTCTAGAAACAAGACTGAGTTGACTCTGTTTATGGTTCGTATTTTGTACTCGATCATTACTGGTGCTAACATCTGTCTGCCCTCCTTGATTTGTTCCTCTATCATACAAATTCGTAGTAATCCTGGTCATGGTGATATTCCTTTTGGATATCTGTTAAATGTATTAGCCACTCACATGTTAGTCGCTATGCCCGTCAGTGAGGCTCCTATCAGACACCTCATATTTAACAATTCCAACCTGAATAAGATGAAGTTGAAGCTTTTTCCTGGTCAAGTTGATGTTGATGCGGGTGATGCTGCTGCTGAAGCTGAGATGGGTGTCGATGGTGATGAGTTGTCAGTCGATGATATTAATATGGATGATATTTTTAATAAAATTAATACTAATTCTAGAAATGATCCAGACTTTGAACCATCTGATTTCAATGCACGTCTTAGTGCACTAGAGGAAAAAGTAAAACAGATGAATGTTGGCCACAATCAACAATTTAAAAATATGCACAAATATTTTAGGCGCTTACAGAAGAGCCTTCACCAAAGTGATCATAACATTCTTGCTCCATCATCTGGTTCCGATTGAGAATGTTTAATCTTTGGTCTGTATCAAGTTTACTAAATTTCATTCCTTGGTTGTGTGGATTACTGTCTTAAAACATCACTTAATATGTACTCTGACTCACCCTGCAATCTTCTCTTGTTTTGTTATTCACTCTGTACTTTTTATTATTCTATCTTTATGAGTTGATATCTCTAATTTTGTCTTTCATGTCCTATCTTTGCTTATTCCTTTGTCATATTTTGACAAAAAGGGAGAGAATGTATGCATTCTAGTTATTAGATATGATTGATATTATATATACTTGAGGTGTATTAACTCAGGGGGAGTTGATTTTTGCGTTGACAGGGAGAGTTGAGTTGTCTCAGTTAACAACTGGTGCATGATTCGTTATTATATAATGTGATGCTTATCAACTGGTGCATGATTCGTTATTATATAATGTGATGCTTATCTTATTGAAGTATGAGATGTGTTTTGTCACAAATTTAACAAAGGGGGAGATTGTAAGTGCTATGATTTGATTCCTCTTTGATTGTCAAATTTTGTGTGTCAAAATGTCTCCGTATGTTGTATGTTTGTATCTTGATAAATGTGTTTGAGACACCTCGTCAACACTTGAAGTCTAGCTCAAAGAATTCTTCAAGCTTCATGATAATTCAAGCTACAATATGAAGAGAGAACTCTAGGTCAAGACTCAAGTTCAAGTGCAAGTTCAAGATTTAAATTTAAATGCGGGACTCAAGTACAACTTAAAGTTACATTGAAGCTTCTGAAGTAGTCAAGCTACATCGAGAAGAAATTAAGCTTCGTAAAGATCAAAGTTTAAGCAAATGAAGTGTTCAATGTCCATACTTCATGTTCCAGGTTTGATAGACCATTAGATTGACCTTAGGGTAGGTCACTTTGGATACATAATCCAAATGAATAATATTACATGATTTTTGTCTACTGTAAGACCAGTCCTAGACCCTGTTCGACCTGTCCTAGTACTGTCTCGACCAGTTTAAGAAGTTCCAAGACCAGTCCTAAAATAGTTGCAATTTATCGAATTTTTTGGTTCGGCTACACCAGATCCTGAGTCCGCTTTCATGAGATGGTCTCGACTGACCTTACATGAGATACAACTCAAACTCTCGCACGACCTTCGAGAGGGGTCTCGACCGGTCGTGGGACCTTGGACTCGTGGACTACCTACGACCGGTCGTAAAATGGTTTGATGCGATCGTGCTCAAAAATTCAAAAATCAGTTTATTTCAAGACCAGTCGTGGTGACCTTAGGACCAGTCGAAGACGAATTTCTTCTACTATAAATAGCACACGAATTTCAGAGTTTTTCATTGAATATTAAGTGAATTCAAGGCTCCACTCTAAGATAAGTTTGTGTTTAAGTTTTAAGCTATTTTGTACATAATTTCTTTCTCTTTTTGATAGCTTATTTAATTTGATTTTGTTTCTATATTCCAATCTAATTTGAAAAGAGGAATTGACTTATTCCTTCTTCTTGGAATCAAAATCAAATATAGCTATGCCCAACTGGTTTAAATCTAAAATCAATTAGAACTTAGAACCATATTAAAGTGAGTTGTAGACATTAAACTTCTATATTCAACGTCTACTCGAATTGGTTCTTCCGAGCAGCTATAAGAGAAGAAATCCAAGTATTTTACAATTCTGTAAATTCCATTCATTTTTTGTTTTTGTTTGGGATTCGCCAGAAAAATCTCAAATTGTGTGGTTATCTGAGGAGAGCCAGAAAACTCAGAAGTGTGGGTTTTTGGATTGTGTAAGCCCAAGTTAAAAAGACACAATTGTAAAGGTTTTGGGTGAACCTGTGAAAATCTATTTGATAGTGAACACTAATATCCCTTGTGTGAGGATATTATGAGTGGAGTAGCATTCTGTGTGGCTGTTGAAGAACAGTTGGTGTACACATAGGTGAACCACTATAACTCTTTGTCTTGTGGATTGAATGCTTGCTTAATTCTTATATCTTTAATCATTCATTTGTGTAGAATGTACATGTGGATGTGAATGTTGTAACGATTTACACTTCAAGCAAGTGTGGAGATTATTGTAATAAATTAGATCTACATTTCTGCATTTAATTTCAATTCTCTGTTATTCATTTATCTTTATTAAAATTGAGTTCTTGATTCAAAAGAAGTTCTAGAAATAAGGTTGTCCTACCATAAGCCCTTGTTTATTATGGTGTAAGGTTGTCCTTAGAACTGAATTTGTATCAACCTCTCAATACTTATGTATTAAGGTGATTTGATTTTAGCATTGATAATTGATTTATAATTATAAGGCTCTTGTTTAATTTTATTCTGCTGATTTTAATTTTAATTTGGCATAGTCCTATTCACCCCCCCTCTAGGACATATAGATTGGCCTTTTCAAAATCTCTTTAGGTGATCAAGAGGGCCCCCTTTTCCGGTAGATGAGATTAGGATAAAAGGTATTATCTCAACGCTTCTTTTCTCTATCTTTCTTTTAAAAATCGTTGAATCCAAAGCCCTTGGAGAAGAAAGATCGCTCTCCTAATAAAAAATGAGAGGGATCTCTCTTCTATATTATATCTATGAAGAAAGATATAGAGATCTTCTCTGTTCTATCTATTCCTCTATCTATGAGAGGATAGATAGTCTCTTCAAAAAAGTCGTTTTCATCTTTGTTGATGATTTAACTAGCGGTCAATCTGTTGGTTGTTTCACTGAATTTCTACATTGCCTCGCTGAATTTCAAGGTTCCCTCGCTCAATTTCTAACTTCCCTCGCTCAATTCCTAGGTTGCCTCGCTCAAATCCTAGGTTTCCTTACTGAATTTCTACCTTGCCTCGCTTAATTTCTAGGTTCCCTTGCTCAATTTCTAGGTTCCCTCACTCAATTCCTAGGTTGCATCGTTCAATTGATAGGTTGTCTCACTCAATTTCTAGGTTCCCTCGCTCAATTTGTAGCTTTCCTCGCTCAATTCCTAGTTCCTTCGGTTGCCTCGCTCAAATCCTACGTTGCCTCGCTGAATTCCTACGTTGCCTCACTCAAATCCTAGGTTCCCTCGCTCAATTTCTAGCTTCCCTCGCTCAATTCCTATGTTACCTCGCTCAATTCCTAGGTTGCCTCGCTGAATTCTTACCTTGCCTCACTCAATTTCTAGGTTCCCTCGCTCAATTTCTAGTTTCCCTCGCTCAAATCCTAGGTTGTCTCGCTGAATTTCTAGGTTCCCTCGCTTAATTTCTAGCTTCCCTCGCTTAATTCCTAGGATTCATCGCTGAATTTCTACGTTGCCTCGTTCATTTCCTAGGTTCCCTCGCTCAATTCCTACGTTGCCTCGCTCAAATCCTAGGTTGCCTCACTCAATTTTTAGGTTCCCTCGCACAATTTGTAGCTTCCCTCGCTCAAAT